>CM068376.1:325129037-325740213 GCA_034769895.1 Magicicada septendecula | reverse complement strand
AGTACCTTATATTGAGCTGTTATAATTCTTTGAAACGTATTTTTGTCAACAAACATCGTACTTTTATAATAGTAATATAGGAGTTCCATTCATTAAGATAATACAACATTCATTCATTGACAGTATTAAATTTGAAAAGTGAAAAGAAAGTATAAGCATAAAACATGGAGAGCTAGATAGGACAAAACTATTCCAATGAAAATATATAAATTACATGTTTTTGAATGTTATGTTAATAGGTACATCCAGGAAGCCTGCTCCTGAGCAGGAAGCAAATATCACCAAACATAATTACAGTAATGGGGAGCCACTATGTAACAATACATAACACTTGTAATACATGGTGTGTGTGTGTGTGTGTGTGTGTGTGTGTGTGTGTGTGTGTGTGTGTGTGTGTGTGTGTGTGTGTGTGTGTTATACGACATTAGCACATTCTTAAGGTATCTCAAAATATACATATTGAAATTTTTCAAAATTAGAACTTCGTGATTAAACATTTATGTATGTTACATGATCCTTTCAGCTACAGATTGTAGTATAACTTTCACACATGGAGCTGTTTACAAATGCTACAGAAAATCTGGAAATGTGTGTAGACAGTTGAATGGTTTTATTACACTCAACATGCTGAAAACAACACCCAAACTAGTTGCCAGAATCCGTGTATTGAATTGAAGTGTTTCAGACAGTTAATTAATAATATTTTAATTTGTTTTATATTGTTTATTGGACCAGTGAACAGTTTCTTAATTAGAATGATATGACACTAAAAAATCATACATTTTACAAAACAAACATTCCTGGATTTTGTTGTCCATGATGTGTCTGTGGACACATTATATTAATTAACTAATATATAACACCACCAACTCGGATCACAAATTATTATTGATAAAAATCATAAATTTCTACTGGATGGCTTAAACTAGTTTTTGCTCCACTAAAGCTTCGTCAGAGGCTGAACCTCTGAAAAACTTGAGATTTTTATCAATGATAATTTGTGATCTGAGTCAATGGTGTTATATATTAGTTAGTAAAATTATACACTTTAGCTGTACATGGGTTTCCATATTTTGACACCTAAGTAACTAATTTGTTTTGTACTTTGGATAATGCTAATAAAAATTTTTGCTTCTGGATACTTCCCTAAAATAAAGTTATGGAATCATAAATGTAAACACTATTATAAATGCCTCTTAATATTAATCTTACAAAATGTTTTCATTTATCAATAAAATATCATTATCAAGCTTAGTAATCACTGTGTACCACAGTACACACCGTCATAAATACAATTTCACAATGTTTTGTTCACTGATGATCTTTTGTAGCCTAAGGTGACTAGAACATGATTATTATTCACAAAATTGTCTCATATAAACATTTAATACACAACTGTATAAATTATCCGGCAAATTGCAATTAAAATTAAATTGTTTCCTGCTGGAATTTGTAGTGATGCTTCATTTGGATCTTCCTGATTGTTGTCAGTACATTATTTACAGGTACATTAACTGGTTAGTTTAATTTTTATTTATTTTATTTTATTCCATTGTAATTTATTGGAAATTTTTTTAAATCATAGTTTCGTAATTTGTTTTGATGAAACTCTAAATTTTTTTTAATTTAATGTGATATAGGGTAAGTTGAAGAAATTTTGACTTAGCTTTATGGTCTCCAGTCTAACGAGCTTATTCTGTTTTGAAAACCATTACCTTCATTGAATAGTAGATATAGTTTTCCTCAATTCAGCAAAATATTTAGATTAATTATTAATTTATACCTGCAGTATCATATCGTTGTATTATAGATGTATAATGAAATATGTTTTGTTCCAGCTGACGCAGCATTGTCACGTTTGAGGGTGACACCGGCAGCCCAAGAGCGTAATAGAACTCGCCTCCTCTCTGGAACAATATCACTTAATAACGATTCAGAATCACAAAATCCATGTCCAGGTGGTGAATCGCCACGGATTCGTGAGCCCATTACTGATCAGGATGGTTCTGTGTATTCCGTAGATACTAATAAACCAGGTGAAAATCAGACATCTTTAACATTTTTTTGCAGCTTTCTGTTTGCTTAATACAAACTATTGTTAATTTTTTCTTTATTTAAGTTTTGTGTTTTTATTTATTTATTTACACTTAGTTTTCACAGTGTATGGTTTAAACTGCATTGTTAGGAGAATTATTTTTTTTTCACATTAATTTAGATATTTATTGTGTTTGGCAAGAAAATATTAATATTACTGTATATTATTGCACAATTCACCACCCTTTTTTTTAAATTTTCAACTGAAAAACATGGGAGGAATTATGCGAGCCTGTTTTTTTATCATAGGATACATAAAGCAGTGATAAGGGCTTGTCAATGTACATATCGTATTACTTGTTGATTCTCTTTTGTTTTAGGTGTTGAACGTATGCATTAAGTATCAGGATTTTCAGTGGCGGGAAAAAAAAAGAAATTAAGACATGCATAAAAACTACCTTAAATTTATAAAGCAAAAAGATTATAGTAAATTAATCATGAATTTAGAAAAGAAAAAAAATTTGCTTTAAAAGCCCCCACCCCCCAAATCACAGCACTCTGTCATCATTTTCATCAATATCAGCATCTCACAATATGCCGTCCTTGGTCCCATCAATTGCAGTAGAAATGCGATTTTTTTTTAAGCTTTTCTTAAAAGTTTCCTCGCTGACAATCCCCCTTGCTTGGATTATTTATCTTGAATATTGACGGCTTCCTCATCTTGCCACCAGGATTTATCTGATGATTACTCAGTGTTATATATTCTTTATATAGACACTGGATATTATTTTTAAAGGCTTATTAATACTTACATCTAATGGCTAAAATATTAATGTCAGACTTCCAGAGATGATGACAGGATCTGATTTCATAGGTTTCATTTTTTCTTTCACTGTTTCTACCGGATGGCCACGGAAACTGTTGAGTACAAGTAAGGACTTATGTTATAACAATGTCCCTAGCTGTCTTCCCCATACTTTCTCTAACCAATCCACTACTAATTCTGCTGACACCCAGCTCTTTTCTTGAACTCGCACATGAATCCCTGATAGTATATGTTCCTTTGGTAACATTTTCCTTTTGAAGATGACATAGTTTAGAAGTCTGTTTCCATCTGCAGTAATGCACAAGATCACTGTGCAGTGAAGTTTCTCTGCACCTTTAGTCTTGACATGGATGGTTTTAGATCCTGTTGAAGCACCTGTTGTGTTTGTTGGTGTTTCAAAGAATGTGTTTTATCAGTGTCGCCAGTATACAACAAAATGTAGTCATATTGCTTCTGTGCATTTATTACATACCTGTGAAATTCAATCACTTTTATCAGTATAGTCTCTTTGTACAGTAGATACTGGGATAGAGAGGTTCTTCGTCGCAGTCTTAGATTATGTCTTCTCATAAAATGAATTACCTTAAATTAAATGCCTTAAATTGACTGTCACTGAGGTTGAGAGTGTGAGCTATTTTCCAAGCTTTATTCTGTATCATTTTGTAGGAAGGAACGCAGTTGTCATGAAGACGTACGTATTCCATCATACCATTATCAATATCAGGAAACAGTTTTACAGTTTTAGACCCATGGAAAGATTTTCTGCTTTTCTTTGTAACCATGAGTTTTTGCCTACACAAGTATCAAATCAAATTAGGTTAGACGGAGAAATGTCTTCCTGCTGCTTTACTCAATTTTCATCAGCAAAGGATGACATGTTTAATTTAAACTGTGCTGTATAGTTACTGTACTTTGGCATTTTAGCTTAAGTTTGTAAGTGTTTACACACACATTATCACACTGTGACAACTCAGTGTAAACTACAAAACTGGTGAATCAATTTTCTGTTAACAATACATCTGTTGTTAAGTTGAGCTGCTTCACACTGAGTGGGCCTATGTGCAAGGAAATCATAACGGGACGTGAAACTAAGTAAATAATTGTCACCACAACTGGTTAAGGAAATTTCCAGTGACCATTTATGAGGAGGGGGATATTTGATATGTGATACTTAATATAATTTCCTTTTTCTGAATGTGAAAAACATAAGTGGAAAAATAATGCAATAATATACTGCACATTAAGAAGTATTGCCATGCAGTTGTTTTGTTTGAGTTCACTTGTATTTTTTAAGTGTGACTGTAACAGACCTGTCGCGTGTAGTAGAGAAGTAACATTTGTTTCTTACAGAAGTATTTCATGTCCAAAGAGTAAAAACTGTATTAATTACAGATCTTCAAAAGAAATTAACCAAGAAAAATTGAACAGATAGTAGTTATTTTAGGTACGGCTGTGTATTTGGAAAATCAAGTATCATGGTTGTCAAATAAGGTTGGTAAATAAAATATGTGAAATATCAGAATCATAATTCCGCAATTAAAAGGTTAAAAGAGTCCCAAAATTTAAAAATGTAATAACATTTTTAATATCAATGTCAGTATAAATTAAAAGTAGTGATCACTTTATAACTTTTAAATATTTGTTTTCTAAGTTTCTTTTGTGTGCAGAATTAACCAGTTTAATCTGAACACCTGGTATAAACTCAAACCAAACATCTAGGACCCCTCCAGTTCACTTGGGAAAACTGGTGTAGATGAGTCTGTCTTTTTTAATTGTGCCCATGTATTTTGTAGCTACCATAAGCATTCCATAAAATCAGTATATGGAATTTTTATTTGTCAATTTCACAAAAAAAAAAAAAAAAATGAATCAGCTGCCAGTCACTATCATTGGCAATGTTGTTCCTTCTGGAAATACCTCAAAGTATTTTGGCATGGCACTTGACAATAAGGTCAGATGGGAAGAGTGTATGTGAAAGGAAAGAGAGGAATTGGGCGTAAGGTAATTGTATTGGGTTCTAGGAAGGTAAAATGACAGTGGTCAGTATGCCATAAAGTAATAGTATACAACCAGGTAATAAAACACATCTGTACTTGTGTCACCTAGCTTTAGGGGCATGCCAAACTCATATAAAAATTACAAAGTTTTTAAAACTGAGTATTATTGAACACCGTAAATGCTCCATTGTTTCCTCATAATAGTGACAGTTGTTGTGGCCTTGGTGTTGACGACTTTGCAGTGGCAGTTAGAATGTTTGTGTTTATTATGAAGCAAGCTACATCAAAACATCAGCGTCTCTGTGACAGCAACAATTGTAATAGAAGACTGAAGACAGCTGTACTATTTGGAATGTTTTAGTGACAGTGCAAAAGAGTGTTGTGTGGAGTGGTTGTGTTGTGATTAATCAAGGCAACTGAAAACTTTACATTGTAACTAATGTCCCTGTTATTTCGGGCACAATTTGTAACTAATGACTTCTATTATTTAATTAGTTATAATTATCTTGTGTGTACTAGTAATAATTACTTTCACTTTTAAAACCAGACGCCATGTTGTCAGATTGGGCAACATCATACAATTTACATTTAGGGCCAGAATTCGGGTAACACGAACCAGGGTTGTGAAATATATTACCTGAAATAATTGTACTCAAGATAAAATGTACAAGTGACTTTTTATTTTTTTTTTAAGATGAATCTAAATACATACTGAAAACTGACTCTAATAGGTACCAAACACGTACATATTACGTGTTGGTGCGTTTAGCAAACATTTAAACCCTCCAAAATACCTACAAGTAAACATGAAACATTGATATTTATATAGTCCACTCACCACAGCTTCACAGGGATTATGAAATATTTAAATAATTATTACCAAATTGTTAAAAATAAATGAATACAATAATTATGGTCTTTTGTACCATGTTTTTTATTAATTTAATATTGCACCAGAATTGTACCATCACAACATTAGAATTAAATAAATGGTTGGCCTTCGAGACCAGTTTTAATGGAAGAAACATCAAACCTTACATATTCTTGAAGATACCTTTTTAAAAAGGATAGAGTGTGTAATGATACTGTGTAACCACCATTAGATATTCAATAGCTTATAAGAATGTTCGTATTGCATATGACTTCAAGTGATACAGAATTATCTGCCATAAAAGATTGTTCCTACCTGACAAGCCAAACAATACTATTTTCTGTAAAGGAAAAAAATCAATGTTAGCCTTTTCAAATGTAGAGAATACAGTTTTCACTTAAATCTAAAAGAAGGTTGCGTTCAGTTAATGTTGTTATGTGGCAGAAGGTGTAAATACAAATCTCCAGTCTGAAATAAAGATGTAAGGTGTTTTCACATAGATTTTTGAAACATTTTTTTCTGCTAATTAACTGTTACAAGCTTGTTACTTTCTTCACTACACTCCACACCAGTTAGTTTTCTGTAAGTTCATGAGAAGCCTCTCGCTGTATTGTAACTCTAACCAAATGAATTGTGAACCAGATAAAATGTGCATTTTCAGTAGAAAACCACCATTTGATAACTCTTATATAAATGTGGTTTATTCTTTGTTTTTCTGTCTTTGTGCTCTGCTTTAATTTTTTTGTTATTTCATTTCCAGATTTTCATTAATGTCAAATATCAGTTTGTATGTCATCTAAACTATGAATTACTGATATACAATTTGTACATCGGTAATTGTCATTTTTACTGTATGTATATAAAGTGCTTTGTCATTTTATTTAATCAAACTTTCCGATCCCAAACCACAGTGTATGGTATTCACTTACCAGTCATAGTGATCATTGGCATTAGGAACCATAAATCATAGTCACAAAGAATAAAGGAAAATTCCCAGAATGAACTTGATACCTGTAAGGTATCTAAAGTACTCCACTTTCTGTGACTTTCCAGACCACGATCCTGTCCAACTTTGAATTATGAGATTCTCCCTTAAATTAGACATGATGGTCAAATATGTAAACTGTGTTTTACATTACTTGTTAACTTTATCAAAGTGACAAATGCGTTGAAGTTGGGTCAACAGTACTACATTAGATTCACACGTTTCGAATGACTATGAACCATTAGTTAATGTTTTTTTTTTTTTTTGAGAAAAAATAGTTGTTCACTTCACCTTTTCTTACCATCTCTTTATAATGTTGTGTTTCATACTTTCAGCCAACAGTAGCAGTAAGCGCATGTATACACACAATAATAATAAATTAGGAACTTAACTGGGACTAGTACTGATCCTCATAATGCACTGATATACTGTGTTTGAGACAGTATCCATTCAGATCTGTTACTGGATATGTGTGGTAAAGCAGGATATTTGTTTACACATGGACCTGACTTTACATTGTACTCCTCTAGTTTATTAACTCTTCTCTATTTCTACTAACACTCTTTAGTTTATTAATAACTCTTAACACTCTGATTTGCACAGTTATTTGTTTTCAGTGTTTCTGTTACATTGTAATGTATATTCATACTTTTGATAATAATCTTTCTACTTTTCAAAGTAGGCATATAATATTCTTTGCACTATATAATACGCACACTCACACACATGCATACACTGTACTCTCATTGTATGCATGCATACAGTTCTGTTACTGTTGGTTTTATTACGTATACCGGCAACCAGTACCAAACACACAAGATTACTTCTAGTTCTTACACATCTTCCCTGATGAATTCTGTTGACTATGTAAGATAGGGGCAGACATAATTTCCAAATCCGTACACGTTATGTACAGAGAGTATTTTTATGTTGTATCAGTTTCTGTTTCTGAGTCACATAACTGTTTTTATCTTTTCTTTGTAAGTAGAGACATGGGTTGAGCCTTGCTTGATAATTTTTCTTTTTTTGTATTTAGAATAATTTCGTCAATTGTTTTCATCTTGATATATACTTATTTTGTTGAATTTTTCTTTGCTTAAAATGTGAGAAAAGCTAATATCAGATGGTTTTACTTAATCGATGCATACAGTTATACAACAGATGTTTTTTGTAGAGCATGAATTGATTTGTCCAGACATTTCATTATTTGCTTTGTCATTCAGTTATAAATCAAACTTTCGTATAGCACACTTCATTAACGTGAATCAGAATCTGGTAAGTCCAGTTATAGCTAGAAGGTCACACAACATGTATTTATGTCTGCTTACATCGAGTACTGATACTTAAATAACTCACAGACTCATTCTGGGATTTTCTTCTCTGTGATTATGATTTTCACTTCCAAATGTTGTGCTTGAGTATAAATGCTTTTTGACATGCACAGTTTAAATTTAATGGCAATATAAAGATGATTAATATTCAGTATTAATGTTCATCTCAGATAATTTTTTGTAATTTGTATAACAAAGAGTCAGGTGTCGCATAGACTGTACTTCAGGTCAGTTGTGATTGTTCAAGAAAACAAGATTATTGTGAATAATGACATACTCACTTCTCACTGTCTTCATAAACTGTTTTCACTGCCATCCTCCTTTTGTTTAATAAACTTCTCTGACTCTTGTTATTGCTCATTAGGCAATCATCAGTATTTGTAATATTTTAAATCATTTTTGAAATATTACTGTCAATTACTTTTGTTGACAATATGTCTGTATCTGTCCAGACTATATATAAATAACAGTTTTATGGTGGTCGTTATGAATAACATGCTTATTTGAAGCGACATATTAGTAGCATCAGATAAAAAAGCAATAACTTATTCCTCAGAACATGGTACAAGATCGCAGAATAAACAAATATAGATAATCATGTGCCAGTGCTTTGGAAAATCCCTTCTTTTAAAGGATGCAGGGACCGTCTAGTCTACTGTATTATGCCATAGGTGACTTGACTGGGCTTATATAAGAATTCTTATGCCATGAGACAACCATTTACAGTATTCTACTTCCAGCGAAGTGTAAGAACTGGTTTCAGTTAAAAAGAGTTAATCAATTATAAATCACATACACTATTCGATACACTGATCCAAACACACAATTTGAACCTCAGCGCCAATTCCCTCCCACCATCAACCCCCACCACACACACCTAAGTCCATAACCGTTATTCTGTTAAATGACATCAGTATTTACTCCCACTGAGGAAGAGGCACATCACCTCGAAATGTTTGGGAAAGTGATAAAGTAAAGTAAGTTCATATTGTGAAAGTTTATATATATAATAATATTTTATAAAGTGAACGAAGAGAATGGATCAACAAGATAATTAAAAAGAGTGTACAAGCAAGAAGAGATGTATTGAAATTACAGGAAGTGGAGAGCTTGGTAATGGTCAGAGATTAGTTATAAGAAAAATGAAAATCATCAAAGAGGATGTTACATAAAAGATTTTATATGAACTGCAAAGGCACGCTGTAATCAAAGAAAAAGGCTGAAGAAAGAGTAACCTGCAAATTGTGTGTGTGTGTGTGTGTGTGTGTGTGTGTGTGTGTGTGTGTGTGTGTGTGTGTGTGTGTGTGTGTGTGTGTGTGTGTGTGTGTCATTTGGTCTCCAGGGTGTGTACAAGGTTGGTAAGGTCAGCTTCCAGCGTTTTCTAGCTACCTGTACTGCGCATTTATTCTCAACATGTCTTCCAGAAAGCGGTAGATTTATCTCGAATGTCAGCAGGGTATAAATGTAGTATTCAGAAGCGACCTGCAATATTGGTGTGCATTGTGGCAGTTGTTATTATTGTGACTTGTGAATTATTGTGTATCTGTAATTGGTGGCTTCTATTAATAAATAGCATTTACTGTGTGTACCATTACTGTATATTGGACAGTTGAAGAATTGTTGAATACAAGTGATTAAGGTTGTTATTACCAATTTTATCTGGTGTTAGTTATTGTTCGACCATCATAACAATATATCATAGTTACAAAGAAAGTCAGACATTTAGTAAACTGTTTTACACTGATTAGTACTTTTTGCGTGTAGCAGGTATCGTCATACGTGTTTAATTGTTATAATTGTGGTATTTATTTTACTATGAACTAAAACACGCTACTTCTACACGTAAGAAGATCTGAGGGAATTGATTGATTTAAGTATTCATTGGAGGTAAACCAGCTGCAGTTACAGTTGACACAGGTGTCACAGTACCCATTCGGATCCCTAATGTAGTGAACATCTTCAGCCTTGTTTGTGTTCGCATATAAACTGCAACTTGAAGACCTGCAGAAGTTTTGGGGCAAGTTGACATATACTTATACTTAGACCCTCATGTGTATCCACTGTGTGCTTATTCCAGACTTCGTTGATGATGGCATATTTGACGTGAACATTATAAATCCATGTAGGTTTTCAGTGGATTTAAAAATTAATGTCATGAGAGTTGGCCAAGAGAAGATGGTACACTGCACATCTGGTGTGACAGGGATGCCTACCAGTTTAGTAATCCAAATGACAGTGGATTCAGAAGGAAATTATAACCTTTTTTTTTAGATAAAATATGGGTGGATGAAGTACCAACTTTGTGATTACAGTAGAAACTCGATTGAAGAAACAACAAAGTTATTATAGGAAAGCATGTGCCTGAAGAAGTAAGTATTTGTGAATCAGAAGCTCTCGTGGGAGAAGCTTCCTAAGTGGAAGAACTGGTTTCAATTAAAAAGAATGTACAAGCAAGAATTGATGAATTGAAATTATAGTAAGTAAAAGAGCTTGGTAATGGTAAGAGATTAGTTATGAGAAAAATGAAAATCATCAAAGAGGATGTTACATAAAAGATTTGACGTGAACTGCAAAGGGACGCTGTAATCAAAGGAGAGGCATATACAAGTGATGGAGAAAGTGTTGTAACATGAAGGTGTTTCCAAGGTCAAACAGAAATTCAAGTTATGTGTTTGGAATAGGCTTAAGAAAAAGGGAATGTTATGATAACACGCTGTGGAGTAGCATGCTAGTGGTGGTTTATCAGATAAAAAGGCTGTTAATGTCACTAAAGTAGACTGAATATTTTACAAGATTGTAGAAAAAACAAGTACAGAAAGCATGTCCAGTACTTGATGAACTGCTGATACAGCCAGAATGTTTTAAACTACAATATGCCACAGATGCCCTCTGTTGAACTTACATAAATGCATAATCTATTTCACAGTGAGTAATTCATCTCACTTTCAGCAGTTGTCATAATAGTTTGATTTTATAGAAGTGTTAAAATGTAAGAGTGTTGCTTTCTCGTATAGCAGAAAAACTCTCAATTTGTTAGTAATTCTAGTCTTCCCAAGATCAGCTCCTGCTGTATGTCAACATTTCTTCTGTGATCTTGAAGAGTATATCCTGCCACGTGCCTGAGAAATCTCATTTCGGCTGCTTTAATATGACTGCCCTGGGACTTCGTTAAAGTTAAATTCTCAGATCCATAGAGAAGTGTTGGGAGGGCCATCACTTTGTAGAACTTCAGACATGTTTCTTTCCTCAATTTTAGAGTTCTCATGATGGCCCCACACATATGGTTGAACTTGTGTAGGTTCTTCACCACATCATTGTTTGTAATGTATGTTACATCACAGACCAGATATTCAAAATTACTGAACTGCTCCAGAACAGTATTATCTACAACAATTTTTGCTCATATGAAATCACCTCCATGAAAAGCCTTGGTCTTCAGTGTGGAGATCTGTATTCCGAAATCCTTGCAGATTTGACTCAGTGAGTGAGCCATCTGCAAGTTGTTTTCTGAGCCCAGCAGGATAGCCTGGTCATCAGTAAAGAACAATGTGTCAGCTGCAGAATTACCAATCATAAAATATTCTGGAAGGTTCATCAGCCAATTGTTATATCATCTATATTTAAATTAGAAAGAGAAGGTGGCAATGGACACACTTATTGTACTCCACAATTGATCAGGCCCACACTCAATTAGGATTTTGTATTCCTCATGAAGACTTTGTATGGCTCTAATGAGGTGTTACAGAATCCCTTTCTTTGCCATTATTGCCCACAGCCCACCCCTGTTCACTCTATCAAATGCCGTTCCAAAGTATCTGTTATTAAAAATAAATAATTTATGTGGTTGACATGAATATCATAATAATATTGCTTAATTATGAATTTACTTTTTCACTATAAGTGTTAAATTACATATCTCTACAGTTTTAAACATGTTCTTCGTCGCTTATGTCTTGTCCATTACTGTTGTTTTCACTGTCACTTTCTTGTAAGTTAATGACAATTAATTGAATAAAATCATCGCGGAAACCTGTCTCAAAATATTCTACTTGTAATTGCTCAGCATGGTGCACACACTTCATCAAGTCTTTGGTGGTTACATGCTCAGCACATCTTCTAAAAGTCTTATTACTTCCTTTATTTTGATGGTAGTATTTCTCTGGACGATCTCTCCTTTCACATGTGCCCATGTGAGTTTGATTGCATTGTATTGGCAGTGATAGGATGGTAGAGTTGTACCTCACGACCATCTCCAAAGCAGTGCTGTTAATACTCATACAGCCTGTACTGGTATCTGTGTCATCTCACAATATTCTGCAGCTGTGTAGTTTGGATTGTGAGGAAAACCTTTACTGTTGAGCCATTCTGCAATATATTTTTTCTTTTGCATATCTGCAAACCACTCCTCTATAAAAACTCTATAATTCATTTCTGTATGACAATTGTATGTCCCCTTTGACCGGAAGCCAGCTGTGCTCCTTCCTAAAATCCTCATTGTACTAAACCGATATGATAGTCTGAACTGATCAGTCTACAACTCTTACCAATCGGAACACAAAAACCACCAATTGTTCTTGAAATCCTACCGTACATATTTTTTGTATCTGGTTGACCCAAGTTTCATGTAGGTAAATTATTGCCACCGATTGTAAATGGTTCTGGGCTCTTAACTATCCATTTTTTGTAAGATTGTTACTGTCATTGCAACAGTGTTGTTTTGCTCCTTATAAACCATTTACCATTATTTTAAACTGAAATTCAGTTTGCTTCAAAATCTGCTGTAGTCGTAGCCTGTTGTAAAACTTATTTTTCTCACAATTTTTTATTTTTTGCAAAGTTGAATAATCTCCACAATCATAAAACTCCTATCTCATTCACTGCACAACATTCTTATCAAGACTATGTAAATGTGTAATCCGCTTTTTGTGTGAGGAAAAAATTATTGTCTATAGGGGTTTCAGCATTGCTCGTCAAGTTGAAATTTGGGTGTTTATTTCCTCCCGATATTATTCTTAGGCCATTTAGAAAGGACAAAGACCACTACTGCTATTGCTTTTTGGGTGTTAGTAAACCCTTCACTTACGGTAGCATTAGACTGATTCGTTATGAGGTCCTTAAGGTAATTGTATACATTGAGGACTATTTTTTTTTTCACTACTAGTATCTGGGTTAGTAGTTGTCATTTTAAACAATTTATAATTAAAAAGCAGTAAAATTAAAATAAAAAATTAATAGAGCACAAAATTAGAGATTCTGATGCACAATATGTAAATCAGTCACATAAATCTCTTCATGCTAAACAATATGTACAGTTATGAATGAAAGCAGCGTTTTGGAGTAAGCAGTGCAAGGAAGTCGGAGAAGCTGTGCTTTACCTTGGAGTGACAATTAAAGTGGTTGTTGACAAATGTGTTTTCCCCATAGTAAGTCATGAAAATCTATACATTTTTTGGCTGAGATTATTTTATTATTTAGTAAAAAATCTGATGTTATAAATAACATTGTTTTTATATAAACATTGCTTGTATGAGTTTTGATCAATAAATACATTGAATTTTCATTTTTCTAAAAAAAATATGTATTCATCAATATTAATTTTGTCCTCTTCAAAGTAGTCCCCATCAGATATAATACACTTGTGCCAGCGCTCTTTCCAATCTTCGAAGCACTTCTGGAATACAATTCTCAGTATGGCGTTTAGCTCCTTCATCGATTCTGTCTTTATCTCCTCGATGTTGGCAAAACGTCGTCCTTTCATGGTTTTTTCATCTTCAGGAATAGGAAGAAATCACATGGGGCCATGTCCGGCGAATACGGAGGCTGAGGCATCATAACGGTGTTGTTTTTGGCCAAAAATTCACAAACAAGCAGTGAATTGTGAGCAGGTGCATTATCGTGGTGCAGTTGCCATGAGTTGTTTCGCCACAAATCCAGGCGTTTTCTTCATATTGTTTCACGCAAATGGCGTAGAACTTCCAGGTAGTACTCCTTATTGACTATACGACCTGGTGGCAAGAACTCATGGTACACTATGCCATTAAAATCAAAGAAAACAGTGAGCAGAACCTTCACATTCTATCGAACTTGATAAACTTTTTTTGGTCTTGGCTCTTCAGGAAGCATCCATTGAGACGATTGGGCCTTAGTTTCGATGTCGTATCCATACACCCATGTTTCATCACCAGTTATGACCCATTTGAGCAGTTCTGGGTCGTCATTGACTTCATCCAGCAACTCCTGAGCAATGTCCATTCAGCACAGCTTTTGGTCGAAATTGTACAATTTCAGGACAAATTTTGCTGCCACACGTCTTATGCCCAAAACACCGAAAAAATTGCTTGGCATGAGCCAAATGATATGCCAACATCATCAGCAACCTCTCTGATAGCGATTCGGCAATTTTCCATAATAATTTTCTTCGCTTTGTCGACTTTCTCATCGATTGTTGATGTCCTGGGGCATCCAGGATGCTCATCATCTTGAGCATCCTGAAGAAACATTCACGGCCCTGTTGGAAACATTTGTACCACTTGTAAACACTTGTTTTATTGATAGAAGACTCGCCAAAAGCAACATTCAACATTTCCAATACGGTGCTGCACTTTATTCCATTCTTAAAGCAAAATTTAATTAAAATTTTGTGTTCCATTTTTTCCACAAGTAAAAATTTGCCGAGCACACCAAAACTCATGTAACCTTTTCAACAGCCAACAATATACTAAACATCCAGTATGGCTACCAATGTCAAGATACATCAGGAACAAGGGTACCAACACAGGAACAAAAATTATGGCAAATGGACTTATACAGCCCACGAAATTAAAAAATTCTGGGTATTTATTGATCAAACCTCGTATTTATCTAAGTACATTGGGAAGCAGAACAGGATATCAGGAAACATGGCTTAGAATATTTTATTATATAAATTCGTCAAAGATAATTTCCTTTATGAAGAATCTGTTACTGTGTACAGGTCTGTAGAAAGTCACAATTAATGTTGTAAAAGTTGTTACATTCTTTACAGAACAAAAGAGCCATCATCTGTCTTCTAAATCACTTAGAAATCACCCATTGGTAATGAATATTTTAAAACTTGGTCAGATTGGAACCCTGAATGAACCAGAAAGTCACCCAATACAGAAAACTTTTATGGTTGTGACAAATTTTGTAGGTTATTAGAATGCTAGCTTGAGAAAAGCATCTGTTTAATACGGAAATTCAGTTTTTAAATTTTATGTTTTCTGAATTTTCGACTAGTATTTACTTACATTAAGGAAACAAATAAATTTGTTCTTATAGTAAAAAAATAATCAATTATTCTAAATTTAATACATTCAAAAAAATTATTAAGGTACACATCAGTGAAGCCATTGCTGACTGATCAGTCAGTAGATATCACAAGTGACTCGCAACAGCAGTATCCAACATTTGACATCCAGTAAAGTACAATGGATGTTGATACATTTCATTAATCACTGTGTAAGTAATTAGGTGTGTTCTAATAATACTGCAGAAACATAAGCGTAAAGACTGAAAAAAGAAATTTCTATCACTTAGAGACAATCTAAAAATTATTATATTTAATGAGAACAGCTTTCAGTACATGGAAGTATGTGCAAGTACAGAAAGAATCAGACTTATAGTACATAAAAAAGTGTGTCACTCCTATTTAAGACCCACACCAGGCTCCACGAGGGAGATAGTATTTTATGGTTGCTTTTTCATCTAAGCCTGAAGAATGCTGTGAGTGATTCCCAAATAAATACAAGAGGTACTGTTGTTCACTGAAGTGTCCAGTTACTACTGTTTGTGATTAAAATGGATTTTATTGCTATATTAAAGCAGAACTTGTACATGCTTTTTTGTGCATGAAACCTCCAGAAAAGTAGGACAAAATGAATATATGCTAACTACAAAATCAGTCAAAACCAGAGACTGACCAGTTAGGTAGGTACCGGAATTTTTGTCTGGCTACTTGCAAGAAGTTATAACAATATATTTAAAAAAAAAACATGTATAAATTCAGCTTTAATACTAATAAAATTCAGCTTCAATGTGTTAATAATACATTGTTTCAGCACTTTAAAATCATCTGTCAGCGACTTGGAACCAAAATAGTGTCTGGAAATTATATTTTTTAATTTATTATATTATCAAACTCAATACATCATAAAACCAAGCATACTGCTACATTTTATTTATTAATTTTTTAATCCTTTGAGGCCTTGAGAGCAGCAAGGGAACCGATAACAAGTCACCAGACTCCCTACTCCATTTCTAGCAAGTCAAGTTGAATTTCTATACAAAGTATCAAGCGTACTGAAATACTGTAAACATTTTTGTCACAGCTCTTCGTCTATAAGGCAATCTTCTCTGAACAAGAAGAATACATACTGTATACAGTAAACCCTCGATTTAACGGACCTCGATTTAACGGACTTCGGATTTAACGGACAGAATTTAACAGACCAAAAAAAAAACATGCAAATGTTTTTAGGCTTTTGAAACGTACAATGTGCATAAACTGCAGACTCTCCTGTTCTGGCGATGTTGCTTGGCTATCGCAGCATTCTTTCGTTTCTTGTTTTGAAACACGCAAATTTTCTCATCTCCAATTGTATTTGATGAGAACGGAGATAAGAATTAGATAAGAATTCATTTAATTCTTCACAATCCCCGTCTTTGCGTTGTCGTTGACGCAGGCGTCACACACGTTCAGTGGAAGACATCACGACGACTAACACTGACAATATACACTGATATGCATCTTATTTCACAGTGACCAAATTTATTTATTACTAACGTCACCTGGAGCGTTACATTTTTCGATGACGTTACACATTTTGCATCACGCATTTTGTGGAATGACCCCCAGCCTAAAAACATTATCATGTTAAAAAAAAATTTTGACACGAAAAAATCACGATTAAGTTTTTGAAGTCCATGGTTGTGATTTAAATTTGGTGGTAGTTCATAACCATAGCAACGCATTTTCACTCTTGAATATTCGGCTATTTTCGTGATAATTCGTATGCACGCGCAGTTCACATTCGTACAGCGTCGCATCAGTTTATTCAGAGAATACAGCGTGTACGCTACATGTGTTTCTATAGTACGAACCTTGCACGTGTTAAATAGAGAGTCTTAACGAGTTTATACTTGCGTTGTTACAGCAAGGTCCATTACTTTATTAGTGAATTACAGCATAAGTATGTCTGGCGTTACGAAAAAACGTGTGAACTTGAGTATAAAGCAAAAGCTTGAACTAATAAGTAAACTTGAAGGTGGCGCGTCTGTTGCACATGTTTGTGAAGTGTACGGTGTAAAGAAACAAACCGTTTCAGACATTCGAAAGAATAAAGATAAACTTATTCAGTTTTTGCTAAAGTACAGTGTTGATAGTTCGAAGAATGAGGGAGAAAGAAAACACATTAAATTAGCCAAACACAAACAATTAGAGGATGCTGTGTACAAGTGGTTTATTCAACAACGTTCTAGTGGCGTCGTTGTTCGTAGTGTCGAGTTGCGGGCTGCTGCTGATAAACTGGCGAAACATATTGGTATCCAATTTCAGGCGAGTGATGGGTGGCTTTGGCGTTTTCGTAATCGGCATGGCATCACAAATAGATCAACATGTGGTGAAGCGCTGAGTGCAGACACTGAACAAGTTGAGGCTTTTCGTCAACATATAAAGGAAACGATCGAATCTGAGGGTCTCATTTTGTCTCAGGTCTACAATGCTGATGAGACTGGTCTCTACTTTCGTGCTGTGCCTGAAAATACTCTGGCACACAAACATGAAACTAGCACACCAGGCCGTAAACTCAACAAGGAGCGGCTTTCTGCCCTACTGTGTGCGAATGCTGATGGTTTGCATCGACTTACTCCAGTCATAGTCGGAAACGCAAAGAAACCTCGTGCGATAAAGAACATAATGAACCAGTTGCCAGTCATTTATGAAAGTTCAAAAAATGCTTGGTTTACCTTCAGTATTTTTTCAGACTGGTTTTTTAATCATTTTGTGCCAGAAGTGCGACGTTTTCAAGAAGAGACTATGAAAATTCCATCGCATGCAGTGAAAGCCGTCTTACTACTGGACAATGCACCGGCCCATCGCAACTCCGAGAAGTTAGTTAGCAACGACGGAAAAATAAAATGCATCTTCCTCCCTCCGAACACCACTTCAATTTTACAGCCAATGGACCAAGGAGTCATTGTTGCCTGCAAAAGGCTGTACAAGAAGAAGTTTCATGAAGAGGTGATGGTTGTCTTGGAGGACGAACAAGACCATGAAAACGACACGAGAGGAGCTAGAACGCTGCAAAATCTGCGTGCATACAACATCAAGTCCGCCATCTTTAATTTTGCTGCCGCATGGAAGGAGATGAAGGAAACAACATTGGCTAATGGGTGGAGACAGTTACTGAATGGGACTGAACCGGAGTACGATTTCACAGGATTTGAAACATCCGATTTCTGTGAAACCGTAAAGAAGGCTGGTGAAGACGTAAACGAGAATGACATAGAACAGTGGCTAAACTTGGACGAGGGTGATCCAGGCTACCAAATCCTGAGTCAGGAAGAGATCGCGGAATCTGTTCTACACGACGATCAAGAAGATGGAGATGATGACGATGAAGAAATATCTGTTACAGGAGGCCCTAAATTATCAGCGATAAGAAACAGCATGGACGAAATTATCGCGTACATTGGGGAGTCTTCAGATCCAGAAGTGTGTGCTTATTATGACCATTTTAGACAGTTTAGATCTTTAATAATAAAGAAGCAACATTCTAGTGGAAAACAACTGACTCTTGATGCTTTTATCCAGAATAAATAAAGGTGTGTACATAACATTGTATTTGCATGATATTAATAGTACGTATTAAAATACAGATAAGCGATGTTGTCACTGTTACAATAGAAAACCACACTGGCAGTTTACCCGTTATTTAGAAACATGTTACTCACACCTCCTCTACTCATCCTTTGTCTTGCCGCCTACGGAAGGGTCCGAGCACGCACGCATGCACAGGTACGTACACTTTTCTTCCTATTCATTGTTCAGTTTGCTGTTAAAACGTACGGTTGCAGTCATAAATCATAATGCCAGCGTTAACAACAGCTAGGCAAATTGCTGTTGCTTACGCAGTAAACAACTCGTAGATACCAAAAGCGTTCGTCCCGCCAGAAGTCAGGTATAACTTCGAATTTCGTTAGTGCGCGAATGCAAGCCGCAGGCCAAATTAGCGACCATGTTTTTAGGAGAAAAAGTGCGGCTTGTATTCGGAACAATACCGTATTTGCATGATATTAATAGTATAAAAATTTCAAGTGTTATAGCCCTATTTGATTTAAATATATCCTCAAAAAACAAAATTTGGGATTTAACGGACTTTCGATTTAACGGACACCCCTCAGCCCCAATTAGTCCGTTAAATCGAGGGTTTACTGTATTGTTGTGTGAGAATGTGATCTGTGTAGTATGGCTGTAGTTACTTCTTGTTGTATAATTCTATCTCTACCATCACAAACAGCTTCACAGCGTAAGAAATTTGTAGCAATGATGCAAAGAAATTCTCATTTACAGATACCTCATAATTATTAATATAGTGATCGATAGTGATTTTTTTTTACTGGCTCCTGCACAATCACTAAAATAAATCACTTTATTCGCACACTCTTCATATCTTTAATTGCAAGTTATTGAAAACCACAAATTTTGTAGCTGTGGCTGATTATAATTAGACTGATGTACTGCTACTAAAAGCCTTATATATTTCGTCCTTGACTGTAAAAGCATAGGAAACTCACTGAGAACTATACAGACGTCTTCTGTAACATTTTAATTCTTTGGGTTGCACTGATGGACCAAATCTTGTCACAAATAAGTCACACTTTTTTGCCTCCACAATCAAGTGCAAATTATTCAGGCAACACCCCACAGTCAGCTTGTTATCGGTTTTTGGCTGTTTGTCTTGTCAAAATTGTTTACCTCTACTGCTAAATTTGGTCATTTTCGACTCAGCAGCAGTCTCATCATCTTCCCTGTCTGGCTCATCAAGATCCAATGATGGATCAACAGGGGCCTCCTAGATCTATGTCAGCAGCTTTCTTAATTTCTGGCTTTGCTCCAACTTTGTCTTTTTTCTTCACCACAGCTTTTCTCTTGACTATACCACTGTATGGTTGAGGAACATTTGTCTTAACATTCTCTTGTTTTGTTTGTTGAGTCACTGAATCAAGTGTATCAAATAATTTAATTTTTTCATATTTTAAATGCTCAGTAGCTGCATTAACTTAGGCAACATCATTTACAAGCGTACAAACCTTCTGTTCAAGATATTTTATTAATCCCAAGAGCTTAGGAACTAGGATATCGCATAAACATTTTCCTTGCAATTCAAAATCATTACAAGCAAAATCTTCAATTGATACAGAAGATTCCAGAAGATTGCCATCTGTAACATTGACACGATGTTAGGATTTGTCATGACACGGGTGCTGTCATTTTTTAGCTAATTTTATGCAGGAATTACACAGGTCCTGCATACCTGTGTTCACTCACTCCATTAGTCACATAAAAAATGTATTCAACATTCCCTATATTTACACAATTTTGATGAAATTCTCCCTTACATAAACCATTACATATTTCCATAAAAAGCATTGTCACAAACTTTGCATTTTATGAATTCTTAATTTTGTAGTGACCTTCAATCTAAGAATTTTAACGATGAAGGGTTTGCGAGGAGCAGTCAAAAAAGTATAACACAAATTTTTAATTATTTGTATCGATGTGTCAACAGTATTGTCACCATCAGGACCTGTGTACGGATACAAGAAAAATATCAAACACAACAGATAAATTAGTTGCGTGAATGTGTTTGTGTATGTGGTGTGTGTATGTGTGAAGGAGTTGAAACGGTTTGTTTTACATCAACTGTTTCAACTTCTTCACACTTACACACATACATGTGCACACTCACATACACAAACACATTCACGCAACTAATTTATCTGTTGTGTTTGATATTTTCTCTTGTATCTGTACACAGGTCCTGATGATGACAATTAATATTGTTGAAACATCGACACAAATAATTTAAAATTTGTGTTGTACTTTTTTGGATTTGATATTACTTGGAGCCACCTTGTCAAGAAATGAAAACCTTGCAACTAGCCTAACCTGCATAAAAATTATTTATTCCACAAAGTGAAAGTTAAAAGGAATAAAACAAAAATCAATCCTGTATCTCTTCAGCTAAGAAAGAAAAAAGAAATAGCTCAACCTTGGCCTAGAAGAGCAGAAAGGGGGCCAATTCCGTGACAGAATATCAGAAACAACAAGGACTACTACATAAAAAATGTGAGCTTGAGGCCAAAATACGAGAAGCAATAAGTGTTAAACATACATTGGAAAGTTAAGAATAAGCAAAGTGCAATGGGATGTAAGGCATAAATTGTTAGAAACTATCATCAAGAAAAAGACAATTAGCAAAGCGTGTCTAATTATTAACAATGCTCCACTCATCCTCCAGCAGTAACTTTAAATAAAATATGCAGTGATTTTGAGGTTACATTTCTTCCATCAGATGTCATCTCTTAAATCATTGAGAACCTTAACAAATGTATAAAACGTAAATATTATGATGCCTTCTTCTGTCAGATTATGATGACTCAGTAACCATTGTCTCTTTTTAATCTCAGATTTAAAGACAATTGCTTCATGTTAGCAAAGACACCATATAAATGTTAGCTGAAATGTGTCATTCACTGACAATAAAATTTGTAAACTAATTGTTGGAGAAGGCTGGTCTGTTAAACAAGATGCTAAAGAATTTCTGTAGCCTTTAGTTTATGTCAGTCACCTTCCTTAATCATCCAAAATTCATTACTGTTTATGCCAAAACACGTAACACAAAGTATATACATATTTGAAAAATAAATATGCAATTCTAAAAATTGCATTGAATTTCATATATTACTATTAATATATGAAATTACTATTTACTATTAAATTATTTACTATATATTTACTATTGTCAAAACAGTAACAAAATTCTGTCATCAGCCAAAGTATTGAGGAACAAAGAATCTGTAATCTGTAAGCTCAGCTACCATGATACAATGCCAGGCAACCGCCACATAAACTCACATCTTATAGGCAAATTGCAGTACTGTCAGTTATATCTAAATTCGTCAAGGCGCTACTTTGGAAAAGGCTTAAACTGGTCATAGGAATGAAAACCTAATCCCAAACCACTAGAATTATACCAATTAGTACCATATAGAATGGATAACTAATGTCAATGAAAAAGTGTTAGAACAAGTGGATTGCTCTACAATCACCATGGATGTGGTGCAAGCTCTGTGGTAGAGCTTGGCATGAGTGATTGAATGACAAGTTAGAAATGATCTTCCCCAAATAACCAAAAACTCCAGCATATGCAGCAGAGATATGCTTGAGTGTTAAGCAAGAGGACCCTTATTCTGTTCTGAAAGAAATAGCTGTAGGGAATGTACTTGGACCAATTCTGTACTTACTACATACCAGTCACCTTGCTGAGATTGGAAATGATACTGCAACAACCTTTGCTCATGCACAGAAATATCAGCAGTGGGTACCAGCAATGAACAACCTACACAGAGGTTCAAATAACTATGTATGAAATTAAGACCTGGACATGTAATAATGTGTTAAACTTTGTGAATGAACGTGTACTAACGTTCATTTGATTACTAGACATCTTGAATATGTAGCAGTAACTAAATAAACAAATAATCCCACAGCAAGCCCAGCTAAATACCTTCACATGATATTGTATGAAACCTGTATATAAATGGTCCATGTCAAAAAGAAAAGTTAAGAAGTGGGATTCAGATATAAAACTGTATTGTTTGAAGGGAATAAATTCATCTCTTATCGGTATGGAATAAACTTCTGTTGCGAAAATAGGCATGAAACCTGTTATTGAATCCAATTTCTCTCATGTTACACCAAAAAGAGGAAGGCTTGTGTGTGTGTGTGTGTGTGTGCGCGCGCGCGCTCATGTAAATAAGGTATTAAGGAACATCATTTGTTCATTAGGAACAGCCACCTTTACAGAGTTCTTTAAATGGTGCTCATAGTTTGCAAGGAAATCAAGATAAGACGAAGTCACCATATAAATGTGAAAACATCATGAGTATAAAGTTTCAAGTGCCAAAATGTTAAAACAGATCAGTCCACAAGGTAAAAATACATAAATGAAGTTAAGAGACACCAATGAGGAACTCGTAGACGTAAGTTAAGAAGCAATTTACGTTAAATCCCAGTTGCTTGTTAGTCAGTAAATGAGACTATGGTCATACAAAGAGTTGACTGATCTCTTAAAATAATAATAATAAATTAATTTAAAAATCATAAAAAATAATTTTTTAAATTTTGTGTTTGTAAGCATTAAATTTATTCTAGTATTTCTAAGATGTTTGTAATTGCTCTCTATGATTAGTAATTTTTTCTTACAGAAATTAAGTTCTTGTAGAACAGACAAAAGGTGTATTCCATGGAATTACAAAAGATCGTATGAAGATATTATTATTATTGTTAGGATTTATTTTCCCAGTACAAGAATGGAGGATGTACATTGATCATTCACTATTACATTCATTAGCTGCATTGTGCCAGATACCAGATGTATACACATTGAATAAAGTAACAATGCTTTTCTACCAAGTCCTCATAATTCCTAATTAACTTTTTTTCTTTGTTGTTGATTAATGTCGCAGACTTTGTATGTTTGTATTCTGAAAAATGCTGAAGTAGATTGTCGTATGTCATTTAGTGTTACAAAGTAACAAAAGATGAGATATTTTTAGACAGATGTGAAATGTCTAAACAACATCAATCATATACTGTAGGCTGGGTATTTTTAACACAGCATATAATTGTTAACATTTTTGGTATTTTTTCAAGAGTAGGATAACAGTATATATTTAGCTTTTGTTCAGTTTTCATATATGTACATTAACATATATGATCATGACTCTGCATATTTAAACACAGCTTAAAAATATTATTTATATAATTTGGTATTGTATAATGAAATTTAATTTTATAAATTATTAATTTCTTATAAAAAACAAGAGTAAAACGTTTTCACATATAATGAGATTATTGCGTGTGTAACTGGTTTTAATTTTTATTTTTTATTTGTGTATTTTTAATTGCTAAACAAAAATGAAGCCTATGTAGACTTTTAGGAACTGTTAGCATGTTAATTGTAACGTGAGATTGGTGCTGTTGTTGGTGTCTAAATCAGGTGTATCCTATTGACACAGTGCGTCACCCACAATTGGACCCCCTCCAAACCACACTTCATGCTGTTACCTTGAATCTTTATTTGTCAAGAAAACAGAGAAAAATTGTTAGTGATTTATTTAGTTAGTATAACTTTAGTCTGCAGTGTACTGCCCAGATCTTATATAAGCTGTGTGATAAAGATTTGATTGTTGGTATCGATATGTTTTTGCAGTTGCGGTAAGTGCTGTGGGCCAAACACCTATAGAAGGAGGTTTGCGTGGAAGCCAGAGATCGCGGCGGGCGCCACCACCACCTTCGTCAACTCCTAGGCCTCTTCTTTCTGCCAAAAACAACAGGGACGCTTCCGTTACTCAGTTTGCCGTCATAGACGATGAAAATGTGTCTGCAATGCAGCAAGTGACTCGCGGAGGTGGAGGTGACTTTATTGCAAAAGCCCTTAATATGTTTTGGCACATGTTTTGCTTTATAAATAATCATGCACGTTATAATATTATGTTCTGTTCACTTGTTATAATGTAATAATTTAATTTTTTGTTGAGTTTGGTGAATTAAATTGACATAAGGAAAATAGTAGTATAAATGTGATGAGGTTTGCACCAGATTTAAAAAATAAATATATAATTAGAAATGTATGTGATGAATAGAGCTTGGATTTATTGGACATATTCATAAAAGGACCAAAATAAGAAGTCATGTCATAAAACTACCAAAATATGACCTGAATAGAAGTAAAGAAACGTAAGTTAAAAATAGTTACACTACATTTAGAATAATGTATGGTTATGCAGATAGTGTATTTATTTTGAACGAAAAATCCTTCAAAATTTTACCTTAAATTAGTTTTCATTTCATTAGAGTTACACTGAATGTTACACAAATTTTCAGATCCTCAAATTTGTAGGACCTCCATTATTGGCCACTAGTCTTCGTGTTTTCAGAAACTCGTTTTCACATTTCATGAAGTAACAAGAAAAAACTTGAAAATGTGAAATCACTGGGAAAATTCTGGATCAGTTTCATACAGTATTTGTTCCACTAATCATGTTAGTAAATTTACACATTGCTGACTGTCCTGGATTTCATTCAAGTACACGTAACTGTTCTCTTTTCAGTTACACAAAATATTGTGCTTGTAAACCTGGAAATACACTGTATTCATTAGACTTGCTAAAATAAATTTTAACTATGGTACTTAAAACTTGTTTTAGTCTTAATAAATTAGTATAGAAAAGGAAATAAAGTAAGGTTAGGTATTACCACACAACACTAATTCACTAATAAACAAAAAGGCTGTCATCCAGTGGAACAGTATCTAATATTACCAAAAATATGTTTCTTTAAAAGTTTAGGCTAAAATATGGCCTAAACATTAAAAAATTGTTTAAATATGCAATTATGTTATTCTATAAGGTATGTCATAGCAGTAGTTTATTCGTGATATCATTTCACGACTCTGAACAACACAGTTTATTTATTCATACCTTCATAGCAGTGTGACGGGCAGTTCTGCAGTGCTTAAAACTGTAGTCAGGAGTGAATTCACAAGGTAATACTTTGTATAAGATACATTTATAACACGAATTATTTATGTATAACTAAACATCCAGTAGAGTCCCACCAGTCTGGACTTGACAGGACAGGACCCGGTCCAGATTGATGAAAATCTGGATTAGCCAGAAATGGCACAAAAATATACCTATGACTACTTTCTGGTGTGGGGAGTGGTTAAAAGAGTGAATAGAATGAAAGTAAACACATTTTAACTATTCAAAATGCTGTCTATATTAAAATGAAAGTTTAAACATTACTGTAAACAAGAATCATGAGTGTAAGGTTACTCTAAATGAACAAGAAATTAAAGTACATACTTACCGGACATAAAATATATGACCAGTGTGATACCAAAATGTTCCTCAGTACAGTAAAAACAAGTTATAAAATAACTGTAGCTAGTTTCACAGCACACGCGTTTTTTGCAAGCACTTTAAGACTATCAGTTCAATAGTTGATGTGCCACACTGTCTCTCAAAGTAGCCATCAACCACCAGAGCATCATGGTGACTTGGCCCAATATTTATTTCAGTAAAACTGTTGTCATCTGAACTGTCTTCTATAGAGTTTGACGTACATGGCTCCATGATACATGGTTGATTCTCACTTAGGATCTGATGACCCAAGTCACAGTCACTCAGAATGGACCAATATCACTTTCTTCCTCATAATCACCATCTTATAACTGTTGAAAAATTTAACAAACAGCAGTTTTTTTTTCTCTCTGTCGGGTCCTGCGGAATGCTAGGCCACAGTTTTTTCCAAGTTTTTTTGAATGCTTTCTTATAAACTTCTTTCCAGACGTCTCAAGTAACAGGTTTTATCATCACTTGCTTAAGAAGAGACATGAAGTTCACTGCTTGCTTTGCTTTTTGTTTCGTCAGTAGGGTTGTGATAAATTTGTTTCTGTGTTACCACTTTGTTGCCTCGATTGCGCCTTGACCCTTAGGCTGTAAAAGCCTACATCATGTTGTGTACTGTACCGTATATCCCACCTTAAGAATGCAGGCAACCCCCCACCCAGATTTGTACATTCAATGCCAGCACTTGCTACACACATTTTTCAATCAGAATTATTACTGTTGCACACCACTATAGAAAAATTATTCCGAATAATAGAATATATTCGGAATAATCGGAATAATTTTTCTATAGTGGTGTGCAACAGTAATAATTCTGATTGTGAACCACTAACACAACTTTCTTCATTAAACACACATTTTTGTTACCCAAGTTAACAGCTTATTTTGAAGAACTCTAAAGTAGTGTCTTTATTACTCCTTCACTTAAACAGACTGAAAAATATTAGTCTTATCATTTTTTGAGATGTTTTATTTTTAGAAAGTTGATCTGGATTAGCAGGACTCTACTGTATTCATGACATCTTGTGAAGACTGGTGATTTTGTATGTTTTAAATAGTTATTGAATTTTTTTAATGTGTAATACAAGACATTTTTGTGTTTATTGGTCATAAACTAAGATCTCATGCGAGTAACCTAAGGATTTGTAATACACACAAATGCATACATACTTGGTATTGTGTCCAGTATTTCTCTTGTTAATTTGTTACTAAATATTTATGTGTAGATGTTAGGGGAACTATGTAAAATTATCGACTTTCAAATAAGTTTTTCCAGCTGTAAACTGATTTAATGTAAGGAGTAGACTTGTCATTTGTTGTTGGGTTTCCTATATGAACATTTTAAAACATTTGTTGCATGCATGATTCGCCTTGATATGATTTGAGGAGCAAAAAGTGCATGTAATTATAAATCATCCACTGTGTAAAATTTTATTATTCTAGAATGTTAATAGATTAATAGGCTACTAGATGTGTGTGCATTGCCAGTTTTATTATCTATGGTGTGCACTACCATAATTACTGGCTGCAGTTATCTTTACTTTTTCTGGTCTTGTCATCTTCTTTCATCAACGATTCAGAAATTTCTGCTGTAAGGTCCAGTTTAAATTGTGTTCCAATATGTTTTCATGCTGGAGCATGCATAGCACATTTGTTGTATCAGTAACCAGTTGTCGGCATCATAGTCTCATCATATTTTTGTTAAACTAAATAATTCTGCCAAGTGTGATTTAGATTTCAGTGAAAAAATATGTGGGTAATGAAATTCTTAAGCAAATCTGTGACATTTGGTGAACCAGATGGTATGATGACAATAATTTTTTAGTGAAGGGTTAGTAAGGATCGGTCAAAAATATCACAGATTTTAACTTATTTATGTTGACGTTTCGACAGTGTTTATTGTCATCATCAGGACCTGTGTATGAATACAAAGAAATGTCAAACACAACAGAAAGTTGGGTAACACGTTCACCCAAATAATTGTTCTGTTGTGTTTGACATTTCTTTTGTATTCATGATGATAATAAACATTGTCGAAACGTCGACACAAATAAGTTAAAATTTGTGTTATTTTTGACCGATCCTCGCTAACCCTTCACTGAAAAATTCATTAATTGACGGTCACTACGAATTTAAGGAAATGACAATAATGTTAAGCAGTGGTGTTATTTGTTTTGAAAAGGGATGACAAATATTTATAATGAAGAACACGGCAATCACCTAGTGCTTTTCACGTTTGATATTTTGGATGAGGTGAATGAAAAGACTCATGAAAATCATGAGTTCGTAGTTTGAGAATTTTAAACTGCGTGTTTCACAGTCAGTGATGTATGATATTTAAAGTGAAAGACTGGGTTATAGACAGTTGTGTGTGTCATGATGCATACAAGCAGAGATGTCTTGTTGAAGCTAAAATCTCTTTACTACGCTATACAGTAATATTTTATTACATTTTGACTGTTTACAAGACTTGTGTATCTTATTTAATCGTAGGGACAAAGCTAGAAAGCTTCTAGCCACTACTTTTGTTTAGATGTTGGTTATTGAACTTCCTGGTCATGGAAATACCTTAAATGCTGATACATATTTTGTAACTCTCACTTAGACAAGCTTTTCAAAACAAAAGAGTGGGGATTTATTTTTGCTGGATCAAGCAGTGCTAGACTGCTTGCAGAAAATTATACAATTTAAGAGTTGCAAAGATCTTCCAGCAAAGTCATTGCTGGACTTGACTTGGCTGGAAGATCTTTGCAACTCTGTACTCCCAGCCTTCCCCACTAACCGCTTACTATTTTTCCCGCATTTTATATATGGTTTGAAAATGGCATTATCTAGCTAATGGGAGCATTGTCTAGACAATGGTTTGACAGCTAGTAGGAGAATATTTTTAAAACAGAATAAGAAGCTAGTGGAACAGCATGAAAAGTGTAATATGAATGGGGACTCTGGGATAATAATACGTGTGTAGGTTTTATTTCAATGCAATACATAATTTTATGTTGTTCACTTTGTTTTTATTTCAAACACCTTTCTTGAAAATCACATCTCATATAATCATATCATATGATAGTTGAGGAAAATATAACACACAGACAAAATATTTGTTGGCCATTAATAGTATGTTAAATCTGATAGGTTAAAGGGAAGAAAATATGAGTTAGCTTAGACATAGGATATGTGCAGTGTAGTTCATATGTAATTATGATTCTGTTGTACAAGAAGTAGTGGCAATGTTGTACAAGACATTGTATGTGCTAATTTTGTTGTGAACTTCGAACACAGAGTCTATTCAAATCTACTTTTGTATATGGTTTTAGGACTAACATTAGCATCTCAGTGGAAATCCCAGTTTGATGATTCAGAGGAAACTACTGATAACGAGTGGAAAGGTGAAAATATGCCTAGCCCAGAACATAGAAATGTACCACAAACTCAGGTATAAATTAGCAGTTTCAGTGTCTTTCACTCCTCATGTAACATATTCTGGTAGTAGAATTACTGTGAGCCACAAAGAAATAAGCTATTCTAAATATGGTGACAACAAAAAAATGTTAGTATTTCAAATGAATGGCAAGTGTTTCTGTAAAATTCTGTCCCTGTTTTGTTTTAAGGGTCATTCCATGTCAAACCAACCAAAAAATAATTATTTTCAACCTGAACATTTTTAAATTTGATGAAACTTACAGGATTTATTCTCTCTATAAATGTAAGTACAAAAATATTTTTTTAAATTTTTATGTGATCCCATTTTTTAGTTTTTAATTTTTAAAATTTTTAAAAAGTTCGTTTTTTTGGCTTGCAGAACAAGCTTTAATGCATCATAACTTTTGTTCTATAGGTCCTACAGACTTGTTCTTGGGCTCATTTTTTAGCTCTTTTTAGTGGCTTTAATTTAATATATAACTTGACACTTTATAAAAAAAAGTTTTTTTTTGAAAAAAGTAAAACGTTTTTGTTTGTTTTTTTTTAATATGAAAGTGTTCTTTAAAAATTTTTTTAAAAATATGTTATTCTACTGTTTATTATGTACATTTCCTGAAAATTTTAAAGTGGGATCACTATGGGATCACAAGTTATGGACAAATATGTAAGATACTTAACTGTACCTTTCGTAACTAAATAGCGTTTAGGTAAGAAAAACTAGTTTTGTTTAATTAAACCAAATGTATTATATAAACTAATGAAAAGATACATGACTGAGCTCTTTTAAAGTGGCTATGGTTTTAAAACTGTCCGACTTGAGTAAGCCAATTAATTTTTATTTCCTCTTTGGACAAGAATTTTTTTTAACAAATCAATACCAAATTAATTTTGGCTTTTTATATTTGTATGTTTAATGTACTTCAGAGAATTTTTAGTAAGTTTTCAATCATATAATTTTTTTTTTAATTAAAAAACTAAAACAATACACTTAAATAAGAATTTGTTTTACTAAAAGACATAAATACATTTAAACTAACATATATTTTTAAAATTTTAATTAACTAAATTAAAATTTTAAATAAATAAACTTTAATCATAAATAAATTGTGTAAAACTAATAGGCCTAGATGGAATAATTTTCCAATTCCCAAATGAATTGAGTTTCACAGTAACTAGACAGCAGCTATTTAGATGCGCAAGTCTCAACAGGCTTGGTTCCTGTCAGTACATGTAAGCCTAGGTACACAGGTCAGCCAAGTCAGTCTGCTTGAAGGCTCAGTTCACTTCAGTTGCTTTCCAATCGTAGTGATACAGTTTTAGTGAAGTAGCCAATCTTAGTGTTTTTAGTTTTATAAATTTAGGTGACTATCATTTTTTTAGTGTTTCTATATTTTTAAAAAGTGGTTTAAAAATTTTTGTAGAATTTTGTTAGTGGTTTTTGTCATTGGAATTAATAAGGTAAAACTTTTTTTAAACCCTCTGAACATTTTCAAGCATTAAAATTTTATAGGTATAGCTATTAGGTATACAGTAGAACCCCTCAAATCCGAAATCCCGGGAAATCCGAACATGATTTTGAAGAAAAACAACATTTGAAAAAAACACAAAGACATAAGAAACACATTTATTATAACATAAAACTATCATATGTAACCTAATTTTATGTAAAGAATCATTGAAAAATTAATAAAGTATGTACAAGTATTGCTACGTACGTAAAACAGGATTGAAATGTAAAAAATATTGGAATTAACACTGTATAAAAACAACAACGTCATACAACATTTCATTAACATCAGAGCTGAATGGCCAAGGAAAAACACAAAAGAAACACACACAAACACTACACTACATTTTTTCACTTAAAATCAGTGATCTTCATCTGGCGAAGTGACATAAACCTTCCCGAGGATGCGATGTTGCGCCAGCGTCGCATAAACATGACATTATTGGGTGTAGCAGCTGCGTGTTGTTCTACGTAGCGCAACGTGATGTCGAGAGCGACGGCAGCGTCAGAATGAGTCACATTTGTTGAGGCATCTTCTCCCTCGCTATCGCTACCTGATACATTGTCATGTTGATCCTGGACCACAGACACTATGTCATGCTCAGTGCATTCTTCATTGTCGTCTAGTGCTGCCCACTCCTCCAGACAACCTTTTTCAGCATCCTCACATCCTAGTACTTTTTGAAAGAGATGAAGGAGCTCAGTTTCATCATCTCGTGTTATAAGTGGTGTTTCCACAAATTCGAGGCTGGGCCAAAGCTTCGTCCAAGATCTCTGCAGTAAATTTTTACTGGTATTGTTCCAGGATTCTGCAACCCAGTAAATCACATCTTTTATTGTTATCTTCTTTAGCTTCTCAAGAATAGAAAGAGAACAATCTTCTTCAATAAGAGTTTGCAGAAGCATTTTTCTGTAGCTTAGTTTTATGTTCTGTACCACACCTTGATCCATAGGCTGCAGCAGCGATGTCACGTTAGGTGGTAGAAAAATTGCTTTTATGTCTCTGCACACCAACTGCATGTCTGAAGGATGTGACGGAGCATTGTCTATCAAAAGTAGAGCTCGAGGTGGCAGTCCATTTTCTTCATTAAATCTTGTTACCGAAGGAACAAATTTCTTTTCAAACCACTCCTTAAAAAGATTACCAGTCATCCACGCCTTAGTCTGATTTCTGTAATAAACAGGGAGAGAATTCATGTTCACATTTTTAAGGGCTCGTGGCGTGGCAGATTTTCCAATCACCATTAATGGTAGCTTGTTTGTTCCCGCGGTACTGCAGGCCAAAACTGTGAGACGCTGTTTGTTCATTTTAAAGCCTGGCGCAGAAGATTCATCTTTAGAAGCAAGACTTTTAGTGGGAAGTGCTTTAAAATTCAATCCAGTCTCGTCTGCCTTATACACTTGCTGGGGCGAGTAATTTTCCGACGAAATCAAATCGGCAAATTCATCTAAATATTCTTTTGCAGCAGTATTATCAGCTGATAACTTCTCTCCGCTTATCGTCAGTTGTCTGATTCCATGCCTTCTCTTCCATCGATCCAACCACCCATTGCTAGCAGTAAATGCCAAATCTCCGTTCATTAGTTTGTTCAGCCGCAATGCCTTTTCTTGAATTAATGGACCACTAATAGGAACTCCTTTCTGCCTCTCTTGTGTAAACCACAAAAACACTGCTTTGTCAATTTCTTCATTTACAGAAACTTTTGCGTGATGGCGTTGTTTCAAAGTTTTTTCACTTGTTGCACTGCAAAACTGTTCAATTTTTGCATGATTCTTTTTCCAGTCACTGATTGTTGCCTTACCAACACCAAATTCAGCAGCCAACTTCGTCAAACTTTCCCCTTTGTCTAGTCGCATTAACACTTTGAGTTTTTCTTTTAAAGTACAAGAACTATGTTTTCGTTTGCTTGCCATAATTTAAGAAAACTAAAAAACCCGATCTACACTGCTCACTTCAAATGCAAAAACAATAAACCTTAAACGAAAACTCGAACAAACTATGTACACTGGATGGAAACAGTAACAGCAGACAAACGCATAGGACAACAAACGCCAGAGGACTAACTGGAATACAAAGATTTCTAGACCTTGTAACTTTATAATTTAATTTGCTATAATAAAAATTTTTACACTTCCACCTACCTTAAGTTCTTATATATGAGTCGGCCGGATCTCTGGTGGTGGACTAACCCCGTTCGTATGACGAACTGATCAGTGCAGCAAATGAAATGAGGTGTTTTACATGATTACTCTAACACATATATCAAGTGAAATAAAGTATTAATTTATTATGTTATGTTATGACCTTCTTTGTTCTACTCTCTCCTCTTTCTTCTACATATTTTTTAGCCCTGCTATAAACGTTATCAGAACATTTTTAACTATGCCACTTAAATAATTGTAGTAACATTATATATTTAGGTACGTAATCTGATTATTTTAATTAGATTAGGCCTACATAAGGCAGCCCAGTTTGCTCATTCTTTCATTCATAAGTTATTTAAATTTACCCCATACTTTAGAGCTCTCTACTTTATAATTTTCATGATTGTAAAAGTTTATATATTATACTATTACTTGGTTTTGTTGATTCGGGTCGACCTCCTGCTGCACTGGTTTGTTTTAGTCACTTGTTGTCCGAAATACGTTCTCACTGTTAAATTGTTCACTGCACTTCTGTTTGATGTTACACTGTCCTCACACGCTTTCTATGACTCTGTTTGCTAATTTAATCACATTGGTATACTTTGGTTGAAATTTTGAAAGTCTTAAAAAAAAGGTTTTCGGCTCGCGAGCCTATGTGTTCACCCGGCCGGATGGATGTGTTTCAGTCGACTCCCGCTGACTTACTTTCACATTTTATTTGCGGGCGAGATGAAAAATGTGCCCGGCCGGCGACGCTCACCACTGCTCACGTCCGTTATGTTCAGATGTTATTTGCCGACTGCCTTTGTTCTCCGCACACCGAGCGAGAAAGAATGTATTCATACGTGACCATTAGCGTGAGAACGTTGGCCGCCTGAGCGCGCACTTGTGGGCGCATACGCCCCCTTGCTGACAATTTTACATTCCTGTAACGAGCCGTACCGGTCTCGATGCTATAGTCCATACACCATATATTCTTTGTCACAATTCCCAATGCGTACCTTGTACCGCCTGTTACCGAATAGTACAAAGATTGGTTTACTGTTTAAAATGATTAAAATTTGTTTTACCCCTTTTGCCTCGTTACAACTTATTGTAGTAGGACTGGGCTATTTTTAGCGCACTTCCGCCCGACAGCAACAGTGATTCACGGGCAGTCAAGGTCAGCAACCCCCGGCGGCTTCGTCTCACCCCTACGCAACATTACCGGGCGGCGCGTACACCATAACTAGTGTTGAGTACTATGTATGCAGATTTTTCGGCTAATCCGAACTTTTCCGAATCCGAACAGGCTACAGCCCAATTAGTTCGGATTTGAGGGGTTCCACTGTATTAGTTACTGCAACTAAATTCAAACTTAGAAGAAAACATGGAAGCGGCTAAAGCAACCACATCTAAAGGTAGTTTTCAAGTATATTGTTGCAATCCACTAAAAAAATCAAACCATGATTATTTTAAAAAGAGTTTAAGACCTGTTAATGAAAATATTGTCAGCCGTTCTAATACTATAAAGCTTGGGGATAGAATATGTGACAGTTTTCGCAAGGCAATACTTAAGTTGCCTAAACTGGATGAGGTAGAAGAATGGCAGTCTGACAGCTCAGAATATGAAGACAATGATAACAATGTTGAAACAATAGAAATATCAACTCCACAGAAGGAAGAAGCTATTGATGCAGTAAACATAAGTTTAGTTGCAATTGATGAAACTCCAATAAAAAAAAAGCGTTTAACAGAGAAGAAGTACCCTGAGGAAAAACTAAAAAAAGTATCTGAAGCTTTCAGAACTAAACTTATGAGCCTTAGCCCATGCAGTCAGATTGAAGAAAAACCTGATATAGGTAGAGAAATGATAAATCAGCTTAAAGAAAAATTTCACAGTACTTCTGATAAAAGCTTAAAAATGCAAATTCTGACTACTTTACCTCAAAGTTGGACCTCGATCCAGATTGAAACTGAATTTGGTGTGTCTAACTTTATTGCAAGAAAAGTAAAAAAACTTGTAAAGGAAAAGGGTATAATGTCATCACCAGATCCACGCCCAGGAAAAACTCTAGATCTAGCAACCGTAGAGTTAGTAAAAGAGTTTTATGAAAACGATGAGGTTAGCCGTCAAATGCCCGGACTGAAAGACTTTGTATCAGTCAAAATAGATGGAAAGCGCATTCATGTCCAAAAGTTTTTACTTCTTTGTACTCTAAGAGAACTTTATGTACTGTTCAAGGAAAGATATCTGGAAAGAAAAATTGGATTTACAAAGTTCTGCGAACTTAGGCCAAAACAATGTGTCCTAGCTGGATCAAGTGGAACACATTCAGTATGCGTGTGTATGACTCACCAAAATGCCAAGCTGATGATGGACCAGTGCAAAATACCCCAACTAACTTCTGGAGAGCCCTCAATAAAGACATATAAAGATTTGACTTCCAGCATTGTTTGCAAAGATTCAACACCTAGATGCCACTTCGTCAAATGTGAAAAGTGCCCAGGTAGTGAAAAGCTAAAAGAACATTTTCAAAATTGTTTTGAGGAGGAGTGTATTGAAAATGTGACATTCAAGCAATGGATGCAAATTGACAACAAAACAACTTTAGAAACAGTAACAATGCCAGTTAATGATTTTGTGGACAGATTATTTGAAAGTTTGCCAAAACTGCTATGCCACTCTTTCATTGCCAAACAACAATCAGCTTATTTGAAGCAGCTTAAGGATAATATCCTGCCAGATGACTACATAGTGATATGCGATTTTGCTGAAAATTATTCTTTTGTCCTACAAGATGCTGTACAAGGATTTCACTGGAACAACGCACAAGCAACCATTCATCCAATTATCATATACTATAGAGGTGAAGATAAAGAAAAGCTTGAACACATAAACCTAGTTATCATTAGTGGTTGTATGTCTCACAATACAGTAGCTGTGCACCTGTTTCAATGCATGATGATTGACTTTTTAAAGCAGAAACTTCCATCACAGCCACAAAAAATTCATTATTTCTCAGATGGAGCAGCATCCCAATACAAAAATAAGTATAACTTCCTCAACCTTTGTTTTCATAAGGTAGACTTTGATGTAGAAGCAGAATGGAATTTCTTCGCTTCATCATATGGGAAAATGTTTGTGATGGGGTAGGGGGAACGGTTAAGCGCCTCGCTGCCCAAGCTAGTTTGCGAATGGTCTACAATGATCAAATAATGACTCTTCGCCAGCTTTATGATTGGGCAAAGGAGAATATTCCATCAGTTAACTTCCTCTGTACAACACAAGAAGACCATGGAACTGAGAACACCTTTTTGGAACAATGACTGGTGAATGCTAAAACCATCAAAGGGACCCATTCTTTTATACCTGTCGGAAGTACTACAAAACTAACGTTAAGGAATACAGTTTTTCAACTGAAACAAAAGAAGAAATTGTGTCTCTTGAGGAAAAAATGAGCAGTTAGAACTTAGTGAAATAGTTGGGTTTGTGACTTGTAACTATTCAAATCAGTGGTGGTTAGGCTGTGTGCTCGGGATCGAAAATGAGTTCGTAAATATAAGCTTTTTGGAACCACATGGCCCTTCCCCTTCATTCAAGTACCCCCAGTTTCCAGACATATTGGGTGTGAGTAAATCAGATGTCCTAACTAAAGTTGATCCCATAACACAAACTGGAAGAGTTTATAAACTTATACAACTCATGAAATGGAAAAAGCCAGCAAAATTCTTGCTCAAAGAATAAATAAAAATTAATTGGCTTACTCAAGTCGGACAGTTTTAAAACCATAGCCACTTTAAAAGAGCTCAGTCATGTATGTTTTCATTAGTTTATATAATACATTTGGTTTAATTAAACAAAACTAGTTTTTTTTACCTAAACGCTATTTAGTTACGAAAGGTACAGTTAAGTATCTTACATATTTGTCCATAACTTGTGATCCCATAGTGATCCCACTTTAAAATTTTCAGGAAATGTAGATAATAAACAGTAGAATAACTTTTTTTTTTTTAATTTTAAAGAACACTTTCATATTAAAAAAAAACAAAAAAGTTTTACTTTTTCAAAAAAAAACGTTTTTATAAAATGTGTCAAGTTATATTTCAAATTATAGCCACTAAAAAGAGCTAAAACATGAGCCCAAGAACAAGTCTGTAGGACCTATAGAACAAAAGTTATGATGCATTAAAGCTTGTTCCACAAGCCAAAAAAACGAACTTTTTTAAAATTTAAAAAATTAAAAACTAAAAAATGGGGTCACATAAAAATTTAAAAAAAAAATATTTTTGTACTTACATTTATAGAGAGAATAAATCCTGCAAGTTTCATCAAATTTAAAAATGGTCAGGTGAGTCACTGGTTGGTTTTTGACATGGAATGACCCTTAACTTGACTCATTAAAGGTTTATTGTTACCATCGCTGTTTCTACTTTTTAACCATTTGATAAATTTTGTCACTTGTTTTTAAGTATCATGACTTAATTTCAGTTTGCTTGTTTCATTTGATTCTTAAATATGAAAAGACTGCTAAGCAATGAAAATGTGGAATTTAGTATATCGTTATTTCTAAAGGTGTGGCTCACATATATTTTCTATTTATGTATTAAAATCTACAGTTATAGATTGCATTCTAATACACAGTATTCTTACTATCTAAATTTAGAATGTGTAAATTGTAATTGCAATAAAGTGCTTATTTTGTGTGCTCTTTTTTTGGATTGAGAATGTGAGGTGAAATTTAGCTGTATTAAATGGTGCGCAAACTTGCCTTCATATCCTCTAGTGTAAACAAAACACCCATATATGGTCTTGACTATTTTTAATTGCAATATGCCTGGTTGTAGAGTGTAGCCGTTAAGCATGCAGAAAGCAAACAACATTAAAAATATAACTTGCATACTACTGGAGACATTGTATTACTATTTTGCTTTGGTAGCATATACAGAATGTTTTAACGTTATGCTGACTGGGGTCAGTACAAAAACGTTTTCCTGTCAGGTTTGTGTGGCAAGATGTCATTAACTGTGCATAAGCTAATGGGATATCTATGTCTATTACATCTGAAGTAATCTACTGATGGAATAGTACTGTGTGATTTTAAATTATAAAATTTGCTGCTTAAATTATTGTTAATTCGTAAAATGTCACTATGATGATGTTTGATTTTGACTGTGGCATTAAACTGACTTGCAGCCTGCGTTTCCGTCAAATGAAGTCGGTGCTTTAATAGTGACTGCAAGTAGTGATGGGCGAGCAGTCAGTCAACATTCACAAGGCAGTACTCCTGCTGCAAAAAACACAGAAAATCCTCCTGCTCCAGTCGCTCCTGCTCTTCCTGTAGTTGTTGAATTATCTAGGATTAGTGAAGATTCCACAAGAAATGAAAAACAGAGCTGTAATGTTCCTCCAGTTCCTCAGGTACTGAATTCTCTTATGTCATTTTAATAGTTTTGCTTTATATTTCTTAATCACGTTGTACGTGCGTTAAGTTACACTACTGAATACAATATACATCTCTTAACACAGGTTTTCTACGTTGACATCTGTTGAGACAGTGAACTCCTAATATCATCTTTTGATAGTTTTGATAGTATCATCTTTTACCAGTTGTAGTTCTTTAAAAGAAATCCACTTAAATAACATATTTTAACCAAGGTTTATACATTGTTATTAGGTACATACATTTTATATTAAGATGTATGTTTCTCAAAACAGTGATAAGTGAGATAGATCAGAGAATGTGAAAAATTAGAGTCAGTGTTTGTCACCTATTTTCTTAGTTGTTGACATGGTTTGTTTAATTAATAAAATATTGCCACCAAAATTGCATAAACTTTGCAAACCCTATGTGGATAGGGTTATCCTTTTTCTTCAGCTGAAAAAGTACGATAAAGTAAGTTTTTTTCATTTAGTAGCATGTTTAGAAAATGTTGTTGTATACCTGTTTGCTCTAAAAGTTCTTGTTAAGAAGAAAACATAAAAGAATGTACAAATTATTGTTCTCATAAACAGGAAATTATAATTTCCCCTTTGCTATGTCAGTACGCTCTGTGGGTGTTTCAGACCCGATAACCCAACCACATGCATGGTGGATATTCAGATTTACTCAATATTGATACTGAGCCATAAAAACAGTTTATTCCTTCTGCGTTTGTGTAAAATTATTGTAGTTTGTTGTTACTGTCCCAAAGTCAGACATTTTGGGATTACAACTGGTCTGACTTCTGGTAAATAAAAACTGAGTATATTTTTTTTTAATAATCAGTTAATTCTGCATCTTTCAGATTTTGAATAAGTGAGTATAATTAATTTTTTTCAATAGTATTGCAAAGAGAGGATGGCTCTTTTTCAATAAATATTAATAAGAAAATAGTCTGTTTGTTTTGTTTGTGAAAGCGGGTAACTTAGCAAGAAACAAAAATCTCACAGCAGTAGCACAGTACATTACCTTACTTCATTAATTCTTTTGGGTCAAAGATATTAAAAAGTATGTACCTTTACGCATATTTTGTGTTGTGGAAACCTCAGAGAGAGAGGGGAGATTATGCTGGTGTTCTTGACATCGTACACAATACCACACAAATATAGTCTCATAGCAAATAATGGTTGTAAAAAATTAATGTAATTTATTCTTTAAACCCTCACAGCAAAAGTTCACCAAAGACTGTTCCTATAAAAATTCTTAACTTAATTAAAAATGTCATGTATATTAGGTGTTGTTTCGTTTATGTAATTAAACTTTATTTATGGTTCTGGTTTATGTAAAATTTGACCTGTTGTTACTTTTGATGTTGCTTCTAAAAGGTATACAAATTTTAAACAAAAAAAGTATTAATCTGTCTGAAATTTCTTTTCATTGTAGATGACTGTATCATGATTCTTGCTGTAAGCCAAAATATTCAAAATAATGGTCAAAATATTATGTGTTGCAGCCATAAGTTGGTGTGTGTGGTGTGGTGTGTAAAAATCCCAGGCAACATGTGAACTAAAGAAAATTGCAATAAACACTTAGTAGTTTCATAAAATTAATTTACTTATCAAACTACAACAACCATTTCAGCCAGTAAGCCATTTTTCAAGAGGTACATGAATAACTGGATACAATGCTGTACAGTCATTATCTTCCCGTAATTCTTTGAAAATAGCCTCACTGACTGGAACTTTGTCACCATTCAGTAAGTAAATTAATTTTGCAAAACTGCTAAGTGTTTCACGATGTACCAAATTGAATCAATTAATAAAGAGTGAACTTGCCTATTACAAATAATATGGTTTAGATATAAACTGTGGCAGTATACATATATGTTTTAAAAGATACAAATACTTAGATTACATAAATTTTCATTTTTCTGGTACTTTTAAATTCTACAAATCAAAAAGAATGCCCCTGTAATTTCTTTGACATTTACAGTATTTCCAAATACCTCTAGTTGGATGATACATGTGATTTCAGCTGTTGCATATTAAGTTACTGTTAACTGCAGTCTGAGTGTATATCAGACATAAATTTAGGAGATTAAAGAAAGAAAACTATCATATAATATGAAACTACTGAGAACCTAAAGACTGAGACAGTTTTGTTTTTGTTCACAAACACATGCAACAGTAAAACTGTCCTTCATACAACACCTTACAAATGTATGATAGTTTATCAACTACGCACAGTGCAATTTGGTAGTGTAACATAACAGCGTGTATGATACCATTAACGATTAACACAGGTGTTTTAACATACTTTTCATACCACTGTAACTCGGGTGTGTGTGTTTTTGAACATTATACGTGTGTCTGGTGTTGATTCTGTTTTCTTCTCACAGGTCTTTGTGTGTAAAATTATTTATGATAATTTCTAATATTAATCTTCTTCTCATCTGCTGTCCTACAATTTCTATTAACATTTACTTATTCCATATATGTAAATCTCAGTACAATTGTCGCTTGATATTATAGAAATCAGTGCAGCATCGGTCATTGAATATGTGTGTCAAGTGGAGCTTATGTATGTTGAGGTTTGAATCCTTCTTGGTTGGGATTGCTTTTCGTAGTGAATGGTCTGAATCTACCAAACCATAACGCATACAAAAATCAGATGGAAAACTATTAGTAATCAGCTTTTAAAGTGTAATGTTGGTCATATTGCATACTTGTGTACCAATCAAACCATGCAGCCAGTCCGATTGAACCTCGTCAATTGAAAGTTTTAACTTTGTAAATAGATGAAGAGTAAATATTTTTCCAGTGGTACTTCTGTTTGTCAATATTTATGCCCGTGTGGTTGACTCTGCATTGAGGGAATACTAGTAAATAGTTACAGGCAGTGTTCAGACACATTAGTCGCTGTCATTGTGTAGTCATCCGTAAGACACATAATTTTAAAATTTGATTTAAAACTTATAATACTTATTTAATCTGCATAAGAGTATGATATTGTTTCGGTGGTGTGTTGACATTTCTCAGCAGCAGCAGTGGGTAACTTCACAGTTAGTGTCAATAAGATTTGTCACATACAAAACTCTTAATCTGAAACAGATGATTCTCACATTCTGATTATTTTTTTTCATGTGGCAATTTGATACATTATTTTCTCATATGTTGGGAAACTGTGTGCTATTATATAGTACATTTTATCACTGTAGTCTTTTTTATTGCTGAAGTTGCCCTTATAAATGTTATGCCAGATGCTGTATCATTTTGTGTAATTGAACCAGCTTGTAGTTGTCAGTCATGAAGACATTTATCGTCTCCGTGTTAAGAATTCTACTCACTCTTATAATACTCTAATAATATTGTGTACATCTACTGAAAACAGATTTGTTAACATAAAGTTAATATATTTTTCAGTGAAAGATTTGTGAGGATCTATCAGAAATATAACAGAAATTTTAACTTATTTGTGTTGACGTTTCGACAGTGTTTATTGTCATCATCAGGACCTGTGTATGAATACAAAATAAATTTCAAACATAACAGAACAATTGGGTGAACGTGTAATCATTATTATAAGCATGTAAGGTTTATATACACCACTTTGTCTCAACCTTACAACATACACAATTTCTCTGTGTATAACACGTTCACCCAAATAATTGTTCTGTTGTGTTTGACATTTCTTTTGTATTCATACACATGCCCTGATGATGACAATAAACATTGTCGAAATGTCGACAGAAATAAGTTAAAATTTGTGTTATATTTTTGACCGATCTTTACAAACCCTTCACTGAAAAATTCATTCAGTGACGGTCACTACGAATTTAAGGATAAAGTTAATAGTCAGATATATAAGAAAACATAGAACATGAATATAAGATCGGTCATAAACAGTACAAAGTTTCAGTGCCTCCAAAATTTATGTGGAAAGTCTATTGGAAATATTTTTGTACAAATCCATACAATTTTTAGTGTGTGTGGGGGGGGGGATTTGTAACCAGGGTATAAAATTTGTGAACAGAATGGTCCACATATCCATCCTCAGTTTCTGTAAGCAACTTAATTTCAGAATAACAAGAGAAAGTAACAAAGTAGCCAGTATACCGCAGAAAAGCTACTTTTAATGTGATTTGAATTGTTATTTTACTTCTACAGAAGTTTGTATTGTAAATAAGATAACAAATGTTTTTCTTGTTTTTCTTCAAGCAGTATGTCAGCATGATGAGTTATGAATATAGAAAAAGTGTAATAAATCTTTACTGACACTGCAGCTTTTCATTATAAGCATGTAAGGTTTATATACAGCATTTTGGCTCAACCTCACAACATACACAATTTCTCTGTCTGTCTAACCAACTTAAACAGCACTACCAAGATTACACGAATTAATTTGTCATTGCATAATAATATGTTAAATTACTAATAGCTAGGGACCCTGGAATTTCATCCACGAATTTTTGAAAAAGGCCTGAACAGTTTTTTGGGCCAAGAATTGCAAACTATTCTTATACATATTCTTTTTAGAGAATGCTTTTTTTACATTCACAAAATTCACTGTAAGTTTGTAGATATGTTGCTTTCCATGACATTTCATGTTTTTAGCCATCTGCACAATATTCACATAAAATAATATGACTATTTTGGATTCTGCTATAATGCTACAATGGGGCAAATTGAGAATGATTGTCATCAGCCATTCACAGGGCTAATGAAAAAATGTCTTTTTTTGTTGGCCTTGAGCAATTCGTATCACTAAATTGGGTTTCCATTGTATTATCAAATTATTGGTATGAATACTACTTGCATTCAGCATGATAACATTCATTACAAAGTTCTGTTATGCATTTTGTGAGTAAGGTTAGGATCTGTACGGTTACAAGATGTTGAGGTAAACGGTTACTGCTGCTACCAACTACTGATGGTCATGAAACTTGCAAAAATCACATTTTTTGAGTTTCTACAAATATCTCAAGCCTTCATTAGGTGCGCGTATATAAAGTCCACAAAAAATGAAATTTGAAAAACAAATTTTATGAAACCAAACTTGGGTAAAACTATTATTTGTATTTCTATGTATGTTACAAGCTTCAGTAAGGTTCGGACACATAGAAACCCCAATCATAAAAGAAATTTACAAAAACAAATTTTACAAACCTTCATTGTAGTAAAACTGCATTCTTCGCTTTCTATGTATACCATAGGTGGAGAGTAGATGCAGATGCCTAAAGTCCATATAATTTTTCTTTTTTTTTAAGGTATTTGCAAAAATCAGTCTTACACATAAACAACTCATTTTTCATTACTTTTCACTTTAAACGTGTCTTTTTTCAAAAATTACATCTTTACGCCTGTCACAAATCAAGTAAAATTGTTTGGCAAAGTGAATTGTGTTAAAAAATGAATTGTGTATTGCTTGAGGTTTGTAAAATAGAAATGTGCACTAGGCTGTTTTTCGAATGTGTCATTTTATTTGTAGACAAAATAAAAAATAACCACTTTTCATTATACTTGTACATAAGAAAAAACTTAAAACCTATTACTGCCTAACATTTGAGAAACGTTTTGGGTGTTTAATCTCAAAAATGTGTTTTGTAAATTTTTCACAAAACTGCTTGTAGTATTTTTTTGTGTCACACCTACTTTCGGCCTATAAACTACTGGTCTTGCAAGTTTCATGGATGCCAACAGCTAAGAAGTGACAGTAAATTATATTCTCACATAGGCTTCTGCAGCCGATGTCCTTTCTGTCGGAGAGACCTGAGGATACGCATTGTAATATGGGTGAAACTTTGTCGTGCAAGATATTTTTGACATTGTCCATACTGGAAGAAGACTGCAGAAACATAAATAACAGAATAAATCCATGGGAAAGGAATCTGCAAGTAATACACATAATTGCCCATATTTCATATTCTTATATTAATTTCAGCGTTAATTTAGATTATAGAATCTTTTTTATTTACTGCTACAAAAGTTTAAACCCATTTTCACTGAGATCATTACATCGCTTTTCAGTGAATGTGTTTACCCATTTTCAGGGTCCCTACTAATAGCTTATATCAACTTATTCCATTGTACAGAAAAATGAATTATTCTAATCACTCCAAATCTTTATTCAGACATGTTTTGAAAGGAATGATCTAATCTGGGGGTACTCAATGTTTTATCCTTAAGATTTATGTTTGTCTGATGCTATTAAAGTGACAAGATTTTTTTACTTGTATACATTTTTTTTATTTAAAACATTGGTATTTTGTTTTACAATACATTACATACTTGCTATTAAATGTAAATATTTATAAATGTTTGAAATATTTATAGGGATGTTATCAAACTCTTATCACACAAGAAAACAATGCTGTTTGTTGCAGTATTTTTGATATAAACTCACAAAAATAGAATTCTCCTATTGTATGTTTGATTTACAAAAGTTTGCTTTTCTAATTTGCGTTTTCAATTCAAATTGAGAACTGATTGTGGTACATTTTCTGTATCTTGGATTGCAACTTAAAAATTTGTTAAACAAATGAAGACTTACTTAGGAGGCAATGGCAGTTGTCTGGTTAATCATTATCTACAAGTTGAGCACTCCAGATAATCAGTGGAGCATTCAGTGTGACTTAATTGTAGTTTGAAATACTTCATATTCGTATCCAAACCACAAATAGATTAAGTAATTAGATATTACCTGAATAGTCCGTCTTTAGACTACAGACAATAGAATTGCTCAGTAGCATCCATCCAGCTATTGTAGATAATGTGATGCAAACTATTGATAACCACGTCAAACGTAAGTTACAACATATACATGATAAACAAAACAGGAAATTTGTCGTCCTTCAAAGTAAACAATACCCCAATGATAACATCAAATGCTAACATAAATTTTATGACCGTATTTCAAACTTAACAGCAATAGATTTCAATAACGACGAGATACACATTTTAAATAAGGGATTAAGTTATAACATTCCTCAATACAATAAGAACCAGATAACACAGGAAATAATTAATGCTGAGACTGCCATAAAAATGATACCCAACCAGAAAATACAGAACGAAGCACGTGTAATAGTAAATAGGAAATTAAATATAAAGTTGAAAGACCAATACAACAATTATAGACATGACAAGATTAATTATAAACACCATACAGAAATAAAAGAAATACAACATAAATTGACAGATAATAAAGCCATCGTTACTAAGGCTGACAAGGGTAATACTATGGTTATTTTGTATAAGGATGAATACATCAATAAGGTCTTGAGTTTTATTGAAAATAATATGATAAAGGAGATAATGATGGACCCCACTTCTGGCTTTGTGAAAAACTTGAACAACACTATTAGCAAATGTATTGAACTATTTGATGCGACGACCCGATGATTGTTAAAGCCGATAAATGCACGTGCACCTCAATTCAATTGTAACAATAAAAAATAGGCCGAAATATATAAAATAAATATAACCACTACCAGGACTTACCTGCACGCAATTACAACACTTACCTGCTATTGAAATTTTACCAGAAGACCAAGGTCGCCACGATTATTTTTTATATAGGATAAAATATCGAAAACCTTTACACTCCACCTTAAATAAAACGGACAATTTAGCAATCTGACCCACCCAATTAATAATTCAGAAAATTCCGGAACGTTTAGACGAATTTTATCAACACAGAAATGAGGAAGTGGCAATGACGAAATAACTTAGTCTAACACATTTTCAAAGTAAACTATCACTTTACTGAATTAAGTCAATTTTCACTACTATGAGTACAAAAGAATTAGTCATGATTAATTGTTATAATTACCAGAATGAGAATGCTACACAATCAAGTTTTAATTACCTTAAACTATACTTACGACTAAGGCAGCCCATATTGCCCACGCACTCTTCCATGCCTTTTTATTTTTATATACATTCCCCTTTATTTATTCAATTTTTAAATATTCCGATTGTTATCCACGGTGCCCGTCCACGAACACGATGCCGGCCGAACACGCGGTTGGTCCCGTAACTTCACTATTTGTTTTATCACTTTAATCTCTCCACATCACTGTCCGTATTACTCACTCCGATATGTTTGTTACCTTCTGGGGTCCCGGTCGGTCTTATTGAGTAAAATACATTTGCGAAAACTCGACCAACCGGGCCCAAACCGAAACTTTAGATGTCTGTAGCGGTACGCTGTGTTCTGTATGGCGTCTCTGCTTAAAATCGTCTGCTCCGTCACGGTGAACGTAACAGGTACATGTACCTGTTCCTGGAGGGCAGCTGGTCCTCTACTGCCATGATGTTTTCGTCGCTCCGGCTTCATTTGTTGGGAAGTAACCACTTTATATATGGATTAAAGCTGGTATGTGTGTGTGTCCAGAGGCCGATATTGGACTTGGTTCCGCTGATGTCACCAACAGTAGGCGGAGTTTAATGCGACTTCCGTGAGGTCTTAGAGAAGACGAAGAATATTTTTTACGCTCTGGCCATCTTGAGTTTTTGTCGAGAGCGTCCTTTGAGCGCGTGCGGGTGTAGTTGCGCTTGAGCGTTGACACACATGTACAGAGTTCTTAGAATTTTGGTGGAGGTGCAAATGCTCTGCCGCATTCCTCAACAACAACTGCGCCTTATTTCTTTGTTTCACTGTTCTGTTACACTGACTATTATACGTTGCACAATACAATTACAGTTTTACAAATTTATTATACCAGTCCGCCCGAAAACGAAATAAATAAAATATAAATGCCCCAAACCGTTAAAATAAAACACCCAAAATTTGACCCGCTACACAATGGCCTACCAAAAATACATAAAAAAGATCTACCGATTAGACCGCTTGTAAATTCCACCACCGCGCCAGGATTTAAAATTGCAAAAACATTGGCCGCTATAATAAAAAATAATATAAAATTAGCTAACGATCACACTATACAAAATAACATTGATTTCATTAACAAATTACTTACTTCTTGGTACGTGCGTCCAATTCATCCGCAATCGATGGCACGATGCACCTTGTACACTTGAGCAGCAAGAACCAGTAGTTTTTTATCTCTCAAAATTGTTTTCATTTTTGTGTCTTGGTCCAATTTACTAAGTTGCTCCTTCACCTTTATTTTCTTGCATGTCTGGTGATGCGTATTGAAACAAATTAAAAGATATTGAAGTAACAAAAAATGCGATTACCAAATTGAAAGGTATTGAATTGAAACCCAATTATAAAATTGCGTCTTTTGATATTACTAACCTTTACACAAACATACCTGTACAGGAGACAATTAATATTTTAAAGAAGCAGCTCGTTGACGCAAATACATTAAGTCCTCAACAAATTAAAGAATGTGTAGAGTTATTGCAAGTGATTTTGAAACAGAACTATTTTATGTTTAATAACAGATATTTCATCCAAGAAGAGGGTCTAGCTACGGGCTCGCCTCAGTCTGGATTGTTATCGGATATTTATCTGAACCATTATGAGAACATGTACTTATTATCTGACGTCAATAAGTTACACACGCAAATAATTTTTTATGCTCCTTATGTGGACGATACTTTCATAGTTTTCAATGGTACATTAAGACAGATAGATAATTTGAGACAATATTTGAATAATGTAAATAAACATATACAATTCATGGGCGAAACTGAAAATAATAGTAGATTAAATTTTCTGGACTTAACGGTTATAAAAGTCAATAACGGTTTCAGATATCAAATCTATAGGAAACCTACTACAACAGATATCACCATTCATGCAGACTCCCATCATCCTAATTCCCAAAAAATGGCTGCATGCAACAGTTTTATCCATAGGTTAGTAACAATACCAATGGAAGCCATTGACTTCTATAGGGAATTGAACATTATAAAATATATAGCAACACGCAATGGGTACAAAAGTTCACTGATAGACAGGTTACTTAAGAAACACCACAACAAACAGAAAAAGCGCCTAGAAAATAAACTAAAATACATAGTAAACGATTATGGCACTATCCTTCCTCAAATCGTCACCAATACACTTAAGAAATTGAAAATGGTGGTCACATTTCGCACGATCAACAACATACTGCGACAACACAAATACTAAACTATTGGCGCATAGGATATGATAGTATGTGTATTTCAAATTACAAGTCTATATTGGAGGGTTTAAGATTATTTATTGTACAAACACAAGTTATAGTTTATATGGTATATTTGAAATGTACAGAATGTAATGTTTGATATAGAGTCTTTCTTTTAAAATGTTAAATAATGTTCATACGCAAGACGTGATACGTTACATAAGAAGACTCCCACGATGATGTTGTTGAAGAGAAGGGCCGGTCTTTGCGGTATAGATGGTTCGTCAGGTGTGGCTTACAAATGACAGACGTTTCACCAGAAACGTTTACAGCTGGGCTAGCGTCCTGTAACAGCTGGGCTGGTCCTATAACAGCTGGGCTGATGTCCTATAACAGCTGGGCTGGTGTCCTATAACAGCTGGGCTGATGTCCTGTAACAGCTGGGCTGATGTCCTAAAACAGCTGGGCTGATGTCCTGTAACAGCTGGGCTGATGTCCTATAACAGCTGGGCTGATGTCCTATAACAGCTGGGCTGATGTCCTGGAATTCCCACGAAGAATCCGACACTTCGCACACACAACGGTACTACGGATTTTATTACTCGCAAAACTTATATATAGAGTTTAAGACCAAGTAATATCTCAGGTGACAGTGAGTTTAATCAATAACGGTATATTGAGCTTATACCTCTCCGGCTTCTTCAAGTGTTCTCGCGAATACCAAGGTCTACCGCGATCAGCAGACCACCCTATGAGGAAATCTTGCACTAGCACGGAAACGTCTTGATGGAACTATTGCGTAACAATTAATGATACTGTCACTGCGGAAAATCTCGCACAGTGATACAGTTACACACTTCTTACACACGTAATACAACAATATTAATATCGTGTGTAAAGATATAAAATCAATTGTTATGCGTCACACGCGTTACTATCCCCGAAAAGTCTTAACAAATCCTTGCAAGCGGTATAATCTTGTACAAGGAATTGTATGTACCGTTCACGGTAGCAGCAGTGAAGAACTGCTTGTAATTTTTACGCACAATGCGTTAAAACACTGATGTGTGCAAATGTACTACACACACAGTTCTGAGTCTTCCCGTTTCACTAACGACGAATAGTCTTTACAACACCTTGCAAGCGGTAGAATTCTTGGACAAGGAGTGCACGTCCCGTTCGCGGTAGATGGCGTAGAAGAACTGTCGTAATTATACGCGTAATGCGTTTAAACACTCCTGCGTGCAGATGTACTACATACACAGTTCTGAGCCTTCCCGTTTCACTATCGACGAATAGTCTTTACAACACCTTGCAAGCGGTAGAATTCTTGTACAAGGAGTGCACGACCCGTTCGCGGTAGATGGCGTAGAAGAACTGCCTGTGTAACGACAGGCTTAAGAAAATTTCCAACCACCAGTCCGCATTCTATTGGTGGATGGAAGTCACATGGTTAGTATAAATGACCATGCACTTTTCATGCAGTAGAATATTTTGCAGTATATTTACTTTGTAACAGCATGCATAGCGGTAATCAGACTACTCGTATCTCATGCATGACTGCCTACATACTAATAATATACATGAACGTAAACAATAGTCCGACAGGTATAGGTATTGTAGCGACACACATGTCTCAGTTCAGCTAATGTCAAAACAACGATAATACTTCACGCACCGCCCGGGAAACGTTACCCACTCGCGCACGCGCGCACATTTCCACTAACACAGTACATGAATAACCATAAATAATAATGCACAGTTTTTCTAAACTAAACCCTTAACCTTACTAAATACAATTGATGACAACCAAACTTAACCATCTACCAATATAATATGAATGTCCATTGTCTGTGTAATATATGAACTTGCCCCGCCTATCATGATCCTGTGATTCGTTGCAGGATTAACTCCTTCCCGCACAAAAAAAAAAAATTTTTTTTTTTTCTTTAGTTAACTAACAAAAAATAAAAATTTTTTTTTTCAATATAACCAAAACAACTTCCTAATCCTGAAATAATAATAATACCCTCAAACTAAAATCAAATAAACATCCTCAATTAATACTAACAATTCCAACTGTCACTTTGACAGAAGCATCAAATCAAAAGACACGTGGTAACCTTCAAACCAAAACAAACACACATGTTCTTGACACACAGATAACGACATCTTATGCAGGGTCATAGGGTACACAGACAACATTCCTTATCAAAACTAGATTATTGTTCATTCACAGAGCCATCTTACATACAACATTTAAACCTGAATTGACATATTTAAATCACTACACATTCTTACCCCTATATCCTGACATTTATTTCTGAGTTTTTTGTATAAATTTTTCTCAGTTTTGAAACGCACACGTTTACTTGGAAATACAGATTTGAATTTGTTTAATATACGCCGTAATTGCCTTATCTCGCAACTCATTAACTGAACCTTGTGGGTCGGTGAGTTACTCGTTATCTTATCTTTCGAGCGTCCCAATCTGATAACGTGAGGTCGACAATCAACTTTAGCTGGCAATAATTCTTTCTGAACTTCCAATGCAGCATGCCGTTTATTCAATTTATCAACTTCCCAAATCATATTATGTCCGAGTTTTTTAACTCCAAGGACGGTCGCATCTACTTCCGTATCCTGCTCGTATGTTGCTTTAATTGCCTGTTTTTTAATTACCTGCGACCCACACGCTCCTGATTTTATCCCTGTGTGACATACCGGCAGAATCGGCCTTTGTATAAAGTGGGTTTTACACCTCTTTAGCAACTGCTCGTCCAACAGCGATATTCCTGTGCCGCTGTCAAACAATATCTCGCCAACATAACCCCTAATTTTTGCTTCGACCACAAGATCGGTGCCATTTTCAATATTAATATTACCCTCATATCTACTACTATTATCATTATTATATATTAAATTATCCCTAATTTCGGCAGGATATAGGCCATACATAACAGTTTTATTCTTATAACTAACATTTTCCATACTTGATCGATTGAACTGCTTTTCAACTGAATCATTTTCAGTAACTGTTGCTAATAAGTTGGTATTAATTTGCTGAGTTGTATTTTTATGTTGTTGTGATTGCGGCTGATTTTGTGGTGTTTGAACATGAAACTGATTACGCGGCGGTTCATTATTATTTATCATAATTGTTGTCACCTTATTGTCACCCGTATCATTTACCTCTCCATCCTCCGTAAACACCTCAGTACCTGATATAGATTCATCTAGTACCTCATCATTTGGCCATGTGTCATAAATACCTGCACCGTTAGTATCCATACTAGTTCCAGGCTCTACTACTGGTTCGGGATTTTTATGTGTTATGCATACACTGTCCGCATCCATGATAGCTTCAGATTCTATCATACGTTCACGGTTCTCGCATGCTATATCTGTTACACTATAAACTATCACCTCATCATAGCACTTACCTGAAGTATGTTCCAGACTAATAGTGTTGTTACTACTAATTTCATTTCTGTTATCTTCACTACAATTTAATGCAGAATCTAAATACTCGACTTTACCGAGATATGAACTACTAGGCCCTAATAAGGTTGTTTCTGTATAATCACTTTCAATTTCATCTACTACGCTACTGTTCTCCGTTAATCCTCCAGATGTAACATCTTGGTTAACTTCCATATTACTTTCTTTGAGAGTATGTTCCACAAGGACATTTGGTAGTTCAAAATTATCACAAGGTACAATATTCTCAACAGATAAATCTACTTCAATATCAGCTGACATTTCCTGTAGTTTCGCGATCCTCTCTTCTCTACCAGCTTCCATTTCTTCCCAAAATTTCTGCATACTGGCGTCATGTTCTTCTTCTTCTGCTTTCATTTTTTCCGCTAATTCCCGTAGACTCATTTTCACCTCCTCTTGACGGGCTTTATTTTCCTCTCTATCAGCTTTCCGCTCTTCTTTATTGGCTTTCATTTCTTCTAATAAGGCCGCTAAAGCATTCTTGATTTCAGCAGTATCCGCCATAATGATTAAAATTTAATTTAAAATTTAGTAAATTTAAATTTATTGATTTATACGCAAAGCAAGTTATTATTATCACCACAAGATTAGAACATATGGTAACCAGTTTATGCGCACACAGAAAAAGCAGTTCAAAATATCAACATGTAAATACCTTATCTAACATACAACAACTAATAATCTACCTCCAATATACTGATAAAATCTGTTCATATATGATATACAAGAGAATATGCACAAATGAAAAATTATATCCTCAGATTTTCATATGAACAATACACATACAATTATTACGTTAATTATACTTATACGTCGGATTTTTCCAACAAATTTTATATTCATAGACAAATCTGTAATAGCGTAAATTTACCGCTATTTTACGAGCCCTACGTTGCTAAGCGCCAAAATATCTCTATGCGACAACACAAATACTAAACTATTGGCGCATAGGATATGATAGTATGTGTATTTCAAATTACAAGTCTATATTGGAGGGTTTAAGATTATTTATTGTACAAACACAAGTTATAGTTTATATGGTATATTTGAAATGTACAGAATGTAATGTTTGATATAGAGTCTTTCTTTTAAAATGTTAAATAATGTTCATACGCAAGACGTGATACGTTACATAAGAAGACTCCCACGATGATGTTGTTGAAGAGAAGGGCCGGTCTTTGCGGTATAGATGGTTCGTCAGGTGTGGCTTACAAATGACAGACGTTTCACCAGAAACGTTTACAGCTGGGCTAGCGTCCTGTAACAGCTGGGCTGGTCCTATAACAGCTGGGCTGATGTCCTATAACAGCTGGGCTGGTGTCCTATAACAGCTGGGCTGATGTCCTGTAACAGCTGGGCTGATGTCCTAAAACAGCTGGGCTGATGTCCTGTAACAGCTGGGCTGATGTCCTATAAACAGCTGGGCTGATGTCCTATAACAGCTGGGCTGATGTCCTATAACAGCTGGGCTGATGTCCTGGAATTCCCACGAAGAATCCGACACTTCGCACACACAACGGTACTACGGATTTTATTACTCGCAAAACTTATATATAGAGTTTAAGACCAAGTAATATCTCAGGTGACAGTGAGTTTAATCAATAACGGTATATTGAGCTTATACCTCTCCGGCTTCTTCAAGTGTTCTCGCGAATACCAAGGTCTACCGCGATCAGCAGACCACCCTATGAGGAAATCTTGCACTAGCACGGAAACGTCTTGATGGAACTATTGCGTAACAATTAATGATACTGTCACTGCGGAAAATCTCGCACAGTGATACAGTTACACACTTCTTACACACGTAATACAACAATATTAATATCGTGTGTAAAGATATAAAATCAATTGTTATGCGTCACACGCGTTACTATCCCCGAAAAGTCTTAACAAATCCTTGCAAGCGGTATAATCTTGTACAAGGAATTGTATGTACCGTTCACGGTAGCAGCAGTGAAGAACTGCTTGTAATTTTTACGCACAATGCGTTAAAACACTGATGTGTGCAAATGTACTACACACACAGTTCTGAGTCTTCCCGTTTCACTAACGACGAATAGTCTTTACAACACCTTGCAAGCGGTAGAATTCTTGGACAAGGAGTGCACGTCCCGTTCGCGGTAGATGGCGTAGAAGAACTGTCGTAATTATACGCGTAATGCGTTTAAACACTCCTGCGTGCAGATGTACTACATACACAGTTCTGAGCCTTCCCGTTTCACTATCGACGAATAGTCTTTACAACACCTTGCAAGCGGTAGAATTCTTGTACAAGGAGTGCACGACCCGTTCGCGGTAGATGGCGTAGAAGAACTGCCTGTGTAACGACAGGCTTAAGAAAATTTCCAACCACCAGTCCGCATTCTATTGGTGGATGGAAGTCACATGGTTAGTATAAATGACCATGCACTTTTCATGCAGTAGAGTGCATTTACTTTGTAACAGCATGCATAGCGGTAATCAGACTACTCGTATCTCATGCATGACTGCCTACATACTAATAATATACATGAACGTAAACAATAGTCCGACAGGTATAGGTATTGTAGCGACACACATGTCTCAGTTCAGCTAATGTCAAAACAACGATAATACTTCACGCACCGCCCGGGAAACGTTACCCACTCGCGCACGCGCGCACATTTCCACTAACACAGTACATGAATAACCATAAATAATAATGCACAGTTTTTCTAAACTAAACCCTTAACCTTACTAAATACAATTGATAACAACCAAACTTAACCATCTACCAATATAATATGAATGTCCATTGTCTGTGTAATATATGAACTTGCCCCGCCTATCATGATCCTGTGATTCGTTGCAATACGTAAATTGCTTCGCCCTAAAATTATTAGACCACTGGAAATTATTAGACCATCTACAAAATTAAGTGTAGTGACTGTAAGTGCTTTTATATAGGCCAGACGGGGAGGTCGTTTTTACATCGATTTAAAGAACATGTACCTAAAAAAGATCTAGGTCAAACAAAATCTAATTTTGGCCGACATTTAATGGATAGTAACCATAATTACACAAAACCTGGCTACAAATCTTGCACCTTTACATATTTATAAAAAAGGCCGTTATATGGATGCCGCTGAGGAATTCGAAATTTATAAGGCACATAAATTATATCCTGAGCATTTATTAAAGGATCATTTGAATTTCCACTCGAACGCGCTATATGATACAGCTTTACAAGTCTCAGAACGACTGAGACTTGCGTCACAGATAAGACAGTGAATGTGTTGACTAGAGACGGCAGTGTCGTTGTAGCTTCCTCATGGTGCGCACCGTTATTCTCGCGCGCTAATGATTGTTTTATATATGTGTTTTAAATGTTGTTGTTTTTTGTGTTTTGTGTCTTAATGTTGTGACGACCTTTAATGAGGAAAATAACCTGAGGATGGAACTTTAGTTCCGAAACGCGTTGTGTTTTTAATATAAAACAAGTGAACCACAAGACGGACTATTCAGGTAATATCTAATTACTTAATTGTAGTCTTTTTACTATAAAAAGTGCAGTAAAATTAGTATGTATAGGATGGACAGATATTTAAACCTGCCATATCATTACTAAATATGTGCTTTGCACAAATAAAAAATTACCCATTGAAGATATATGTGTAATGTAGAAGTACCATCTTTCTTGTTAGCACTTCCAACATCACAGATTTTTCATATCATTCCATGGTGCACCACCGTTTTAGCATTATTTCAAAAAAATTTAGCCAATTTATCTTTTAACAAAACAGTATTTACAATATATCATTGTTAAGCTCTTTCTATGCAGATATGACTTAGTATTTTGATCGAATATATATAATGTTTAACAAAATAGTCTTCAACATATCCTTTCATCACCAAAAAAATGTTTTTGAATCTTCATTATGTAAACTTATGGCATTTACATTTACACTGTAATAACTAATTTAATTAGTCTCTATCAAAAAACAATGAAAAACTGTGAAATTCTGAACAGTTTTCATCAATTGGCTTTATTGTAACAGATTCTTGTTCAAACGCAGGTAGAGCTGGCTGAATATCATTATCAGTCCATTCAGTATCAGTGTCAATGTCATTATTCACTTCCCATTTTGCAGCATTAGTTATTTTTATGATACATCTGCATACAAGGAAAACCAATATCACTACTATAGGACAAAATAATAAAAATAAAATATATATGAAAAGACACATAACTCATTTAGGTTATGTGTTTGAAGTTATATTTCTGTTTTATCATCAGAAGTTTCAGGAGGTTCGCAAGTATATTCTTATCCATTAATCAACTCTGGAATTAAATTTATCAGAAATTTATCAGAATGTTCATTATACATTGATTTATGTGTATTTGACATTTTGTTTACGTTAGAAACACAATGCGCCTAGAACACGCAACAGCTGAACCTGAACACTGATTACTTCCGTGGTTAGTAGGAGACATCTACTGGTAAAATATCAAACTAAATTATAATTGCAGGCTATGTAACGAAAGAATTAGCCTCACGCTAGACTGTAATCAGACAGTGTACAGGTAAAAGCGTTTAAAGACATGAAAACCGAGCGCCCGTATGGGATATTGGCATATGGGCATGGTCCGCTGCGGCATTTAGGGCTGCCCATATTACGTAGCCCTAAAGTGTGAAAGTGCATTGTGTTGAAAGTGTTACGTAATGAAGTTCTATAAATATTTTTTACTTCATAAATACTTGCAAGTTAGTGAACATAGTGGGAATTATATGAAACTCCAAAGGTAATATCAACCAATTAACTAGCCAACATCAAACCAATTTACATAGCCATAAACAGAACCATCATCTTTATTGTAATGAATTCCATATATTTTATCTCACATGTTAGAAGAAAACTATATAATATTCAGCTGAGTACAGATAAAAAAGTGACCTTAATTTTTCAATCATACATTGTGTTTTTCTATGGCCAGAGTTGTAGGTTTTGTAAACTTCATACCACAGATATTTCTTCAGAATCAGTTCAAACTCTTTAGCTTGGCAATGTTGTAGTTAAGTGTCTATTTCAATTAAATACTTCCAGTGTTTGGCCTGTTAAAAGCTTGTAATTCTCATTAGAGTTTGATGAATTTATATTAAACTTTTGTACAAAAAAAGTGAAAAACTGGAACACATCTTTAATCTCAGATTAAATTATACTGAGGATGTACACCTGACAAAAAACGCATTACAAAGGGCACAAAATAAACCGTTGAACATCTTCCTCCCACTTATACAGAATTCTGTAAAGAGTGTTGTAATTTAATCAAAAACAGTTCAGTACATTTTTACTCATTCATTAGTTTTGATTCAACACTTTGATGTGAAATAAAAATAGGTAACCCCATAGTTGAAAATGTAAACACAATATACATAGCAGGACCAGAGCAGTTGTGTTATTAATTTGAAGTGGACCACTAGAGAAAACTGATATAGAGAATTGGGCCACATAATCTGTCATATAACAAGTCTTCTAATCTGGCTTCTAGCTTTCCATAGAAAATTTTACATTAAATTCTTTATGTATGTGCACTGTCATTGAACTGTTAAGATTTTTTAAATATAGAAACATGTTATTTTTTAAATAATAAACAATATGAAACTTTAGAGAAGCATAATAGTTTATGCTGTTGACAGATAAAAAAGACGAAATCTATTAAAAAATCAAAATATAATGGAAATAATAGTCTTATAGAAACGTGAAGTCAAAAAGAAGAACAAAGTGATTCTATATGTCGGTTTGTGTCATGTAACATTTGCCTAGTGTATATTAATGATTTACTATACAAATAAGTTTCAGAATTTAATGGTTAGAACAAAATTAACTTTTAATAAAAAAAATATTGGTTTGCCCTGTTATGTGACATCTCGTACCTTTAGTAGCAACAGTTTAATACAATCAGTCATGACCAGTAATATGTTGTATATTCACAGTGGATAGTTAAACTGGAGTAGGATTGCTTAAGAAAATATGCCCCAAACTGTATATTGTACAGATTTTTCTATTACAAATTACATGCAATACAAGACTTGTTACGACACGGAAAAATTGTTAATTAGAACTTTAATGACAGTTACAATAATCAAAAAAACAATAAACGTTTGAAAAGGGAATTCTTCAAGTTTATGTTTGTCCAACACATGCTAATGTAACAAACAACAGATATCACTTGATTAATACTGCCAAAGTAGATAATGCAGGTCAATAATTACAGACATCTACACAAGCATTAAATTGCAAGTCATGACAGCTGCCAGCGACTTTCACAACACTTGTCTTTATACCCTGCCAAGGTTTCAAGATAATTGTATGACGTATGCAGTGGCGAAATGAGAATAATTGTGTAGTCAAATGCACGTAGAAAGCACAGGCATACAGAGTCGATTGCTGCCCTTGTACGCATCAGTGCCAGACACCATGACATAGATGCCACACACATTGCATATCTCTTAGGCATAGGACTACTCCCTTCCTTAAACCCATTAGTCCCGAACTGGCAAATCGTTTCTGCAGTAATACTTTGCCAGGTGATCTAGATGGAACCGTGAATTTGTGTTGCCCTTCTAATGAAGAACGATATTGATTCACTTCCTCACAGCATAAAGGCCTTCCGAATTGGCTTGGGAGTTTTGTAGACTGACCACAACAGCACTTTGGGTTATACAACCAAACCTGGTCTCCTTCCTTAAAATGCACACTATTACTGTGGATGTTCTACCGTGTTTTTATTTTCTCACCGGCTATCTTTAGGTATCCTCGTATCAACCTCACATTTCTCGGTTCTCCAATTGTGAAGAATAATTCTGCAGTTCTTGGAACTGACTCTCAAGTGATATTGAGTCCCCAGGAAGAAGCTATCAATGTACCTTTCTCAAAATAATCAATTAATAAAATTCTTTTTGCATCACAGAAAATTGGCGCTATGACTTGTCATGCCGATTGGGCCACTTTGAAGCATTTTGACCATGTCGAGTCCATTATGTTATTATTGTTTCATTTCTGATATATAAAAGTTGAATCCAATTGTTATCAATAGTTAACAGATGTACAGACGAAATCAGTTTTATTGTTATTAAAACAGTCCAAACATTTCTCATAACTTTCATTCTCATTGCTTTTTTATCACTTGATAACAAATCTGGTACATACCCCCCTTTGCACAATTTTTTCATACCAAGTTCTTGAGTTAAAATAATGATACACATGCTCGTGTAAGATCCGTGTGCTCCCAGAAATGTCATCCACTCTTAGTCACTGCTCTTCCAACACAGTATATGAAATTTTATAATATCCAGAGTTGTTATTGGGGGGCATACACTGTGGGGATAATCTTCAATGCTTGTACAACCACATATAAACTCAGGTGTCCATTCGTTTTAGCAGCAGCATGTCCGAACACATTTACTATTTCATTGTGAATCCCCATTGGCACTAAACCTTTTTAAACAAAGAATTCAATTACACCATGATGAATAAATTGTCAAATAGATTTACAACTTAAAAGCTCTTATCATGAAAGATGAATCTTATAGTATGCTAACAGTTTTAGTTGTACCTTGAAGCTGTAGTCGTCACTCCATAAACTTTTCAACTGACCTAGGTATATGTGAAAATAAGGTCCAATTTCTCATTTAGTGTCTAATTTTCAGTTGCTGTTTCTGTCTCTTTTTGTCCAAAGAAATTATAAAGAGAATTTGAAATGTGTAATGCGGTTAACAAAATATCAAGATACATTCAAGTTACAAGTGATTGTTTACACAAATTTGAGAGTTCACTGTCTGGGATTATGTGCCAAAAATTGTAATTGGAACTTTATCTGATTGTGCAGTATGATTTAATGCCCTGAGGGGGAAACCTCGACACAAACATCCCTTGAAAACCTTTAATATCACAAACTCTGCAGTGCTGTATATCAAGATTCTTTTTGAGTTAATAACTTTTAATGGCCTGATTTTTTTTGTTCAACTTCAGAGACTTTCCTAAGATGGTATTTCTCAGGCCATTGAAATCTTGTGGTAATACAGAATTGAACAATACCAATGCAGTGTTTAGTTATCTTATTGGTTTGTATCCATTTTTGGTTAATACTGTCTCTTGTAAACTTTTATTATTATCCATGTTTTCTCAACTGTGCGTAGATAATAAGCCAGTACAGTTCTATTTCCTGTGTATTTGTTAGTAGTATAAACAAAAGAAAAAACTTTGATTTCTTACATTTCCTCAGACATAGCATTTATGAATGACATGTTTGATTTTTTCAATTCTGGGTGAGTTAGTATAATGTTTATTTCGTGTCTTGAACTACTTTGTGCACCGTACACTGCACCTCATGGCACAGTAATAATACAGACAAAATTAACAATTTTAACTACAGTCTGTATTGGCCCATGGATAATCATTAATACCAGACTAAGGTTCTCTAACAAAGTAGTTGGTTCAGGTAAAATACACATCGCAGAGACTTAGCACATCCAGCAGTAATCTATATAAGATGTCAATAGTCCGTAGAAGCTTTAATGGAAGTAGCGTTTGTTAATTGCCCAAGTCATGTTGTTGGAGTTTTTTTAATTTAAAAGTTTCATAAAATAAAAACTGCGTATATATAATCAGACTTATTTCATTTAATTTCATTATTAGAATGTATAGTTTTCAGTGAAAGCTTCTCTACTATATTTCAACAGACATAAAATTTCAACATTTTGTGATAGGATTAGAATTCATTACTTCAGTAAGGAAATAAGACTTTTTGAACTTGCTGAGCACATGTAAATATCTTATTAATAACAACAGTTTATTTCAAATCTTATAAACTTATTAATAATATCAGAAGTTTTTTTAAGTTTTAGGTCCTTAAAAGGGGGAGGGGAGTGAACATACCTAAATTGAGAACATATATGATGAAATTGGAAACTGTAACAAATAAACAATTGTTTACACCACACACAAAGCATGGGTGCTAACACAAACACAGGGCCGGAACCCTCAAAAAACTTCATAATGTTAAAAAGTTATTTGCCAAACAATTTATTTCAACAGGTAAATAACAACAATGAATGTATAAAGCAGCCGTGTCCTATACGTTGCCTCAACATTGCGGGTATAGAAAATTTTGTTGAGCTTCAAGCAACTTTACCCAAAGCATGGAGTTTACCTGAACTGACTGCTAAAATCAGGTAAAAATGAAAGTAGTTGTTTGTAGAGTAACTAGCGTAGACGCATGTATAGTGTACAAAACATGATATATGTGCGCGTGTGTTGACAGTGTTAAATATGAAATTTAAACATTTTAAAGTGTTTGTGACCAATGTTTTATTACTAAACTCCAGATGGAACATGTACATGCTAACACATTTTTCATCATAAAATTTCTGTTACAACCTAACATAAAAATAACTGACTTCTAAATTTTATCTTGTATTTTTTTAAATCAAAAGCAACTACTGCCATAACACTTTTCTTTGAAAATATGTTGTATATTTATAAATACTTCATTATCTTAAAAGTCAAGATAATGAATCAAGGTAATGGTTTTCACTTTGTAATAGATTTTTCTAATCCATTAATGTGTCCACCTTTTAAGACCTCTCTGTTTGTGTTGACTTCCATAGTTCAATAATCTGCACGTTATTTGATACAGATCATGTTCCAGTTCATCTATGATAATACATTACTGTCATAAAAGAATCTTATATTTCTTTGTATGCTAAAGTCATAATCTCAGCAAGATGCCAATAATGTACACACCAGACAAAAACACTTTGTTGATTTGTTTTTCTTTTAGTCCACTGCTGAATTCATATATTTCCACATCAACTTATACTTAATCCATTCCAGTACACATATAAATCGTGTGTTTCGATAAAATCCTTTTGATTTATTCATCAGTAGTTCACCATCATTAAATATATTATTGTGAGCTTAATAACTTCAATGTTAATGAAATTACCCAACTTGATAATTTATATATGAAAATACCATCAATATGCAACATAAAAAAAATCAGATGTCAATGGTTTTTAAAACGCTTACCAGTAAAAGAGTGTATGGAATGTACTTGATAAGAATGTATTGAAGCATATTAAAATTTGGCAAAATTACAACTGGACTTCTTCATTGTGTTTAATCAGTGTTGAGTGTGCATCTGTTCACAGGCATTGAATATTTTTGTGTGTAAAACCATTAGAGTATGTTCACAGTATTTTTTTACATAAGGTTTTTTTCTTTCTAATTTCAAGCAGACTTTATTCAATTTAAAATACAGACCATTATCCTTTCAGATAATTCGTAATTATTTTTCAGAATTAACTGACATAGAAAATAAAATTATTAATTAGTAGAATGGATCTTCTTTTAAGTGCCATACCATGATCACCTTATATTTTGTAAAAATGTTTTAGCCAAAACATGTAAACACATTAAACAAAGGCACATTGACATGATGCACATTTGTCTTATTGGAGTCACAAAAATGAGTACCAAACTACTTAGTCAAAAATTTTAAGTATATAAACTTCTAAAGATTCTCATTTCTGCCATTTCATGGACGTCAGTTGAAGATTTTCGTGCACAGTAGTGGCATGTACAGACTTCCTCAATATGATCATCAACAGTCGATGTTGATGACTAGATGTTTCCCTGGTTTGAAATGCTGATTTTGGTTTGAATAAAAAAATGTGCATAACAGTCTGTACCACATTTACATTCTTCTTCGTAAAATTGTTGCAGCATTTTTAGAAACCTCCGTTGAAAGAGTATCCCCGGTTTGAAAATATCACATGCTCCTCCTTATGATGCTTTTATTTCAGTTTCAGAATAGTTTGATGAATATCGGTTGCAATTTAATTCACTCTACTGCAGATAATAAACAAAAAGGCATATTTTAATACATTTGAAGACAGAATGGCACTCCATGTTGTTTAATGATCATGTTGGAGGAGAAACCTCACAACCTGTGTACAGCAAAATTGACAAAACACATACTCTCTAAACTAATCAGCAGTATAGTGAATCTTCAGTAATTTGAAGTTTAACTCACCACACACAAAATTTGAGTAATATGGAACTTTTGTGTAAGAAAATTACGTCATTACTACCTCTTAGCTGTTGCATAGTGATATCTTAAGTCCAACTGTGCTGTAAAATGTAGTGACCATTTAAAATCTAATCAAGTAGTGACTAGTAATCAAGAACAGAACAGTTTATTACAACTGAATATACCGTAAATCAAAAGTGTGTAATGATAACAGTATCACAACAATTATTATGCATCTTGTACAACAGGACATACATTGGAAAGTGTGACCAGACAGCTGAATCCTGTGTAACATATGTACTGTCCACAAGAAATATCAGAATTCTTGTGCAAATTAATAGAATCAAGAACGTTTTTTTCTTAAAACTTACTTTACTTATAAATACAATGACAATAAGTTTACTTACATATTTGTTATTTAATATGACCACTCTTAACAGTAATTAACATGTTTAGTCTTTAATTGCATACAATCTGCAAGATTTTTACAATGGTCTTTCACTCATTCACATGGTACCATGCATTTATCAAAGCAGAAATTAAGTTTTTTTTTATGTACAGTCCATCTTTCTGAGTTTTTGTTTCCAGATTGACTATAGATTTTGTATAGGAATCATGTCAGATGAATTCCCTGCCAGTCCCGTACAGTTAAACCAATTTCTGCAAAAAAGTTTTCACATTTTTCTGTGTATGGCAAGGTGCCAAATCTTACTGGAAAACATATAGCCTGTCTGGATGAAAGAGTTCCGCAAGTGTAGAACTATTATGCAACGTAATAGTTGAATACATTTTTCACTATTCATCATTTCTTCGATCAGTGATTTTGTTCCACTGTAGAAAAAAAACATTATCTTTGTTGGATGTTTAACCATTTGGTGACATTTTTTTCTCCGTCACCTCGATGGACAAGCTGGACTTAGTTCCCCTGGACATAAAAATGGCTCTCTTCAGAGAATAATACCTTCTTCCAGTATTCCATGGAGTGTTTATATTTTTGTGCCCACAGGAGATGTTTTTTCATCATAGCAGCCAATCAGTGTTTGTTTTTTCACTGGCCGTCTTGCTTTTCGACCACCTTCCAACAAGTGTTGACAAACATTCGAGTTGTGAATTTATGTAATAAATCCAGATGAGTTATATTATTATCATTTACTTTATTAGTAGTTCCTGATCTAGCTAATTCTGGAGATCAAAACTACTTGTATGTGCATCAGTTTTACTTGTTCTCAATAAATACACATAATCTCGTCCAATTGTAGCTTGTTTCCTGCCATAATTTCCTCTTCTCCTTGCAGAAACTGATCCACTTTCGTTTGTAAGTTTAATGTTTGGCAGATCACTGTGAGAAACACCACACTTTTCATCAATAATTCTTTGAGATAAAAAACTGTTTTCAATTAATGTTACAATAGCCTGTGTCTTTATCCATTATTACAAACAATAATTATTAACAACAGTTGTGTAACCACACAAAAATGCATGTTAAATCACAAAATGAGGTTAACTTTACAAGCAGCAATTACCAGAAATAAAAAGCAGCTGAGGGAAATAGAATAACAGCAAAGAGCAGTGTGACCAACAACGCGAAACAGATTTTACCTTTGTGATTCCATTAATTTGTACAAGGTTGTACAAAGTGTGCAGTTCAAAAGTTTTGTTAAATTGGTGATTGTGTTTGCCGGATACAAACTCTGCATTGTTTTAAAATGCAATAGTTTAAGTTAGTCCATTATATCACTTGTGTTGTGAAATCGGATTTACTTTGACTTACCCAAAATAATGTTCTTTACTACATGTTGTCACTCCATTAACATCATCAGTGTATTGTATATTCTGTGTTTCCAATGCATTTTAACAGTTACACTATTTTCATGTGAACTAACCTGTCCTATCATCATCACTAAAGGAAAAAAATCTGGGTACTAAAAATAACTTTGAAATGGGGAAAATTAACATTAAACAATTTGAATGGTCAAAGTATATATGGTTACTGTATACTTGATGAATAGTGTCACTTTTAAAAAGTTTGGTATATATTTTTGACATAAAAGTTTACAGAGTGTGTGAGCCTCAAAACCTTGTACATTCATTCGGCTGAGGTATGAGGGGTGGCTGATAAGTAATGCACAGTCGCATGTAACTCGCAAATGAAAGTGGTAGTCAAATGAAACAAATATGGAATAAAAGTACATTTTATTTGCTACAAAAACTTGCATTTATTTTTTCCACGTAGTCACCATTTACAGCTAAACATTTCTCCCAATGGTGAACCAGTTGTCTCATCCCATCAATGAAGAATGCCGGTGGCCTTTCCTTGATCCATGACCTCACTGCATCTTTCAGTTCATCATCTGTGGTGAATACCCTTAATATCCCTCTTTAAATGCGGAAAAAAGTAAAAATCGCAGGGCGCCAAATCTGGTGATGGTGATTATGGAGGGTGTGGAATGGGTTCAAATTTCACAAGAGCCTCGCAGGTTACACGCGATGTTACGGTAGCTCAGTTCTGCAATAATGTGTCCTACTCGGTCTTTTGGTATGCCTATCTGGGTGGCGATGTGTTGTGTGATGCGACAGTCATTTTGAATCAGTTCATTAACCTCCATTTGGTGCTTCTCATCAGTCACAGAAACTGGTCGACCACTGAGGTTCATCCTCAATATTTGCTTTACCAGCTTTTGATGCACGAAACTTTATTGCCCACCTACTCACGGTACTTCAATCAACAGTTTCATCACCATAAACAGCTTTTAGACAACGATGAATGCCTGTAGCATTCACTTTTTCAGCTGTTAAAAGTTCAATCACTGCACATTGTTTTAGACACGTCGACATACCTGGCGTACTCGACTCCATAACAATGGCGACTGACAGAAAACGGAGAAGGAGTTGTTCAGCGAGAGTTGGGACGTTTGTAATACATGAATGTCGCTACAAGATGGCAGCACACGTCGTGCTGTACATTGTTTTGTTTTCTCATTATATGCAACTGTGCATTACTTATCAGCCGCCTCTCGTAATACAGTGTTAGTACTGCAATAATGTGTGACAGTGAAAGTATGTGGTCCTTCAGTGAGTGTGAATAATAATGAGTAAAGTTCTTTCCATGCTGTTATTTTAAGAATATTGTGGTGGTCTTGTAATGACAGACATAAAGCATGCCCTGTGTTAGTACTGTGGACTTTTAAAACATTAATTCCCATCATCAGGGGTTCAGTGTACATGAAATTGCACGACTGCTATATAAGGGTCAAACAAACAAGATCATAATACATGTCCTACCCTTTTGATTTCATACTTTAATTATTAACACTTTCAGACCTGGACCTGTATGGGATGTTAAACCCACAGTGTCCTGGGTTTTTTTTCTGTATTTCATTGTTATGCTACAACTTAGCTAATTCTATTTTGTCAACTTAACTTTATACTATCGTTTACTTCCTTTCATCCTCTTTAATCTGATATATAACACTGTACACTTTTTTCAGTATTAAAAAAAAAATTTACAATACGCAAAAAATTTAAAAAAAAATTCAAGTCACAATTTATTTTTGTATCTCACTTTCAAACACAACACGTGTTTGATGTTTATATAATTATTGGACACTAGTCTGTAGTACACATTATATTAAATGTGAAAAATAAAGAAACTGTTGTATCAACAAAAAAAACCCTAACAAAGCCTCCATGCAAAGCATGTAAACAAAACACAAAATGATTGCTGTTTATTCATATACACACATTCAGTGCCATCTGTTAGATAACAAAACAACTATATTTCACTTATATTTCAAACGGAAAGCGTGAAAATCGCTTTAAACCTACGTAAAAGTGACTCCCATACTATGTACAGGCATAGGTCTGAAAGTGTTAATGAAGTTTAGTCTGTTCTCTAGTTGAAGTCTGTGTGGAAGGTGTGAATGTTAAATAAATAGTGTTACATGTGTGGATTGTGTAGATTGATAGTTATATAAATTTTTAATAAATAACTCACGTTTCTGTTGATAGTAAACATTTAAATTTAACATGTGTACATCAAATTGCATAGAGAAATTATATAAATCTTCGAACATACGTAGTACGCACATCCATCCTCTTCATTTTATATTTTATCAGCCGTGTACTATTAACACTACAATATGGCAAAATTGGTGTAACAGGTCTGGCTTAGAGCCTCCATTATTACAGCAGGCTGCCTTTGATGATATTATCTACACGGTGGATGTAATGCGTAGTGTAGCAACAAGAAGTACTCAGCCACCTCAGCCAGAGCGCAAGTTTAGTTTACCTGTGAGCATCATTTCTATTTTATAATATAGTTGACTTTTTTTTTTAATTTTAGAATTGGTAAAACTAGAGTGATGGGTGATTGTGCGGGCGGGTCCGTTTGTCACAACGTGGTCCTCCACCAGTGTTTATGTTGTGTATCATGTACTATTAATTTATGTATTTAAAAATCTGTTGTCTCAGAATATATATATACATATATATATACAGTGAAACCTCCCTTGTCCGGACACTTACCGTGAAATAAATTTTGTCCACATAAGGGGAGTGTCCGGCTATGGGGAGTGACAAAGTTTTCAAAATTGTTTAACATAATTAAGGAAATGTTAAATGAAGTATGAAAATGCACTTTTACTTTTACTGTACTAATAATTAATTTATTTCTCAATTTAACATTTTTATTTAACAGATCCTTAAAGCAAAATATGAAAAAATAACAGTACGTGGTTTATAATGTACTGTACTACTGTATAATAAAAAATACTAAAATACAGTATTATTAAGTTTATAAAAAATCATACAACTGCAGTCTTTTACAAAAAATTATTGCCGTTTGAAAAAGTCTGTCAAACTAGTTTGTTTAGAGAATTTTAATTTTACAATTTGTTCTTCAGTGTGCATAATTAAATCGCAGATCATATTTAAACCGTTAGAATCATTCTTAAATTTGTAAAACATTTTAAGATCGTTTAGTCCTTGTAGCGTGTTTTGGTAGGTGTTAAAAGGATTATGTGTATCTTCGTTAGTTTCAATTTCTTCCTCTTGTTCGCTATCATCATCAACATTTGTTGCAGTATTGATCAGGTTGGAAATCTAAGGGCATATGAAAGAAAAAAGTAAACCTACTGTAAGGATAATCATTACACCATAAACAAGCAAAATTTACAGTACGGTACTGCCTACATTGAACACGAATATAGTAACATGATAACATAATGGCATCTCACCTAAGTGCTTGTGTCCTCGATAGCTAAGCTGGAGTCGATTTCAGGATATTCTTGCAAATTGCATGAATTAAATTGGCTTTCAAATTGTGTGAAGTCTTCGTGAACCTGTACTGCTTCCGTTGGTTCACAGTGGATAGGATCTTTGCAAAAAGACGCTTTTCTGAAGCAATTAACAATGGTACTTTCTTGATGGCCTTCCATGCTTTATCAATCCATCCTACGGCCTGAAGAACATCTATTTTTTTCACCAAATCTTGCTGTGTTGTGGTTTCACTTATGTTGGATATCAAATGCATTAAAACTAGCTTACGGTATTTGTGCGTAAAATTTTTTATGATCCCTTGATCTAGTGGTTGTGATGTTGCGGTAACATTAGGAGGGAAAAAGACGAGTTCAATGTTTTGCAGCGTTAATCGTTGGTGACAAGCAGCATTATCAATGAAGAGCACTATTTTGCGATTTTTACGTTGCATTAATCTATCAAGTATTTCTAGCCAGGAATTCATGATGTCGCGTGTCATCCACGATTTACTGTTGCTCGCCCACTCTACAGGAAACTTATCAATATCAAGTCCTTTAAAACACCGAGGTCTAGCTGCCTTACCAATAACTAAAGGCATCAATTTTTCTCCGGTCATACTGGCACACAATAAAATCGTTCTTTAGTGACTTTTCCCCCACTACACGTTTCATTTTTTAGACATAATGTTTTATCCGGTAAGGCTCGAAAAAGTAGACCTGTTTCGTCTGCATTAAAAACATTTTCCGGCAAATAGGCTGACAGTAGATTTGGCAAATGTTGTATCCACTCGTTTACAACATTAACATTCACTGCACCTGCTTCACCCGAGATTGCCTTAAAAGAAATAGAATGCCTGTTTCGGAATTTTTCTAACCAGCCATTAGAAGCTTTGAAATCAATTTCCCCTAATTCCTTAGATTCCAGAAACGGGGATTTTTTGGGCTCTTACCCGCTGAAACCATTCAAAAACTACTTTATCAATTGTACCCAGACCAGGTCCAACAAATTTTCGCCGAACATTATAATTTCCGTTCTGAAAATTATTTAAAATATTATCTTTGTTTTTAATAATTTCAGCCGCACAAGTTTTACCAGTTTTAAAATGTTTCGCAAGTTTACAAACACCACAATTTTCTTGCGTCGCGTACTCGATAATTTTTATTTTTTCACTCCGGCTTAAAACTTTTCGAGGGGCCATTTATAAAAAAAACTGTGAAAAAGTTACGTAATTTCAAATCTTCACTTTAAACTGTAAACACTGAAGTACTGTACTGTACTGACAAATATAAAATCACTAGTTAAAATAACTGCACTGTTATTTAAAAGTAAGCTCGTGATGCGTACTATCACAATACGCACACAGAAGCACTTGTTCGAGTGAGTGACCAAAGACAACAACCGACCAAAGTCAACTAAACTATAAAAATAGAATACAGTACCCGCTATTTACGGTTATGCACATTCAATCAAAACAGGCCTAGTTCTGGAAATACCTCCCCCCCTATGCTCTTTAGCAACTTTCATAACAAAGAATGGTTCATTCCTGGAATTTGCAAAATTAAGCGTACAACAGTTACTGTGTATTATTTACAGCCTACTGCAGTCTAAACATAAGTCACGTTCATTGCAAACAATAAACACAAGTTATTTTCGATCAATACCCATCCATTATTCCAAGAAAATAAATAAAATTATGCTGTATAGGTGTATTTCTTACATTACTGAATTGTAACTTAAAGTATTAAAATAAAATCCAGTCCAACGTGTTAGCATTTTGTCCGCAAAAGGGAGGTTAATGCACATAATACCATAACTCTTAGTGTCCGTGTCCGGCCATGAGAGTGTCCGTCTATAGGAGGGGGGAAATACATAGTAAAATATAGAAAATTCCTTGGTTCCTTAAAAAGTGCCCGTATAAGAGAGTTGTCCGCTTATCGGAGGTGTCCGGAAGTAGAGGTTTCACTGTATACACTAACTCACCTCACCACTTCCAACTGAACATTATATTGCCGTATTTACTGTTTTCTTACTAACCTGGCTTAATGTCTTTATACAATTGCTCCATTTATATTTTGGTTAAGAATCGTATTTTAAAACCCATTTCCATGTCATAACAGAATTAATTACACAACACTGCACCACAAGACATATAACATTAACAGTATGATTTGTAAATTCACAACAGAAGCAAAAAATTATATGCAGGAAGTAAGCATTACACACTGTTCATTTGAAGAAGAGCCCTGGTGAGCAAAGGTTATAATTTACGGTATATAAATGTTTGCTCAAAAACTCTTTAAATAATAATTAAATTTGTTAGGGAGATGTTATTTCATTTTTACAATATATATATGCACAAACAACTTTCTGATCATTGTGAAGTCAGATTTTTGCCAAGAGTGTAACTATTACACTTTCGTAATTGTTCAGATTTGTAACCATTATATACTATTTCTGTTCGTAGTTCAATCCTGATGTAAACAAACCCACGTGTCAAATCTGCGACGCTATTGTTGATACTGTTAACACAGTAATGTATAACGCGCATGTGCAGAATGTCTGTATAGTCATGTGAGAGTTACCTTAGCACTTAAGTCGGGGCACGTAGTTTTAAGACTTCGTCCTTATCACTGTGTTATGAATCCTATTAAATTAATATGGAGCCAATTGAAAGGATGTGTTGTCCGTCACAACACAACATATATAATCTGCCTGATATAAAACAATTGATAGAGAAGAAGGTAATGAAACAACAGCGGTAAATAAAGCAACTGATAACATACAGTACACTGGTAATTATCACTGGTTCTATTTTCGTTTCAAATAAACTTACTTTTTTGTTTTGTTGCGATTTTCAAACTGTAAATAAAAAATCTATAAACTGGTGTTATAAAATGTTTCACTGTCGGTCTGACACAGTCACACAAATTTTACTTTGATTAGGACAAATTATTACAATTTTCATGTCTTTATACAGTATCAATATTATATATACCCTGTCTGTACTCCTGTCAGAGTGACACGCCTCTAATTCAAGAAGCAAATAGCGTTTCAGATACGCCACACCTGTTTGTTTACATCAGGATTAAACTGAGAATGGAAATAGTATACATTTGGTATAAAAGGCACCTTCTTACATACTGCATAGTAAACAACAGTGTTGTGAGCAAATGTATGATTAATCTCCAGACAGGTTGATATGCGGACGTGGCCTTTATTCATTGTTGTTCATATACGTCTTATTCAAATTATAGCATAGAAAAGACCATGCTTTGTGACAGTTCTGGCTGTGCTATAAAAATTGAAAAACAGAAAAAGAGCATGAAATTGGCTCTTTCAGAAACATGTGCGTGACTATTTTAAACGTTGAATTTATTTATTTTCTACCTTTGTATTTTGGAATTCGTGTGTAAGGACTCTTCTCTAAATGAACAGAATAAAATGTAGCATTATGGGCCGTCTCTCATACAGAGTGACTGAAGTAAGTAGACACTGAGAGCAGAAATGCACCTTGTTTACACCAGTAGTGACTGTGGATATGGCAAGCTGTGTTCACACTGAACTCTGTAGATGTGTGGTATTGGAAAATGTTTATTCATAGATTTTACTTACAGTCAGGAGTTGATCTCTTCTGAAATAAAAGTACTAATTTAGAATAATTTACTGAAAACAAATGGGAAGAAATGGAGTTTTAGACCCCCCCCCCCATAGTAATGTAGTTGCTACACCAAACCATATGTTTTCTGCTTAAAGTAAAACTGCTGTATTACACTACTGTTGTGCAGAATCGTTTTCAGATTAAATGGTATTTTAAGAATAATAGACTCCTTTAATTGGCAGTTGTTTGATGGTATAGTTGTTAGCTACGCTATACCTACTTTCAGGGTAAAAGAAAGACTTGTGTATTACGCTGTAATACATGAAGGAAGTGTGATATTTATGTAAACATACCAAATTGTAACCAACCAGAAATTGAAGATGTGGGTTGTACACTGAAGATGAGGTTCTTCCAGGTCCCCATAACTCTCCACCTCCTGCAGTTCTGTCTTAGATTTGTGCTAAGACTGTGCCGTTTCAGCATAATTCCATCTCAGAAAAGATCATGAATACTTTGCCAACAGCCTGAAAGCTAGCCTCATGTTCTCTCAGCTTGACAACTCTTGGTACACAACTTTATAAAGCACATGGTTCACCACATCCAGTGACAGAAGGGTGTACGTCAGCTGGTTTCTGCACACTTGAGATTATCTGAATTTTTGGTAGCATCTCATAAATTAGATTCTAGCAGAATAAAGAATTCCTTTATAGCTTGGGTTTACTGAATAAAATATATCCACTCATTTTCATCGCATTTAATTGTTGTTCCCAACAATTAGTAGTTCTCAACCATTAAATAGATTTATTGGTCCTCTAAATCTAGCTTTTCCTTGATGTTTGCATTGAATGTTGACATTTCTTTTGTGTATGTTGTGTTGGTGAGTATACATCATTCTGGTAATATAACATGGTATGTTTGCGATTTGTTAATCTGTCTTAAAGTGGAACTGCTCCGATTGCTTCACATATTTACATACAATCAGGTATACACGCTGGTACCAATCTGAAAGCTTGACCTTGATGACAGCTGGCAAGGACAACAGCTAATAGTCTACTTAAAAATATTGTACCATTACTCTATAGGTGACTGTTTGCATTACTTTATACCAGATCATATTTTAATAGTTTGCGTTCATTTATAATAAATCTTTGGTATACTTAAATTTATACATTTTCTGAGAAGTAGTTGAATACTAAAGCTGTAAATTATTAATGTAGTCTAATTGTAAATTTCTTCAAACAGGCATCGAATAAGTACGCGAGCGTAACCATTTTTTCATCCAGCGGGGAACTTTTTTCAAAAGCGATGACCTATACTTTTTTTTGCGTAACCGTTTTCTGAAAGTCCAAGTAAAATTTTAAGATCAGATCACAATCTGACAAAGTGTTGAGGAAAAGTTTCGAGATATCAAGGATGTAAGCAGAGCGTAGCGGAGCATTAACAGAAAAGACGGGAGCTGTGTTGTGCTTATGTATGCATGGTGGGATGGGTTGTGTAAGCTTGTATGTTATAATATTAAACAACACACACACACACACACACACACACATTGTTTTCTTATAGGCATATTTCGTTGAATCAGTATTGTTTAAAATCGTAAAACAAAAAAAAATTCCACTCATTTGCAAGCCGTTAACAGCGGATGTTTTCAGTTCCAACTGCATACAACCCGTCCTTCCTTACCTCACCTGTCGGAACTGTTTCAAGGTCAAGCTTTCAAATTGGTATCACCTTGTATAATTCAGAGATATTTAATACACATTTGATCTGACATCAAACATTTCTGGTGATCGTAGTACAGATGCCACTGCTTCATAGAGGTTACCTCATTATAGTTATAGGTGTTCCAGTGATAAGTTGACACTAAACAATGTCGTAAGAAAGTTGTAGAATTAAATGCAACATAAAATCTTTACTGTTGTTCTGTCAAGGAGTCTATAATCTTTTGTAATAACAACACTTGTATATGTTGTACAGTACAGAAGATAGAAAATGGTATTTACCATTGTAAATGGTATTTATCTCTGTTATGTATAAAAGAAGTTTAGTTCAACATGGTTTTAGAAATATGAAAGGACAAGATAAAATAAGGCAGAAGCCATCGCCTGTTTTCAACCAGTGCGAGTGAATTCTGAGACTACTGTACTCAGTTTTAGAGTATGCCACATATTATTTGGAGTAGCAAGATTTCAGTATTGAAAGTCAAATACCCTTACTACTGTGAAGTACTTTCAGATGTGATGGTGTAGCTAATCAAAAGGAGATCTCACACGACCAACCAGAATAACCACGTTTCACTTACCTTCGTTATTTATATTTAGTAAATCGTTATCATCCAAATGCTTTCCATGGTAATTTTGGTTGTACTTTGCATTAGTATTTTTTATATTATCAAATAATCTGTGCTGATACATACATAATACACTGTACAATAACTAACTGGATGCAGTGGGATCGTGCTTTGTATATACTTCACAAATGCAGTACAGTAAATACACAAAATATATATTTAATAAAAACTAGTAAAATTAGATTGGTTTCTGGCCTCACCCATTCTGTTAGTAATAGACATCAGGACTGTCTGTTGTCTGGCAGTGTAATCAATTTTAAGCAAGCGTATTTTGTAATGTTTTGCGTTCTCTAGCAATCAATTGACACTTAACACTGGTTGCCAGACATTTTGGCACAAAACTTCTATAGAGTTCCGGCTGCTGATGCAAAATACTTCTAGAGTGCCAGCCGTTTTTAACGTTTTTCAAAAAATTCTTGTAAAATTATAACATAACATAGAAAAATGGTACTTACATTGTTTTAAACATTGGACCTTCCTCTTCATAATGAAATATAAAACTTTATTGTTTTATATAAACACTTATAGTGAAACTTTACTGTAATGTAAAACTTTGAAGCATGGTTCTTTTCTTGTAAAATTTCTTCGTAGTTTCAGTTTGGATCAGTTGAGCTACCATCTGCTGGCATTTCAAGAACTAAGAATACTAACAAATATTACGGGACAGCAAAAATGATGTCATTAGAAGTATTCCATAATTTAAATAAACATAAAACTACATCACGACAAATGACATGATTGGCACTGTATAGGAGTTTTGTCACCACATCAATTGACGTGATTGGCAATCTATGAAAGTTTTGTCACCACATCAGTTGACTTGATCGGCACCCCTAAGTGTTAAAAAAAAGTAATAATAATAATAATAATAAAATAGGGTGTAAAATGTTCAGTTATGGTTGGTAGAATAAGACATGGTGAAGTGTATAATAATGAATTCTGCTGTGCAATCAGGTAATGTTTTTGAGTCAGCATAATTGTATTCTGTATCCATTGCATGCTTTTATAATATTGACACATTCAATGAATACATATTAGTATTTAAAATGTGCAATTTATGTTTAAGTGGTTATGAAATTTGCGTCAGAACTGTGAATCTGTTATATTCCGCGCAACAGCAAGATAAATAAAATCGATTTGCTATAACCGCAGGACATAATTAAAAGGTATGGGTGTTAGTACGGTTTTTATCAATGTGTTTCAATTTTTACGATATGTATTCTAATGAGATTGTGATGCCCCAACATTTAACATTTGTTTGCATCACACTAATTGTAGGCCTACTAATGAAGCGTTTGGTTTGTGTACTGGATAAGTAAATATTTGTGTGCTAGTATACAGAATATACGTAAACAGTTAAGTTTACTCTTCGTAACATATTGTAGGATACCTGATTAATTTTTAAACGTATTTTATCCGTTTTTGAACAGTGAATATACTTGCACAAAATCCAAATAAAAATGGTTCACACAAAATTCAGTGTTCAGAACTAATTTTATGTTTTACTATATAATGAGTAAAAAAATAGATCGTAGTGGTATAATTGTGTTGTTATTTCTGACTGTATTATATGTAAATAGCATGTTTTGGATAAACATATGTGCGTGCGTGCGTGCGTGCGTGCGTGCGTGCGTGCGTGCGTGCGTGCGTGTGTGTGTGTGTGTGTGTGTGTGTGTGTGTGTGTGTGTGTGTGTGTGTGTGTGTGGTAACTAGAATTACGATTGATTTGCTTCAATCCCAGAAATGCCTATGGCCACACTGATTTCTTTTATATTTAGGATGAATATTTGACAATCTGTTAAGAAAATGATAATTGTCCATCAGATGAAACTAGTTTTTGATGTACTGTTGGCATTTTATTATTAAAGTGCTTATTTCAGATTTTAGTTGTTGAAATGCTTAATTCACATTCCTATCATTTTGTTGTAGAATATTGCACTAGTGTATCCAGAAAATGCAGCAAAGGAGTTAACGCCACCAAGACGTCCTCCAGCACACAAGTTTTCTGTAGAAAAGGAAGAGCCATCATTGGCAACTGCAAAAACAACTGAAGAAGGTATTATTCTTTTCCATACAGTCACTTGTCAGTCTATTCAGGGGAGGTGAACAGTTGGGCAAAGTTCATAACCCTTTTTCATAAATTTCGTATAAAATTTAGTTTTATTAAAAAATATTAATAAAGCAAGATTTTCTATATAATTGAGATAAAAGTAGACACATAAATGCACCATTAGTCACCTAACAGGAATGTATTTCTTTATAATTTAGCGACGTATGGCCCAGTCCGGTATGTCATTTTCACTGTTTACAAATTTAAAACTGTCTTCACTGATTTATGAGAAAACATTTTGTGAAAAAAAAAAGTGATTTTAGAAAATGATCTTTAAAAGCTATGGTCTTTTTTTCTTCAGCTACTTTGTGTGCATTTTGAACTTGCTCAAGGGCTCATTTCATTAGGACAATGTACAAATATGTACATTCCATAGGCTTTCATAGTAAGCTCCTGCAGGATTCAGTTTTCCCACATTACTGTCATTCAGTGTAATGACACCAGTTTCAAATTTTTCTTCTCAGCAAAAAGTGCCTTTATCTATGTGGAAGTTGACACTACAGTGTTCAAGGTCACTTCACAAATATTTAAAATAAATTGTGATTCTATACCAACCCAATGAAAGCCCTGTTACAGGTTTATGACAAGTTGTCATCTTTTCTTTCTATTCAACATAGATTTTGTAAATATCCTACCTAAGCCTACAGATGTAATATTATTCCTTTCATGTTTTTTTTTTTTTTTTTTTTTTTTAATCCCCATTATAAAGCCAATCATAATTTTAAAAAGAAATCTTGTTTAATGTATTACATAATTATAATAGTATTTACAGGAAGTATTGTCCTTATCACCTTTAAAGGAACGAAGTTACCCTGTAGCAAGTTCTGTAAGATCTATTGGAATAAGCATTTCAACAGATAAATATAAAAAGTTTATTTTTTGAACTCATTTTGTGTTGTCAGGAAATTATAGATGAAAAACCCTGAATTAAATTATAATTTTTATAAACAAAGAAACATTTGTACCTCATAATATAACTTAACTTTTGCGGGAACCATATTTAGTAATGGTTGCCTGAATCACTTAGTATTAGTGTTGGATTCTGTATGGGGCAACATGTTGTTATCCATCGTTTAAGTGGACGTTAATACAATTGTTTCATGATCAGGCAATTATTTTTATCTGGACACACACTAGCTGGTCTGTGAAAACATTCAAAACCAATAGGCAAAACAGAATCTTTTCACTTCTCGGTTAAAAACGTTTTAATTTTGTCACGATATTAATTCATGACTCATTGCGCACTTGGTGAAACATATTAATACAAAGGTTGTGTAAAATATATAAAAACACGTGGTACGTTTCACAAATTTTTATTTAACTCTGACAGCTGTTTCGACTACCTAAGCCATTGTCAAAGAGAGGAATGAATGAAAACCTAAACACAGGATGTGTTAGTAAAGGTGGTGGTGGTGGTGACCATCTGTTTAGGGCGTATCTGGAACATCTGTGAGGGTGTTGAGATGGGGAGGGGGGTGCAAGAGACAAAGGAAGGTCAGGTGTCTTTATAAACTAAATACAATCATGAATGCAAAATATAAAATTAACTAAACTAAATATAATCTGAAAACAAAATATAAAATAAACTAAACTAAATAACAGCTTTTAATAAAGGTTTAGCTTTTATTTAGTTTAGTTTATTTTATATGTTGCATTCAGATTATATTTAGTTAGTTAATTTTATATTTTGTTTTCAGATTATATTTAGTTTAGTTAATTTTATATTTTGCATTCATGATTGTATTTAGTTTTTAAAGACACCTGACCTTCCATTGTCTCTTACACCCCCCCCCCCCCACCATCTCAACACCCTCACAGATGTTCCAGATACTCCCTAAACAGATGATCACCACCACCACCTTTACTAACACATCCTGTGTTTAGGTTTTCATTCATTCCGCTCTTTGACAATGGCTTAGGTAGTCAAAACAGCTCTCAGAGTTAAATAAAATTTTGTGAAACGTACCAAGTGTTTTTATATATTTTACAAAACCTTTGTTTTAATTTTGTAGTTGACAGTACAGAAATAACGATGAATAGGGTTGAATTCATAACAATATTTACTATTCCTGTTGTTCATGTATTATTAACATTCATGCACATAGTCTTTCTTGAATATACAAAAAAAATTGATTCTTTGTAGCCAGTGATGATAACCTTGGCGAAAACACTGATAGTTTGGCCAAAACAGTATTTCCTAATGGCTCAACTTGGCTTGTGGGATCCTTTGTAATCTTGGTGCTTGTTCCTAAGAATTGAGCATGCACTGTAAGGCAAGGCCAAAGGAACATTATTATTTTGATTATTCTACTATGTGACGTTAAAAAATAGGCCGAAATATAAAATAAATAAGATCCACTGCCAGAACTTACCTGCACGCAATTACAACACTTACCTGTTATTGAAATTTTACCAGAAGACCAAGGTCGCCACGATTATTTTTTATAGGATAAAATATCGAAAACCTTTACACTTTACCGTAAATAAAACGGACAATTTAGCAATCTGACCCACCCAATTAATAATTCAGAAAGATTCCGGAACGTTAGACGAATTTTTAACACAGAAATGAGGAAATGGCAATGACGAAATAACTTAGTCTAACACATATTCAAGGTAAACCAACTGATTTTAATGAATGTTAAAAGACACTGAAAAAATAGGGTTTAAAATATACATTGATCCCTCAGACTTAACTAACATAAAATATCCTCTAACTTATCAAGTATTATAGTAATTAAGGTAGCCCATTCTGCATCACACACACACACATGCCATTTTTTACACTTTACCCATTGATGTTTCATATTGAATTCCCGGTAATAGTATTTAATTCATGTTTAATTCACTTTTCACTGCCGACCGAACACGTGTTTCTGTTATCCGATTCCTCTTTTAAAGATTACGTATTTAGTTAATCACTCTATGTCACTGCACCAACTGCCCGCCAATCACGGTAATATGGTTATTAACTTCTTGGGTCCCGGTCGGTCTTACTGGGTTAATTACATTTTATAACACCACCGACCGGGGCCTAAACGAAACGGTAAGCGTCTGTAGTTGGGGTCGGGTTCTAGTTGACTGTATGGCGTCTCTGACTAATGTCGACTGTCACGTAGAACGTAACAGGTACATGTTGCTTTGGAGAGAAGCTGTTGGTCACTGCCACTATTATTTCGTCGCCGCTCCTTGTTCCTTTGCTGTCGTGTAACCATTTTATGCATAGATTATAGCTGGTATATGTGTGTGTCCAGAGGCCGATATTGGACTTGGTTCCGCTGATGTCACCAACAGTAGGCGGAGTTAATGCGACTTCCGTGAGGTCTTATAGAAGACGACGAATATTTTTTTTTACGCTCTCGCCATCTTGAGTTGTTTGTCAGAGCGTCACTTGGAGCGTGATTGAGCAGTTGCATATGTGCGCTGCCTCACACAGGTACAAAGTTCTCAGAATTTTGTGGAGGTGCAAATGCTCCACTGCATTCCTCAACAACTGCGTCCTATTGCGTTGTTTCACTGTTCTGTTATGTTGCACAATAATGCAGCTTTACCATAATTTATACCAGTCCGCCCGAAAACGAAATAAATAAAAACATAAATATATGCCCCAAACGGTTAAAACAAAAACACCCAAAAATCGACCCGCTACAATACCCCCTCGATGAGAATTCTGCTGTTCACGACAGAAGAAATCTCATCGATAACCCCGAAGAGGACCGGGGAGGAACTGGTGCCAACAACCCCCTAGTTCTTAATCTGCATGGGTACACGACCCCCCTGGCTCAGCGACTATGTACTCATCTGAACGAGATCACTGGACTTCTCGATAAGAGATCCCAACACCGAGAAATCGATCAGACTCGCACCACAGCCCACCTTGCCTTCTAACATGTTACCCCCAAAATCCTCAATCCCTGGCTAAAATTATCCCAGCTCCTCCGCCGATATGTTTCCCCTTTTTGCAAGCTGGGCTGCCTTTAGCAGATACTGGGCTCACACACATTAACATTACATATTATCATAACACATTAAAATAAAAACTTCCTTTTAAAATTTATTATAAATTCAAAAAATTCAATATTCAAAAAAAATCTTTTACCAAAAAATTCTCTTCCTCTTTTTTCTAATTTTTGTTTCAATGACTTAACCTAAACATTCCTATTAATACAAATACATCCTTACTCTAGCATGAGAACAATTTATAGCCTACCAATATAAAGCAATACAATACAAGAAACATCATTAATACATACACAACAAAATAATAATTATCTAACATATTCACTCGCTGGCAGGCGACAAATCAAGTTTTTTTTTTTCTTCAAAAAAATTTAAAATTTTCAAAATTTTAAAATTCAAAAAAAATTATTCATTAAATATTTATTAAATTTATTTATTAAATAACATTTATTAAAATTATTCAAAGATTAGTTTGAATTAATCAAACAAACAAATTAAAATTGAATTCCTACTCTACAAGCTTAGTAGGTGTATGAACTCATCAGCTGATCATAACTAGGTCAAGTCCCAAACCCTTGACCTACATATGTTATGTATGATTTTTTGAAAACACTTTAAATATCTGTAATATCCGACCTTGAAATACAAAACATAATAACATAAAGTATCTAAAACAAACAAAATATTATTATACATAATAAACAGATTGACATTTAAATTATTTAAAACAAACAATTCTTGACTTTACATTATTTTCAAATTTTATCAAAATTCTGTCACTGGTAAAAAAAATAAACAATTGCATATTCTTTATCATGAATCTCTCTTTCTTTTCAACAATCTTACTTTAATATACTGTGGGTGATGTAAATTATTTATTCTCGTTTTTCTGTATTATATTTCTATACCTATATAAACTTTCTCCCTCTGACTCTAATATTCATCAACTCAATTATCATGACACCCATCTCTATCAAAAATATCTACTAATCAAAACACTCTAGTCCACAACTTACCATTTAACTCAAAACGCCGCCTTCTCTACATATATAAAAAAAAAATACTCTCTAACCCTTTGTACATAGGATACGTGTTTCCTTCCCAAAACTCATTCCCTTATGTTGGTCCCTGGACTCCCCCTAGGTAACCCTTTCCGGCGCCAATCGGTCCCTATCCCGTCCCAACCCTTGTTGCGGACTCCCCAAATACACTACCCCCTAATACAAAATTGCCATCCCCAAAATCTCAATCTCATAACCTCACTACAAATACAACAAAATAATCTCATTAATTATGAACATAAATATATATCATTCAAAACTCTACATAAATTCCCCACAACTGTGTCAACCTTAATACTTCACCAACTTCTATAACATACATTAACTCAAAAACAACATTACATCATACTCATCTCTACTATTTCACATTTAACTTTTATTTCAATTCGGACAGGTCTACATGTCCCATAAAACACTTATCACCCATGAATTATCTTTTATTAATTTGCATACTCTTTTTATCTTTACTTCAAAATATCTGTAGTACACTAAACATTAATTACTTGTAACATTTACCAACCAATATACCAGTGACATGGTATTGTTGATCAGCTGATATCCTAACATAATTAAAACACCATGAATACCTTTCAAAATTGAACAATTACATGTAATACATTATCAACACTTACTTCTATTATGTTGATTGCCTGCCAGGCGTCTAATGATTGGCTTAGAAAAAAAATTACACACATAATGAAAATACATTTTATCAACAACTATATCTAACACACAACAATAAAATGATTGCACAAATAGCAATAAACCTGGATTATTAGCATACATCAAACAAACAATTCTCTTTTAAATAATTTATATAAAAATTTATAAACCTTATTATTTAAAATTTTTCATTAACTCTTTTTATTTATCATCATGATGAATTTATCCTGTGTTGTAATCAGATTTTCAAAAATTCTAAATTTCTTATTAATACATATTTTTAATCATTATGTTCCACAAAATAAACCATTTAACATTTATTTACTTATTAATTATTATTAAATCAAAATCTCACCAAACACTTTAATTACCTTATAAAATTCAAACACATAATATTCAATCACACTATCTACACATCTCCACTTATTTAATTCAATTTATTATTAAAATTAAATATTCATTTGATTATTAAAATAACATATCTCAATTATTATCAACATTCTACAAATCATTAACTATTGTCTTCATAATTATTTTGTTATTTAATTAGAGTGCAAAAATATTAATAATATTATTATTATTAAAACAACATTTTCTAAAACATATACACATTACATTTCACAATACACACAAATGAATTCACTATTATTTACAAAATATACGTCAAAACTGTTCAAGTGTATCTCACTTCAGATGTCCAAATCAGCAAGGTCATTACCAAAAATTTATAAAATTCAAACAAGGTCTATACACTGATATTCTAGTTCAGCCACCATCGTCAAAAATTAATCTTGGTTCTAAATAACACTGTTGCTTTTTATTTACAAACAAATGGTTACTTTGTGTGTCATAACCAGAACAACCAAATTCACTCATTTTACCAGAATACTCATTAAACCAGTCTACGTTAAGTATTTTTGTTAAGTCTCCGTCATTACATTCATTCACTATCGGTCTAATTATTTTTTTCAAATCATTGTAATCATTATTATTCAAATATATTTCTAAGCCTTCTTTCCATTCATCATACTTTCTATTCAAATTATACAATTCTGTTACATACCATTCTCTATTTACCTCTCTCTCTTCATAACACCACATCACACTCTCACAATTATTCCGGACAGAGGGTACACAATTACTCCACAAAAATAAACACCTCAATTCATCTACCAATACGGGACTCTTGCCCTTCAACCACAACACTTGTGGACTCAATAAATCATCATAAACATCATAAATAATAAAGGGAAAATTTGCCCTCTGTCCCCACTCTACCACATTATTTTTCCACTCTCTCTCTAACTCATTAACACACATTAACATCTCATAATCACTACCTTCCACCAACTCATCAGTACTCTCATTCTTTATTTTTACCGTATCAGTCTCCGATACTAATTCTTCAAATACATTACTATTATTCTCATTATTTTCAACATTATTGTTATCATTTATTAACTCTTTCTCTGGTATCATATTTTTACATTTGTCATTACAATTTTCATTTGTTTTATTTTTCTCTGTCCTCATCACATGTACTCCCATTCGCTCCACACTCTGTTCTAACTTATTCAAATTAGTTCTTATCGTTTCATCAGTACTTTCTACACATTTATTCATTTCTTGTATTTCATTTTTTAACTCATTAAAATTATGATTTTGTATTTCAAATTTAATACTTTGTTGCTCCAAAATTAATTGCAACATATTCATAATTTTGTCATCTTTATCTACCTCTTGTTTACTTTGGACAGGTGTCGCTATACTTTCTATTTTATCATCAGCGAAGCTGGCTTCGTTATTTTTTGCCATTTTTTATCTGGTACTTAACTCATAACACAAACCTAACCTACGTGCGTAATTATATACGATAAATCATATTTATAAATTCGTCATTACCCCATCCTATTTTCTGTGCATTAAAATAGGTCTATCTCGTATAAAATTAAAGTTAAACGAGAATCCTGGCAGCGAGAGCCAGTGTGACGTTAAAAAATAGGCCGAAATATAAAATAAATAAGATCCACTGCCAGAACTTACCTGCACGCAATTACAACACTTACCTGTTATTGAAATTTTACCAGAAGACCAAGGTCGCCACGATTATTTTTTATAGGATAAAATATCGAAAACCTTTACACTTTACCTTAAATAAAACGGACAATTTAGCAATCTGACCCACCCAATTAATAATTCAGAAAGATTCCGGAACGTTAGACGAATTTTTAACACAGAAATGAGGAAATGGCAATGACGAAATAACTTAGTCTAACACATATTCAAGGTAAACCAACTGATTTTAATGAATGTTAAAAGACACTGAAAAAATAGGGTTTAAAATATACATTGATCCCTCAGACTTAACTAACATAAAATATCCTCTAACTTATCAAGTATTATAGTAATTAAGGTAGCCCATTCTGCATCACACACACACACATGCCATTTTTTACACTTTACCCATTGATGTTTCATATTGAATTCCCGGTAATAGTATTTAATTCATGTTTAATTCACTTTTCACTGCCGACCGAACACGTGTTTCTGTTATCCGATTCCTCTTTTAAAGATTACGTATTTAGTTAATCACTCTATGTCACTGCACCAACTGCCCGCCAATCACGGTAATATGGTTATTAACTTCTTGGGTCCCGGTCGGTCTTACTGGGTTAATTACATTTTATAACACCACCGACCGGGGCCTAAACGAAACGGTAAGCGTCTGTAGTTGGGGTCGGGTTCTAGTTGACTGTATGGCGTCTCTGACTAATGTCGACTGTCACGTAGAACGTAACAGGTACATGTTGCTTTGGAGAGAAGCTGTTGGTCACTGCCACTATTATTTCGTCGCCGCTCCTTGTTCCTTTGCTGTCGTGTAACCATTTTATGCATAGATTATAGCTGGTATATGTGTGTGTCCAGAGGCCGATATTGGACTTGGTTCCGCTGATGTCACCAACAGTAGGCGGAGTTAATGCGACTTCCGTGAGGTCTTATAGAAGACGACGAATTTTTTTTTTACGCTCTCGCCATCTTGAGTTGTTTGTCAGAGCGTCACTTGGAGCGTGATTGAGCAGTTGCGTATGTGCGCTGCCACACACAGGTACAAAGTTCTCAGAATTTTGTGGAGGTGCAAATGCTCCACTGCATTCCTCAACAACTGCGTCCTATTGCGTTGTTTCACTGTTCTGTTATGTTGCACAATAATGCAGCTTTACCATAATTTATACCAGTCCGCCCGAAAACGAAATAAATAAAAACATAAATATATGCCCCAAACGGTTAAAACAAAAACACCCAAAAATCGACCCGCTACAACTATTCAATTTGAAGTGTCTTGAATGGTGAATAAATCAATAACATTTATATTAATTTGAACACCTAAACGCATACAAAAAACCAGAAATATACAAATCTAATTTGGCCACACATGCAATAAACACTGGACATGAATTCCCAAACATAACCAACATGACACTAATTAAAACACATACCACACAAAGGCACCATAATGAACATTTGGGAAAATTTACAAATATACAAACGTAAAACACAAAACAAACTAATACCTGAACAAATACAAATCAATACAAAACATGACACAATTTTCAAAGCACTCAACATTGAAAATACACAAAATACTAATACATACACCACAATCACACAATAATACCACTGTAAAATACCAGAGACCAACAAGAAACCACAGTAACGACCAGCCAACACACAAATACTTCACCAGACGCAAAATCATGAAGGCTGAGGGTGAGAACACAATGGTTCTCGAAACATGTTCCTAATAAGGAAAGAAATATCTTGAGGTAAATTCATTATAAAAATTAAATATATACATCAAAAAACGGACTGTAGCAAAAAGTGTTTGAATTATATTAATTTATAATCCATTTGAAAGCTAAGTGTAGGACTTGCTTTTTGGTTGAATTCATGATTCATTTCTTTAGTAATCTGAGGCTACAACTAGATTTTACTGAAAGATATAAACAGAGCTCCAGCAATTTTATCTTCTGTATGCACACTATATGATATTACTCTTCTTTACACATTCACTATTCCTGTACATTATATTTGTTCCTATGCATAACCATTTAAACCAGAGGGAGCATGAAATATTTGCGATTTGTAACTTCTTGCATCTGGACAGGATTTTTCATGATATGAGGGCAAAATGTTTGTGGCCAACCATATATAAAGGTATGTGTCGCATTTCTGTGTTTTGCCACATTCACGCTATGAACAACTGTGAAGCACCAGGTTGGTATGTTACAGTGTTGATTAGAAACAGCTATGTAAACAATGTCATCTCCGTCCACTGTTGAAAATGGAGAGAATTGAACATCATACAGTGTTCAAATTTTTTGTTAAAATGGTTTAACACCAACATAAATTTTTAATGAGATGAAAGATGTGTTGGGCTTCATTTACTGCAGTCAATTCAGTGGCAACTGTGCACACATCATTTTTAATATGTAGTTCTAACACTCCTGAAGTCGTTCATTCTGTTCAAGGTCACTTCACAGACTGTGATTCTATACCAGCCCTGTTCAGATTATGACAAGGTGTTATCCTTTCTTTTTATTCGTCCTATATTTTGTAGACATTGTAAATATCCTACCTAATCCTACAGACATAAAATTATTCCTTCCATGGTTTTTTTTTTTAATCCCCATTATAAAGCCAATCATAATCTTAAAAAAGAAATCTTGTTTAGTGTATTACATAATTATAATAGTATTTACAGGAAGTATTGTAAATTAATTGTCCTTATCACGTAATGCATAATAGATTCTCCTAAAGTCATGGTGGAATCTCCCTCATTGTTCATCGCCAACCACGCCAAGATTTTCTGGAAGAAATCAATTATGCAAATGTAGAAAATGTATTTTTAGTAACATTTTACATCCCGTGACGTGAAAGGATTTAAGCTCTTCTACTAGGTTTTGTAGTTTTCTTTTTTTTTTCCTAAAAATCCTTGTACTACTTTTACAAACAATTTCCACACTCATAATTCCTTTTGGTTGAGTTTTCCTTCAAAAGCAGGGCTGCAAATCGCTTTATTAATACCAAGCACAGCAAATATACCCTCTTTTATTTTGGGTTCACTTATTTGTGGTAAAGGTGTTTTTAAATGTTTGAAGCCTCCAGCTTTCTTATCCATGGGCTTTACAAAATTTTTCGTCATCCCAACTTGATGTGAAGCAGATGAAGAAGAATCTTTTTGAGCTCATCAAATGAAGCATACAAGACATTGTGGTCACCTAGTCTAAAATAAGTTCACTTTGGACAGTCTTGCTTTACAGAATGCTGTTGTCTTGCTCTGTTATCCCATTAATGTAGCTACAACAATGGCATTCAAAGCTCTACAAATTTTCCAGTTAAACTGTTTGTACTGAATTGCATTCTAAATGGCCACCATGGTATCGTGTTTCGTGTTTCTTTCATCAAAACTGAATAAGCAGCTGGTATAGATAGTTTCTTGCTTTCATTGTTGAGTAAAACTCCTTTTAAGCTATGCTTAGATGAATCAATAAAAAGGTGCCATTCCGTAGGTTTATGGTTTGATTCCTAGTTCAGTCATTAATCCACCTTAGAAAGACATACTCATAAAGAACCCTGCATTTTGATACACTGAAAAAACAGCATTTCTTTTTCTAAAATGTGAAATGCTTGTTCCTTGTGCCAGTAGATTCCATTCTTACAATGTAGAAGCAAGAAATTCAGCCTGTTCCTTTGATAGGTCCAAGTCAGAATCATTTAATTCATTTTGGTGGGTTCACTAATATTTGAGGACTTTAAATGGAATCACAATTGTTCTCAAAAGGGTCTACATTTTCATCAGTTTGTGTATCATCACTGTCACCAAGGTGTGAAATATTAGTATCATCCCACTTCTGTGGTGGAGTTGGTATTAGTAATCCTTCTCTGTGAGAAACTGGTCTAAGAGCAGATGGCACATTTAGGTAGTCAGTTGTATGTTATTGGTTTTATGAATATCCATCTGTGTTCGTAAAACTAAAGCAGTAGACATCAAATTGATTTCTAGTCTCATGCCGTTCCATAGGGACACCATATGGCATAGAGACTTGCCTTTCGTTCACTGAACTGGAGTCACATTACAGGTTACTCAAGAAACATGCAGAGCCGAATTTTTTTGTTAACCGCCAGTTTTACAACCAGAATAGAAAAAATAGCCTTTTTCACTTCTTTGGTTATAGCTTTATGTAGAGACTTTAATTCAAAACGTCCACAAACATAACAAAACTTATCTGATGAATTTTTACCCTATGAAAACTTGACATTTTAAAAGTAAACTGTACTTAGTAAAATCCACATGATCATACTGAACAAAGGCTGTTTCAGTACTGGGAGTGAGCACAGACAACAACAACAACAGTCGAATACCCCCAACACAAAACCACAGAGTTGCCAACTGTGATTAGTGAAAATACTAAGTTATGGTAGAGGGTGCCAATTAAGGATATGGTATCACAATAATGTGATGTGCTGGGACTTTTTAATAGTTGATCTTTAAATTATAACCAAAACAAACATAAAAATTATAATTTGGCCGACAACAGTCGAATATCCCTACCACAAAACCGTAGTGTTGCCAACTGTGACTAGTGAAAATATTAAATTATGGTAGAGGGTGGCAATGAGGATATGGTATCACAATAATGTGATATGCGGGGACTTTTTAATAGTTGATCTTTAAATTACAACCAAAACAAACATGAAAATTATAATTTGGTCATGTTACAGATACACTGTTGCCCAGTGAATCATTAAAAAATGTTAATACTTTCAACCACAGCTATTTTAGATTGGCGTGTCCCAGCAACCTGGCTGTTTTCTATACTTTTCCCAATTTCTTAAAAAATCATAGGACTTGTTAGTTAAAACCATCATGAATCATATGTCAAATTAAACACTTGACTTTTTGTTGTCACAAAATAGTATACTAATTATTCCCTCTTTACTTGGAAACAGTTTTTAGTAACTATAAAAGAAGCATGTTTTGTTTAAATAAAATCAATTTTACAAGGTGTGTTCACTCAATAAATGTGTTTTATTAATAAACTATTACACTACAAAAATTCTTTTTTTTTTATGAGATTAAGGCACAAAATGTAGTACAGATCACTCCATTTTCAATAATCTGCGTCTGTATGGCTAATATGATTGCTAAAATCAGCTAACAATTCTTTCAATTTTAAATAAATTTTATGTTCATTAAGTACTTCTTTTGCATCCATGATACACTAGTAAACAACTAAAATGAAATCCTAAACAAATTATAAAAACACTGAATATAAACAAACAACACTGAGAAACACGCAGTAGTAGTACAACACCGCATGGCAGGCCATATCTGATGATACTTCACAGCAGCCTGAGACAATACAAAGTTCAAGGAAAACTTTATCACAGAGCAGAAATCTGATATAGTACTGCTATCTGTATATTCAGTGGCCAGCTACAAAGTCCAGTCTACACACATAACCAACAAAAACTGATAAATATTTCATGCAAGTGCTATTATATGCAAGCATAGTGAAGAACATAGAATTTACAGGTGTCAGGATTTTGAGCCAATTGATGCTCCTACAAATTGTATGGGCGTAAGGTTGAAAGTGTTAAAAGATGTCATTTTTTGCCCCTTGGATCATTCAGTTCCATTTAAAAAGATCGGCTACTATAAATGTATAGAAGACTATTTTTGTGAATTAAACTATTTTAATCCAGAATAAGGATCATCTTGAAGTCCTGTGTGACTATGCTGAAAACAGTGGGCATTTTACTTCCATATTCCTTAAGGAATGGAAGTATGGTGATGGCAAAAAAAATCGTGTCCGAGATTATTGCAGATTCTGATTCTACTACACTCAAAACATGAAAAAAAGTCGTTTTCCGAAAAGTGTCTGTGTGTGTGTCTGTCTGTCTGTAGATTTTTTTTCTATGGCAAACGATAACTGCCGCAAATTCAAACAGAATCAAATAATTTTTTGCATACAGCCCTTTTCTGTAGAGGACTCGCGACCTATTGTTTTTGGTGAAGATCGGTTGAGGGAAAGGGGTAGTTTACCTGCAACGGTTTTTTTTTATCAAGGGAAATTTTTTTTTTTTGGCAAACGATAACAGCCGCAAATTCAAACAGAATCAAATAATGTTTCGCATACAGCCCTGAATTGTAGAGGTCTCAAGACCTATTGTTTTTGGTGAAGATCGGTTAAGGGGAAGGGGTAGTTTACCTGTAACGTTTTATGTTTTAACAAGGGTATTTCCTATGGCAAACAATAACAGCCGCAAATTCAAACAGAATCAAAAGATTATTTGCATGCAGCCCTAAATTGTAGAGTTCTCAAGACCTATTGTTTTTGGTGAAGATCGGTTAAGGGAAAGGGGTAGTTTACCTACAACGTTTTTTTAACAAGGGTATTTTCTATGGCAAACGATAACTGCCGCAAATTCAAACAGAATCAAATAATTTTCTGCATACAGCCCTGATTTGTAGAGTACTCAAGACCTATTGTTTTTGGTGAAGATCGGTTGAGGGGAAGGGGTAGTTTACCTGCAACGTTTTTTATCAAGCGTATTTTCTATGGCAAACGATAACTGCCGCAAATTCAAACAGAATCAAATAATTTTTTGCATACAGCCCTGATTTGTAGAGTACTCGCGACCTATTGTTTTTGGTGAAGATCGGTTGAGGGGAAGGGGTAGTTTACCTGCAACGGTTTTTTTTATCAAGGGAAAATTTTTTTTTTTGGCAAACGATAATAGCCGCAAATTCAAACAGAATCAAATAATGTTTCGCATACAGCCCTGAATTGTAGAGTTCTCAAGACCTATTGCTTTGGTGAAGATCGGTTAAAGGAAAGGGGTAGTTTACCTACAACGTTTTTTTAACAAGGGTATTTTCTATGGTAAACGATAACAGCCGCAAATTCAAACAGAATCAAATAATTTTCTGCATACAGCCCTGATTTGTAGAGTACGCAAGACCTGTTGTTTTTGGTGAAGATCGGTTGAGGGGAAGGGGTAGTTTACCTGCAACGTTTTTTATCAAGCGTATTTTCTATGGCAAACAATAACTGCCGCAAATTCAAACAGAATCAAATAATTTTTTGCATACGTCAGTGAATTGTAGAGGACTCAAGGCCTTTAGATTTTGGTGAAGATCAGTTAAGGGGAAGGGGTAGTTTACCTGCAACCTTTTACGTTTTAACAAGAGTAAAGTACTTGAAAATTCATTTAAACTTTTTCAAACAATGGTAATTGTTGAAAATAAAATAATTTTGTTGCCAGGCAGTCTGAAAATTTCAGATTTTGTACCACAAAATCTGAAAAGATTATACGATAGTTTATGAAATGGTTAATAATACGTCAGTGGAAGGTGTAATGAGAAATTAGCAGAAATGGAAACCTGGGGAATGTTAACTGTTCTGTAGATATAATTTTGTCAGAATGTTTGGAAATGATCATCAACATTGAAGAAAAAGTAAGCATATTAAGAAACATATGTAAGTACTTATTATAAAAAAATAATGTTTTTTTTTGATAAAGTCATTTTGATTATAAAATATAAATATTTACAACAAGAAAAGAATTTTCAGTTTTCAAAATTTAAATATATTTTTATAAAACAATGGGTTCTTCATTGAGGTGGGGACCATGTCACTCACTCCATCTCAAGCCTCCTCTCCCATTTTGCAGAAAAAGAGGACCCTGTCAAGGCTGATACTTTGACGACAGTGACAGGGCTTCCCACCAAATTCAGCAGAGTGACAGGTAGGCCCAACTCTGATTGGCTCCTCAGATTTCCCCAGCGTTAGTAGGTTCTATGAAAATATTTTATTTCAAAAACGATTTTAAATATAAATCTTAGATATGTTTTATAAATCTCATGTTTTATGTTTTAACATGGGTAATTTTTTATATGACGAACCATAACTGCCGTAAATTCAAACAGAATCAAATAATTTTTTACATATGTGCCTGAGCTATAGAGAACTCAATGTCTGTTGATTTTGGTGAAGATCGGTTACGGGGAAAGGGCAGTTTACCAGAAACATTTGTTGTTGTAACATGAGTAAAGTACTTAATTTTGATAAAGTATCCTGATAAGATCTTAATAATCCACTGTAGAAACGTAGATGAAATATCTATAAATGAAGAGGCTAGTTGAACGGGCTGGGGGTAATTTTCTATAAATCAAAATTATAGTTGAAGGGGGAGGGGATAATATTTTTTATATGTGTACTACGTTATTGGCAAGAAAGAAGTATTTTTTTGTTAAAATTCCTTCCCTGGCTGTTTGGCTGAAAATGATTTTAAATATAAATCTTAGAATATGGAAGTCGTGTATGGTTCTCCATACCGATATTTTAAGAGGTTTTTCAAATATTATGTAAACACATTTTTAATAACTTCAGGCCACCAACTCCCCCCCTTGTGCTTAAATAAGAGATGTCAAATTGTTTGTCGTTATTTTGTAGTCCAATTGATTTTTTTTATTTAATTACAAATTTTTGAATAGAAGTGTAGACATTAAATCAATTACAGTAAATACCACTGAACAATAGACTGAAACCATCAACAATATATTAAAGTTTTAACAGGTTTTTTATTTCTTAATTTAATAATCATCAATTAATTTAAACAAATGTAAACAGTATATTAGGAATATGCAACATTCAATTCTGAATTAGAATGTAAAACATTAATTATAATCGTACACAACAAGAAGAAATACTGAAGAAAATTCTATTGTTACATTCAATCTGTTGACCAAGATCCTCTAATGTACCTTTCAAAACTGTCGGTTGGGTATTCAGAACCATTCACAATTACTGTTCAGTAGTGTAATAAAAACTGTTACATTGCCACTGGGTTGGGTTGAACTGTGAGTGGCTTCTTGATATTTCTTCACCGCTGTTTGTTCTGGACGAATACACATTAGGTCATTAGATTGTGGGAGAACTGGCCATACTCGTGGAATGCTTTTCCTATGGTGATCTGCTGTCTCATTAGAAAGGTGATAAAGACCACATTCCATACTATCTAATAAGGGGAAACTTATCATGGATAAGCGTGATCATTCACTGAATTGATTAAAATACATTAAAATACACAAGTGGATTTTAATAATTACATAGTAAAATAATAACTCCCTGTTTCCAAAATCTTGAAAAAATAGTACCATATAACAGTGATGTACCTAGACTTAACCTTAACTTATATACAATTATAAGTATGTTATAGGGGTATCATGAGTCCTATACATCATACTTGCCTTGAAATGAAAAAATAATAATGTTGTTTTCCAATGGCTCCCTTTTGGTACATTTAACCCATTTGGTAGCAGGCTTCCCAGTAAAGATCACTGCATTTCCTGGTTCAGCTTCACACACTCCAATAGATGATTTTTGTTCATTTTTGAGTCTTCTCTCCTACACAGTACACCACGTTCTTCTGTGCCAGAAATTTTTAATTTGTAGACATGCACTGAGAGACAGTCATGGTAAGTTTCCAATCTAAAGTTGGCAACTGCGTCCTTCCCGGGTTTTCTACAATTTTTATTCTATAACAGTTCAATCCCTGACCATGTTTTTCCTTCTGAGATGTTTCTTGCTTCTTTCAGGAAGTGAGAGTTTGATTTCCTCGTCACTAGTCTTCTTAGGGTGCTAAAGTCGTGGGTACTTTCCCGGTGGTAGATCTTTGTCCCTCTCTTTCCCAAGATGCCTGCTGTCTCTGGGAAGCAGCCTAACGCTACTTCTTGAAAAACAATAATTGCAATACTCATTATATGAAGTTAACATTAATATGAGAAGAAGTACCTGACACTGCCACAGTGAAGTATTTAACCATTTTTATATTAAGGACATGATATTGAGAGCGTGTATCACATTAAAAGGACAGAATTAAATCTTCAATTTAAGAGTGTAATGTCATTGACGTACTCAAAATGTATTTGGTATTATGAAGAGGGAAAACTTGTAATAAATATTAAGAGCTATATTTATTAAGTTAAAAACAGTAGTTTCAGTACTGACAAATTTCAATGACTGTGATTCACTCATAATTGAACAAGGCTTATCATATGATCTTGTAATTAATATTATTTCAGTGGTGTATCCAACCACAATGCAGATAGCTGGTTAGTTGGCCTAACTTGACTAGCCAGTGCTCTTATAAAATACAAATAATTAATTATTTAAGTACAGTATTTTACTTTTCTTTTATAAAATTGCTAAACTGCTATAATTGTTTTTATTATTTAGACAAAGCTTTTCGTCATTACTGACATCTTCAGGTCTTAAACAACTGTACAGTATTTTAGTTTTTTGTAATTTTTTCCATCATAGGAAGTGGTCAGATTAAAAGGTTGTTAATGGTCAGGATGTAATTAGAGCTTCCTGATTTTTCATACCCATGTTTACATGACATTGTATGTTTGTGTACCTTCAGTAATTTATACCTTCTAAGAAAAACATTTAAAATTTATAAATATTGCTCTGTGAATTTAACTACTAACAGATGTTTCAATATTTTGTTACAGATGATGTAGAATTAAGGCCAGTTTCTGGACGCTTAGAAATACGTGTATTGGATCGTTCAAACGAAGTCTCAACACATACTGTGCCTACAACCAAAGATACAAAAAAGAGCAATATAGATACAAATAAGTTAGATACGAGAGGTAAGGTTAATGTTTTGTGGAATGGGAAGTTTTTTGTTTTTAAATTAATAGTTATTTTAAAATCCACACTTTTCGTTTTAAATTATCAACCAGTAACTGTATACAATGTTATTCATACAAATTATGCATTTAAAACCAAAAACTAGCTCAAGACAAATCGCAAATCGGTGCTTTTTTTGCGTATGAGCGACTGTGGACTACGTTTGGTTCAACTGGTTTCTACCCTCTTCTCTTTCTTCCTCCTCTCCCATATCTCCCTCACTCTTGATCGATGTCTCTCCCCCTTTTCGTCAGTCCAGATGCCACCTGTCCTGTTTTTTTTTTTTTTTTTTTGAGTGGAAGCATTATTGAATCTTGAGTAATCTGGAGTTCGTGTATGTCTTTTTCTGTTTCTTTGAGCCACGTATTGGGCATTTTGAGCTTTCTGAAATAGTTAAAAAATTTCCCTGTTATTCTGTCAGGATTCGTTCTTTGAATATGTCCGTAGAAAGTGACTCTTATTTTTCTAATTACATCTGAGATTTTCTCAACATGCGTGTACAACTCATTATTGTGGCGTCTTCTATACTGTTCTCCAACTTTTATTGATCCCAAGATTTTTCTTAATATTTTCCTTTCCGTGACTTTCAGTTCTTCCATCATCATTTTCTTGTTCAGAGTCAGCCACTCAGATGCACAAAGTGCTTCCAGGTGAATTATTGTTGAATAATGCCTAAGTTTTGCATTAATGGATATTGATTTCTTGTTATATGTGTCCTTGGTTAAATGCAAAGCAACTTTCATCTTGTTAACTCATGCTTTAATGGCTTCTTTCTCTGAGACATTTTGTTCAATAACTTCTCCACGATACTTGAATTTGTCAGTTCCATAGATTAGCCCATATTGAGTTTTCATTTTCTTGGAGCTTTCATTGTCTTGATGTTTGTCATGAACTTGGTTTTTTCAAAAGAAATTTGTAAACCCACTCTTTCGGCTTGTTCTGTCAGCAATTCCACATGTCTAATGGCTGTTTCTACTGAATCTGACAGTACTGCTAGATCATCTGCAAACGCTACACAATTTATTGACAGGTTATCTGTGCTATAGCCTAGTCTAATTCCCTGGCTGATGTGATTTTCCTCCAATGATTTTCTCCATTCTCTTATTACTTAAGTAATAAGTTCTCTTACAGTTAAAAAGCAGTGGTGATAGTCCATCTCCTTGTCTGACTCCTGTTTTAATTTCAAACTGTCTAGAAATTTCACCTCTGAATTTCACTTTGGAGTAGGTATTCGTCATTGTTTGTTTGATTAAATTTGTTGTTTTATTATCCAAGCCAAATTTATTAAGGATTTTGAATAATGACTCTCTCCACCAATTGAGTCATATGCCTTCTTAAGTCAATAAACGTATGCTTTATTAACTGCCTTCTGAAAGTCAGTGTTTTCTTATGTTTTCCTTTTTTTGCCCCCCTTGCATATCCCCACAAATTAGCACTTGAGCCTGTTACATCCTGATATCATTTGACACACATTTTAAGTTTTGGGTTGCTTTTTAAGTTTCATAGGACTTATGTTTATTAACACTGTTCTAGTTTATTGTCTATTTAATTGTCACAGTATATTGAATGACCCGTAACATGCACGTCAGCTGCTGACTGTTCCACAGTGTAGGCCTATCTCCACTGTTTGTCAGCTGAGAGATAACTCTCTGTAACATTTGTTATGTCTTCATTTCTCACATCTCATGTAAACCACTGGCTTAAACTGGTTTTGTCTGGTTTACAGTTTGTATGCGAGGCCAATTCGTGGAATCTCCACCACGGGTATACAAAATGTTGCTTTCACCACATACACTCTATCTGAGATGTCTTTGTCTTTGCTTCACATCACTTATTCAAATTCCATGTCATTCCACTTGGCAAGGTTCAAACACATACAGTGAAATGTCCCTTTATAAGTTAACACAATATATTGAAATATTTTACTGGTATATGCATTTATCTAATGGGCAGATTATCAGTATTTACTTTCATGATCCGAAGAACTGGTAGGTTGATAAGTTTACAGAAAAACGTGTTCACTTTGAAGTCAGTAAACGTTTTTGTTCTGAGCAGGCCTGGATTTAGGTGTCCTGCCGTCCCTAGGCACTATTGTTAGCCCCCCCCCCCCAACAAGTAACTTCTATATATTCAATTCTCCTTGACTGCTGAAAAAAAGTTGCTGAAAATAGTCATTTCCTATCTCTATTGCAAATGTTTATAATTAAATGTATCAAGTTCTTCCCTTCATTTAAACAACATTCTCTATTATGCTTTGAATATATGATCATGCACAGTAGGGATTGATTTCTAGATCGAGGCACCCCAAGCGACATCGAAACAAACTATTTTAGTCGGCAAAAAAGGGGACAAGAATTTCAACGGAGTGACCAGACCTGCATATACGACCGTGCTCCGCTCCGACCACCACTATTGATAGGCCCAGTGTCAATACCATGTTATTCAATGACATAATTAAAGGTTATTTCAAAATCATTTTCTTCAATTTGGCCAGAATGCAAGTGCCCAATACAAATACTGTAATTAAAAAACCAAAACATGAAATTTTAACAAATAATTTTTCACCTCGTGCCGCCCCCCTGAGCCTTGCCGCCCCTAGGCACGTGCCTAGTGGGAATCCGGGCCTGGTTCTGAGTTGTTGCTGTATGTCTAAAACTCAAATTCTCCCCACAAAATTTATGCCCAGGTCGCATCCCCGTGAATGCAAGATTTACCACTTATTTACTTCAGTAATTATCTTGGCATTCAGGTGCAGATCATTTAGGACATTTAGATGGATTCTACACATGAGCACAGATCTGGTACTGATCTAGCAGTTCTTGGATAGTTGGTCCAACCTCATAGCTCAGACAGGAAAGCGTAGAGATACATTGAAAGGCAGGAAAGCACAGAAAGTATTGAGAAGGCCTCTGTTGCACTTGGTAAATGTTGTATCCATTTGCTCAGGTGAAGCATTTGCTTTTATGTTAAGCGACTGAACTACAAAGACCTCCAATTGATAGATATGCTGGCCAATTTATTGTCCACTTGTAATAGTTCCAATTAGAGAATAAATGTTTTAGTATACAGAACACCACCATGAAAGCTTAGAAATTGAGTTACATTGTGGTTTTAATACGTTATTTCCATATTCTGCGTACTTTTAAAGAACTAAATGATTTTAGTAATACTTCCCTACTTAGCCAATCCGAAATGGCTTCAAAGTGTAGATCCCATTTACTTCTGAAAAAATATATTATCACAGTTTGTATAATCGAGCACGATATTAAATTATGATGAAGACCTAGGACATAAGATGCTTAAGGACTACTGAAGATATAACTTCATAGACATAGATTTAACTCACCTTGATTTCTGAAAATGCTCTTGTTTGAAAATTGTTTATTTATTGTAATTGTTCTAACTTTATACAAAGTACAGTTGTATACAAAAAATATTTTTCTTCTTCATCTTCTTTTGCATCCCCTTTTATCATCAAGCATTGGGATCGTTCAGCCACCTCCAATACGTCTTTATTCAGTGGCGTAATTCCTTTGCAGGCCCCCCTGATATCCTTCCTTAATTCATGCTTTTGTTCTCTTGTTAATACTAACCTGTCCTTGTAACTGTGGTAATTACTAAAATTATATAACATAAACAGAAAACTATTCTTTCTTGTATGATATATATTCAATTAATAAAATGTATCCTGCTTCCAAGATGAGCTTCGACTCCCTTTCTCATTATGGTGACGAAAACATTGCAGTACTCGTCTTTTTACTGTCTCGACAACTGTTTCCTGCTGTCACAAATTTCTGATGTCCACATTCCTGATTCATTGTCCCCCAGTTTTTCCAGCTGCTTACCTCAGAAGTCTCGTTTTACTGGCTTGCAGTCTGCTTGTATGATTCTCTAGAAAGGCATGGTTTGCTGACCCATAGATAGAAAAACTGTCTTGTATATTGTGACGGCAGCAAGGCAAACATCTGCTTCGAGATCCAGCCGAGAGTTCGCCGCGAACACCTGGCGGGCACATGACACCTGACATGTTCACATCAAGCCAATCAGGAATCAGCAGCACTCTGGTAGGCTCATGGCACACCAACCTGTCAGGGCATAAAGAGCACCACTAGAATTTTTTGGTGCACTCCTCTATCGGACAACATCGAAGCCAGCCGGAAGGAACAGGAAGAAGAGAAGAATGGACGTTCTTCGGACTCTCGCCATGTGATGAACCAGTGATGGACAAAGAGGAGGACTGCAGTACACCACGAACAGCGGGCACAGCCGCTGAACATCTCAATGCGGCTCGGGCAGAACATACATCACAGCGTTTTCGCCACACAGCCCTTCTAAAGGTCACCAAAAAACAAAGAGGTGTATGATTGGCACCATTTGTCCTGTGACAATATCCATAGATTGACTTCCTCCAAGATTTCCCTCTAACTCACAATAACAGTAGAAATCTGTTGGTGTATTTGATTTGCTTTCTGCACCCAATGGTTTATTACCTCTTGGCCTGCTTCATCCGATTCAATATTGAAGCAGTCCTCTTCCATTTCCTAGCCATGACCATCATTTTCTCCATTGTTTGTTTTCTTACTCTTTGCAATTAAAGTGTAGAACAGGGCTTGGACATGAACTGGTCTTACTCTAAAGTTCTCTGCTTTGGCTCTTGCCTCTTTCTTCTTTTACACTGTTTAAGGATCTGATCCATAAAGATTATGAAGAGTAATGGAGTGAGACTGTCTCCTTGCGTCACTCCTCTTTTCATTGAGATGTCCATAGACTTTCCTCCTTTCAAACAAACCATCTCATTTAATGTGTTATACATGTTCTTTATTCTCCTCATCAGGGTTTGAGAGTTCCTATCCTCTGCAAGGCTACCCAGAGTTGGTATCTTGGTATCATATCAAATGCAGACTGTAGATCCAGTACATATAAGCAAAGTAGACTTCCTTATCTCTGCCATTGTCAGATCATCTGTGTGTCATCGTTGTTGGTCTTGTGTCTCATTCCTTCCTATATTTTGATTGTTCTTCCTACAATTCCACTTTCACTACTTCTGTCAATTTCTTCTCCAACACCCTAGTATATATCTTCAAGGCTGCAGAGGATAGACAGATGGCTCTATAATTTCCACACTTCATAGTGCTTTCTTATGTGTAGGGATTATTAGTTTGTGTTCCCAGTCTGCAGGTAGACATATTGTTTGCTTTTTTGAAGATTAGCTACAACAACTCAGTCACCTTTTCTCCTCCAAATTAACTAATTTCTGGATAGATAGTGTCCGCACTTGCAGATTTTGCCAGTCTCAACCTCCACCAATTCCACTTCACCCCCATCTTCCTTTCCATGCCTCTCATTCCTTTCTTCCTCATTCGTGTCTGCCTCATTTTCCCTTCTGCTTTAGGCGAACCTTTGTTGATCGTTTAGTTTATGCAGGGGGCACCACGTGCAGGCGATCAACTTCACCCCCCTAAATTTGAACTGCAATGGGTACCCAGCCATGTCAACATCATGGGAAATGAAAAAGCCAACATCCTCGCCAAAATGGGCGCAGCACTACCTCAGCCGGAGACCCCCAGCTCATATGCATCTGCGAAAGCAAGAATAAACTCCTCAATAAGCCTATGGCTAAAAGAAAAACAATTAAGAGCCTGTGTGGGAAAAAGATGGGCAACATTGGTTACGGATGGCCCCATCAACAGAACTCTACCCCGAGCAACTAGTGTTGCTATTTTTAGAACTACAACCGGTCATGACTACCTGGCCTCCCACCTGCACCGCATTGGCGTGTTGTCGTCTCCTGAATGTGTTCTCTGTGGATACGCTTCCATGAATGCGGATCACCTAATTGCATGTCCAGCCTTGATCTCAGACACGCAAGTCCAAGACGAAGATGGTACGGCAAGGCTCTCACGTCTCTACTGGTCAGCGCGCCGCCTAATGGCCCAACAGCCAAGGGTGGGCGTTGGCTAGTAAGTAAGTAAGTCATTTTCCCTTCTTCCTTGTTCACATGTGTCTCCTCTTCTCTTAATGTCTCTCTACAGTAGTTGCTCCATACCTTCAAAACACCCTTCCTATAACTCTTCACGATTCCATTTTTGTCTTCACTGCTCTATGTTCTTTTCCCAGATTCGCTTTCAGATTTTTAATTGTCTGCCAAAACATCTTTGGTTCCCACAGTTGCTTTCCTGTATTTCCTTGTGAAATATTCCAGTCACTACATCTTTGCTTGTTGTACAGCTTTTTTTGTTGTTTCTTTTTTCAGTTTACTCGGCCCAAGTTCCGTTATTCCTGTTCCCATTGTAACCTCTCCAGGCTAGTTTCTGTCTCACTATAGCTTTTACCTCCTCAATCGACCACTTCGACTGTTTCTTCTGGCTTCCCAATACTGTCAGTCTGTATATCTCTTCAACCTTTATGGTTATAACCTCTTTTAAAGCCTTCAGCATTTGTTCTTTGTACACCAGTTGCTGGAATTATGCCCGTTTGTTGTTGTTTCTTAACTGCACCACTTTCACTTTCATATAATTATGTCCTCTGTAGGCATCATAATGGCTTCAAACATAATTTCATTAGTAGTAGTTTGTGTTAGCATCTAGTTCTCCATTCCTGTATATGCACACATCATTTACTATGTACCTTATGGTTCTGGTATACATACAGTACATCTAAAAAGCCTTATGTTACCACCTTCAGAGGTGACTTTGTGGATTGTTTGATTGTTTTATGTAGAAATCCTTAAATGCATAGTGACCAGTGTAGTGATCATTGAATTTTTTGGGTGAAGGGTTTGTGAGGATCAGTCAAACAGTATAACACAAATTTTAAATTATTTGTGTCAACGTTTCAACAATATTTATTGTCATCATCAGGACAATTGTTCCTGATCTGTTATGACGCCAGACACACATCTGTCGAACCAAATATTGTCAAAACTTCGACACAAATAATTTAAAATGTATGTAGAAAGTTTTTCCTACCAAAACGTTCTCAATGCAAAATCAGTCAGTCGTCTTCTCTTCATTACTGTTAAGCACATCTTCAGCTGGACATAAGCCCATAGCTCTGTAATATCACATATTACATTCCAAGCTCCTATGATGATTGCATGCCTTACAAATTCCCTTGCTTTACAGATTCTCTCTGTCTCTCTCCCCCTCCCCTCCCTCTCACCCTCTCCCACTTTCGCTCTGTTTCTCCTGTCACCCTCTGAGGACATCAAACAATAGTTTCCAGTCATAATATGTTCTCTTTCCTTTTTCTTGGTTTCATTTACTCCTAATATCTGAATAATAATAATAATATCTGCGTTTCATTTACTATTTTGCTTTTTTTCCCAATCAAGAATGTAATGTTACATCTTTCAAAAATCATGTTCTGTTTCTTGCTTAGTCTCTTCCTATTTATCCATGCAGCAACACATTTTTTTTTTCCCTGAATAAATTTGTTTCACGTAGATGTGTTATTATCCCTACGCAGACAAGACAGAAAAAGGGACTGACTTCTTTGACCTACTGGCTGGCCAGTTTTCTGTATGGGTTTTCTCCCTTAGCCAGTATGCTCCAGTTAGTGGGCACTGGAGACCTGCCCTTCTCCCTCTCCTGCCAGTTACATAACGCATGCTCATTGTGTGCCATGCACGTAAGGATCACATGATTAATGTCTTTTGTGACATAGGAATAGGGTTTGTTGGCAGAGCTGATCTGAAAATTGAATTTCTGATCCTTTATTGGAAAACAATAGGCATTACTCAGGATTCTGGTATCGCATATAGACACTAGCAACCTATACTGCCTCTGAGACCTTTACCAACCTTTGATCCCCAACGTTCTCCATAAGTGTTGACAAGTTTCTGAAATTAGAATGTAATTGTGAGGTTGTACATTTGTTTAAATAAATTACTGTCATATTAAATTTATGAAAAAAAATAATGAATTTTTCTTGCTACTCTAGACATCAGAAGTCAGTTGTAAAGGAATTTGCTTACATTTGTAACAGACCAGTATTCTAGTTTTAAAACTATTGTGAACCAAATTCATATACTTGAAAAAATGTACATAACTTGTATAGTTAGAGACTGTTTTCAGTACATTTGTGTATTCAAGCAGAAAACTAGATTATGTATAGATAAACATTAGTTATCTTTTTCAGTCCATCTTGTGACTTCTTGTTTATAGTTGAGGACGCGTTTCACAGCATATGCTTCATCAGATCTTTGAAAACGTTTAGTGTATCTATTCGTACAATTTACTTGGATGCCACTGAAAACATGCATGCTAGATTATGTAATGTTTTGCATATATAAATCTATTTATACTTTTGTTCATTTGTTATTATACAGGTCGGGGAACGTGTAGTCCAGTTAGCCCTGGTAAAGAAGAGCCAGCTTCTATTTATTTTGATGCAACAGAAGAGAACAGCAAAGCTCAGCATAGTCTGTCACCTGTTCCAGAGGGCGATGGTATACTTAGTAGGTAAGTGCAGAAACTCTTTTACAGGCAGAAGGTTGGACATTTTAACACACTGATTCTTTAGAGTGCGTTGATTTTTTTTAAATGATTACGTGAAATGACAGGATATGCTATCGTATCATAACATAGGTGAATGATGCTATCATGATCACCAAGACAATAATTCTGAATTCAGAACAAAATACCCCATTATATCTCGTCCCTTTCAGCAACTGACTGGGTTACTCATCATGCCGATTCCAGCAAGCTCATCATGGCACCTTGCAGGTATTCAATCAGATATTTGTACTAATACTGTTTCTGAAATTTGTGGTGAACATGAGAATGGACCATAGCTTTGTAACACAAGATTGACATTGATAGCTGTGAAAGTGTTACCATCATAATGAACACTATACTGTGTACAGTATATACGAGGGCAATTTGAAAAGTTTGCGGCCTACCATATAAATGAATGTGTGGCGTTTCTGTTTTTTACCGCCTCGTGGCGCCACGTTCGCCCCTCGAACAGCTGTGAAGCATCAAATATTGTTGCAGAGAAACAGCTGCTTAACTAAGGTTGTCTCAAAGCAACGCTGAAAATGGAGACAACTGAATATAAAATTTTTTGTTAAGAAAGGTTTAACGCCAACAGAAATTTTTAATGAGATGAATGTGTTGGGTGATGCTGAACCTTCACTTACTACAGTGAAAAAAATAGGCTATTGAATTTAAATGTGATCGTGAAGATGACCCGCATACTGGGAGTCCGAAAAGTGACACTACACCAGAAATCATCATTAAAGTGCACGATATTGTTTTGGAAGATCGCCGTTTGAAGGTGTCTAAAATTGTTAAGCCTGTGGAGATCTCAGATGAAAGGGTACATCACATTCTTACTGAGGAATTAGGTATAAAAAAGCTGTCTGCAAGATGGGTGCCACGTTTGTTGACAAGTGACCAAAAACACATGCGAATGTAAGCTTCTCAGGAATGTTTGGACTGTTTTAAGAAAAATCTGAAAGAATTTCTTCGTAGATTTGTAACAGGTGATGAAACTTGGGTCCATTACTTCATTCTAAACAAAACAACAGTCGAAACAATGGATGCATAGTGATTCGCCGCCTCCAAAAACGGTAAAATCAATTTTGTTGGTTGGAAAGTGTATGGATCCATTTTTCTGGGATGCTAAGGGGATATTGTTACTCTAGATTGCCTTGAAAAGGGTCAGACGATAAATAGAGAGTATTACGCTAACCTTGTGGGCCAATTAAATGTAAAAATTTGAGAAAAAACACCAGGTTTTGCAAAGAACAAGATCATTTTCCATCAGGATAATGCATGCCCTCACATATGTGTTGTGTCTATAGAAAAAATCGCCGAGTTGAAGTACGATCTGTTGCACCATCCGCCTTATTTCCCTGATTTAGCAGCATCTGACTTTCATCGATTCCCAAACCTCAAACAATTTTTGGGGGGAAGCGATTTTCCTCAGATGAAGAGCTGAAAGCGGCACTAAACGGTCATTTTGAGGACCTAGAAGAGTCAGAATTCCTCAACAGGGTAAGTGACGGGGTAATGACTTGACACTTCACTGCTCTTCGTGGGGCGAACGTGGCGCTATAATGCGGTAAAAACAGAAACGCCACACATTCATTTCTATGGTAGGCCGCAAACTTTTCAAATCACTCTCGTGATGTAGTAAAATTGAAAACTCCGTCAACTTCCAGTCTTCACTGTCCAGCATTTGTCTGGTATCCTGTAGTCATCTAAAGCTGAATTGATATAAACAAATTGAACTCTGGCACCACAGAGTAGCTGTTACAGGTTATATTGACAACTTGCTGTATGTCATAGATTTGTGGAATTCCATGAGTTTATTCTTATTTACCCCTTCTGTATTTAACCTGATGTGTAAATTTTCCCTTGTTGCTCTCGTGCTTATAACCTTGGATGCCATAACCTTTTTCATAATATTTAATGTTTACCCATTGGTATCATAACAAGTTTTTTTTTTTTTTTTTTTAAGAAGTTATGGAAAATTGTATTATATTAGTTGCTGTAATATTACTTTTCATCTCAGCTTTATCATCATAATACATTCCTTCCAGTATTCCCTGTAGCTGGAGTCATTTTTGGCCAGATTCATTGAATAGGTTAGCCCATGCATTTGAAGGTATGTTATGTTTTCACCTGCTAAAACGTTCCTGCACTCAATACAGTTTGAGCAGGCACCACATTATACAGATGGAAAACCCAAGATAATTACTGGTAAAAATGTATTTTCCTTTTACTTTTTTGCCTTTAAGTTTTCCAGCACATGCTTTAATTGTCTCTGTACCCCCCCCCCCCCCCAGCTAGTACTAATATGTAGATTCCTTTTGTATTATATATACCAACAGCGTATTGGACAGCTCCAATGGGTTGGGTTAACTCGTTTTGACGATAAAGAATTTTCAGTTTTCCCTCTTGCGCTTTGCTACTTATGTGAGGTTATACTGGAGACCCATGGCTTAGTGTTTGTGGTGATTGGTAAAAAATATGATGAAGGTTTTGGTAACCCTCTCCAGAAGGTTATGGCAAAAATAATTCTTCTTTGGTTCCCATAAGTTTCACTACCATTTTCATATAATCTTCCTCAGATCAGAGTTTTGTATTAAGGCTTTTATTAATTGGAGTTTGTGTAATAAGCTGTTGTCTTTGCTTCATGAAAGTTGTTTGATGGTTTTTGTAGACAGTTATATGAACATCTGTAATGTTTTCATGAATTCTTCTGTATAATGCCCACCCGATAATCTTGTTTTGTCACATACTTATAATTGTTTATGTTTCTTATAAAATACAATAACCTGTGTTGTTTTTCATCACTATCTCATCAAAAGAAACAAAATACGCTTCTACTCAAAACAGAAACTGCAGAAACCTGAAAGAAAACATTTGTGGTTTGTGTTATACATTGCTATGAATTTCTCTTACTTGTTATCATAAGGAAACTGAACTTTAATGGCTGCAGTGTTGGATACAAGTCATCACACACCAGTCTAGCAAGCTGTGTGCAGTATGATATTCGCAATGGACAGTCTGGTGAAGTTATATTTGTGCTGTACTGTGATTTCGCAATGAAATTGACCAGATGTGTTCATTTTGGGAAATCTGTCACAGAAACACTTGAAACAGCCTATTGCACTGGCACCATGAGCTTTGAATGGCACTTCTATTTTTATAATAGCAGCAAGTCACTGCAGAATGAGCAGTCTAAACAACGTGGGTCAACAGAACTCCTGAAAATTTCATCAGAACTCAGCTACATGTTCTTGTAAGTCATTGGAATTACTACTCATGAAGTTGCTGATGCCGCTGGTATTCCATTTGGTGCAACTCAGATTTGGAGGTCACCATATGCAAACAGACAAATGTTGATTCTACCTTCATGTCAAGGATCTTCACATATGATATGGACAGAGTTGGGTTTATGGCTGTGATGCAGGAAACCCAGAAGCAGTAATCTCACTAGAAGAGCCCAGTCATCAAGACCCAAGAAGCCAAAGTAAGTCAGAAGTGCACTGCTGCATTTTAATCGTTTTTTTTTTCCACCTGAAGGGAACTGTGCATTTTGAGTTTGTTCCTTCAAGCAAGACATATAATGCAGACTTTTAGGCAGCTACGTGAAGGACTCCAGTTGGTATACAACTAGCTCCTGCATTCAGACCATTCACCTTCATTCTCCTTATTAGATTTAGCCCTTTGTTACTTTCTTATGTAAGTCAATTATTTCTTATACTATATAAAGACAATGATCTGGCCACCACCATCCGACTGGATAAATTGTAATGGGCAAGACACATCATTAGGATGGAAAGCAACCAAATACCTAGGAAGTTACTGTTCAGTCAAATCGAGGGTAGAAGGCCTGTCGGAAGACCCAAGCATCACTGGATTGACGCAGTGGCGAGGATGCTGATACTTTGCTTAAAATAAAAATATGGACATCAGTTGCCAAGGACAGGGAAGATGGAGGCTAAGGTTCAACTCCGGACTGTGAAGCCATAGTAGTAGAAGAAGAAGAAGAAGACTTTATGTTCCCTAAAACTTGAAGGGCTGCCATTCAACACCGTCAAGGACATTCAGACTGAATCATGATAGATATTTAATATGGTGGAGAGAAAGACTCTTGAAAGTATCTGAAGCATGTTGAAAATGGTAGCATAGAGTAATCATCGTTCTATCAATTAAGGGGACCATTACTTCAAGGTGAATAAAGGTTTAATATAAATTAGTTTACCAATTAAAACATTTAAGAAACTTAGACTGATTTCTTTTTGATAGTACCTCATATTCAGTTCATTTTTATTTAGTTTACCGATAGTTTTGTTTATGTTTCAGGAGTAAAGCAGGCAGTGGTAAAATTAGTAAAATTCCAGTACCCGTTACAGTTGGGAAACCCCAAAGGACAGGTGCCGGTGATATTCCAGAATCTATAAAGTGAGTTATAAATATGTCTTACCCAAAAACTTGCTGACATAATTCGGTGCAAGTCCTGTATGGATTGTTTGCCAGTGGCCTGTGTTTTGTAATGAACTAGTGATATATTTTTGGTCATGTCACTTTATGGGTAACCAAATTGTCCATCAGTATGTGTTGCTGTTTACAAATGGTTCAGTTTATTCATACAGTTGGCTTTGACTGAGGTTGAAGCAGAATTTAATAAATGCACAATATAATAATTCCACAGAGACAGCAAATAAATAAATGCTGCTAGCCAGGGCAGTAATAATCACTAGATGCAGTAAGTGCATCTACTACTGGTTCAAGCTGTCACTTAAATTTCAAGAACTTTTGCATATTTCTGTGTATGTCCAAAAAATTATATTAGTACTTTTGCTTTTTTTTCATATTTTCATCTTTTGTCATGTACAGAAAAACTGATGCCAAATAAATCATATGGCATGAATGTATTTAATAAATTGTGTCTCTTGTTTAGAGGATTGGATGTGGGGCGAAAATTGAGCGCAGATGCAGAATGTGTACAACAGACTGCACCAATTCCACTTGAACTGAGACGTTGTGCAACATTACCAGATGCTAGACAAGACAGTCCTGAACTTACACCAGCGTTGCGCCGAAGAAGAGGAGGTGAAAAATATGTGACCGACATATCACAGTTGCCTCTCAGGTTCGCTAGACCAAGGCGGTGAGTTGATGTTTTCCGTTTTGATTTTTTGGCCAGTCAGATCCGTATAAAATATTGAAGTAATAATCGTGAAATTATTCACAGTACGTATATATCAAGGATTTATAAGATTCGTTTTTAACTCATAAGGCTGACTTTTGTTAATAGCTTTTTTACTTATCAAATCATTGCCATATGCATATTCACAAGGAACATACATAAATGAAACTGCACTAATTGAAGAGCTGAGCAAAGTAAATTGCCTCCCGCTTGTTACTGTTTTTCATATTTGTACTTATACATAGTCCGAGAACAAAACAAGTTCAGAATAATGCTGTTATAAAATGAAAAAGGAAAACATTAAGCTTATCAGTTGGAATTGAAACTACTTTGATCTAATTTTTCATGCATGTGGTATAGCAGTATGGCAATGTGACTCACAACTTTGTACCTCTACTTTAATATTTGGAGCTGACACACTCCACTATGAATTGTGTGTGTGTGTGTGTGTGTGTGCGCGCGCGCGCGCGCGCTTTCTTCTTCTAGCGATATAATCTTGGAATAATTAACACTTTTCAACCCTAAGTCTAAGTATACACAGATAGCATGCATGCTGCAAGTGACTAAAACCCAAGCATAACTTGTATTGTCATATTTATTCATATCTTTTCCAAAATATTTTTTGGGCAAGCAGATATTCAAATTGAATATTGATTTTTGTCGTATGGAAACTTTTGAGGCTTATGGAAACTTGAATCAGCATGCAAGAGCAACACTAAGCATTTCTTTGTTATTTCATTTTTACAAGGTGGTATCAGAAAGCTACCTGAGTAGGCCTATAAAAATAAATTCTATAAATGTCTACCATTCCCTTCCTTGGCAGAGTATACGTCAGTTCCACCGCATCTTCCACCCTTCAAAAGCGTCATCAAAATCCCTTTTCTGGAGGCCATCCAGCACTGCTTGCATTTCTTTTTTATGCGTTCTATGGAGTCAAAGCAGTGACCTTTCATCTTCAATTTCATTTTGGGAAACAAAGCAAAGTCATATGGGCGGGGGCTAGATCCAGAGATTACGGAGGGTGTGGAACAACTGGCATGTTGTTCTTTGTAAGAAACTATGTCGTTTTGAGGAAGGTGTGCGGTTCATTGTCACAGTGCAACATCCAATTTTGTTTTTTCCCCATTTCCCGTCCTTTTTTGCTGGACGTTTTTTCTCCCACCACAAAACATCAAAAGTCAGAATTCACTGTAACTCCACCTGGAACAAATTCTTGGTGAACAATACCTTTGATGTCAAAATGAGCATGCATTTTGTTCAGCTTCTGACCTGCCACACATTCTTTGCTCTTGGTGGTTGCGGGCTCTTCCACTGTGATGGCTGTTGTTTTGTCTCTTTATCTTAGCCGTATAAAACCAACTGTCCAATTATGACTGTAGAGATGAAAGTAGGATCATTGTTAGCTATGTCATGAGGCTTATGGCACAGATAAATATACCAATGACAAAACCCAAGGGACAAACTATGCAGCAACATAACATGCCTAAATTTTCAGTTAAATTTCTGGGCAGGACCCATAACCAGTTCCACTAATGTCACACAATTCATGGATTGTTTGATGGTGGTCCTCATGTATGAGTTTGTGAATTTTTCCCACATTTTCAGGTGTTTGCTTGTGAAAGGTTATCCTGAATGATCATCTTCAAGTGACATTCTACTGGACTTGAAATGAACATGTCATTCAAAAACCTGCGTTCAACATAACAAATGTTCTTGAAAAGCCCCGTTAAGCAATTCAGATGTCTCAATAGCATTTACTAAGTTTCACACAAGATTTTATGCAGGCCCATTGTTTGAATTTGTCAGCTACCACCGATGGGTAGTGACACAGTGTTATAAAATGTTTTCTCTAGACTGAATGTATGCATGTAATATGATGAAACTCAGTACACTGACACAGTAGGCTTGGGAGCAATGACCGCCAGTGTCTCGCTCAGTACAGTTGCAGTGCTGCATAGTTGCTGCAAACATAATGTTGTAAACTTCCCGATACCACCTCATAGGTTATATTCAGTTTACTTGTTGCAAAAATATGCCTTTTTCGTTTTTGTCATGTTATTTCATAAAGAAAACTTTGAAATTCATAGATGAAATTTAATCAGTTTTAAATTGTTAGCAACCAACAGTCACCATAGCTATGTTGTGTTTTTCAGATTTCACTGATGATTTCAAATTTTTGTAACGTTTAAAAAAAATGTGTGTTGTATATACTTTAAATCCTTATTTCTGCTCTTTAAAATTACATTTTGCATAATACATTATTTCTATTTTATAGTTTGCTGCAGTGAAAGAAAAATTTTCTTAATGCCTTAAAACCCCTAATTCTGTACATATCAGAATAAAATAGCTAAGGGCTGAGATTATTTAATATAACGTGTAAGAAAGTGCAAACATAGCATGTTGTTACTATTGGAGTGTTTACCTTGTTCTCAGTTATTAAGTAATGTAGAGTTATTGATGCTGTCTGGTTTGGAATATAATTTAGTTTAGTTTGTTATTTACCGTATAATAACTAGCTGGAAAAGCCTGTTGGGCACTCTTTTCTTTCAAAATGAAAGAGAAAGAAAAAATGGAATTACAACACACAGAATAGGTCTCTTCACAAACATTCAAACTGTAAACCTGACAGTCTACAATTTAGTAGGCACTTATAAAACAAAATTATTTTAAAAATTGGAACCATGAGTGTTTATTTGTTGTTGCAAGGTTTGTGTGAGGTAGAAAATTGTGGGTCACACTGCCAGGTGGAAACTGTACTCATCTATTCATGGTTATTTTCCTTAGTTGCCTATCAATATATATTTTAGATCATACAGAAAAAGGATGTGTGAAAAATACTCACAGTTAATGTGCAAATTGCTTATAGCTATAAAGTTGTGTTTACGCGACTACTTTACAGAAGTAGGAAATGCAGATCCTGTTCAGAAATATATAATTTAATTTACCGTTTGTTCCACTATTACCATCCACATTGGTGGGTCATGTGCTGGAGCACATCCTGATCCTAATCCAGATGTTCAGGATCATTTACACTGTTGTGCTCTTGTACAGTTTCTTGATGACCACCCTCATTCACATCATTGTACTATAATGTAGGAGTAAGGCCAGGGCTCCACGAGCTCTATTTTTACTGCTTGCATCTGCTGTAATTTATGGCAAGAAAGTAGACTCAACATTGGTAAATGGAAGTGGCTTCACGTGCTGTAAGTTACAGCGGCAGCAAGAAACACGGCACAACTACCAAGGTCATACTGCTGCTGTAGAACATGTTCCATTTTTCTGGCGACATTTTGCCACTGAGATCTGGCTCCATGCGTTGTTGTTTACTGCCACTGAACTTTCGTCTTTCCAATCCAGAATTCACTTATTTACTTATTTCCAGTTGCATTTTTATGATTTGTTTCTTTTACTTTGTTGGGTCTACCAGTAGTAGCATAATTTTTGAAAAGGCGCTGGATAGTGAACAAATCACTGTAGAAGTAGAGAAATATTCAGAATTATAGTCTAGGCATATTGTCAACCAATTAAGTGTATCTTAAATGTTTTCATTTACTAGAATTTTTTTAACAAATAATTAAATTGAAACCATAATTAAACAATTACTACCACTATTTTATTAAATATTTAATTTTTATACACTCATCTATCCAATGTGCAGTGTGATTACTGCTCATGGAGCCAAGCACCTCGGAATGGTAGTGGCAAATTACTGCTTCTAAGCACTGCAATAATACAGCGTGTGGAGCCACCTCTTTTTAACAGCAAAATCTAGCTGTGGCCTAAGACAATAACCTGCATATAATTCTTTGTATCTTACTGACATTTTTCTTTTGAACCTGTCTAGCATGTCCACCACTAAGGTAGTAGAAACATAAGCACCGAAGTGTTTATAAGGTTTCATTGTCATGTGCCATATGGCCTGAGTCTCTTAGTTTAGTTGTATGTCTTATTAATTTACGTTTCAAAATACGAAACAATACAAATTGTTCCCTGTTCCTGGGCATGTTGTCACTTCTTCCATCATACCATCGTCATCAGTGGTACTGAAAACTGATACCAGCCTAAGAACAGTAATTACCGAATCACACAACTGTTGGTTTTACCTTTTTTCCTCGTTTGAAGGAAATAACAAATTTAGAAATATAGAACTGGTTGTATATTATTCTCAATTCATTGTATGTAAAAGTCTCGTGCAGTCATCTGCATGTGGGAAGTTGAAACGTTTGTCTTCATATTGTGTTTTAAAGGGTGTGCATCATCGATGGTTCTTTGATACACAGCTTAGGTTTCAGTATGGATACATTTTGTCTTGTTTCATACAGATTACATCATTGAATGTAAGATAATGTGAGTACAGCGTAATAATAATGAGCATGTAAAGTAATAAACCCGTTAATTTGAAAGAAAGTAAAGTGAACTTTCACGATATTGATTGAAGACTCGTTGGGACAATTTATAAACTGTGAAACTGTCAAGTGTTTGCATGTTTTTTAAAACCTTTGAAGTGAACTTTCATTAGAAAAAATATGTTTAAATGCAAATATGATGAACAGAGCAAGTCATTGACACAAATGCATTTATTTTGTTTAAAATTTAGTATTCAGAGCATTTATATCGTAGACATAGTTTGTTCTGCATACTCAGGACCCATCACATATGTCATACACAGAACAACTCTTTGTTGAACATCAGTAATTTGTACTTACAACACACAAAACTACCACTGCCATTGCCATAATCTAAGCACTAACGTTATTTACTTTCATAAATAAAAGTAGCATATATATTTATAAAGTTTCTAAAAAAAGTTTAAATTTTTAAGTATGGTGTTGTTTTGGCCTTTGTATTTTGTAGTTCATGTAATTATCTTGTCCAGTCATTTCATTAATGTTAACTGTAAAAAATTAGTAAAGGTGTATTGCTTTCTTAAATACTGTTTGCTTAACCTGATCGTGCTTGTTGATTGAGGCATGGGCGGGTCAGAGGCATGGCTTGCTGTCTTTGCCTGTGTTTGTTGAAAGTATGCCGTTTTTCTCTTGATTATGTATGTACAGTATATGTATATATTTACACAAGTACATAACATGACTGCCCTATGAGAATTAATTTCAAAAAATGGTCAGAATTAAAATTTATGAATTTTTATACTTTTCAACTTTCTGTCTAACGGAGTTTTAATTACATTCATATGTCCAGTAAAAATCGGAGTTTTATAAACATAGTCAGTTACTTAAAGTGTACATACAGGCTATTAAAAACTGTCGCTTAGAACAGTCGATAGGCTCCATGTTTCCTATCAAATTTTAATTACACTTTATGGATTAACAACTTCAGACACAGTATCAGACTTTTTTAATACTCATATTATGTTGATGGCGTAATAACTGTCACAAATAATTTTTGTATTAACAATTATAATGGTGAATATAATTGTTCGAGTGATATTAATGAATATTAATATTGATATTGATATTAGTATTGATGTTGAGCACAACACAAGGTTCAATTTGCTGTATATAATGAAGTGTAATATGTTATAGTGTAATGCGTGGTATACCTAGTCATCTATTGTGCTCACCTGGAGGTGAAGAAAGCAGCGAACAGGAAAGTGATTCATCAGGAAATCACCCTTTCAATCCTCCGCAGCCACATCCTCCACCCCTTGCTGATATACCTCCTACAGAAAATAATGCTCGGTTAGTATATGTTTATGTTTTTACTGTTGTGTACCTATTATGTTTCTGCAAATTATAATAAGTTACCATGATTAACTGTTTCAGTGCCAGCATCTGATTTTTCAGGCAATGAGAGTGTCCACGTACAGTATGTCTGAACAATCAGACATAGTGGATATTGCATAAAATGCCAGCGTCTGATTTTTCAGATGTCTAGAAAAATTTATTTCATGATATAATATCTATACTATAGATTGCTATTTTGTTTCGAAGAGTGGCAGGAAAAGTTACTGGTTTTGTTGAATGTCGTATATCTTATATAACCGCATTGTGTCTCAGTACATTGAGTTCATAGTGGCACAAATTGGTAGGCTTTATCTAGTCTGCATCAGATGTTCACAATATGCCTCTAACATGTTGTTGTTGTTGTTGTTGTTGTTGTTGTTGTTGTTGTTTTCCAATGGCTCCCCCTTGGTACGTTTAACCGATTTGGTACCGAGCTTCCCAATAAAGACCACTGTAATTTCTGAGTTCTTGCATTTCCCGGTTCAGCTTCACACACTCCAATAGATGATTTTTATGCCTCTAACATAGGTTTGTTTATTTCTTAAAGTTTCGTTTTTGTTGTAATTGGTGTGGAATATTTGATATTATATATTATTATACAATCATATTATTTACTCAAATATCACTATATTTTATTTTCTAAATATAATATAGTTTAAAGTAACTGTCTTTAGAAACAATGCAAAAATGGCCAAATTACACTAATTTGGAAAAAAAGAAAGCTCGTAAGTTTTCTACCATTTTCTTATAGAAACATTTGAAAATTGGTATATGTGTACAGTAATATGTGGTTCTTTAAATGGTAGCTCATTTGTGGTTCTGAATATTTTTTTGTGCTCCTTATTTTGTGTCAGTTGAAATTAAAAAAAAATAATTTAATAAGTACAATTTCTTTTTATTTGTTTATATTCTTTATTATGTCTAGTAAAATTAGATTTTTTTTCTTTCAGAACAATTTATTACACACATTTAGCAGACAGAATCATGAAAATTGGTAAAAAACTGAATGAGTTATGATTTTTTTTTTAAACCCTTGCAAAATGCTAAACATCAGCCTGGCACTTTATTTATAGTACCTTGAAAAAATAGCTGTCACTAAAAGGGTTAATATATTGCAGGCGAACGCAATATATGTTACCAGCCAAACCCGATTTCAGGACAAACTAGTAATTCGTAGGCCAAACTAGTTTGTCCAAAACGCAATAGGATAAACCCGTTTAGCCTAGTCTTAACTAGTTTATCCAAAAAAAAAGACAGAACTCCCAGGATAAACTGATATTTCCAAGTCTTAACCAGTTTGGCCTATAGTCACCCTTTACTGAATAGGACATACTGGCTGAGCCTAGTTGAAAGTGATAATGAAAGGATACACTGATATTTCGTAGGCTAAATGTTTAAATGCAAGAAAAATGAAGTTGTGACTTAGTATATGCCTCTCATATTTATTTATTTGTTTGTTACATGGCCTTTCATATATATTTATTTGTTGTTGCACGGTGAACTCTGATGGCATTTTGAATTACAAAATATAGATTTCTTTCTGTACTTTCACTTTCACTATTTTTCTGTATATTCACATCATTATTTAAGGACTTTGTATCACAGACAATAAGGTCATTTATGGGTTACTTGTTGGTATTTTCAACGTGTCATATGAATTACCTCTTCACCACACTCTTGTTTTTTCTAGTGATAGTTGTGTGGTATGAATGTGTACTACAAATTGGATTGTCATATCACGTGCTTTAGTTTGAACATCAAGTCCCTATTCTTCTTCAGCGGCGCAACAACCCATTACTGAGTCAAGACCTTGTTAACAACCTCCGCCAGTTGTCCCGGTCAAGTGCAGCTGCTCTCCAGGTCCGGGTCCCAAGGATATGTGCACATCGTAGTTCACACCGTCTTCCCAACGTAGTTTGGGTCTACCAACTCTCCTGGTGTCATAGATCTGTTCTGTGAGTGCCTTTTTTGGTATTTCATTCTCCCCCATTCTGGTCAGTGTCCAGCCCACCTGAGTCTACCAAGTTTTATAATTTTCACAATATCTGGTTCATTCAGAAGAGTGTTCAGTTCTTGGTTGGTTCTTTTCCTCCATTCACCTCCTACACATATTGGACCAAATATACTGCGGAGGATTTTGCGTTCATGAACCAGCAGGCTTGACTCAGACTTTCTAGAAATGGTCCAGGTCTCAGAACCATAGGTGAGAACTGGGCGGATCAGTGTTTTATACAAAAGCAGCTTGATGCTCCTGGCAATTATTCTGCTCTGGAACAGGGGTCCGAGACCAAAGAAGCACATTAGCTGAGGTGATTCTTCGCTTTATTTCTTCTGTTGTTTCCCCATCGGAGTTAACTTGGCATCCTAAATAAACAAAGTTGTTGACTTTTTCGAAGAAAAAAATGCTAATTTGGATGTTCTCTCCTTCTCTAGCCTCCTGTCCTGTGGCCATGTATTTTGTCTTGCTTTCATTTATTATGAGACCCAACCTCCTTGCGGGACCTTCAAGAGCAAGAAAGGCTTCAGTGACTGCTCGAAGGGACCTCCCGATTATATCTAGGTCATCGGCGTATCCTAGGACCTGCACCAACCTGTTTAATACAGTCCCGGAGGAATCTATTCCAGCATCTCTCATAGCTTTTCCTAAGGCAAGAATGAAAAGGACGCAAGCAAGAGCATCGCCCTGGAGGACTCCCTTTCCATAGTCAGACTCTCCTGATAAGTCATTCTGAATCCTCACCATGCCCTTCACTGTCAGTATTGTCATCCTACACAATCTTAGTAATTTTTTTGGTATGCCCAGTTCTTCAAGAGCAGTGTAAAGTTCTTTTCTGTCAGTGCTGTCATATGCATTTCTGAAATCTATGAAGAGGTGATGGGTTTGTAGCTTATGTTCCCTACCTTTCTCCAGAATTTGTCGGAGTGTGAAAACCTGGTCTATTGTCGATTTTCCTCTTCTAAATCCGCACTGATATCGACCAATCACCTGATCACCATGTGGAAACAGTTTTTGGTATAATATATGAGACATTATGTTATACACCACAGGGAGAAGAGAAATGCCTCTGTAATTGTTATAATCAAGTCCCTATATATGTCGGTAATACATTAAGACCAGTAGCCTTCTAAGTTTCACTGTGATACATTTGAATACAATGATGTAGATAGCAGAGTAACAGCGTGATAGGAAGGAATTGTATATCAAAATTGGTTATGACACAGTACAGTGTTAAACTTCAGAAAGTAAACGAATTGGTATCCCAGTAGTACTTACAACAGTAGTCATAACTATAGGTTATGCACATGTAAATGGATAGTAAACAGCAAATAATACCGATGTTAGTCACCTTTCGATACTGAAACATATTTTCAACATGGTACAGACAGTAGACAACATGCAGCACCAATCAGACAGATCGAGTTCATATATGTTAACAGCAATAATGATGCAAATATCGAGTTTACTCAGCTGCAGCTGTGAAGGGTTAAAGACCAAGTAAATATGGATATGGCAGAAATATGAATAGGGAATATGTAGGAATTGCACAGTATAGAAGATGTTAGGACTGTAAATCGTTGTAGGAAATTCAGAATGCACAACAAATTGATAGTTTAGGCAATGCCTTTGATAGTGTTGGCAGTATTGAGAACCGTCTAGAACAGGTTTCTCTACCTTTTCCCAACTGTAGTCCCCTTCCGACCTTGTTTTATTCCTATGGATCCATGTTCCACAGGTTAGAAAGTAGCTAGTTAAACATCACATTCATTATGTTCAATCTCTTTCAGTATAAAATTATGTAAATACAGGTTACCAGATGTATAAACAATATCTGTAACAAATTAAGAATAATAAATATTTTTATAATAAGAGACAAACAAAAAACAACCTGTTAGCAACGATAAATAAGAATAAATATGTTATAAAGAGCAAAAAGACAAGCCTATGTACATTTCTGTGATTATAGTGGTCGTGTTGTGTAGCAAGTGGTTGTCTGGGCTACAGAGATGATTTCTCTGTACAACGATTGAGAGGTTGTATTTGCTGCTGCAGTCCCTATGGAGGGACAAGAAATGGGTATATGCATCTACCGTAGTTGTTAAAGTGTTAACACCGTAAGAGACTGGCCAGTGCTGAAGAGTAAACACGAAGTTCGGAGTTCCTGGGGTTATGCTCATATTACAGACGTTTTGTGAAAGGCTTCGCTACTATTGCTAAACCACTACATGAGCTAACAGAAAATAAACAAAACTTCCAGTGGTCGAAGGAGTGTGATCAAGCATTTAGGACTTTGAAAATTGCATTATGTTCACAGCCAATTTTCGCTTTCCCAGATTCCGAAGGGAAGTACATTGTGGACACAGACGCAAACAATACTGGTCTAGGAGCAGTTTTGTCTCAAGTTCAAAATGGTGAAGAACGAGTAATAGTGTATTACAGGAAGACACATTCTAAACCGGAGATAAATTATTGTGTCACAAGGAGAGAGTTGCTGGCAACTGTCCGAGCGTTGGAGCACTTCCACAAATACCTCTATGGAAGAGAGTTTTCACTATGTACCGACCATGCCGCGCTTGCATGGCTCTTAAGATTTAAAAATCCGGAAGGACAGTTGGCAAGGTGGCTTGAACGTCTGCAAGAGTACAACTTCAACAACTTCAAGGTACAACATCGACGGGGGCGCCTGTATGGTAATGTCTCTACATTACAGTGTGCCCGGAAGACTGCCGACATTGCTACAGAAAGGAAGAACAAAACTCAAGCGAACATGTTCAAGCCACCACTGTAGATTTCCTGGCTGACGGCTGGACAACACAAGACTGGCGACAAGAACAGATGACTGATGAAGACATTGGACCGATCTTGACAGCAAAAGAGGAAGGTCGCCGCCCGGATTGGCAAGATATCTGCCATGGTTCTGAAGTGCTGAAGGGCTACTGGGCACAATGGGAATCTCTCACCTTAGAAAACGGATTGCTGAAAAGGGCTTGGGAAAGTGCAGATGGATGAGACGTGGTCATGCAGTTGATAGTTCCCCGAAGTTGTAACGGTACATAAGTCCGTAGAGGAATTTATAGGTACATGAAAATATAATTTTATTGTAATCCAAGGTATTAAACGACATGAGGTTAAAATTTCCAGTATATCATACAACGCAGTTTGCCAGAACGAGTTGACGCCAAGGTCAAATGGCCTACGTGCCCGCCGACAGCAATGCAGACAAAACAATAACCGGACCATGCTAAAACGTCATCAAAAGTACGAAAGACGTAATCGATGAGATGTATAACAATGCCGTCATCGCCTGGAAACAATAGATTTGATGACGAATTATCCCTTCCACCTGGCAAATATACACCAAGATGTCGCTCTCAGTCGACAAAATACCGTCAGTGCAACAGCACATTGTAAAATCTGCTGGCCAGCAATTGCCATCAAAGAGTATTAACAAGTGATAAAACATGTAATTAAAGTATGACAAAGTCAAAGCAGTTAAAAACGAAGAGTACAAAATGTAAATTAACTTCAGTGTTGTAAGAGAACAGACATAAACAGTTAACGTTTGGCCGAACACCTGCTGGACCATGTGGAACGTCTGACGAGAACTTCAATACTCCGAGTTCAGGAAAGTCAAAATTTATATCAATACCTTTTATTATTTTTTAGCTCAAAATTACAAATTATCAAAATGTACCATTGAATTATTGTATGGGGAGAGTGTGTGTGTGAGAATGCGTGTCGGCACATAAAGGCAAAGCCACGAGGCGTTGGTTTATATTGCATAACGTAAGAAACGTAACAAATTTAAATAAATGATAACAGCAGTATCTTAGAAATTCACTTGATTATAAATTAGAAAATGAAGATAAAAATATGAAGGTAATTACGATGTGCTTAAAATTAATGCAGCGGATGTATGTCGCCGCCATTTTGTTTTATATGTAATAAGGACTCCATCTTGTTTTGTTTTTGTAACTATTTCAATATTAATACCAGTAAAAAGCAGGTTTTGTTTACCAAATGTTATCTGAGTCAGTTATTTCGAACAACCATCCTGTCTCTGAGATCGCTTATAGAATCCAGGAACCCTTAGGTAAAATTAAAATATTATGTTGGCAATACAAGATGGCGCCTGAACCAGCATGGTCCATAAAAATAAATGTGAACACGTGGTTTTAAAAGGTAAGTTATTAACAACGATTAAGAGAATTAAGTTTGTTTGTTAACAAATGGTGCCTGAACAGGCGACTTTATATAAATAAAAATTTTATATTAATAAGCCGGATACAGAGACAAAATGGCTGTTTGAAATAAATAATGTATAAATAAGGTACGTAAAATAGACGTAGATATGGGGTTATGTTTTGATAATGTGATGTTTATAGTGAATTATTTGTTTACTGTAAAATATTGGTATTGATGTTTTACAGCGGGTATTGTGAAGTAATATGTATAATAATTATTAAGTAAAATAAAGGGGATTATAATAAATAATTCTGAACATGGCCGAGGCACGTGAAAATAAAGTAAGTGGATCAGGGGAGTTATGGAATAGTACGGAAATCATGCACGAGTTTGAAAGGAATGACTGAGGATGATTGGAGTAAATTCAATAATGAGCTGAGACAAATGAAAGAACAAAAAACAGGATTATACGCTTTTTTGAACGAAAATAGTGATGACACTAATAAACAAAGTAACGAGGTAAGTCAAGGGGTTAGTGAAAGTAAAATAGTGGAAGTGGTAGCATTAGAAAATAAAATATTGAATAGTGAGAATAATTATGAGAGTAAAATGGGGGTAGAGAACAGTGGAGATACAGATAAAATAAACTAAAATGAAAATAAAGACGATAAGGTAAATAGGGGTGAGAATTATGACAATATAAGTAAAAATATGGTGTTAGAGAATAATGGTGTGAACATTGATAGTGATGATGAAATTTTAGAGGGAGTAGAATATAATGATGGAATGTTAGGGTGTTGATGAGTCAGAGAGAAAGTGGAGAAAGAGTATACAGGTAGAGGGGTTGAACTTGAGACAAAACTGCTCCTAGACCAGTATTGTTTGCGTCTGTGTCCACAATGTACTTCCCTTCGGAATCTGGGAAAGCGAAAATTGGCTGTGAACATAATGCAATTTTCAAAGTCCTAAATGCTTGATCACACTCCTTCGACCACTGGAAGTTTTGTTTATTTTCTGTTAGCTCATGTAGTGGTTTAGCAATAGTAGCGAAGCCTTTCACAAAACGTCTGTAATATGAGCATAACCCCAGGAACTCCGAACTTCGTGTTTACTCTTCAGCACTGGCCAGTCTCTTACGGTGTCGACTTTATTAGGATCCATGCTAACGCTGCTGAAACCAGATGGCCCAGATACTGTACTTCCTTCTGGAATAGAGAACACTTCTTTGGGCTCAGCTTCAGTTGTGCATCGTGAATTCTAGTTAGAACTTCCTTAAGGTTTTCCAAATGGTCTTCGAAAGTCTTCCCGATCACTATGACATCGTCTAAGTAAACAAGGCAAGTTTTCCACGTCAGGCCTCCAGAGTACCAGGTCCATCAATCTCTCAAATGTTGTCGGTGCATTACAGAGTCCAAATGGTATGACGTTAAATTGGAATAAGCCACTTGGGGTCAAGAAAGCGGTCTTTTCCTTGTCTTCTTGATGAAGACCCACTTGCCAATATCCACTCTTCAGGTCCAATGTGGAAAACCACTGTGCTCCGGACAATGTGTTGAGTGTATCGTCAACGCGAGGTAATGGATAGCAGTCTTTCTTTGTAACGTCATTTAACCTCCGGTAGTCTACGCAGAAATGCAATCCACCATCCTTCTTCGCTACCAGCACTACAGGAGAAGACCAAGCAGTTGACAAAGGTTCGATTACTCCCTCTGTCAACATGTCCTGTACTAACCGAGACATTTCCTCTTGTTCAGATAATGGAGGCCTTCGAAGAGGTTGGCGTATCAGTGTTGTGTCCCCGGTATTGATGCGATGTTGCACAAGAGAGGTTCTTCCCAGTGACTGTCCCCGAACTGCAAAACAATCTTTGAATTCGTGTAAAAAGCAGGGTTGTTGCAATTTAACCCGACCCAATAAAGCCCACCCGGGTTTTTTAAAAAAAACTCAGCCAATAAAACCCACATAAAAAACCCACGTTGTAATGTGAAATCTTTAAGTTCAAATAAATGGTAAAAACACTTGAGTTATGTTATTTCAGTTTTTGACTGAAAAACAAGGTAAAATAGGGAATAAAAAACAAGGACACTTCAGGTTCAGTTCTATTTAACGTAATTTATTTATTTCAGTTTATAATTATTTTTATGGTAACTGTTATTTATAATATTAAACTGATAGTTACAAGAGTAGTGTAAACCAGCACTATTTAATTTAATAATAGGTTTCAGATAATTTTTGTTCTATGAAAAAATGTTTACATGTATTTAATATTTTAAATATTTATTGATATAATCCACAACCATCCATAATCACAAACTAACAAGTTTCATGTTGATTCACTCCTTATTTGAATGAAGAAATTTGTATATCTTCATCAGTTTTTTAGCTTTCTCCTCGCCCAACTGATTTCTAAGTTTTGACCATACAAGGCCAAAAGAGGAGAAAATTCGTTCAATACTTGCAGAGCTAGCTGGGCAACTGCTGAGGCTCTTCATAAAAGAACAAAATTCCTTCGGCAAGTTTCCTTTTTTTGATGATTTTACACCATTTTTGGAATTAACTTCCACCATTTGGGAGGACTAAATTGGTTTACAACAGCGTCTAAAAACGTTGATTCAGGAAAAATCTGAGGATCTGATATCCTAAATGCCATCATCCTGGTTAACCATTCTGGATGGGTTTCTATCAGCCAGTTTTCAGCTGCCTCTTCCTGCTTTGCAGACATCCTTCTACCTTTGAATCTTGGATCCAACAAATTGGCAAGAAAGTGGAATGGCTGTAATGCTTGATTCATTCTTCTCATTATAGCATCCTTGTAAGGTTCCAAGTCAGGGTATTCAGCTAGATCAAGCCACAGTTCCACAGCCCGTGCGATATTAGTAGAGTCTGCCTGAAGAAGATCCAACACTCTGCTCACCTCAGTCAGTTGTCGGAGAAGATGCACAGCATCTCTATATATAGTGACATTGTCCAGGATTTTAGCAATGTTTGCAGGGATTTCACGTAAGTGTTCAGTTATAATCTCTACATACTTAGAATAATTTTCAATGAAGGTGCTTACACACTCCTGGGAGTTCCATCGTGTTGAATTTGGGAGCTGGGGCATACGACCTCCTTTTTCTCTCAACCACCCATGAGGCTGATGGTGATTGCGAAAAAACTTATGAACCTCTACTATGTGCTTTATTATCGTTTGTGGAGTTACTTCCACTTCCAAGAGATTTAGATAGTGTGTGAGCAGCCATAGGTTAGCAAGTCAGGCAGATCGTCAGTTAGGAGTTGGCGCATCTTCACCATTTTGCTTTCACTGTCTGTACAAACAGCAAACACTTTCTTTCCAAATTTCTCCTCACACATTGTAATAGATTCCTTTGCACATACTGCACAATATTTGGCTGTTTTTTGGTTTGATTCACAGTCCTTGGCATTTAATAAAAATGAACCCTGCCCCGTGTGAATACTGGTTGCTATGATGGGATCATTTTTTATATTAGACCAACCATCTTGAACAAGTGTGATGCTACTCAGTTCATTGCCTAACTGCAGAGAAAGTTAATCAATGGAATGTTACTGGCTGGCCAACTGAAAAGTATTTCAATATCTAATCTCCCCACTTGCCTACCAAAAATATCAAAAAAAGTGTGATTAGGTATTAATTAAATTATTGGAGTAAATTAAACAGGAATAACTTTGTTGTTCAATGTAGGACAACAAAAGAATTGTAATTGCAAAAGAACATAATGTAATGCACGTCCACACGCACGCACACACACATAAACAAACACAAACAAAAAAACACTGCAAAAAACTCAATATAAAATAGAACTGGATACATTAAAAAACCCAATTAAACCCACACAAAAAAACAAAAAACCCACCCGGGTTGGGTTTTTTAAAAAAAAACCAGGTTTTTCACAACCCTGGTAAAAACTGAGTTCTTTTACCTCACCACGTGAGAGGTCGTTAGAAGATCTGTTCAATAATTCTTGCAGTTCCTCTGGTAATTTGGAATTATCTGAAGCACTGGATCTTTGTTGCATTATTCCGGGCAACCCAGGCCACAGGAGTCAATTTGCCTAGGAGCGTATTGCTTTGTAAAGTGATAGCTTGATCCAAAATATTCGCCACTAATAGGTACATTTCCAGTTTCGTCAGGTTTTACTAAACTTCTGGCAATTAGTATGCCCGGTGTGCTGACTACCTGGGTTTCGAATATAGAGCAATGGTTGCCCCTAATATCTACCTCGGTTCTAACCATGATGATCTTTTCGGAGTTTGGCGGAACAGTTACGGCCACTTGGCTTATGACGTCCATCGATTTCTCTGCTGTCGTCATTGTTGATAGCATTACCTCTTCGCCTCCGATTCTCAAAACATTGTTTTTGAAGTGAACTGTAAATCCATATGCGTTCATAACGTCCACACCAAGAATTGCTTCATCCACAATGACTGCAACAAGTACTTGATGATTAAACTTAAGTCGACCGAGGCATAGGTGTATCTCCACTTTTCCATACACTTTTACAGGCCGCCCAGTAGCTGTCCGCAAGCTGCAAGAGCACCAGATTGCCTTGAGATCTTTCACCACGTCGGGGCGCACAATAGAAACTGTTGCACCTGTGTCAACTGTAATCGAGGTTGGCCTCTCTTGAACAAATCTGGTAACTACCAAGCTCCCGCTGTTTTTCTGAAGTATAGAAATTGTGTATTCTGTAGGGGCTTTGTTCCTCCAGTTAGTTAGCACATGCCTCGTTGTACCGACTATTGCTCATTTCCCTGCTGCTGAATTCTAACCCGACAATCTCGTTGTAGATGTCCAGATTTCCCACATCTATAACACTTCCTTCTTCCATCCTTTCTTATTTTATTCTGTGGCGCCGACCGTCGAGTCTGTATTCCTAGTCTGTTCCTTTCTTGTTCTTCTTCCTCATTGTCTGTGCCGTCGCGATCTTTTAGCTCGTGCACTTTATGACTTGTCCAACCAGACGCTGATTTGGCAGCCTCAAATTGCAAAGTATATACCAAGGCGTCCACACTGTTCTGGTGTCTTGCTGTAGTTCATTATCTCGAACACCGGCAGTAAATGTCTGCATCACAAAACTCGTTCGAAAATCTTCTGGCGCTTCAGGATAGGCCAGTCTATTTAGTCTGTCGATACTTGCTTCAAACTCTTGAAGGCTCTCCCCAGAATGCTGTCGCCTTGCTCTCAACTGGGTGCAGTAGTCTGTCGATACTTGCTTCAAACTCTTGAAGGCTCTCCCCAGAATGCTGTCGCCTTGCTCTCAACTGGGTGCAGTACACATCTTGCAAATGTTTATCACCATACCGTAATTCTAGAGCTTTTATCAACTTGGCGTAGATGTTCTGGCTGTCAGGTGGCACTTTCTGTAGTAGTTCTGCCGCGGGTCCTTTTAATATGAGACTGCCTTGTCTTTCTCTGTCCAATTATTTGCGCATGCAGCAGCTTCAAATTGGCAGAGGTATGTTGCCCAGTGACTGCTTCTGTCAAAGGTTGGAGCTTTGACATGAACTGTCCCTACTGCAGGCAAAGTAACTTTCTCTATTAACTTATTTTCTGCGTCTTTTTCTGTCTTTATCATTGGTACAGTCTGTTCACAAAGTTCTTTTGGTTGTAACTTCAGGCACTGCTCGACTTCATTTTTAATCTGCTCTTTTATATTTGTAATAGAGTCTTCTATTTTTGTTGACATAGCTTTTTCCACAGTCAAGACAGATTTTTCTACTTCATATATTTTTGTAGACATCAAATCTTCAACACTCGAGACAGATTTTTCTACTTCAGCTATTTTTAATGTCATTGATTCTTGTAGCTCCGATATTTTAGTAAGTTGTTTACTAAGCTCACCTCGTAGGAGACCCAATGCAGCGGTACTATGTTCTTGCATCTGTTTCTGCTCCTGTATTAATGCTTTGATGTCTTCTGTTTCACGCTTCCGTTCCTCTGCCTCCTGTCGTCGTCATTCCTCTGTCTCTAGCATTAGTGCTTTCTGACGTTCCTCAGCCTTTTCTCTTTCTTGTCTTCGTTTTTTCTTCTTTTTGTCGTCTTTCTGCTTCTTCCTGTGTCTGCCGCAGCAGTGTTTGTAAAGCTTCCATCATCTGACTGGGATCCATGTTTACCGATTAATTACGAATCACACTCGTCTTGTACAAAGTGTCCAGTGTTTCCACTGTTAACCGTTTTATCCCAGTTCTGACACCACTGTTACGACGGTCTTCTTGATCGTCGTAGGTACAGTGGAAACAAAATATAAGTACAAGGCACCAAGTAAGTCACTAATCACACATTTAATTTTTATAGTTAAACAGTTCGTAATTAACAACACAGTCTCTACAACAAATCAAATGAAAATTGTTCACACGCAATAAAATGTCCACTAAAATTAAACACAGTTGTATTACAATTATACCGTCCTATTATAAAACACCACTCTTAATTAATAACCACTTGAACGCACACAGTAATATCGCTACTATAACTCTCGAACCGCACGGTCAATAATTCGCACTAATACTCACTTAAGCATCCCTGAGTAATTGTATTTATAGTTGCCGAAAATCTAGACGATTCCTAATTGCATCTTAGCGTCCGTATGAACTACGTAATTAACTGCGGCCTTGACACAGTCCGCACGGCTGGCGGCATCGAGAAGACTCTTGCAAATGCGTCTACAAGCATCTATGCCACACGCTTACTTACTGGATCTCTCTGGAACTTTAGATAAACAAGTAGATTGTTCTGTGATGTCATAACAATATGTTTATTGAAATAAATATAGAGAAGGAAAAGGTAAAAAATAAAGAAATGGGGTTCGGATACATTGCATTCAGTGACTCAGGAAAGTCATATGCTAAGAATATCAGCCAATACATATTAAAACAATAGGCCTTAAATGGAAGCATGATGGATATGCCTTTTTCATAAATATGATAAAGAATCAGATAGTTAATAAATTGAGCAAGCAACTGTTTGTTCATGTGAGGGATAGCTAGAAATAAACAAAATCTGAATACTTGCTAATCTTTCAATTGTAAGAGAAACATCCTGTCAGATAATCATATAGATTTATAAGTTAGAAATATTTCGGGAATTTTGTTTTATGGAAGTGAAAGTTGGACTTTAAGGAAAATGTAGAGAAGGCTTTCGTGGATCCATATTACTATGGGAAATAGTTACAAAGGCAAGTGACACAGAAGAGAATGAATCTGTTGTTATAGAAATAAAAGAGGAAACTTTTGGAAAAGAAAATTTCTGAATGAAGGAAACGCCTAAATTTTATTGGACTAATTTCCGTATTTACAAATCACGTGACAGGAAAGTGGTGTTGCCACTGTATTGCACCACATCAGCAGTGGTCCAAGTTAGCATGTCCACTGCTGTCACCACTCAGACTGTTTTTTTATAGCATAAGCTTAATATGTTTCATAGATTAAAAATACTTGTTCTCTTTTTAATATCTTTAATTTGGGCTTTGTTTAATTTGATAATCCAATAATGGAAAAATCAGCTGTTACTGGCACTGAAATATTTTAAGCATTTTGTCTTATTTATAGTGTTCAGGGCTCACTTTCACTTTGTAATTTTGGGGACAAAAGTGCCACCTTACTGTGTCACAGTCGCTGTAAAACGTGTCTACCTTAATCTCCTTTGTAACAAAACCCAATTTCCTTAAATAGAGTATGTAAAGATAAACAGCTACCAGTGGAAAGATCTGTGCGTTTCAGAAAAACTGGGGACTTATTGAGAGTTGGATGTTCTTCACTGATAATAGTTTTAATTTTATCAGTGAATATTATCTAATTTTTTCACCATTCTTGGACAAGATATTTTTTTATCACGCAGAAGAAATATTGATGGTCCTGCTATAGTATGTACTGCCTCTTGTTGTAGAGTATATTTTCCTTTACATATGTTACAACTGTGTTTTTGTTATTTTAAGAACAGCACCAGCAGCAGCAGCAATTTTTTCAGTAACTTTATCAGCTGTGATTAGTGTTCCACCATTGTCTCTTTCTTTTTGACATATTTGTATACAACACATACTAACGTAAAGCAACACCCTGATCAGTAGTGTACAGACAACAATGCAACAATAAATTTCAAAATGTCTACACAAATATTAACAGTCGTAAATGTTCACTGAACATAATTTTTAAAGTTTGATTATCAGTCTAATAACATGTATTAACTAGTAATCACTTGTTTGTTATTAACAAGTAACAAACGCTATACTTGTTAAAAAATAAAATACACAGGAGTGCAAGCAAGCAATAGGTATGTAGTTACAGGTACATAAATTATATAATTTGTCTCTACTTTGTGGATACATTTAGTCTAGATTCTTGGCATCCTCAACATTAATAAAAATTTGTTAGTATGTCCTCCATTCTTAATTATTTATAATAATTCTGAATTGTTCTTGACATTAACTAGACTGACTCATTTTATTTATTGTTACGACGGTCTACTTGATAGTCGTAGGTACAGTGGAAAACAAAATACAAGACACCAATTAAGTCACTAATCACCAGCCTTAATTTTCACAGTTAAACAGTTCGTAATTAACAACACATTCTCTTACAACAAATCAGATAAAAATTATTACACGCAATAAAATGTCAACTAATATTAAAACACAATTGTATTACAATATACCGCCCGATTATAAAACACAGCACTAATAACCACTTGAACGCACACAGTAATATTGCCCGATAATAACTCTCAAACTGCACTGTAATTTATCGCAACTATAACTGAAAACTAAGGCCGCTGCCGCCTTGTATTTATACATCTGCGCACATACCAGAAGATTCCAAACTACGCCTTATCTCTAAACTACGACATAATTAATTGCGCCCTTGACACAGTCCGCCCGGCTGGCGGCTTCCAGAAGTCTCACGAATGCGTCGAGAATCATGTATGCCACACACATTAGAGCGAGATTCTTCTGGAACATTCGATAAACACGTAGACTGTTCTGTAATGTCGTAACACTGCCTCCTCCTTAAGCCTGTTCGTCCCGAACTGTCAAACCGTCTCTGAAGTAATACTTAGCCAGGCGATCTAGGTGGACATCCTTGCGAAAGATAATTCTCCGGTTTTTCGAATTCAGTCTCATGTGATCCGAACATCACGTTCCCAGGAATGCGAGTCTTCCGCTCAAACACTAGTTTTGCTGGAATCACTCCTGTTGCATCATGTACTGATGACTTAAACACCACTGGCTCATCCAAGTCTGTTTGGTTCTCGTCAACAACCTCTTCCGTAACCTCATCTTCAGCCACTTTGCCCTCGGGCGCTTCTATCAGCTCAGGAACAAGCAAGAGTTTTGTCTCTGACACCCATAGTTGGCTTTCCAATTACACTTATTTGTATTTCCTCTGCTAGTTCTTCCTCCATTCCCGCTTGCAATAGGGAGGGTTCCTCTTGACGAGACCTGTTTACTTTTTCTTCTGCCAATGCCACTTGCTTAATCGAGTGGTTGGTAGACCCTGTCATTTTAGCCATGCAAAGCTTTATCTTCTCTTGGCCGACCCTCAGGACATTCTCTCTTAAGTCCACAATGAATCCGTAAGCATTCATAATGTCCGAGCCAAGAATCACTTCATCGACAATGTCTGCAAAGAGCATTTGGTGGCTAAACTCGAGAAGACCCAGGCATACACGTACGTCTACATTTCCTAGCACTTTGACGGGGCTTCCAGTCACAGTCTGTATTGTACAAGAGCTAATTAGAGGCTGGCGGTTGCTGACTAAGTCAGGGCGCACAATGGACACTGTTGCACCCATGTCAACTGTAAATGATGTTGGTTTACTTCCGCAAATCCATTAACAATCAAGTTTCCACTGGTCTTATGTAGCGTGGAAACTGTGTGCTGTTCTGGGGCTTTACTTCTCCAAATGGTGCGATCACTCTCTTCTCTCGGTGTCTTCTTCTCCCAACAGTCTACCTGTAGATGACCACGTTTTCCACAGTTGTAACACTTCAGTCTTCTGTCTTTATCCCAACGTTCAAATCGTTGCACCTCTCTTGAACTTCTGAATTGTTTGTCCGACAACATTGTTTTTCTGCATCCATCGTAACAGCAATGTGATACAGGGATCTTCTGACTGCAGTGTGATGGCACAAACCCATTAATGTAGTGGGACGCTGACTTGGCAGCTTCAAACTCTAGGGCGTGAGTAAGAGCTTCTGAGCTATTTCGGTGTCTTGCCGTTCGTAACATTTGCTGAAGTTCACAATCTCCGATGCCATCAATAAATGTCTGCACCGCAAAACTTATTCGAAAATCTGCTGTGTTCCAATCTAATCAGTCTGTCGTTAGTTGCTTCAAACTCTTAAAAACTTTCCCCGGAGCGTTGTCGTCTTGTTCTCAACTGAGCATAGTACACATCTCGCAAATGTTTATCATCGTAGTGTAATTCTAGAGCTTTTATCAACCCGGCATAGGTGTTCTGGCTGTCAGGTGGCACTTTCTGTAGTAATTCTGCCGCAGGTCCTTTTAATGCAAGAACGAGTGAAACAGCCTTGTCTTTCTCTGTCCATTTATTTGCGCATGCAGCAGCTTCAAATTGGCGGAGGTACATTCCCCAGTGACTGCTTCCGTCAAAGGTTGGATCTTTGACACGAACTGTCCCTACTGCAGGCGAAGTTACTTTCTCTATTGGCTTATTTTGTGTGTCTTTTTCTGTCTTTATCATTGGTACAGTCTGTTCAGAAAATTGTATGGTTGCATCTTCAGGCACTGCTCAACTTCACTTTTAATTTGTTCTCTTGTTTGCCATTGATTTTTCTAGTGCAGATATTTTATTTGACACAGATTCTTCTATGACAGATATTTTTTTAGACATCGATTCTACAACACTCTAAACAGATTTTTCTACTTCAGCTATTTTTAGTGTCATTGATTCTTGTACCTCCGATATTTTAGTAACTTGCTTATTAAGCTCACCTCGTAGGAGACCCAACTCTGCAGCGGTTTGTTCTTGTGTGTGCTTTTGCTCCTGTATTAACTCCTTGATATCTTCTGTTTCAGGCTTACGTTTTTCATCCTGTCGTTTTTCTGCTTCTTCTCTTTCTTGTCTTCATTGTTTTGTCTCTTCCCGTGTCTGCCGCAGCAGTGCTTGGAAAGCTTCCATCGTCTGACTGGCATCCATTGTTTACCGATTAATTACGAATTACCTCGTCTTGTACAAAGTGTCCACCGTTTCCACTGTTAACCGTTCTATCCCAGTTCTGACACCACTGTTATGACGGTCTACTTGATCGTTGTAGGTAGAGTGGAAAACAAAATACAAGACACCAATTAAGTCACTAATAACTAGCTTTAATTTTCACAGTTAAACCGTTCGTAATTAACAACAGTCTCTTACAACAAACCAGATAAAAATTGTTCACACACCTTATCTCTAAACTACGACGTAATTAATTGCGGCCTTGACACAGTCCGCGCGGCTGGTGGCTTTCAGAAGTCTCGAAAATCACGTATGTCACACACATTAGAGCGAGATTCTTCTGGAACATTCGATAAACACGACTGTTCTGCAATGGCGTAACAATATAAACGTTTCATTTTCATAACGATTACAATTCTTTGGTGGGAAGTATTTTGTAAAACTGATAAGAAATAGGAGTAGTGTAGATAATCCATCTAGGTTATATATGTGTATATTTACTACAGTGTATTGTATTATAGGTGTCGTAGGTTTCATCCTGTAGCTACAACAGATAACACGTCACGCGATTCATGAGCCTTCCACAACATAGTCACTGCTTCAACATTTTGTAAGTAGTTTAACAATGTATTATTTTTTACTTTCTCGGTAATTAGTGTGTTACATTAACATGCCCTTTTTAATTTCTGTAACAAAGACATGTTAAGTAATACTTTTAAAAACAAAAAAAAGGGTAAGTACAGAAGGATGAAAGGTCTAATGTATCAGGTTTGCTAATAGTGTAGTAATTCTAGCTACAGCAGTTACCATTGTTCATCTTGTTATTTGAATTAGCTGTCTCTGTAATTTCAACTTTGTTGTGCTTACATTGTGGTTTTGGACTTGGTAATGGTGGAGACACTGAAACGCCTCGTCCGGAGCATTATAGGTAGCAGTTCAGCAAGTAAGCATGACAAAGTTGGTAAAACAGTGACACTATAGCACTGCTAAGAATAATGGTATATATGAATAAAGAATACGGGATGAAAATAAATATAAGAAAAATAAAAGTAAGAAATTAAGAACAGTGAGACGATGACAATCATAGGGAAATTATGAGTTAAAAAGTACAGACATTTGGAGAGTATGATAACACAAGATTAGAGGAACAAAGTGGGGAATAAAACAAGAATCGCTTTGGCTAAAGAAGACTTTAGTAAGAAGAAAAGCCTATTTTGCAGCACTGTGGAAATGAGAAAGACTGTGGCGCATTCTTTTATATGGATGTGAAACCTGGACTATGGGGAGGTAAAGGATTGCGAATTTTGAAATGTGTGTATGGTGAAGATCGGGCAGAGATCCTGAACACAGTAAAGGGAATCATAGCACTTTTAGGTACCAATCCTGAAGAGGAAGAGAAACTGGATACAACATGTAAAAAGAAAAGAATATTAATTACTGTTTTTGATGACTCAGTGGAAAGGAAAGGAGAGAGGAAGGAAGAGAGAGATGAATATTGAGAAGACTGTGTTAATAGAGAAAAATATCAGAGAACAAAAGGCACAAGCAGTTGGAGACAATGGTGGCATATGGGACATGACAGTGTACGACAGTAGATATATAATATGGCAAGAATACATAAACTGGCTATGGCAGCATAAATACTCGTAATTTCACTTTGTGTGGGTTTATTGGCCTGCTATTCCAGTTAGGTGTCAAGTCATTTCCTGTCGCAGGTTAGAAAAACCAAAAAAGTCTGAATAAAGTCACTGCTGATTATAAAATATTATTTATATTGCTACAAAACATATATTAGGCATAGTAATAAGTGAACAATATAGTCAGTAATCTGGAGCATGTTCATCCATATAAAATCTTCCCACAGTGTCAGGTAGCATTTGTAAGCACCAGCATGAGCAAGACTTTCATGGCATGCCCATGTTAGGTCCTCTATGAGATGGTCGGGAACCATAATCTTCCATTGTCCGTCAATCAGCTTGTACAAAATATTGTTAACAATCTGGAACTTTGGACTTTCTGTAATCTGTATGTCATTTATTATTTTTCTAATTTTGTCGTCACATTGTTCAGCATTTACGTTCTTTAACTAAGTTTTAATTTCATTTGGTAAAGCATACTTTATCGCCAAGATTTGTATTTCATTCTTATCCGCCGAATGAGTTTCCTGATGCACAGGTGGATAACGACTCAAAGTATCCGCCAACTTGTTGTCATTTTGACAGGAGGATAATTTTGAATCGACATTCCAGTGAAAATAAGAACCTGGGTGGGTCTCTGACGTCAGTCACATCGTATGACCCGTTGAATTACATAACTTGCCTGTCATGTATCTAAACATAACTGTTCTGCATGCCTCTGGAGCTGACCTTGACACAAATGTTTCCCAAAATTACCCCAGGGAGGCCTAAATGTCCCGTTACAATACCCCCTCAATGAGAGGTTTTATGCCGAAGCATAAAAACTCTCATTGACACTCTCATACTCCCTAAAGGGATCAATCAGGATATGTCGCCACAACCCCCTTTACGTTTTATTGAAAAAATCGTGGTTCACTTACCCCCTGGTCTAGTGACTGTGACCGCACCTGAATGACCTTACTGGACTTCTCTCTCGAGATCCCAACACCGCAAGGCCAGTCAGGCACTTGACGCTCCTGCTCTGGCGCGCTGGCCAGCTCAGGACCGCCGCCACAGCATCACCAGACTCTGAAACATCAAATCAAAATATCAAATAGTGGCCTTGTATAACAACACATCTCTAACTGATCTGGTTCCCCTTAGCTGTGCGCTGGTTTGCATTAAGAAGCACTGGTTTTCTTAACTTCTAACATATACATGGATACAATATTTATTATATAGATGTTTCATTCTCTTACTTCACTCCCAATATTTTATAAAATTTCGATTCCAATCGACAATAATTAAGCCTTTCCCTTTTTACAAGAAGAAGTATAAATTCTTATATTAATGCAATAATATTTCAAAACAATCAAATTCATTAATAAAATTCTTATATAGAACAAAACACATTTAAATCAACTACATCAGAACACATTATCTACTTAAAATTGTTAATTATCTTTCATTATCATAATACTTCTTAATTCAATGCAAAATCATTCAATTATCTCATCAACATAATTCATTTTAAAATTAACTAATGCGTTACTAATATTTTAGTAACCTCCTTCTCCATCATTATCTAATATCCCCCCCATATCCCAGTTACAATTTGGTAAATAACCTGCCAGCTCGATCTAGTTATTTACCTTGTGCACAGATGCGTTATCTGTGCTCCTGGCTTGTAACTGCCAGCTCCTTTTCCACACACTCTATATTTTACTGATGGTGGACTATAGCGCCCATTTGCATCTACAAGAACTGCAGTTTTATTAGGGTGTAGACGCTGCCTACCCCGTTCTTGCTTCAGCGTCATATAAAAATTCGGCATTACTGATGTCCGAGGACACCAGTAATCCTACTATAATGATTCATACGCCCTTAACACGGCACTATCACCCCCCTTCGGCGATAGCCGCTGTTCCATAGTTATGTGGATTCCCCAGATATAAAACCCCCTGTTAATTTATAAATTATACCAATTTCACAGGCAACCAACTATGGTCAGGTTACAATAATTCTGCAAACAGCTGATTGTCATCCAAAACCACAGTCTGGGCTGGTAAGGCCGGGACCGCCCGAAAGTGGGGAATCTATTTAAAAAACATACAATTCATGTTTAAGATTCCCTACAGTAACATAATACATATAATAAAACATGGTACACTCATAATTAACATCGTGATTATTACCTTAAAATAAACAATTCACATTTAATTTTGATCAAAATGTACACACCTTACAGCTTTACTTTAGTTTCAAATTCTATTAAATCTTTCACTTGTTTCATTTATTATTACATTTTAACTATGATTTTCTATTTAACATTTTCATCATTAATTGGTTTGGGTGATTCTCCGTTATTCACAATGATTTGATTTATAGAATGGGCATTTATACATATAACCTTACTCCCTTTCTTCCTTCCAACAACCACTAACAGATTTACATAGGGTGACACCAATCTCTCAATAATAACCCCCTTCAACACTTTATCTACTCTACTTATATCATTCTCCTCTTAGAATAAAATACCTGATACCCTTTTTGTACCTAGGATGTGTGTTCCCGCCCTACCAGCTCATTCCCTTATCGGTTCCTGGCCCTTCCAGGTAACCCGTAACCCTCTTTAAATCGTTCACCTCCCGCCATAACGCCTGTCGTTGATGACTCCTTACCACACCACCCTCACTACAAAATTTCACCATCACCTATTTACTCTCCATTTACATCACTCTTACTTTCTCTACATACATGCACTCCCGCTACTGTGTCCCTACTATTAACCCGTTTCTGTATTTCTTTTATTCCAAAATTCTTATTCTGTCTAACACCCATTAGAGTTAACTCTAATTGACTTAAATGCCTTATTGAAATAATTATCACCCAAACTCTATCTTTTACCACATTTCACATTAATATGATCATTGAAAATTATATTAGAAAATTCCTCACTTACCTCATAATAACAATATAATTCAACATCTAAACATATTGTATGTTTAATTGTTTACTATTCATTATAAAATCTAAATCTCAGAAAATCATTCAAATTCATCACCAAAGTTCATTTGCACAACATTAATTAATTAATTACTCTCCAATTATTTAATGGAATCAGTTATTTTAATTACATTTTAAAAATTTCACAAGTACTCTCATCATTTATTTAGTCTGAAAAATGTTATAATTATTATTAAGTCAATTCCTCTTACATACATACATTGTTTACATAAACTACAGAGTACACCCTACTGTATTACACAAATACATTTGACATCAACACACAAAAGAATATACAATCCAAATTATTATTTGTTATCATTTACCACAAATCATTTCATAATACAATCCATGTCGAAACCACACTATTCACATAATTAAATGTTCATGAACAACAAAATATTTACCCTCCATCATCGAATAATACTCTGATATTAGATCTACACAAATCATTTTTAATAAATACATTATATTATTACTATCAACATAATGGCTATTTAATTTTTCATATTCTTCCACAACACCAACAGGATTATTCCATATTATTTATTATATTATCATATAACTTATCATATTATATATCATATCACTATATCATATTATATATCATATATTATCATATAATCATTTATTATATTATTTATATTATCATATAACGTGTCACCATAGAGTATAGTCATGTCGCCCTTAGTATGATCTGTCACAATCAGGTAAGTTATAAATTCATCGTTAACAACATCATCATCTACTGCTGCTATATCAGCTTCAACACAAGGTAAGATTTCAATATCATTATCCACTCTCTCTATACCTAACCTTTCTACTAATTCTTTATACTTTCTACTAATCTCAAACAACTCTGCCTTCCTATCAAAATACCACTCATCATAACGCCAATTCACACTCTCTCTTTCACTACGTGCAGGGGGTACTAAATCACAAAACACCTCCTGGTCCTTCCAGGAACACCACCAAAATTCAAAGGACAATTATTTGTAGATCTTTCATCTACCAAATATACTCGTGAAGACCTTTCTTCACCCCCAACAACACCACGGGAAAATTTTACCCTCTGCAACCCCTCTACCTGTAAATTCTCTCTACACTTTCTCTCTAACTCATCAATACTCTCTATCACTCCATTATTACACTCTACTTCCATTAAAACTTCATCAGCATTCTCAATATTCACAACATTACTCTCTAACACCATATTTTTACTCATATTATCATTTTTCTCACCCCTACTTACCTTATCGTCTTTATTTTTGTCTAATTGATCGGTCTCTTCACCATTTTCTACCCCCACTATAATCTCATAATTATCATCACTATTCAATATTTCATTTTCTAACTCTACCACTTCTACTATTTTACCATTATTATTATTTTTCATATCTCTAACACTGTTACCTACCTTCTTATTTATTATATGATTTAATTTCCTGTCTAAATTTTCATTCATTTCATTAATCTTCTCGCAATTGTTACTTATTGATTCTAATACAGTAATCCCTTAACATTCGCGAGGGTTACGTTCGCGGAAACCTCTGCGAATGTCAAAATCGCGAATGTTGAGACTATCTTCCCGTGTATAAAAGGGGGTTAGGTTCTGTAAAATTTTAATTGAAATGAAAAAAATATGTACGTACTATGTTTATTAAGTAGTAATATTAACATACATAGATATTGATTATACTGTACTTTATACATATTGAAAGTTAAAGTTTATTTGCTAGTTTATGGTTGAAAATATTTTGTGATCTGTGATTGTTTGACAGAGCAATTATACATTTCAGTGTAAGGAAGGGTCGCTGCCTCGATTTCTCTTTTAAATTTAAGGCTTCTCACCAGTGAAGGGTCGTTTTCTATGGCTTTCTCAACAAGCTGTTGTTGGAGCTTTAAAATTTCTCCAATAACTTTTGAAGAAAATATTTTACCTGCAATAAAAAATGTTAAGTTGTAGAAAACTTAAAACAATTAGAAAACCTTTACAGAAAAAAAAAGAAAAACTTTTACCTTCAGTTTCCGGATTCTCGGTCTCGTCTTCAGTGTCATTGTCGGTCTCTAAGACGTTTTCTTCAATGATCTCTATTAGTTCTTCTTCAGTAAGACCATTCTCTTGAGATTTTATTAATTCTTCAACATCATCTCGCGTCATATCGTCGAAACCATCACCTCCGACCTGATGAGCCAGTTCCACAATCTCTTCAACTTGTTTGGAAATTAAAGGCATCTGGTTTTCCTTTTGTACCACTTGAGGCCAAAGATTTCGCCAACAAGCATTAATTGAACTTTCTTTCAATTCCATCAATGATGCATCGATTTCGGCAATACAATTTGCTATGTTGAATGTTTTCCAACTATATGTTACTGTAGCTTCTGAACTTGTGTAGTAGGCTTTGAACGTAGCTATGATTCCTTGATCTAGCGGTTGGATTAGCGACGTCGTATTCGGGGGTAGAAAAACCACTTCAACATTGGGATGGGCCTCTTTTAAACTAGATGGATGACAAGATGCATTATCAACTATGAGGAGAACTTTGAAACCAAGGTTTTTATATGAGAGGTATTTTTCCACCTCATGAATGAAGCAGTCATTAAACCATTCCAGAAACAATGCACTTGTTACCCATGCTTTCTTATTTGATTTCCAGAAAACAGGCAACTCGTTTTTATTTTTGTCTTTGAGAGGACGAGGATTTTGCGATCTATAAATCAGCATCGGCTTTACCTTAAAATCGCCTGATGCGTTGGCACATAACAGAAGAGAAACTCTGTCTTTTGTGGCCATGAAACCTGGAGCTGAATGTTCTGTTTTGGACAGAAAAGTTCTACTCGGCATTTTCTTCCAGAACAACCCTGTCTCGTCAGCATCGAACACTTGTTCTGGACGATATCCTCCAGTTTCAATAATTTTAACAAGTTCTTCCGGAAATTTTTTACCACTTAAATGATCTGCGGAAGCCGATTCGCCAACTAACTTAATGTTGTGCATACTATGCCTATGTTTGAAATTGTCAAACCAACCTTTACTCGCCTGGAAGTTAAACGATGATTCAGAAGGATCCAGGTTGATAAGGTCATATATTTTTTTAGCTTTAGCCCGTATCAAAGCTGAACTTAGCGGAAGTTTCTTCTGGTTCATATCTTCTATCCAGACACTTAATGCTTTTTCAGTTTCTTCCAAACACTTGTTCCGCACTTGAGATACGGTTTTTGCACTGATTGGAGCACTTGCTGCAACACTGTCTCTTATAGCCTTTTCATTTTTTTTAATAGATCTAACAGTAGACTCGTTAATATCAAAAAAGCGACCTACAGCAGATGCACTTTCTCCTGCTCGTAGCCTATCTAATATTTTAATTTTTTCGGAAAGGTGCAAAACCTTTTTCACTCTTTTCACTGGAGGCAGCATCACGAACCTTTTGTCACTCACGCTTACTAACAACTGAGAGAAATGTAAACAGAGGGGTACATAAACCATAGCCTAGTCTATTTTCTCAGAATTGTTTACACAGTGTGTGCAGCACGGAGTCAGCCGGAATTCTCGGAATCGGCTACACAAAGAAAGTCTACTCATACCCCTTAAACAATTTTTTTTACGTATTTTGCAGGTGGTCTTAAATGTTTTTTGTAAGCTTGATTAGTACAGTATTATAATATTCTAATGAAAAAAAAAATCAATTTAATACAATATTTTTTTTAATCCGCGAATAACCAAGTTGCGTATACGCGAGTGTTAAATTTGTTTCTCATTAGTAGGTTCGCGAATAGTTAAGTTTCGCGAATGTTAAGGGATTACTGTATTTGTTCTTTAATTGTATTAAAACGTTCATCAAGCTCATTCAGACGTTTATTCATATTAATTTCAAATTTAACATTTTGTGTATTCATTTCATCAAATTTAGTATTAAAATTACTTTTTATTTTTTTAATTTTGCTTTTTTGTTCATTCATGTTAATATCATTAGCATCAAAATGACTGTTTACTTCACAAAATTTTGTCTCTATCATACTATATAAACGTTTCAACATATCATCGGCATCAGATTTCTTACTTTGGACCGGCGTTGATTGATGTTCAACATTTTCCATTATTCTCGATTCAGTGAAGCTGACGTCCTTGTTACTATTTTCATTAGCATTCATTTTTTACTATTTCTTTTATGAATTTGCTAACTGCTATAATTTTTTATTGTTCAACCAAGCTTTTCGTCATCACTGACATCATCAGGTCTTAAACAACTGATGAGTTACTATTTCTTTTATGAATTTGCTAACTGCTATAATTTTTATTGTTCGACAAAGCTTTTCGTCATCACTGACATCATCAGGTCTTAAACAACCATTCGCATGTTTTATTCTTCGTATTGTTTAATTTAGCAGCCATCCTTACTATTTCTTTTATGAATTTGCTAACTGCTATAAAGACCTGATGATGTCAGTGATGACGAAAAGCTTTGTCGAACAATAAAAATTATAGCAGTTAGCAAATTCATAAAAGAAATAGTAAGGATGGCTGCTAATTTAAACAATACGAAGAATAAAACTGATGAGTTGTTTAAGACCTGATGATGTCAGTGATGACGAAAAGCTTAGTCGAACAATAAAAAATTATAGCAGTTAGCAAATTCATAAAAGAAATAGTAAGGATGGCTGCTAATTTAAACAATACGAAGAATATTTATTTTTTTATATTATTTAGTTTTTACTTATTTATAATACATCTGTATCAATAACATTGTAACATAACCATATCTGACACTCTCGTCATCTAAATTTATTCCTACGTACATACCCATTTACTTATTTCACACAACCATATTGTTCCTTACCGCAACAGGTCCACATTTGCATAATTTTATTTATGCAAATGGTCCAGCTGCTTCGGGCGCCATTGTTATGTTTTATTTAATTCATTATTAAATTGTCCCTGTTCGGGCGAAACATTGTTATTTTTATTTACATTTATTAATAGACTTTATTTACGTTTACACTTACGGCTCGTGTCGCCGCCATTTTGTATAGTACCAACTCAAATTTTTCACTTACCGTGTCCAGGATTCGAATTAGACGTGCTGAAAACAATATGGTTGCTTGGAATAACTAATAATTCAAATTCAAATGTTCAAATCAATCTTACTTTATTAAAAAATCCAATTAAATTTATCTTTTCAATCAAAATAAGAACTTTATACATTTCTTTCAACCCCATCATCACATACAAAATCTTCTTCTTCCCTCTCTTATATTTTAGTTTCAGTAATATTCAGCAAAATATTAGTTTCAAAATAAAATAACTAGCTACAAACTTAATATATACGGAAACCAGCGCTTGCATTCACACACACACCCATGCATCCCAAGATTTTAGGAGATCTCCATTTTTGTTAAAATATAATAATAATATTTAAATGTTGGTTTTAGCCCTTATTAAATTTTGTTCTACCCCCCCCCCCCCCATTTGTTACTTAGCTGGAAAATCAGTCCCGAAGACGTCTCATTGCTCCACGCGCACTACGGAGATTGTTTTTACAATTTTCACTGACTTTACATGGTTTTCAAAACTGTTAATCCACTCTGATAAAGTTAAAAATTTGTTACTTTACATTTTTATACGTGCGGTATTCACATTTTAGGTGCGGGCACCCGCAATTTACGTTTTGGAACTTATACGTGCTATTCGCACAAGTTGATATAGCAGACTGGGACTAACTTTTGTGTGTCTATTTCCAACGTAGTGAGGGAATCACGTGATTCCAACCTTTTGTTCTCAACCGTTTTAAAGTCATATTGACAGGAGGATAATTTTGAATCGACATTCCAGTGAAAATAAGAACCTGGGTGGGTCTCTGATGTCAGTCACATCGTATGACCCGTTGAATTACATAACTTACCTGTCATGTATCTAAAAATAACTGTTCTGCATGCGTCTGGAGCTGACCTTGACACAAATCCACTCGCGTACTTGCTACGTTGTATAATTCATGAACTATAAATTTGTTTACTTTTCCCATAATTATTATTTATATTTTTATGTTTCCCAAAATTACCCCAGGTAGGCCTAAATGTCACTTTACAATTCTCGATGCAGAACTCAGGTTACGGGTGTAATGTAATTATTAGGTTAACAAATTGTTATGTTACTGAAAAATCTTATTTATTTTTTAGGCAATTAAAATTTCTTTTTTATTCTTACTTCTTTTGATTAATCTCTATTATATATTATATAATTGTATTATACTAACCTCTATCGTCAAACCAGTACCTTTATTTCTTAATATTATCCCTTCTTCCCTCACACACACACTCACACGCTAATTACAGATTTTCTTTTACCCCCCATTTATTTAAACAGCTCTTTTTACCAATAGTTTTAATTTCACTTTTAATTTCCTGTTTTACTCATCCGCACGTGCTGTTCGCCATTGTTCGTCCACACTTTCACTTCGCACTGTGTTGTCCAACTCTCTTCTTTATTCCACTATTTACATTTAAAACGAAAACTGTTAATATTGCCGAATCACGGTTTACTGTTACCTTTAAATACGTTTGGGCAGGCCGCACGTGCTTACATGCACGGCCTCCCGTCAATAATTTGCTGAGACTGTTCCTGTATTATCAACTGCACTGTTTGACTAATGGTGACCAACTGGGCGAACCTCATGTGCGCTTGGTTGCATGCCTGCCAAGCGTTAGGCGTTGCCGTCAATTCGTATTCTGTGATTGGTTTAAAGGCGGTTAGCGGGAATAATTCACCTTCCTTCCGTTATTAATTTTGGTTTGGAGATTATATACTTTCCCATGCCCTTTTGTCCTCTGAGCACATGTCGCCAAAAAAGCAGCACACACGCGCGCTCTTACACGTTCCCAGATGCTTAATTGCTTTAGTGCCTCGCATGGCTTGGTATCGCACTGACTACAAGGTGTTCAAAAATGTCAAGCGTTTGTTTTCAAAACGTTGTTCAGCCTGGGTTGCTACCACTTTTACAATTATTAAAGAATAAAATAGATCCCCACAGTTTGTACCGTTACATCTGCCATGTAAAAAGGCCTTGTTGACGTCCCCAAACAACTTTAAGCCAATGGGCCATAAATTCTTCCTTTTTAGTCATCCATCACGTTTCCTGTTTGTAAAAATAATCCCAGCTAGTAACTGTTCCTTTGGAAGCACTTTTCTCTTCAAAATAATGTATGGTGGAATTCTATCATCGGCAGTTCTTTTAGTATCATAGTAATTTTGATTTTTTATTGCCTCAACATCTAATTATAACTGATTTTGCACCCTTCTTGTCCACAGTAACACTTGATGGTATATTGGGGGTTCTAAGAGGCTTCAAAACAAAGACAACGGTACCTGTCTCATGTTTGTATGGTGATAAGTAGCTGATTTATCAGGGAAGCATGTGTACCCGCACGTGTGTCTTTGGCTTTCGGGGAATCAGACTATCACATGTTCTACTAGTTGGAGTTGGAGGTTGTAGGGGGCATCAAACCTAAGACAACAGTACCGGTTTCACAATCGTACAGCAATTGGTAGCAGATTTATTAAGGAAACACCCGAGACCACATGTGAGGAGCTATCGTGCAGTTGGACAGAAAACTGTGCCCAAATTGGGCCAAACGGTTTGTCAGTTTCCCTTACAAAAGGGCGCAGGGAAATGGTTGTATGTCATGTGGAAAATCTTTGAACAAATCTGGCCGAATGGATTTGTCAAACTCCTCAGTCAACAGAGCAGAAAGATTTAATGTCTTACAGAAACTCTACAAATTCTTTACAGTGCTTCCTCACATCCACTGCTCTTCCTTCTGTTTTCACCAACTCATGGTGGCATAGTGATGACCGACGCAGTGTGGGATGACAAAAAGAGCCCATCATGCCACGTCAGTCACATTGACTGAAAACTCTTAAGGTCACAATTCTTGCATTGTGTATATGCTCAATTTAGTAGCATAATAGACATAAAAATGATAAGACATTTGGCCCAGGGGGCGAAATAGGCTGAATACGTTGGCAGAGAAAGAGAACAAGTTAACAGAGGATAGCTTTAAAATAAAATGTAAGGGACTGCAAATTTGATATACAGAAAGTAGAATAGTCTCTCTCTCTCTCTCTCTCTCTCTCTCTCTCTCTCTCTCTCTCTCTCTCTCTCTCTCTCTCTCTCTCTCTCTCTCTCTCTCTCTCTCTCTCTGCGTGTGCGTGCGTGCGTGTTCACAACATAATTTGTATTACAGATATTTATTACTACATGTTTAAATAAAATGCTTCATAACATCAGACAACAAACATTGTAGACGTGTAAAGAGGAACTGGCCAGAAAATCATTGAGATCACCCACCAAAAAGAAAAAAATTGGCGTTAGAGCACTCAAAATTTCGAGAGCTAAAACCATACATTGCACGTTCATGACTAAAATTATCAGAAGCAAAGGAACAACAAAAATATATCTACAGCCTGGCAGAAGTCAGTGGACATATAGTGGAGGATCTAGGAAGAACTGCATTTCAAAATTACAGAAATGGCTGTACTGAAAAAGAACTTATGTACGGAGGTGTGTGTGTGTGTGTGTGTGTGTGTGTGTGTGTGTGTGTGTGTGTGTGTGTGTGTGTGTGTGTGTGTGTGTGTGTGTGTGTGTGTGTGTGTGTGTGTGTGTGTGTGTGTGTGTGTGTGTGTGTGTGTGTGTGTGTGTGTGTGTGTGTGTGTGTTACAAAATAAAGTAAACATATATTCTATATTGGATTTCCGGAAAACAGTTATTTTTTATTAATAGAAATTAATGTATACCATTTTAAAACAGATGTAATATAATAGAAAGCAGGTATCATGAGGTGGTTCCTCAGTAGCATGCCACATCAGTGATGTTCCGGAGGAGAGTAATGAAGAAAATAAAGAATCTAACATAGGAAAGCAAGAGTATTCTAATGAACTACGTGGAGCTAATGCCAGTGTAAATAATGCTTCAGAAGTGGGAGAAAATATAAATGGATCTGAAAAGCTGCGTGCTTTGAACAAAGAAAATTTATTTTTAAAAGTTAGTGCAGGAATTAACTTCTGTGAGGACAGAAATCATATTCTTGAAAGACAAATTAAATAAATTTGAGTCCGTTCTCAAACTGCCAATAAAAATTATTATCAAAGGAAATGCACAAACCGGTCATCAGAGGGCATTTCTAAACCGGCTACTTTAAGGTGCATATCCAACAAAGCATTAAACTTAATACATGATATTTTGAAGTAACCACTCCCTGGTGAAATTACAATAAAACTATAAGCTGTTACCCGGTATCTAGTTCTTCCTGGATTCTTAGGGTCAAGTTTCACTATTTTGAAAGTACACATAAATGTATTTTCAAACTTTGAGAAAGATGTGATTTTATGCTTTGATGAAATGAAAGTCAAATCAGATCTCTGCTATGACAGCATTGAGGACATAATTCAAGGGCCACATACAAATGGTCAAGTTCTTGTTGTCCGTAGTTTAGTAGGCAAGTATATTACGGTTTCGACAAATGACTGGTTAAGGAATTTTTTTATGTTGCTATTAAAATGGCTGAGTTGATAGGATTTTGATGCACGGATTTGTGTCTGACATGGGACCATCAGACCGGAAACTTTTATCAGAACTTTGTGTAACACAAAATAATAAAAGTGTAAAAAATCCTTTTGGAGGTAATCATCAAATTTAGGTATTTTGTGATGTCCCTCATATGCTAAAACTTTTAAGAAACCACTTACTGGATGAAGGGAATCAACTTTCTATGGTTACTTTGTCAAAAAGGAAGTGTTTGAGAAACATATCAATTCATAACAAGGGAACCTGAAATTTCTACTCATAAGGCTACTCCTAACCATCTTCTTGCAACGGGCACAGAAAGACAGAACATCCATAAGGCTGGTGGCTGTAGCTATAGGATGCCTCCTCCCAGTAAAGTGTTGTGTAGTAGAATCTGCACAGACTGTTAATTCTGGATTCGATCAGTTAAATTCGAGAATGCCATATTATCATCCTACTAATAAGATGAAAAGCACTTACAGAACCCATTTAGAAGAGCAGGATGAAGCTTTAAATTGACTTTGTAATGTATCTTTATCCACGAGAGTGATAGGAAAGTCTCATTTACTCCCTTTTCAGTCAGGCCTTGTATCTATCCATAGTCTACAAGAATTTTACAAAGAATTACAATTCAAAGACTATGGATATTTGATGTCTGCTAGATGGAACCAAGATGTTGTGGAATCCTACTTTTCTCAAATTAGAGGCCTGGGAGGATTTTATGATCATCTGTTGCCAACAGCAGTAAGTCAAAGAATTAAATCTCTGCTTCTGAGCAGAAATGCTCCTGTTATAATACCAACTAAAAACTGCTCACGTGATCACTTCATTAGACAGAGTACATAATTTGTGGATATGATACCAACTGGATAACAGTCAATTGTAATGGAAACAACTGATTTATTGAAGATAGTAGCAGGCTATGTGGCTTACAGAGTCAAGAAAAAAATCACAGGTGTTGAATATGGCCATCAAACGAGTAAGTACCCCAGTAAACAACAAGACTGGCCTTAAACTATATCAGGAGGATCCCTTAAGAACCCAACTTATGAATGGTTAAGAACTGTGTTTAAAATGGAAGATTTCATAGAATTTCATGCCACCTGTGTGGCTTGAACAAGGCGAGTAGTGTAATGAAAACTTTCATGAACATACTTAAATTGAAGTACATTAGTGTACTACATAAGCGTGTACTAAATGAGTTTATGTTACATCAGAATACAAACATTTATCAGGATGAAGTCAGTAAATAAGAAGAAATCTGTAAAAAGATACGGTAACAAGGCAACTCATTGTGGAAGAAAAAGGCCGCCAAGAAGTTGAATAAACTTCAGTAAAATTTGCATGTGTGTTAAATAATAACGGATAATTTATGATTTACATGTTGTATAATTTTAAATTCTTTTATATTTGCATTGAATGAAATGGCCTGTGTTGCATTAGTGCACCAGACAATACGTCACGGATCAAGAGTGGTGGAGGAATGTGCACATGATACCTACCATGTACTTCTGAATACTGTGGTATAATACTTAGTGCAAATAGCATTACAGTAACAGTAAAGTTATAAATTAATCCTAAAATATTTTATGTTTATGAACAATTAATATGTCAACTGTGTTTTTTTACAGATGAAGGAATGCACTGGCCCCGGGTCAGTACTCGTTCGTATCAACTGTTTTTGCCCTGTAAACGTGTTCTACATTTCTACACTTGGCTTAGGGTGATGAGCTCTTCGTTTAATTAAAAAAAAAAAAAGTTTCCAGTCTGAAGAACTGAATTACTCACGATAAAAAAAATAAGAATTCATTTATTAAGCATTGATTTGTTTTTCCAGAAATTTTTCTGTTAAATTTTTGGACAGCAGTGCCATAAATGTCCTGAATGTGCTGTTATTATTGAAACTCAGTATGAAAGTGTCCATATTGTGCTTGGACTTTCGTGACTCTCGACTGTTTGTAATAAATTTGCAGTTTTGTTTATACAGAGAAACTGTTATTTGAACACTGGATGCATTAAAAAATTGCACAAAATTTTTAGTTGCTCTCTTTTTCTTTTGTTTTAATGTAGGTTTTATTATGTTTATTGCAGACTGTATATTATTGCTTTTGTAGATAATTATTGTTTTACATTTTGAGAGCAAAGCTGTCAGTGCATTTGTGATATTGGCACGAAAGACCAAGTTTTTTAAATGTTTGTGATATGATATTGAATTATTTAATTTTAGGTAAAAAAAATTGGGTTTAAAAATGTCTGGAATTAATCGCTAATAAATTAGCTAAGTGCAAGGCTGTAGAACAGACGGACAGCTGTGCTGTGAACACTTCTAATTACTTCTTTTATCTAGTCATTTTTGTGAAAAATGATATTAAAATTTATTTATAATAGTTAAGTGTTTTTAATTCCATTCCAGACATTTTGTGTTATTTAAGTTATTTATTATTATTATTATTTGTCTTGTGTGTGAATTTTTAATGGAGGAACCATGGAAAGCCAGACTGGTGCATTTAGTTTAGCAAATTAATTATATTTAAACTACAGTAATAATAAACACATTGTAAAATGAGTGCTATTTAACTTTGTAATATGTATATCAGTATAATGTAATGACAATGAGAATAAGTATTCATATGAGCACACACACACACACATATATATATATATATATATATGTATATGACATGGGCAGGGATAACTGGTTTTCCATGAATTTCTCCTTTCTTGTATTGTTAAAGAATCTATTAATGGAGGAGACTCTAGTCATGCTTATTTTTAGTCACTAGGCAATTGTTGATTCATGCAGTTACGTAAAGAAACAGACATATTCTTTTATGACTAACTTTTTTATAAGCATAAATACATAATAATTATCTTCTGTGGCTTGTAATAATTTTAAGTTTTGTACTTGTTACTTCGTTTTATTGCCATTGTTAAAATGATATAAATGTGGTCACTAAAACTAGGGCTGGAGTCATTACAAGTGGTTCTTTATGCGACTTGGATATACTGTCAAAAGATTGTAAAAAAATTTTTATTTATTATAATATATTAATATTTTTGTTAATAATAAATTATATTAATCTTTACTTTAGCTGGTAAATGATTATTATTTATTTTATTAACATACTTGAAATTCCTTGTTTTGAACAAGCAATTGCATGCATGCTGTGTATGTACCACTAATGACCAGCCCATAGTGGTACATACGCAGTTCTCTGCATGTTTCATGTAGCTTTTTAAAAATCTTTTACTTTTGTTCATCAATTTTATCTGTGGCTTATTCAGTATACATTTTAAGTCTATATCAAAGAAACGATAATTTCACGTATTGTATTCATTAAAAATCTTGTGGTTTACTTCTGGAAAAAAAGCATTATTCTTGTTCAGTCCGTGTGAGTAAATTTTTTATTTTATTTTGTTTCTAATTAATTATTCTCTTAAAGTTCGCACAGGAAATCCAAAAGTTTGTCAGTCATAAAAGAAGGAAAGGTAAACTGTTACAATTACAAAGTTATTTTGTTATGCATGCCATATTCGTGTGTGTGTGTGTGGGTGGGGGGGTGCAGACATTCTTTTTTGTAGGTAATTTGAATCTTGTAAAACTTTTTTTTACCACACAACTGCCAGCACTACACTCAAGAGGCAGGCCAAAGCTGACCATATATAAGGAACATGGCATATAAAATGCAACAAATAAAATAATTTGGGTGATACGAAGAAACTGGCAGAAAGTTGAGAACCACTGTATGATGTTTGTATACCAGCTTAACGTAATACGAATTTAAGCAGTGGGCATGTATTAACAGAACATAGCAACAAGTACACTACTCATTTACAACAGTTGAAAAATACAATTTATAGAAGTGTTGTTTAGAAATACTATTTCTGAACGTTAACTGAGAAATGGTAATTCTGTTATATTCATAATGTATAGCTTTAAAGTTTTAAATTTCCTACTGATATAATTTATATGCATATTATATAATATAAAAGATAATATATAGTAGTTTTCATTTAATATTTGCTAATTTAAGCAGAACTTTTGATCTCTCATTCATGAATATTGATTAAAAAGACAGTTAAATAAAAAAATAACTAATTTTCTGTTTTTATTTTCTTTTTATTATATGAAAAGGTGAAGTAAGAGTTGAAACTATTAAGGGCCAGCAGATAAAATACAGATGAGAATTTTTAAACTCTTTTCATAAGAGTTTTTGACTTTAATTCTACTTTGTCATAAAGTCATTATGGTAATTAAAAAAACAAAATTTAAATAATTTTTTAGAGCATATATGACATGTAAGAAATCAGAAAAAATGTATATTGCACACAGACGTTTCTCATAGCAGTAGAAAATAACTTGTTGATAATTTTAAAAATAAATTAATATGTCAAGATCATAAATAAATATTTAATATTAAACCAATTTTATCCGTGTACTCCAAAAAAAAAAAAAAGTTAATTCCCTGAATTTTCCCTGTGATATTCTTGTTAATGCTTCCAACTTGTTCATACAAAACACACAAGTTGGTTGGTATAGTTTTTATTTTTTTACTGTGTGAAATGCGCTTGTAACTTCTAAAGTAAACATCATACACAAACACATTTCCTGTACTACATATCTGCCCGGGGACTGTGTCTGTATAAAACTAACTTTTACAGAGCTTATAATAAAAATTGAGTCTCTAAAATCGTATTAAATAAAGTAAACCCAGAACCATTTATTCAGGAGAAGGAGAGTACACAAAAGAGTGTATATAGTATTACATAAATAAATAGCTAAAACATCAAGTTAACTTTTGTTATATTTACTTGTTGGTCCTATAAAATGTATACATTATTGAGGTAAATTATAATAATGGTACATGGTAACTTAAACCACATACTATACACAACGTGTACAAACATACAAAAATATATATGTACTAACTTTTCAAACTTATAAAACAATAGTCATCATTTGGCAACAAACAAGCAAGTGCAGTTTGTAAAGTACGCACAGATGTTCTCTCAATAGTTGAACTTTCAAACCCATCACTGCGCATTGACAATTCACAACAAACAAATTATAGACATAAACTTGGATAACTTATGACGTATTGGAGGGTGGATAAGTAAGCCTGCCCCATACATAATTGGTTTCTGATGGGTGAGGAAGTACCGATGGATAAGGGCTGTTTATTCTATAATAACTGCTAGGTGCGTGCATGACAAATTCCAAACATTCCAGTTTCCTTGTCACTTCTTCATCTGGTCCTAAACAAATTACACAGAAAATATTAGACCAGTTATCTTATACTTTACAGTGTAAAAGCAACTTGCCTATATCCAGTAATACTCTAAAATGACTAGGTAATTGGCTCATTCATTGTAACAGTGTTTTGAGTGGTAGTTTACATTTACTCATTGTGTTAATTAATGTATTAATTAATGCCACAATGAACAAACTTTCCCCCCCCCCAAAAAAAAATCTCGAATAGTATGCAAAAGTGTCTCTAAATGAACACTTCAGTGTCATTCTTTTATTTCTATATATGTATGATGCTGAAGAAGATTAAATATGTTTGAAATGTACCAGCTAACAATGTCTTCTGTTGATTATAGAAACAATACTGATGGGAGAATATACACAAAGCAAATTCATGCTGTGGTAAGTTTGTTGTGTTTGCAACATCTACCTGCAGATTCATAACAGACAATCGTTATATTAAGTAATAAAAGTGATTTGCTGCAGGCCAAAAATTTGTTTTTAAGTGTAGAACTGTACCATATCTACCTGACTGTAAGACAACATTTTATTCCAATTTTCAAATAAAGTCATCTTAGATCTGTGTACAGTCAGTATGTATACTATCAAAAGAAAAGTAGTTTACAACTCATTTTATTGTTTCCATTAGACTACAGCAGTTAAATGTTACTGTACACACAACTTTTTTGTTAGGTAATATCTTTTCGTTAAGTAATATTACTTCCTGTTTTATCACTGCTGCATGACACCACAACTCCAGAGGGCGTGCAGTGTTATGATATCCCAAACCACATTAAACAAAGAGACTGTGACACAGTTACAGCAAAAATGTAAATTAATGGTGAATGGGATGGCACGTCAAATCACAAACTGAAGAAAATGGTTTAGGAATCTGAGAAAAGTAATCTATGTAGTAACTTCGATCCTATAAAAAACTCATGTTACAGACTCTTCACACGCTAGTCCAGTTACTATTAGAAATTTACAACTTTTGGTACCAGTAACTCAGAATATAAGCCTGATATCCCCTTTTCCTGCTAAGATATGAAGAACTGAATGGATGCAAACAGATTCAAGAGGCCATATATATCATTTACCAATATTATAGTATCTGCAATATTCAACATCAACAGAACTCAAATCATTGAGTATTTGATACAAAATAATTGTTCTGTTAAATATTTCATAATACTTAATAATTTATACTTATCACTTGTAACATTAGAAATGCCAAAGAAGTGGTGGCCCCAAACCCTTATTTACCGTTAACTAAAAGAAGGAAGGAACACACAAAAATCGCGGGTCACCAACCAACACTCGTACAGGCAGTGCGTGGTAACTCCTTCACTACCCTCCACAAAAACAAACTGAAATATTAAATGATCACAATTCCCTTACAGAAGATAACCTAATTTCCAGCAATGAAAGCAAGCAGAGGTTAGGTCAAGGTAAGATGACAACAACACGTTTGTCAGTATTTTAACTTTTATTTGAATAATTTCTCAAGTCTGTGTACACGGTCACTGAGTATACACTTATTGCAGTATCATGTCTTCTTCTGCCTTAACAATTTTGAAAAGATTTTTTAATATGCAAAGTTTACATTACTTTTTTCAAGAAAATAAATGGTTATTCTGATTTAAAATGTATACTTCCTTGAGTGACTTCAAACTATACATGTATGTCTGAGAAACAAATGAAACAATATTCTGCAATTATTACATATGATAACTAATTACTTATTTTCATATCAGATCAACCAGCACTTTCTTATTCTTGTTTATGTATTCACTTCTTTTTATTATTAGGCCTTTATTGTTTATTCTTGTTTTTACTTTTTTTTTATAATTAACCACACACTCAGACTGCTGTTATAATTTTATTTATTAAAAATTTTACTTGTTGAGGCCTGTAGTTTTTATAGATATGAACATAATCTTTTATAAATTCATTCCTCAGCTCACCTATCTTATTAAGTAATGAAATACTTAAGCAGGTTGAGGGTATGGTGTAGTTGTGCCCTTGTTGTTTACTACATGGAAGACAAACTGATTTCTGCCATCACTAGGTAGTTGCTGGAACTCTGTCAGACACCTGACAACATGGCTAACACCCAGGTGGTGTGATTCCTGACATTCTAGAAACTCCTCTTATACCACAACTTCCTTTACCGATTTCTAAAAATTTTAACATTTTATTCGCACCAAAAGTTATTTTTCTTCACTATTTTAAAATTATCAACCACTGTACTTGGTAATGCCTGATTATAATGGGTCGTGACTAACTACATAGTTCCAAAAAAAGTCCCAATTAAATTCATAGTTCCAATTCTATTATTACGACTGTCTAACTGATTATTGTATGGTACAGTGGAAAACAAAATACAAGACACCAATTAAGTCACTACTCACCAGCTTTAATTAATCTCAATAAACAGTTCGAAATCAACAACTTATTCAACAAGATTATACTCATACAATAATTCAAGTCAATTTGTCCACACAAATAATCATGTCAACTATAAAGAATTCCGCATTATAATCACTTTTCACTAATACACCACTGGAGACGCACTGTGTAAATCACCTGACTTAAACTGAACTACTGTAAGCAGGAGCTGTTGTTGTATAAATAGATAGCACAAGTGTTCCAGAATAATCCATAATACCCATCAACACTACTCGAAAACACTAGAGCGTAATTGATTGCGGCCTTGAACACAGTGCACCGACCAGTATGGTCTGGAATAGCCTCATTTGTTGACGCATATTAAGTGTCATGTATGCACACAAACATTACAGCTGGGACAGCCGAGAAATGCAGAATGTAATAGCGTAACAACATGAAAAACTTTTCTTAGTTTTTAGACCTTGTAGTTTACATATGCCAGAAAAATTAAAAGGTCAATATACCAAAAAATTGTGTAGTTCTGCCTTCACCAACACATACTTGTTTAATACTGCGCAGTACAGGTGTGGCCGTTAATACTCTCAAAAACACTTTTATAACCGATTCATTTTCCATTACTGTTAAGAGTTGCACCTTATTCAGTCTTTAAAACACTGTTCTATGCCACACACGCACATTCAGATCACACTTTTAAGTTTACCATACTTAAATACGATACTTGCACCAGCACGTGATGGTCTTTGTTCAAAGGATAGCAGAAGACAGGACGAGCTATATTTTTGGATCACGAATATCAATATGCCACAGCACCTTGCCTTGCTTTCTATATCACCAATGTTCAATCCTAGCCACACACATATAAAACTTTTACTTCTACAATTTCATACTGATAATTTTATAAACCAATTTTTACATATATTTTTGTGATTTCACATATACTTTAAACAAAAACTATATTGTACCACCTCTCTGTAATACTTACACTACACCTCTGCACAAAGACATTTATGGGGGGGGGGGCGAACAGGACCTAACCCCCCCCCCCAGAGGGTCAAAAGTTAATGAATTTTGTTAAGCTCTTTAACTTTTAAGCTGTGTTCTATTTATTTTATTTATATATATTTCAATGACACAAATTCCCAATATAAATGTATTTGTGTTTGAGGAGCCCCACGTTCTTTGGGACGCCAAAATTATACAACAACACAAATTGCAAATATAAATGTATTTGTGTTGAGGAGCCCCACGTTCTTTGGGACGCCAAAGTTATGCAACTTTACAGATGACTGTTTAAGATACTGTAATTTATGGAGGTTGTATAATGATATCAGGTGTAATTATAATAAGAGTATTAGATTTATGAGTATTTAAAAACTCATATTTATTGTTTACTCAATCTTATAAATAATAAACATCGTTAATAATCTTCGGTCACGATATCACTCATTATTAAATGTTTATCTCTTATACTATACGGTGTTGCACACATTTAAAACCCTCTTACATCTAGACATGTTCATAATCTTAATCTAGACATTGATTCCATTTGATTTACTAAAACAAATAAAATTAAAATGTAATTTGAATTGAATTCCTTTAATTCAGATCTGACCTCAACTCGCTCAGTCTATACCAATGTTTAAAATTTTAATTTATATTAATTACTTTTAGACTGGCATTTGTTTTATATTCAAATTTAAATTATTCTTTTCTACAATGCAAATATCAAATCAATTTAACTATTTTACTTTGATAAACAAAATCTCCTCTCAACTTCAATTTTTTTTTTTTTTTTTTTTAATATGCGATCGCTCATTCTTACGACTAAACATTTATCTACATTTCTAAAATATTATTTCTAATTATAACTTTTTTCTTTGTTTTAATTTATTGTCTTTTGATATAGTCTTTATGAGCTCTTTTTTAAAATCATTTATAAATGCATTATGCATGTCACCTCGATTTTTGATGATCTTACGACTTATTGATGGGGTCCAGCGTTGTCCAGAGTTGTTTTTCCATTCCTCCTGGCCTGGCGTGGTCCTGGATATGTCCAGAGTCCAGCATCGTTCTCCAGCACTGTGTGGTCTGTCTCAGAGAATTGCTATCTGCTGCAAGGTGGATCTTAAACGTCGGTTAGGCATACAAAAAACATCGTCTAACGTCCAGCATCCCTCGTAGCTCTGGTAGCTTCTCCGTAGATACTCTCTGTAGACTTAAACGGTCCCGGTACTTTACGCTTTCTGAAATATTGTCAACCTAATTGTTGAACGTCTTATTAGTTCGTTATTGAGACTTGAAAAAAAAATAAAACTTCTGCCGACGCACAGCATGTCCGACTGCAACTGTGTCTTGAAATGAAGAGAAGGGTTTTCAGTCGAACTCTTAATTTATACCCTCTCGAGATTCCGCGCCTGTTGGCTCCGAAATCGTCCTGTCGGGACCTGCAGATCACATGATAGCCCCCACTCCCGAACCTTTTCATATATTTGCGATTATTAGCAAATAGCAATGTTTTGCACGGAATCGAGATAGCACAAATCATAGCTAATTTGATTAAGCACTCACTGTATTAATTTGAGCGTCTTATGGTAATTTGCGTATTTTTTGGCACATTTATTTCGCACTGACTTCGCGTAGCGTGTCCTATTAACGTCATTTTCTCACTGGCGATAACTATAAAATTTACACACACTTTGGTGCCTTTTGTTTGTTTATAAACTAATTAGCTTTTTACACAGTGAAATTAAATAATTATTTTATTAATTACTTGGGGCGGGTAGCTGAGATTCCTGTCTGTACATGCATCACTAACACACACAAGATACATGCGTAACACACATACAATCGAGCAGGTGTTCCTTGCCTGCCGGGACAGGTTAATTTCTCCCCTATTCTAACAATGAAATATTTTTACAATCTCAGACCTGTCCACTTACCCTTACGTATAATAATTCTACAAATTTTATATTTATTCAAATCAATGCCTAATACAGCATATGGCTGTATCGTTGCAATATATATATATATATATATACAGTAGACGTCCTCTTAACCGGTCAGCTTGGGACCAGGGGGTCGGCCGGTTAACAAAATGGCCGGTTAAACCGAACAAAATCAAACACTTGTACAGTACTGTATCGTTAAAAGTTGTTTATTTTACAGACATAACATTAACACTGTATACAGTATTTCAGTTACACTTTAAAAAAATCCGTGATTGTTTTTTGCTTTTTAAGTTTGTATGAATTTTTAAAAGCGTGGTCACGCCACTTTCGCATAAACATGACATCGACACCAGACGCCTCACCTTGTTGTTCGACGTATCTGCCAGCTGTAATGCTTCCAATGCGTCTTTATGACTGACTTTTCCCTCGCTGTCTTCTTCTTTTTCTTCTATGATCCCATCTTCGTCAATATCAGTTTGCTGGCAGACAACACTTATGATTTCCTCATCAGCCAAAGTTTCGTTTTCAAGCTCTTGATCACCATTTATCCATTCTTCGACATCTCTTTCTTCGCATTCTGCCATTATTTTTTGCAGATCACAGAGTAAACTTTGATTGTCGTTATCTGGTCAACGTAATTCTCAATGCCTGGCCAAGCTTTCCTCCATGATTTTATAAAAGCAGTGTGGGGAATTTCTTCAAACGCAGCTGGTATCATGTATACCACATCTTTGATGTTTATAGTCTTTACAGCGTCTACAAGTCCCGAGTTTTCATCTTCCATTTTACCCAAAATTTCAGATAACAATTTTCGCCTATACCGTCTTTTGAAACTTGCAATAACTCCCTGGTCCATAGGTTGTATGAGACTAGTTACGTTAGGAGGCAAAAATAAAACGCTGACGTCTTCCTCACATACTAATTGATCAGCACTGGGGTGGGTCGGTGCATTGTCAATGACAAGTAGAGCTTTTACAGGCAATTTTAGATTGATTAAATGACTTTTAACTTTTGGTATGAATTGCGTTATAAACCATTCGTTGAAAAGATGGGGTCCATCCACACAGATGTTTGAGATCTATAGTAAACCGGGAGGGGTTCCATATTAACATGTTTAAACACACGCGGTTTCTTCGATTTACCAATCACAAAAAGAGGAATCTTATGTGTACCCGCGGCATTGCTACAGAGAGCAACAGTCAATCTTTCTTTGTTAACTTTCATTCCCGGTGCTGATTTTACTTCCATATTCCTTAAGGAATGGAAGTATGGTGATGGCAAAAAAAATCGTGTTCGAGATTATTGCAGATTCTGATTGTACTACACTCAAAACATGAAAAAAAGTCGTTTTCCGAAATGTGTCTGTCTGTCTGTCTGTGTGTCTGTCTGTCTGTAGATTTTTTTTCTATGGCAAACGATAACTGCCGCAAATTCAAACAGAATCAAATAATTTTTTGCATGCAGCCCTGATTTGCAGAGTACTCGCGACCTATTGTTTTTGGTGAAGATCGGTTGAGGGAAAGGGGTAGTTTACCTGCAACGGTTTTTTTTTAGCAAGGGTAATTTTGTTTGTTTGGCAAACGATAACAGCCGCAAATTCATACAGAATGAAATAATGTTTCGCATACAGCCCTGAATTGTAGAGTTCTCAAGGTCTTTTGATTTTGGTGAAGATCGGTTAAGGGAAAGGGGTAGTTTACCTGTAACGTTTTATGTTTTAACAAGGGTATTTCTTATGGCAAACGATAACAGCCGCAAATTCAAACAGAATCAAAAGATTATTAGCATACAGCCCTAAATTGTAGAGTTCTCAAGACCTATTGTTTTTGGTGAAGATCGGTTGAGGGAAAGGGGTAGTTTACCTGCAACGTTTTTTTAAAAAGGGTATTTTCTATGGCAAACGATAACAGCCGCAAATTCAAACAGAATCAAATAATGTTTTGCGTACAGCCCTGATTTGTAGAGTACTCAAGACCTATTGTTTCTGGTGAAGATCGGTTAAGGGAAAGGGGTAGTTTACCTGTAACGTTTTATGTTTTAACAAGGGTATTTCCTATGGCAAACGATAACAGCCGCAAATTCAAACAGAATCAAAAGATTATTTGCATACAGCCCTAAATTGTAGAGTTCTCAAGACCTATTGTTTTTGGTGAAGATCGGTTGAGGTAAAGGGGTAGTTTACCTGCAACGTTTTTTTAACAAGGGTATTTTCTATGGCAAACGATAACAGCCGCAAATTCAAACAGAATCAAATAATGTTTTGCATACAGCCCTGATTTGTAGAGTACTCAAGACCTATTGTTTTTGGTGAAGATCGGTTAAGGGGAAGGGGTAGTTTACCTGCAACGTTTTTTTATCAAGCGTATTTTCTATGGCAAACGATAGCAGCCGAAAATTCAAACAGAATCAAATAATTTTTAGCATACGTCCCTGAATTGTAGAGGCCTCAATGACTTTCGATTTTGGTGAAGATCGGTTAAGGGGAAGGGGTAGTTTACCAGCAACCTTTTACGTTTTAACAAGAGTAAAGTACTTGAAAATTTATTTAAACTTTTTGAAACAATGGTAATTGTTAAAAATAAAATAATTTTGTTGCCAGGCAATAAAATTATAATTTTTTCATTTTAATGTAATATAATATTTTTCATTTAATACAGCAATAAAAAGGCAGGTAAGACACAGCCTGGCTGTTTGGGTGAAAATGATTTTAAATATAAATCTTAGAATATGGAAGTCATGTATGGTTCTCCATACCGATATTTTCATCTGCCATAGCGAAAGTTTGTTTTGGTAGAAGTTTGAAATTTAAGCCCGTTTCATCTAGGTTATATATCTGCTCTGGTTTAAGTTCTTTTTCGTTTATGATTTTTACGAGTTCTGTTGTAAATTCATCTACTGCTCCTGGATTAGCGGACAGCTTTTCCCCACACACATCAAGCACATGTGTTCCATGCCGTTTTTTCCACCTCGATAACCACCCATCACTAGCAACAAATTCGGCCTGGTTTTCGAGTTTTTTGTGAAAACATAAGGCCTTTTCTTTTAATATTGGCCCACTAATCGGCGTACCTTTTCGACGTTGTTGGACAAACCATACCCAAAGGGCATCATCAACAATCTCGTTGGTTGGTTTTCTAATTGTGCAACGGGACTTGAGTACTTTTTGTGATTCAACCTGCATACAGTAATCCTGAAGTGAATTTCTGTTTCTCCGCCAGTCATTGACAGTACTTTTTCCCACGCCTAATTCGTTACATATTAATTGTACCGATTCACCTTTGTCTAAACGTTCTAAGGCGTTAAGTTTTTGCGCGATACTGATTACTACACGTTTCCGTTTTTTGTCATTCATGTTTGTAGCACACGAAAAAAATAATGAAACTGGGTGTACTTACAGTAGTAACGTACAGTAATAATCGACACATCTTCACATTGACAAATCAACCACTAAACTGACTAAAGACGTTCAATAAAATAAACAAGTGCAAATCATGAAACTTTTGACATGCTGGTGAGCCGTGTCGGTGTAATTTCACATTTATGTTTACGCGGTACAATCGAAAGCCGATTGATTACTAAAAACATAAATAGATAATGTATAAACATCTGTTGAATTAATGGATATCGAAAGCGTGGGAAACAGACGAGTCTGAGGGTCGGCTGGTTAAAGCGGTAATCGAAAGCCGCTTGATTCCTAAAAACAAATAAAAAATGTAGAAACATCCGTTTAATTAACGGATATCGAAAGCGTGGGAAACAGACGAGTCTGGATGGTTAAAGCGGCGGCCGGTTGATCCGAGGCCGGTTAAGAGGGCGTCTACTGTATTTAGCTGTGTACGCTAATTTAGTAGTTGCTCTTTTTACTTCCATGTTCCATAAGGAAATGGAAGTATTGTGATGGCAAAAAAATCGTGTAAGAGATTATTGCAGATTCTGATTGTACTACACTCAAAACATGAAAAAAAGTCATTTTTCGAAATGTGTCTGTGTGTGTGTGTCTGTCTGTCTGTAGATTTTTTTTCTATGGCAAACGATAACTGCCGCAAATTCAAACAGAATCAAATAATTTTTTGCATACAGCCCTGATTTGTAGAGTACTCGCGACCTATTGTTTTTGGTGAAGATCGGTTGAGGAAAACGGGTAGTTTACCTGCAACGGTATTTTTTTATCAAGGGAAATTTTTTTTTTTTTGGCGAACTATAACAGCCGCACATTCAAACAAAATCAAATAATGTTTCGCATACAGCCCTGAATTATAGACTTCTCAAAACCTATTGTTTTTGGTGAAGATCGGTTAAGGGGAAGGGGTAGTTTACCTACAACGTTTTTTTAACAAGGGTATTTTCTATGGCAAACGGTAACAGCCGCAAGTTCAAACAGAATCAAATAATTTTTTGCATACAGCCCTGATTTGTAGAGTACTCAAGACCTATTGTTTTTGGTGAAGATCGGTTAAGGGGAAGGGGTAGTTTACCTCCAACGTTTTTTTATTAAGCGTATTTTTTATGGCAAACGATAACAGCCGCAAATTCAAACAGAATCAAATAATTTTTTGCATACGTCCCTGAATTGTAGAGGTCTCAAGACCTATCGTTTTTGGTGAAGATCGGTTAAGGGGAAGGGGTAGTTTACCGGCAACGGTTTTTTATCAAGGGTAATTTTACTTCCATATTCCTTAAGGAATGGAAGTATGGTGATGGCAAAAAAAATCGTGTTCGAGATTATTGCAGATTCTTATTCTACTACACTCAAAACATGAAAAAAAGTCGTTTTCCGAAAAGTGTCTGTGTGTCTGTCTGTCTGTCTGTCTGTCTGTAGATTTTTTTTCTATGGCAAACGATAACTGCCGCAAATTCAAACAGAATCAAATAATTTTTTGCATACAGCCCGGTTTTGCAGAGTTCTCGCGACCTATTGTTTTTGGTGAAGATCGGTTGAGGGAAAGGGGTAGTTTACCTGCAACGGTTTTTTTTTTAGCAAGGGTAATTTTGTTTGTTTGGCAAACGATAACAGCCGCAAATTCAAACAGAATCAAATAATGTTTCGCATACAGCCCTGAATTGTAGAGTTCTCAAGACCTATTGTTTTTGGTGAAGATCGGTTAAGGGAAAGGGGTAGTTTACCTGTAACGTTTTATGTTTTAACAAGGGTATTTCCTATGGCAAACGATAACAGCCGCAAATTCAAACAGAATGAAAAGATTATTTGCATACAGCCCTAAATTGTAGAGTTCTCAATACCTTTTGTTTTTGGTGAAGATCGGTTAAGGGAAAGGGGTAGTTTACCTACAACGTTTTTTTTAACAAGGGTATTTTCTATGGCAAACTATAACAGCCGCAAATTCAAACAGAATCAAATAATTTTCTGCATACAGCCCTGATTTGTAGAGTACTCAAGACCTATTGTTTTTGGTGAAGATCGGTTGAGGGGAAGGGGTAGTTTACCAGCAACGTTTTTTATCATGCGTATTTTCTATGGCAAACGACAACTGCCGCAAATTCAAACAGAATCAAATAATTTTTTGCATACAGCCCTGGTTTGTAGAGTACTCGCGACCTATTGTTTTTGGTGAAGATCGGTTGAGGGGAAGGGGTAGTTTACCTGCTACGGTTTTTTTATCAAGGGAAATTTTTTTTTTTTGGCAAACGATAGCCGCAAATTCAAACAGAATCAAATAATGTTTCGCATACAGCCCTGAATTGTAGATTTCTCAAGACCTATTGTTTTTGGTGAAGATCGGTTGAGGGAAAGGGGTAGTTTACCTGCAACGTTTTTTTAACAAGGGTATTTTCTATGGCAAACGATAACAGCCGCAAATTCAAACAGAATCAAATAATGTTTTGCATACAGTCCTGATTTGTAGAGTACTCAAGACCTATTGTTTTTGGTGAAGATCGGTTAAGGGGAAGGGGTAGTTTACCTGCAACGTTTTTTTATCAAGCGTATTTTCTATGGCAAACGATAACAGCCGCAAATTCAAACAGAATCAAATAATTTTTTGCATACGTCCATGAATTGTAGAGGTCTCAATGACTTTCGATTTTGGTGAAGATCGGTTAAGGGGAAGGGGTAGTTTACCTGCAACCTTATACGTTTTAACAAGAGTAAAGTACTTGAAAATTTATTTAAACTTGTTGAAACAATGGTAATTGTTAAAAATAAAATAATTTTGTTGCCAGGCAATAAAATTATAATTTTTTCATTTTAATGTAATATAATATTTTTCATTTAATACAGCAATAAAAAGGCAGGTAAGACACAGCCTGGCTGTTTGGCTGAAAATGATTTTAAATATAAATCTTAGAATATGGAAGTCATGTATGGTTCTCCATACCGATATTTTACTTCCATATTCCTTAAGGAATGGAAGTATGGTGATGGCAAAAAAAATCGTGTTCGAGGTTATTGCAGATTCTGATTCTACTACACTCAAAACATGAAAAAAAGTCGTTTTCCGAAAAGTGTCTGTCTGTCTGTGTGTCTGTCTGTCTGTAGATTTTTTTTCTATGGCAAACGATAACTGCCGCAAATTCAAACAGAATCAAATAATTTTTTGCATACAGCCCGGTTTTGCAGAGTTCTCGCGACCTATTGTTTTTGGTGAAGATCGGTTGAGGGAAAGGGGTAGTTTACCTGCAACGGTTTTTTTTTTAGCAAGGGAAATTTTGTTTGTTTGGCAAACGATAACAGCCGCAAATTCAAACAGAATCAAATAATGTTTCGCATACAGCCCTGAATTGTAGAGTTCTCAAGACCTATTGTTTTTGGTGAAGATCGGTTAAGGGAAAGGGGTAGTTTACCTGTAACGTTTTATGTTTTAACAAGGGTATTTCCTATGGCAAACGATAACAGCCGCAAATTCAAACAGAATGAAAAGATTATTTGCATACAGCCCTAAATTGTAGAGTTCTCAATACCTTTTATTTTTGGTGAAGATCGGTTAAGGGAAAGGGGTAGTTTACCTACAACGTTTTTTTAACAAGGGTATTTTCTATGGCAAACGATAACAGCCGCAAATTCAAACAGAATCAAATAATTTTCTGCATACAGCCCTGATTTGTAGAGTACTCAAGACCTATTGTTTTTGGTGAAGATCGGTTGAGGGGAAGGGGTAGTTTACCAGCAACGTTTTTTATCATGCGTATTTTCTATGGCAAACGACAACTGCCGCAAATTCAAACAGAATCAAATAATTTTTTGCATACAGCCCTGATTTGTAGAGTACTCGCGACCTATTGTTTTTGGTGAAGATCGGTTGAGGGGAAGGGGTAGTTTACCTGCAACGGTTTTTTTTATCAAGGGAAATTTTTTTTTTTTTTGGCAAACGATAACAGCCGCAAATTCAAACAGAATCAAATAATGTTTCGCATACAGCCCTGAATTGTAGATTTCTCAAGACCTATTGTTTTTGGTGAAGATCGGTTGAGGGAAAGGGGTAGTTTACCTGCAACGTTTTTTTAACAAGGGTATTTTATATGGCAAACGATAACAGCCGCAAATTCAAACAGAATCAAATAATGTTTTGCATACAGTCCTGATTTGTAGAGTACTCAAGACCTATTGTTTTTGGTGAAGATCGGTTAAGGGGAAGGGGGTAGTTTACCTGCAACCTTTTACGTTTTATTTTCTATGGCAAACGATAACAGCCGCAAATTCAAACAGAATCAAATAATGTTTTTGCATACAGCCCTGATTTGTAGAGTACTCAAGACCTATTGTTTTTGGTGAAGATCGGTTAAGGGGAAGGGGTAGTTTACCTGCAACGTTTTTTTATCAAGCGTATTTTCTATGGCAAACGATAACAGCCGCAAATTCAAACAGAATCAAATAATTTTTTGCATACTTCCCTGAATTGTAGAGCTCTCAATGACTTTCGATTTTGGTGAAGATCGGTTAAGGGGAAGGGGTAGTTTACCTGCAACCTTTTACGTTTTAACAAGAGTAAAGTACTTGAAAATTTATTTAAACTTTTTGAAACAATGGTAATTGTTAAAAATAAAATAATTTTGTTGCCAGGCAATAAAATTATAATTTTTTCATTTTAATGTAATATAATATTTTTCATTTAATACAGCAATAAAAAGGCAGGTAAGACACAGCCTGGCTGTTTGGCTGAAAATGATTTTAAATATAAATCTTAGAATATGGAAGTCATGTATGGTTCTCCATACCGATATTTTTCTATGGTAAACGATAACAGCCACAAATTCAAACAGAATCAAATGATGTTTTGCATACAGCCCTGTATTGTAGAGTTCTCAATACCTATTGTTGTTGGTGAAGATCGGTTAAGGGAATGGGGTAGTTTACCTGCAACGTTTTATGTTTTATAAGGGTATTTTCTATGGCAAACGATAAGAGCCGCAAATTCAAACAGAATCAAATACGTTTTTGCATACAGCCCTGTTTTGTTGAGTACTAAAGACCTATTGTTTTTGGTGAAGATCGGTTAAGGGAAACGGGTAGTTTACCTGACACGTTTTTTGTTTTATCAAGGGTATTTTATATGGCAAATGATAACAGCCGCAAATTCAAACAGAAGCAAATACGTTTTTGCATACAGCCCTGTTTTGTTGAGTACTAAAGACCTATTGTTTTTGGTGAAGATCGGTTAAGGGAAACGGGTAGTTTACCGGACACGTTTTTTGTTTTATCAAGGGTATTTTATATGGCAAATGATAACAGCCGCAAATTCAAACAGAATCATATAATATTTTGCATACAGCCGTGAAATGTACAGTTCTCAAGACCTGTTGGTTTTGTTGAAGATCGGTTAAGGGAAAGGGGTAGTTTACCTGCAACGTTTTATGTTTTAACAAGGGTATTTTTTCTATGACGAACGATAACTGCCGTAAATTCAAAGAGAATCAACTAATGTTTTGCATACAGCCCTGAATTGTAGGATTTCTCAAGACCTATTGTTTTTGGTGAAGATCGGTTAATGGAATAGGGTAGTTTACCAGCAACGTTTTATGTTTTATCAAGGGTGTTTTCTATGGCAAATGATAACAGCCGCAAATTCAAACTAAATTAAATAATTGTTTGCATACAGGCCTGAATTGTAGAGTACCTAAGACCTGTCGTTTTTGGTGAAGATCGGTTAAGGGAAAGGGGTAGTTTACCTGCAACGGTTTTTTATCAAGGGTAATTTTTACTTCCATGTTCCTTAAGGAAATGGAAGTATGGTGATGGCAAAAAAAATCGTGTTCGAGATTATTGCAGAATATGATTGTACTACACTTAAAACATGAAAAAAAGTCATTTTACTTCCATATTCCTTAAGGAATGGAAGTATGGTGATGGCAAAATATCGGTATGGAGAACCATACATGACTTCCATATTCTAAGATTTATATTTATAATCATTTTCACCCAAACAGCCAGGCTGTGTCTTACCTGCCTTTTTATTGCTGTATTAAATGAAAAATATTATATTACATTAAAATGAAAAAATTATAATTTTATTGCCTGGCAACAAAATTATTTTATTTTTAACAATTACCATTGTTTCAAAAAGTTTAAATAAATTTTCAAGTACTTTACTCTTGTTAAAACGTAAAAGGTTTCAGGTAAACTACCCCTTCCCCTTAACCGATCTTCACCAAAATCGAAAGTCATTGAGACCTCTACAATTCAGGGACGTATGCAAAACATTATTTGATTCTGTTTGAATTTGCGGCTGTTATCGTTTGCCATAGAAAATACGCTTGATAAAAAAACGTTGCAGGTAAACTACCCCTTCCCCTTAACCGATCTTCACCAAAAACAACTGGTCTTGAGTACTCTACAAATCAGGGCTGTATGCAAAACATTATTTGATTCTGTTTGAATTTGCGGCTGTTATCGTTTGCCATAGAAAATACCCTTGTTAAAAAAACGTTGCCGGTAAACTACCCCTTTCCCTCAACCGATCTTCACCAAAAACAATAGGTCTTGAGAACTCTACAATTTAGGGCTGTATGCAAATAATCTTTTGATTCTGTTTGAATTTGCGGCTGTTATCGTTTGCCATAGGAAATACCCTTGTTAAAACATAAAACGTTACAGGTAAACTACCCCTTTCCCTTAACCGATCTTCACCAAAATCAACAGATCTTGAGAACTCTACAATTCAGGGCTGTATGCGAAACATTATTTGATTCTGTTTGAATTTGCGGCTGTTATCGTTTGCCAAACAAAATTACCCTTGCTAAAAAAAAAACCGTTGCAGGTAAACTACCCCTTTCCTTCAACCGATCTTCACCAAAAACAATAGGTCGCGTGTACTCTGCAAATCAGGGCTGTATGCAAAAAATTATTTGATTCTGTTTGAATTTGCGGCAGTTATCGTTTGCCATAGAAAAAAAATCTACAGACACACAGACACTTTTCGGAAAACGACTTTTTTTCATGTTTTGAGTGTAGTAGAATCAGAATCTGCAATAATCTCGAACACGATTTTTTTTGCCATCACCATACTTCCATTCCTTAAGGAATATGGAAGTAAAAAAATCGTGTTCAAGATTATTGCAGATTCTGATTCTACTACACTCAAAACATGAAAAAAAGTCGTTTTCCGAAAAGTGTCTGTGTGTCTGTAGATTTTTTTTCTATGGCAAACGATAACTGCCGCAAATTCAAACAGAATCAAATAATTTTTTGCATACAGCCCTGATTTGCAGAGTACACGCGACCTATTGTTTTTGGTGAAGATCGGTTGAGGGAAAGGGGTAGTTTACCTGCAACGGTTTTTTTTTAGCAAGGGTAATTTTGTTTGGCAAACGATAACAGCTGCAAATTCAAACAGAATCAAATAATGTTTCGCATACAGCCCTGAATTGTAGAGTTCTCAAGATCTGTTGATTTTGGTGAAGATCGGTTAAGGGAAAGGGGTAGTTTACCTGTAACGTTTTATGTTTTAACAAGGGTATTTCCTATGGCAAACGATAACAGCCGCAAATTCAAACAGAATCAAAAGATTATTTGCATACAGCCCTAAATTGTAGAGTTCTCAAGACCTATTGTTTTTGGTGAAGATCGGTTGAGGGAAAGGGGTAGTTTACCGGCAACGTTTTTTTAACAAGGGTATTTTCTATGGCAAACGATAACAGCCGCAAATTCAAACAGAATCAAATAATGTTTTGCATACAGCCCTGATTTGTAGAGTACTCAAGACCAATTGTTTTTGGTGAAGATCGGTTAAGGGGAAGGGGTAGTTTACCTGCAACGTTTTTTTATCAAGCGTATTTTCTATGGCAAACGATAACAGCCGCAAAATCAAACAGAATCAAATAATTTTTTGCATACGTCCCTGAATTGTAGAGGTCTCAAGGCCTTTTGATTTTGGTGAAGATCGGTTAAGGGGAAGGGGTAGTTTACCTGCAACCTTTTACGTTTTGACAAGAGTAAAGTACTTGAAAATTCATTTAAACTTTTGGAACAATGGTAATTGTTAAAAATAAAATAATTTTGTTGCCAGGCAATAAAATTATAATTTTTTCATTTTAATGCAAATCTGTACATAGTATAAAGTAAAGTCGGGCCGTTTTCTCTCTGTGTTTGAAATTGCTAATCTCAGGAAGTACTGAACGGATTTTATTCAAGTTTTCGCCAATAGATAGACTGTCTATCGAGGAACATTTATGTGTATAATTAATACATATATGTTGTACATTAGCTTAGCTATCACGGTTTATGTCAAGTAAGTGGTATAGTTTACATCTTATATATAAAAATGAATGTTTCTTTGTTTGTCCCGTATGCGTTCCTATACCACTCATCCGATTGCGATGAAACTTCGGTGAGTTGTGCGCACGTCCGCGAAGGTTTCTTCCACATCTCCTCCTAAACCACTGTACCGATTTCAACCAAACTTGGCACAAATATTTTACGCAATGGGGGAACCAACATAGGATAGGTGTTTTTTCGATGGGATCCTTTTGGGGGTTCTTTGGGGTCTTCCACATTGCCTCCTAAACCACTGGACCAATTTCAACCAAACTTGGCACAAATATTTTACGCAAAGGGAGAACCAACATAGGACAAGTGTTTTTTTTTTCGATACGATCGATCCTTTGGGGGGTCCTTTGGGGTCTTCCACGTCTCCACCTAAACCATTGGACCGATTTCAACCAAACTTGGCACAAATATTTTACGCAACGGGAGAACCAACATAGGACAGGTGTTTTTTCGATACGATCCTCTGGGGGGACCTTTGCGGTCTTAAAAAACTATTCGATCTGGTTACTATGGTAACCCAATAGAATAGATTCTGTTCTAAATATATTATCGCATTAAATTGAAGACCACGCGAACGAAGTTGTGGGCAACAGCTATTTATTTTTAAGAAGCCTACTTTAATTAAACTTTATTAATTAAACTAACATTTTCATTACGTACAACGTGAAACTCCGTAGCGAAGCACGGGTATTCTGCTAGTCATGTATAAGAGAAAATATATCGTGCGTGGCAGGCAAGCATATCTCAGTTATGTACTGTTTACGTTTCCATTTTATTATTATCACTACCGCAATAAAAAGGCAGGGAAGACACACACACACAATTCGCGTTATTTCTGGCCTCATTCACGTTTATTTTCTTACATTTGCACGGTTTTTAAATGGAAAGTGCCGAACCCATACCAACATAACGCATGCAAGCCGAAAAAGTGTCCAGCGTGGATAGTGATTTGCTTCCTGTGGATCGCTGGGCAGTGTAACTGCACGTGTTTACAGAGGAACGATTCATAGACAGACTTTTCGTCTTTAGGGAATGAACCCTCTGCAAGATGCTGAGGGTCCATGAGTGACTTCGGAGCGCTCCTTCTTTTCCTTTTTGTTGCCGATATTTGGCCATAGTCCAATGTTTTCTATAAAACCAGACGTTTCGGCAATGCCATCGACTTCCATCATCAGTGAAAATCGAGTGCGATAACGTGAGGTGGTATACGTTAGTGACCACAGTACTGTGGTTAAGGCTGAAGCAGTAAGTAGAAAGAAGTAGTTTCTATGGTAATATTTCATTTCGAAAATTATTTTAAATATAAATCTTAGAATATGGAAGTCATGTATGGTTCTCCATACCGATATTTTGAAATGTGTGTGTGGGGGGGGGGGCAAACGATAACAGCCGCAAATTCAAACAGAATCAAATAATGTTTTGCATAGGGCCCTGAACTGTAGAGTTCTCAAGACATGTCGGTATTGGTGAAGATCGGTTAAGGGAATAGGGTAGTTTACCTGCAACATTTTATGTTTTAACAAGGGTAATTTTTTTTATGACGAACGATATCTGCCGTACATTAAAACAGAATCAACTACTCTTCTACATACCTTTTTGAATTATACAGAACTCAAGGTCTGTTGATTTTGTTGAAGATCGGTTAAGGGAAAAGGGTAGTTTACCTGCAACGTTTTATGTTTTAACAAGCGTATTTTCTATGGCAAACGATAACAGCCGCAAATTCAAACAGAATCAAATGATTATTTGCATAGAGCCCTAAATTGTAGATTTCTCAAGACCTATTGTTCTTGGTGAAGATCGGTTAAGGGAAAGGGGTAGTTTACCTGCAACATTTTATGTTTTAACAAGGGTAATTTTTTTATGACGAACGATAACTGCCATACATTAAAACAGAATCAACTACTCTTCTGCATACCTTTTTGAATTATACAGAACTCAAGGTCTGTTGATGTTGTTGAAGATCGGTTAAGGGAAAAGGGTAGTTTACCTGCAACATTTTATGTTTTAACAAGGGTATTTTCTATGGCAAACGATATCAGCCGCAAACTCAAACATAATCAAATAAATTTTTTAATGCAGCCCTGATGTGTAGAGTACTCAAGACCTATTGTTTTTGGTGAAGATCGGTTAAGGTAACGGGGTAGTTTACCTGCAACGATTTTTTATCTAGGGTAATTTTTTACTTCCATATTCCTTAAGGAATGGAAGTATGGTGATGGCAAAAAAAATCGTGTTCGAGATTATTGCAGAATATGATTGTACTACACTCAAAACATGAAAAAAGTCGTTTTCCGAAAAGTGTCTGTGTGTGTGTCTGTCTGTCCGTGTGTCTGTCTGTCTATAGATTTTTTTTTATGGCAAACGATAACTGCCGCAAATTAAAACAGAATCAAATAATTTTTTGCATACAGCCCTCATTTGTAGAGTACTCGCGACGTATTGTTTTTGGTGAAGATCGGTTGAGGGAAAGGGGTAGTTTACCAGCAACGGTTTTTTTTTATCAAGGGAAATTTTTTTTTTGGCAAACGATAACAGCCGCAAATTCAAACAGAATTAAATAATGTTTCGTATACAGCCCTGAATTGTAGAGTTCTCAAGACCTATTGTTTTTGGTGAAGATCGGTTAAGGGAAAGGGGTAGTTTACCCGTAACGTTTTATGTTTTAACAAGGGTATTTCCTATGGCAAACGATAACAGCCGCAAATTCAAACAGAATCAAAATATTATTTGCATACGGCCCTGATTTGTAGAGTTCTCAAGACCTATTGTTTTTGGTGAAGATCGGTTGAGGGAAAGGGGTAGTTTACCTGCAACTTTTTTTAACAAGGGTATTTTCTATGGCAAACGATAACAGCCGCAAATTCAAACAGAATCAAATAATGTTTTGCATACAGCCCTGATTTGTAGAGTACTCAAGACCTGTTGTTTTTGGTGAAGATCGGTTAAAGGGAAGGGGTAGTTTACCAGCAACGGTTTTTTATCAAGCGTATTTTCTATGGCAAACGATAACTGCCGCAAATTCAAACAGAATCAAATAATTTTTTGCATACCTCCCTGAATTGTAGAGGTCTCAAGGACTTTCGATTTTGGTGAAGATCGGTTAAGGGGAAGGGGTAGTTTACCTGCAACCTTTTACGTTTTAACAAGAGTAAAGTACTTGAAAATGTATTTAAACTTTTTCAAACAATGGTAATTGTTAAAAATAAAATAATTTTGTTGCCAGGCAATAAAATTAAAATTTTTTCATTTTAATGTAAATCATGTATAAGAGAAAATATATCGCGCTTGGCAGGCGATATTAAGATTTAAATATAAATCTTAGAATATGGAAGTCATGTATGGTTCTCCATACCGATATTTTTCTATGGTAAACAATAACAGCCGCAAATTCAAACAGAATCAAATGATGTTTTGCATACAGCCCTGTATTGTAGAGTTCTCAATACCTATTGGTGTTGGTGAAGATCGGTTAAGGGAAAGGGGTAGTTTACCTGCAACATTTTATGTTTTAACAAGGGTAATTTTTTATATGATGAACGATAACTGCCGTAAATTCAAACAGAATCAACTACGTTTTTGCATACCTTTTTGAACTAAAGAGAACTCAAGGTCTGTTGATTTTGTTGAAGATCGGTTAAGGGAAAGGGGTAGTTTATCAGCAACGTTTTATGTTTTAAATAGGGTAAATTTTTATGACGAACGATAACTGCCGAAAATTCAGAGAGAATCAAATAATTTTTTGCACGCTTTCCTGAGTTGTAGATAACTCAAGGTCTGTTGATTTTGGTGAAGATCGGTTAAGGGAAAGGGGTAGTTTACCTGCAACATTTTAAGTTGTAACAAGAGAAATGTTTCCATGACGAACGATAACTGCCGCACATTCAAACAGAATCAAATATTTTTTTGCATGTATCCCTGAATTGTAGAGGACTGAAGGTCTATTGATTTTGGAGAAGATCGGTTAAGAGAAAGGGGTAGTTTACCTGAAACATTATATGATTTAACAAGAGTAAAGTACTTAATTTTTATAAACAAAGTATCCTGATAAGAAGCTCATAATAATCCACTGTAGAAACGTAGATGAAATATCTATAAATGAAGATGTCACGATATTACGAATCACATCCTGTTACACAAATATCGGTATGGAGAACCATACATGACTTCCATGTTGTAAGATTTATATTTAAAATCATATTCGAAATGAAATATTTCCATAGAAACTACGTCTTTCTACTTATTGCTTCAGCATTAACCACAGTACTGTGGTCACTAACGTATACCACCTCATGTTTTCGCACTCGATTTTCACCGATGATGGCAGTCGATGGCACTGCCGAAAAGTCTGGTTTTGCAGAAAACATTGAACTACGGCTAAAGAGCCCGGGAAGCAATTTTAACAAAAAACTACTTCTTTGTTGCCGATAACGTAGTACACATATAAAAAAATTCTGCCCTCCACCTTCAACTATAATTTTTAATAATACAAAAATTACCCTCACCCCGTTCACCTAACCTCTTCATTTATAGATATTTCATCTACGTTTCTACAGTGGATTACTATGAGCTTCTTATCAGGATACTTTATTTATAAAAATTAAGTACTTTACTCTTGTTAAATCATAAAATGTTTCAGGTAAACTACCCCTTTCTCTTAACCGATCTTCTCCAAAATCAACAGACCTTCCGTCCTCTACAATTCAGGGAAGCATGCAAAAAAAATATTTGATTCTGTTTGAATGTGCGGCAGTTATCGTTCGTCATGGAAACATTTCTCTTGTTACAACATAAAATGTTGCAGGTAAACTACCCCTTTCCCTTAACTGATCTTCACCAAAATCAATAGACCTTGAGCTCTCTGCAACTCAGGAAAGAGTGCAAAAAATTATTTGATTCTCATTGAATTTTCGGCAGTTATCGTTCGTCATAAAAAAATTACCCTTTTTAAAACATAAAACGTTGCTGATAAACTACCCCTTCCCTTAACCGATCTTCAACAAAATCAATAGACCTTGAGTTCTCTTTAGTTCAAAAAGGTATGCAAAAACCTAGTTGATTCTGTTTGAATTTACGGCAGTTATCGTTCGTCATATAAAAAAATTACCCTTGTTAAAACATAAACTGTTGCTGGTAAACTACCCCTTTCCCTTAACCGATCTTCACCAACACCAATAGGTATTGAGAACTCTACAATACAAAGCTGTATGCAAAACATCATTTGATTCTGTTTGAATTTGCGGCTGTTATCGTTTACTATGGAAAAAAATTACCCTTGAAAAAAAAACCGTTGCTGGTAAACTACCCCTTTCCCTTAACCGATCTTCACCAAAAACGACAGGTCTTGGGTACTCTACAATTCAGGCATGTATGCAAACAATTATTTGATTCTGTTTGAATTTGCGGCTGTTATCGTTTGCCATAGAAAACACCCTTGATAAAACATAAAACGTTGCTGGTAAACTACCCTATTCCATTAACCGATCTTCACCAATAACAATAGGTCTTGAGAACTCTACAATTCAGGGCTGTATGCAAAACATTAGTTGATTCTCTTTGAATTTACGGCAGTTATCGTTCGTCACAGAAAAAATACCCTTGTAAAACATAAAACGTTGCAGGTAAACTACCCCTTTCCCTTAACCGATCTTCACCATAAACAATAGGTCTTTAGTACTCAACAAAACAGGGCTGTATGCAAAAACGTATTTGATTCTGTTTGAATTTGCGGCTCTTATCGTTTGCTATAGAAAATACCCTTTTAAAACATAAAACGTTGCAGGTAAACTACCCCTTTCCCTTAACCGATCTTCACCAACACCAATAGGTATTGAGAACTCTACAATACAGGGCTGTATGCAAAACATCATTTGATTCTGTTTGAATTTGCGGCTGTTATCGTTTACCATAGAAAAAGTAAAATTTACCCTTGATAAAAAACCGTTGCAGGTAAACTGCCCCTTTCCCTTAACCGATCTTCACCAAAAACGATAGGTCTTGAGAACTCTGCAATTCAGGGCTGTATGCAAAATATTATGATTTTGTTTGATTTTGCGGCTGTTATCGTTTGACATACAAAATACCCTTGATAAAACAAAAAATGTGGGAGGTAAACTACCCCTTTCCCTTAAACGATCGTCACCAAAAACAATAGGTCTTTAGTACTCAAGAAATCAGGGCTGTATGCAAAAACGTATTTGATTATGTTTGAATTTGCGGCTGTTATCGTTTACCATAGAAAAAGTAAAATTTACCCTTGCTAAAAAACCATTGCAGGTAAACTACCCCTTTCCCTTAACCGATCTTCACCAAAAACGATAGGTCTTGAGAACTCTGCAATTCAGGGCTGTATGCAAAATATTATGATTTTGTTTGATTTTGCGGCTGTTATCGTTTGACATACAAAATACCCTTGATAAAACAAAAAATGTGGGAGGTAAACTACCCCTTTCCCTCAACCGATCTTCACCAAAAACAATAGGTCTTGAGAACTCTACAATTTAGGGCTGTATGCAAATAATCTTTTGATTCTGTTTGAATTTGCGGCTGTTATCGTTTGCCATATAAAATACCCTTGTTAAAACATAAAATGTTGCAGGTAAACTACCCCTTTCCCTTAACCGATCTTTACCAAAATCAACAGATCTTGAGAACCCTACAATTCAGGGCTGTACGCGAAACATTATTTGATTCTGTTTGAATTTGCGGCTGTTATCGTTTGCCAAACAAACAAAATTACCCTTGATAAAAAAAACCGTTGCTGGTAAACTACCCCTTTCCCTCAACCGATCTTCACCAAAAACAATAGGTCGCGAGTACTCTACAAATCAGGGCTGTATGCAAAAAATTATTTGATTCTGTTTGAATTTGCGGCTGTTATCGTTTGCCAAAAAAAAATCTACAGACACACGCACAGACAGACACACACACAGACACTTTTCGAAAAATTACTTTTTTTCATGTTTTGAGTGTAGTACAATCATATTCTGCAATAATCTCGAACACGATTTTTTTTGCCATCACCATACTTCCATTTCCTTAAGGAACATGGAAGTAAAAATGGCAGTATTTAACAGTCTTGTAAACAGACTTCTAAATGTTCCCCTTGAAAGAGAAGATTACTTAAATGAGGTAAGCACTATTAAACAAATAGCCATAAACAATGGATATAAACCTACAATAGTAGATACAATAATAAATAAACATAGAAAACGTTTAAAAAATAAAAATTCAAACATTATAAAAGTAAACAATAAAAATCATAAATATCTTTCTGCCAACTTTACTGGTATTATGCCGAATATTTTAAGATCCGTTCTCAAAGATAAAAATTATATCATATCATTTAAAACAACTAATAAATTGGAAAATTACTTCAAAAACAAGAATGAATTACCTTTAAAAAAGAAATCCGGTGTTTACAAAATAAAATGTGACGATTGTGAGGCTTTCTACATCGGTCAATCAGGCAGATGTTTTTACATGAGATTTTTGGAACATATTCCCAAACCAAATAATAAATCTAATTTTGCGCAACACTTAATATCAAGCGGACACAATTACACCAGCTTTGAAAACAATTTATCAGCATTACATATATGCAAAAAAGGTAAACTGATGGATAGTCTGGAGGAACTTGAAATTTATAAAGCTATAAAAAATACCACCACCAAAAATAATATATTGAAAGATCAGGTAAATTTTGCATCGAACAACTTGTTCGACACTGCCATTAGATTAGATTTTAATCTTTGACCAGTCATGTGACGATCGCGGTAGTAAGTGCACGCATGCGGGAGCTCCGGCCGTTCTTCATTTAAAATTTCACATGCGATTTAAAGTTTTTATTTATGACATAACCACAATCATGGTTACAATTTTATATAGTAATTAGTTTTAAATTAATATCAGTGTTATCTGAAGATGGGACCTTGTGCCCGAAACGCATCATAACTAGACGAAACTTAGTGTCACTCAAGTGGATATAAAGGTAATTATATAATTATAAATGAAGAGGTTAGGTGAACGGGGTGGGGGTAATTTTCTATTATTAAAAATTATAGTTGAAGGTGGAGGGGAGAATTTTTTGTGTACTACGTTATCGGCAACAAAGAAGTAGTTTTTTGTTAAAATTCCTTCCCGGGCTGTTTAGCCGTAGTCCAATGTTTTCTGTAAAACCAGACTTTTCTGCAGTGCCATCGACTGCCATCATCAGTGAAAATCGAGTGCGAAAACGTGAAGTGGTATACGTTAGTGACCACAGTACTGTGGTTAACGCTGAAGCAATAAGTAGAAAGACGTAGTAGTTTCTATGGAAATATTTCATTTCGAATATGATTTTAAATATAAATCTTAGAACATGGAAGTCGTGTATGGTTCTCCATACCGATATTTTTCTATGACGAACGATAACTGCCGTAAATTCAAACGTAATCAAATAAGTTTTTGCATACATCCCTAAATTGTAGAGAACTCAAGGCCTGTTGATTTTGGTGAAGATCGGTTAAGGGAAAGTGATAGTTTACCTACAACATTTTATGTTGTAACAAGGGTAAAGTACTTAATTTTGATAAATAAAGTATCCTGAAAAGCAGATCATAATAATCCACTGTAGAAACGTAGATGAAATATCTATAAATGAAGATGTGGAGGTAATTTTCTATAAATGAAGGGGGGTAATTTTCTATAAATGAAATTGTGTGTTAAGGGGGAGGGGATAATTTTTATTTATATGTCATGTGTACTACGTTATCGGCACAAAGAAGTAGTTTGTTGTTAAAATTTCTTCCCGGGCTGTTTGGTGTGGTCCAATGTTTTCTACTAAACCAAATGTTTCGGCAGTACTATCGACTGTCATCATCAGTGAAAATCGAGTGCGCTAACGTGAGGTGGTATACGATGGTGACCACAGTACTGTGGTTAAGGCTGAAGAAAGAAGTAGTTTCTATGAAAACATTTCATTTCGAAAATGATTTTAAATATAAATCTTAGAACATGGAAGTCATGTATGGTTCTCCATACCGATATTTCTTTTTTATGAAGCCAATCCGACCCCGGATCCCCCCCAAAACCAAATTCTAGATACGCCACTGGCTTTGCATAACCTTAGTTTGTGTGCTACATATCGATACTATATCCAGTATGCTGTAGCAGGTCATACTGTGATATTCCACAAAACGTTTAGCAGAAACAAAAGTAGACTGTAGGAAGATAAAGTTATATGACATAGACCACAATCAAAAGAACCAGTGCTGAAACACATCCTGGAGCACACTAAGGTGATGGAATAAGAATCCTGTTCCCTGAAACATTTTAGAACTGCAGATTATTTGTGTTACATAATCATACGTAACTGTCGTAAGTATTGTGCACTTGTTTATTAATTTACTTATTAAATGGCTTCCTGCTTGTCTAATGCAACAGGCTGTTGTGGGGCCAAGTATATGTAATGTTGCAAAATATTTATAAGAGCAAAAAGGACTCCACAACTTTATGTTATGTTACCTTACAACACTGTCCACTTGAACAGTCAAGTGATGGGAATATCCAGTCGTGTCTGAAGCATGTTTGGCAATGGGAATAATTTTTTGGTTGAGAAAAACTTAATACTTTCTACACCAACTTTGAAAAAATTGGTCACAAAAAAATGGATAAAGGAGATTTTGTACAATGTGTCAACTGCCCGTAAAATGCATGAAATGTTAACAAAAACAATATCGACTTAAATAAACTTAAACTTTTGAAAGTTGGAGACATTCTTCACTGTGGCTTGAAACATTTGTAACAAGTATTTAAAAAGTTGGGATTTAAGTAGTAAAGCTTTCAGTCATCAATAAAGTTTCAATCAACAGATCAGAAAATGTTGCATGGAGTCTCGGATATTTAAGAGAGATCAGAAGAAAAGACATAGTTTACCTTGACAAAACTTATATTCATTCAATGAACGAATCATTTTATATTCTCCCATCTTGTGCCATTCCAGCACAGAAATTGGAAACAGTAAAGTGACTAGAAAAAATGCTAGGTTAATTATAGTACATACAGGTGGGGGAACATGGATTTGTTAAAAACATTCTTTTGATTTTTCAAAATAAGTTCAAACCATGCTACTTCTGAATTTTCCTGCTAACTGTATTGTTGTTATAGACTTATACCATAACATGCAAAATAAGAAGAGAACCAACCTTATCATCTCGTAAACAAACTTTGTGACGGTACAAAAAAGGTAGATTTTGTTTTTTTATATTGAATATTTTTTGTTAATTTATAACCAACCATGTTATGTAACACTTGTGGTAACAATCTGTAGTCGTCTCTGGCAGTACAAGGTATGAATTGTGCAAATCTATTGTGAAATAGTCTGGGATCGTAGACAGCCCAACGTCGCGAGTGAATCATGAGCAGAGACTGTATGATTGACTCATAATACCGAGAACCGACCACGTGGCGAAGTAAAAGAATTTCCATAGTCAAGCTTCTAGAACATTTTCAATAGAAACAGCCAATCAGTGAACAAGTTTACGACCATGTGGGTGACGCCCTGAGCGTCGTATGGTATACGGAAGCAAGTGACACCAGCCATTTAGTCACCACTCATCAAACAGCATAGTCGATAGTACAACAGTCTCAGTGAATTAGGGACGGGAAGCACGCACGGCCTGCCCAAAAGTATTTAAAAGTAACAGTAAACCGTGATTCAGCAATAATAACAGTTTTCTTTTGAATGTAAATAGTGGAATGAACGAAATTGCGTTATAAAGAACACATCCCAAGCTCTAAGTCAAATATAGTAAGATCTACATTTGCTGAACATTTAAGTTTACAAGATCACAACATAAAAAGTATTAATGAGAATTTGGACACATTACATAAATCCAGGAAATCACTTAAACTGGACACTCTCGAACGGTATGAGATATATAGGGCCACTACAGAGAATTACGATCGCATCCTAAATGAAAAATCAATATATAAAAATAATATTTTATTCAACAGAGTCAACGATATAGAACAAGATATTAGCTGTGTCAGATCGATAAAGTTTATCAAAGGTCAAATCGGTATCGATTAATTTTACTGTATACCGTGTTCCTGCGCAGGTCCGCGTGTATTGTGTTTCGTTCTGTTTTATTTTGTTTTTAATTTGTGTCAAATTATTTAAATATTTTTGTACTATGTATGTGTTGTTTTTATTATTTGACGAGATGTGCAAACATCGACAAATGTAGGTTTTAACTATATTCATGAAGATCTGATGATGACAATATATGTGTCGAAACTCGAGTAATCCTGTATTTGGATTTTAAGAAGTGTGACAGAAGGTAATTAACCTGTTTTATAGTCTTAACTGGAGGCAAATAAAATGTTTAAATGAGTTCTGCATCGAGAATTCGTCTAAACGAAACCTGTGAATTTTCTGATCTAAGGGCATTAAATGATTTAAATTAATTAAGGGTGAGTACGATGGTTTCGATGTATAACCCAAAACATCGTGGCGACCTCTGAGCGAGTTTGGAATCTTCTGGGGGTTTTTATATAACAGGTAAGTTTAACGGAATCAGGGTAAATAAAATTCTGGCGTAATAAAATTTTATTAAAAGTTTGTTTGTTTACAATTGGCGACCCTGCCAGGATACTGGTATAAATTTTATACGAGGTAGACCTATTTGAGATGCAGAACATAGGTTTTGGGTAATGGCGTATTTGTGAAATTATTGGATACGTTAAACGTATATTTTATGGTTGTGTTTGGGTAGTGTAACGTGCCTGTGAAATTATTGTGTGTTTGCTTATACGTATTGATAACGATTTTATGTGTGGGGTATTTTGGGAAAACGAAGTAGGTCCATCATGGGATATAAGGGTTTTAATAGGTTAATTAATATACAAAAACAAATAATTAATAATATGGAAAAACTATCTAATAATATGAAAGAACGAAATGAAAGTGAGGAAAACAGATACAGGTAAGTGTAACAAGAATATAAATAATAAAAGTGGTGGAGAACAAGGTAAGTGAGAATGAAAATAATGATAATTATCATAGCGAAATAAGTAATAATGATAATATAGTTGAAAATTGGGTATCTAAAAATGATACAGTAAGTAATGGTAGTGATAACGAGAATACATTGAGAGTTGAGGTTAGAGGAGTATTAGAGAGGGAGTACGAAGAGAGTTTAAGTGAATATCGTGGGCAGGGGGGCAGATTTTCCCGGGTTATATGTGAAGAAAAGGCTTCACAAGTGTTGTTAGAGAATAAGATTTTCTCAATAGGATATTTGGGTGACAATGGGTCGGCAAATAGTCCAATAAGTTGTTTTTGTGTATCTGGTAAGGCCAGATGGTATTTTACTGTTGTTGTATTGCCCTCTGCATGGAATGAAAATGTGAAATTGGGTTGGAAGAGGTATTATGAGAGAGAGAGAGAGAGATTTAAGGTGAATAGAGATCATGAAGAGTTAAGACAGAGTATAAACAGAGAGAGAGAGAGAGAGTGTTAATAAAATAAAGACTTACCTTATAAAGTAAACAGCACAGTAGCAAATGATGAGTATTTTGAGAATAAGCACTTACCTGGGTATAAATGGGTATTATACAAAAAAAGATAATATGATAAATATAAACAAAAATGAAAAGTGTTGGAATAATATCAGACTAAATTTTGATGATGATGGTTAGACATTTATTATTGATGAACATTTAATTATGTGAAAGTAGTGGGTTTAAATATTGGCTGAATAAAGGAATGATTTTTTGGTAAACAATTATCACGGAAAATTGCATTCTCAACAATTTTACGGGGACAAAGTCATATGGTACCCAGGGAGAAATATAAATTTATAGAAAGCGGTGGTTTTCTTTGGAAGTAAGAAAACATTAAAATATGTAGTAAGGTGCGGCAGAAATTCAATAAGACGACCTTGCGTTGACGCCTGTAAGTCAGCTAAAAAATTACAAATTGTCACAGGCGGGACGGACCGTCATAAAACTGTATTGTTTGCTAGGGTGTACAAAACATTTACCAAGATTGTAAAAGTTAAGTGCATCTAACAAAAGGAGCTATATTTTAGAAAGAGGCGTATGAAGTGAGATGGATAGTGACGCGAAGTTTTCCTACTACGTGTTCACGCGCATTTTGTGGACGAATAACGGATAGTGTCATTTTTTACGCGGGTTGTTTCGTTAAACAGATTGGGTAGTTTTGAATTTAGCGGTAAGTCAGACCAATAGGCGTGTAGTTTGTCAATATTGAGTGAGGGTAGTTTGTAGCGAAGTATAAAAATACGGAGTGTAAGAAGTTGGGGCAGTCAACGGAGAGATTACAGAGATTAGACTCGTAATATTTATTTTAGCCTACGGGAAAATCACAACACTAAGAATCGTATTAGTTGTTATAATAATTTTTCAGTAAGTTTATTAAGTATACTTCAATGGCCACGTAAGTCAGTTACGGTAACACGATAGTAATCTGTGCGGAAGTTAGCATCGTAAACACTTAATAAATGTCATAAGAAGGACTCGAGCGCAACTAAAGAAGATCAACTTAAAACCGAGTAACATATCTAAGCTTTAATTAATACAACATCAACCGTTTAAAAGTCGAGTTACCTAGCGATTTAAATGTGTGAAACGTCATTATACGGGACGGTCGATCAATAGCAGTTATTAATCTGGTGTTAGATGCACTTAGCTTTGTTAATGAAATACTGTGTTTTTCTACAAGTGTATTAGTATACAGCACCTGTGTAATTATCACTAAGCAAGTTGAGTGAATGGTGTAATACTTGTGAAACCAGTGTAATTAGTGCGACATGACAAGGATAATTATTCAACGGATAACTTCTGATCACCAGCCTGGAAACCACATCGCAGAGTAATTCAACAGACACGTAAATAACAACAATGAACAATCATTTTATATTGCTTATTAATATCAAGTATATGTCAATCTTGTTTTGGTGACTCAATCAGTCTAAGAATCCATTGCTAAGAAATAAACACTAATAACTTTGATAGTAAATGAATAAAGTACTGAATGATAAATTTGTAATATTTGAATGCAACTGTTATTAAAAAATTTAATTAATAACAACTAAATTGTGTTTATTTATTACTGGCGCCCTGGGATAATTCTAAAGAGTCGGTACACGAAAGTAAGTGTGATATCTTATTGTTAAAATTTGATACGTGATAAATATTAATTTTGTCATGGAATAATTTAATTTGATAAACTCTTACTTTATACATGCTCGTAGGCCAAGTAGTATGCAAAGTAGTAACAAAATAGTAGTGATATATGGCCTATATTTAAAAGTGTATTACATTCTGTCGCCCGGAACGTGGGACTATTGAGTCACTAATAGAATAGTAAAATAAGAATAAAATAGAATTAAGAATAACAATAATATAAGATATAGTTGTATGATTACGCGGAGTAAGAGTAGGAAAAACATAAACACACAGAACAACACGCACGGAGAAAACAATAACATGAATACAGAAACAAAATCCCACGGTAACGAAATGGACTTCGATATAAACAATCAGCTAGGAGATTCGCAGACGATTACACACATTTCAATGGGGAATGAAGAGTCAGGGACGCGGGGACTGAACAAAGAAAATGCAGAAACACAACATATTACACAAGAAACACTAGTAGAGGTTAGAGAGAGACCAGTATATCAGACATTACCAGAGAAAAACAAAGACACCGATATATGTACAATACTCCAACAACTAGTACAACAAACACAACGAATTGAACAACAATCGAAAGAAACAAAAGAACAACTATTACAACAATCGAAAGAAACAAAAGAACAACTATTACAACAAACACAACGAATTGAACAACAATAGAAAGAAACAAAAGAACAAATGAAAGAACTGGCGGAAAAAATAACACAACAAGCGACACAACACAAACAACAAATGCAACAATTATCAGAGCAGATACACAAACAAAATATGGAACTAAGAAACGAAGTATTCATGCAACTCAATCAAGAAAGAGCAAATAACCAAAAAGTTCTCCAGGAGTTTAGAGTAGATATTGATAATAAGATCGAAGAAAATTGTGATAAGATTAGTACCGAAATTAGTGCCAAAACAAAACACCAAATTAAAGAACTTGACGAAAAATACAATAATAATTTTGAAATAATTATTGAAACAGTAAGTGTAAACAATCCAAGATGTGCAGATAACACGGCATCTATAAATGAATTAAAGGTCGAAAAACTGAAAGAGTTGGAAACTAAAATTGACAGCAAGTCTGACGAGACACACCTTAAATTACAACAAATACAACAGGAAGTACGAACTAAACTAGCGTCAATAAGCAACACACCATGTAATCGGAGCATGACAAACGAACAAGTGAAGGACATAAAATATAATGGCACGGGTGATTTCCCGATGGAATTTATTAAAGAATTGAATGAAATATTCAGAGAACATTATCAAGAGGCCGGAAACATCAAGTGGATAGCAAGACATCTTGAAGGAGAGGCAGCAGTATGGTGGAGGTTAGTAAAAGATAACATTAACAATTTTGTGGATTTCACTGACGCATTTATAAATAAATATTGGAATGACGTCATTCAAGAGAGAGTACACAATGAACTGGAATTCGGAAGGTATCACACAGAGAATGGAATGAACATGATCCAATACTTAGAGCGTAAACTGTTAGAAAACCGACAATTAATTCCGCCAATACCTGATAAGTATTTAATTAGGAAAATTACTAAACATTACCCACATGAGATACAAGTTGCGATAATTACTCGTGGTGTAGTGACAATCAATGAATTCGAGCAGGTCTTGTTAGAATTTATGAGTCTGAGAAGTGACACCAGGGAGGCGAGCCGAGGGTATTATGACGGACGGCGAGATCGTAAACCATGGACGAGGGGTGAAGAGGAGAGAGAGCGACCAGCTGAGCACGGACGCGCTAATGAAAATGAAAGTAGGCCAGTTACTTCACACTACCCCAAACGAACAAACAAGTTTAAAAATGAGAACGAACCTATTCCATCGACCAGCGGTGCGAACGGTAACAAAGTTAATACCGTTATGCCAAAAAACTAGCTAAGTTTTGTAAATATGAAGTAGACTTGAGTAATATTAGTAAATATATTAACACTACTTTTCTAGATTTAAGAGATGATTTAATGGATAATGATGATGTCAACATAATAAATGTCCGGTATGTAAAGTTAATAAATGTCCGGAAGTAAGTGTCTCGTTGAACGGAGTATCTACATGCGCCTTATTGGATACAGGGAGCCAATTAAACGCTGTCTCGGAACAGTGGTTTAAAGACAATAAAAAGGAATTGGGTGATCTAGAAATGTTAAAAATGTCGAATACCGTAATTAAGGGTGCAACCGGCAATAAGTCAAAAAGGGTCACACAACAAATTCTATTAACTGTCCAAATCAAGAGTTTAAGAGTCGATAGTGTCTTCGTAGTTGTCCCAGAATTAATAAAAGATTGTATTTTAGGCATAGGGTTATTGGAAGAAAATGGGTGTGTGATCGACCTGAACAACAAACGATTAATCATTCAGGGAGATCAAAACCAGGAAGGAACTACAGCGGAGATACTACGAGTAGAACTCGCATCTGCCGATGAAGATATCGAAGAATTGATTGGACAGAAGGTACAAACTATCACAGAAATAACCGAAGCTGAATGGAGCGAGCTAAAGCATATTTTAATGGATAATAAAATGGTATTCCGGGATACGCCAGGTAGGATTAACTCGTATCAACATAAATTCGAAATCACCGATCGGACACCCTACTGTCAGAAAGGTTGGCCGATTCCGATGAGATACAAGGAAGCAGTGAAGGCAGAAATCCAGAAAATGGAGGCGCATGGTGTTATTGAAAGGGCCCAGAGTCCATACATCAACCCTATGGTTACTGTCGTAAAGAAAGACCAGACGGTTAGATTATGTTTGGACGCCCGTAAGCTGAATTCAGTAACAGTTCCAGACCATGAGGGAGCCATTCCAATTAACGAGATACTGGAAAAATGTGGTAACATTAAAGTCATGTCCACAATTGACCTCCGTAGCTCATTTTGGCAAATCCCATTGCATCAGGAATGTAGAGATTTTACTGGGTTTTTGTACGAAGGCAAGTGCTATCGGTACACAGTGACGCCGTTCGGATTGAAGACTAGCCTAGCAAGTATAACGCGTGGTTTGGACCGAGTATTGTCGGAAGAGTGAAGGCATTTACGATCTTATATGTAGATGACTGCTTATGTATCTCGGATAGCGTGGAAGAGCACCTACGACACTTAAAATTATTATTACGTGACATCAAACAAGCTAATTTAACTGTCAACTTTAAAAAATCGCAGCTGTTTCATAAAGAGATTGATTACCTGGGACATCGCTTAACAACAGAGGGTATTACCGCCGCACCGGATAAGATTAGAGCCATTCAGGAATTTCGGAAGCCAAAGAATCAAAAACAACTTAAAGGATTTCTGGGCTTAACCAATTTTTACAACCGATTCACCAATAAATACGCCGAGGCGATGCAACCGTTGTTAAACTTATTAAAAAAGAATACCACGTTTAAATGGACAAAGGAAATGGATCAGCATTTTGAGAGAGTCAAGGAATTATTCATCGAATCAGTGGTTCTTAAGCATCCTGACCCCAACAAGCGTTTCTACCTACAGACGGATGCGAGTCGTTATGCGCTGGGAGGCCAGCTTTACCAGCTAGACGAGAATAACGACATTGGAGTAGTCGCATATACAAGCCGTGTGGTACGGGGAGCTAAGCGTAATTACTTCACCACAGAATAGAGCTACTGAGTGTTGTATACTGTTTGCAAAAATTTAGGACCTACGTACTGGGTAAGCCTTTTACAATCATTACTGACAACAAGGCGTTAATATTCATAAAAAAGTGCCACCTAAATAATTCCCGCATAACGCGATGGATTCTCGCTATACAGGAGTATGATTTCGACATCATTCACTGCAAGGGGCGAGATAACATGTGGCGGACATCCTGAGCAGGCATCCTGAAGACATGGATGAGGAACAACCAATCGATCGAACCGAGGAGTTAGAGATCAATCTTATCAACATCCGCATCAGTAAGAAGGCTAAGGAGCAGCTCAAGAATATAAGAAGTTATCAACTAGACGACATGAAATTGAAGCAAATTATTGACATAATACGAGCCAATAAACAACATAAACTTGTCCAGAAATACAGTTGGCACAATGACAAATTATACCGAAGCGAAAAAGGGATATGGAAACTTATGTTGACCAAAGAACTTTGCCACAAGATGATTGCTGAACTACATCAGGCATACAGTCATGTGGGAAATCGTCGTACATATCACCTGTTCAAAGAAAATTTCACGGGGAACTCAGTTAATAAGATTACCAAATTAATTACGAAAACTTGTCAAACATGCCAGAAAAGCAAGGACCATTTTAAACGAATGGTAGGCGAAACGCAGCCTGTCATACCCCAAAACAAGAGTGAACTAGTTAGCATTGACTACTATGGACCATTACCGGTATCCACAGGCAAGGTCAGGTACATACTCACTGTGATTGACAACTTCACCAAATATGTAAAATTATATAAATTAAGGCAAGCCACCATGACCGCCACTATAAATAAAATTAAATTGTATTGTGAAGAAATGGGAAGGCCATCAGCAATGCTGACTGACAACGGTACCCAATTCACCAGTCAACGATGGATCACAGCATTGACGGAGATGGGTATTAAACCAAAATATACCGCTGTTCGCAATCCGTGCACTAATTTGGCCAAAAGGATCAATAGACAATTAGGCAACATGTTTAGGGCATTGACATCCGAAAGACACACAAAGTGGGCACAATTTCTTAATCTAGTTGAAGCATGTATAAATCAAACATACCATGAGACAATTGAAACCACCCCGTACGAGGCACAGTGGGGAAGAAAACCGGAGCGGGACTGGACCAAATATCTTGACAAGGAAATGATGCCGACAAGCCAACCAATTAACTATCATAATATTTACTTACGCATAAAAGAAAAGGGAGAAAAAAGGACAAATTGTATCAACGCTGCTCATCAGATTTCAAAATTCCAAATAGGAGATAAGGTGTTGCTACGCGCGTATCCAATCTCAGATATTAACAAGAAGATAATAGGGAAATTTTGCAATTTATTTGAAGGACCATATAAAATAACAAAGGAACTCGGAACAGCAACCTACCAGCTAGAAGACGCACGACGACCAGGATATATCAGAGGAAATTTTAATATACGACAATTAAAACCGTATTATGAGCAATGACCCATTACTACACACACGAACACTGATACTGCATAGATACTAAACAGATTGTAATAGCACACAACGTCTACATATGTAATAATTGTAGGATTCGAATACTGTTGTAATAAATAAGATAATCATTGTTAATTACTAAATTATATAAGAATTCCAGAAGCTAGTAGCGTAGTTATTATGAATGTACTACATTGTAAGATTAAGTTAAGGGAAGTAGAACGTAAACAGATGTTAGGGCGAAATGTCATTGTAACGTGTTGAGATGAAAGGGAGAGTAGAGCAGAATATTTTCAAAGTAGTCGTTTGACCAGTTTGTCAAGGGTGGGACGGAGAGTCTGTGTGTAAACAAACCTTGAAATGCCGTTGACACTTAGGATACAACAACAGATCGTAAACTAGCTAATATTACCATGTTGTGTTAAATAAATTAAAAGTAATTAATATAATGCGATGTATAAACAAATCTAGATTATAGCAAAGGTTAAACAAATTATTGTTAGTAATATAAAATTTTAGCAGGGGATTAGGGACGCATCAATAGAATCAATCCCAAATTCTATTAAAAATTTGATATAATTCTATCGGGGGACGATATCACGGAAAATTGCATTCTCAACAATTTTACGGGGACAAAGTCATATGGTACCCAGGGAGAAATATAAATTTATAGAAAGCGGTGGTTTTCTTTAGAAGTAAGAAAACATTAAAATATGTAGTAAGGTGCGGCAGAAATTCAATAAGACGACCTTGCATTGACGCCTGTAAGTCGGCTAAAAAATTACAAATTGTCACGGGCGGGACGGACCGTCATAAAACTGTATTGTTTGCTAGGGTGTACGAAACATTTACCAAGATTGTAAAAGTTAAGTGCATCTAACAAAAGGAGCTATATTTTAGAAAGAGGCGTATGAAGTGAGATGGATAGTGACGCGAAGTTTTCCTACCACGTGTTCACGCGCATTTTGTGAACGAATAATGGATAGCGTCATTTTTTATGCGGGTTGTTTCGTTAAACAGATTGGGTAGTTTTGAATTTAGCGGTAAGTCAGACCAATAGGCGTGTAGTTTGTCAATATTGAGTGAGGGTAGTTTGTACGGAGTGTAAGAAGTGAGGGCAGTCAACGGAGAGATGTAACGGTACAGAATTGTAGGGCCAAGGTAATATCTTTAAAAAATTTATATTCTCCCTGTAGGCATTGTTCACCTTTTTTGAACCCCGAGTTAGTCAACCAAGTATGCAGTGTTTATTACAAAACATTCTATGTTTCGTCTCCGCACTGAAGCACCCCAGACAGATTATGAAATACGACACAATTTTGCATCAGCCGTGAATCACGGATGTAACCTCATATTGCGCCAGGCAGCAAAATATTGCTAAATCTTATGCCTAAGTTATAGCGCTCTTTTAACAACACCAATGGGAGCGCAGACTCAAGATCACGTGACCAGAAAACTCTTGTGTACTCAGCCTTAGCAGGACTAAGTTCAGTTCTATTGTAACTCTACAGCTTATGGTCGCGCGACCGTTAAAATCCTAAGTGCCCGGGCGAATCATAAAAGCCGGCCGGCTATATATATAAAAAATATATCAACTAAAACCTTTTAAAGTTTTAAAGCAATGAAGTGAAGTGAGTAAATAACAGTTACGTTAGTGCGGTAGGCGGAAGCAAGTGGAAAACACGAGTGTCGGACCCGCCGTATGAACATGCAGCTGAGAGGTAACAGTACTGAACCTTATTTACTAACAAAAAATAAATAGAAAAAATTCTAATCAAAGCATAAGTACCGTTTAATAGCCACTATTTAAAAGATTTTGTTAATGAGATCTCAGTAAGGGAATGTAAAGAGTATGAATGAGAGAGTATAGCAAAATACTAACTAATAACGTTAGTAAAAATAATAACGTTATTGTCAATTCATTTTCATATTAGTAGTTTATATTGAAAGATTAAATACATATGTATTCCTGTCTTATTATTGAAATTGCAGTGTAGAGTTAAAACCAAATGAAATAGTTCAGGTTAATAAATGAAAGTAATTTGGTAAAATCCTCAAAATGTGTGTTAGTGTGATTATTGTGCAACCCAGATAACCTATTCTGCAGCTGATTTTTTCATCTGTAGAACCTTGGAGGAGTAACCCTAAGGTAAGATATTATTTGCACTAATTAATATTGTTTCACTGGCGCCCGAACAGGGACTCGAAAAGTTTTAATTACATTCGCCAGACCTAAATAAGCTGCAGAACAGGTTATTTGGAAGTGAGGGTGTGGTTAGAACGCTTTTAGATCATAGAAAGTAAATTTATTAAAGTAAAATTGATGATCATTTAATTAAACAATTTCATAATGGAGAACGTAGGGAATAAAATACATGAAATTGATGTAGTTGTCGGCAGTGAGGCCGAAAATAAATCGATGTATGAAAACATGTCAACTGAGTCGGCCAATAAGGGCGATTCAGGTATTCAAACAGAGTCACTGTCAATAAGTGACAGTAATGTAGACGAATCTGTAATTAATGGAACGGGAGCGAATTCCACTCCTATTACAATTAAAACAAATGTAACAGAAAAAGAATTGTCATTGGAGGACATATTTGATTTTATGAAAAATAATTTCAGTAAAGTGAATAGCAATTTCAATACCAAATTTGATGAACTTAAAATTGACATTAATGAAGTACAAATCAAGTGTGAGAGTAATTTTAATGAATTGAAATATGAATTAAATGAAACATTGAGTCATTCATTACAAAGTATGAATAATAGAATTAAGGAAATAGAGAGCAGTATGACAGAAAAAATTGATAAACAAATACAGGAGGTAACTGAAAATTTTGAATTCAAAATAAATGAATGTAATGCTGGTAGTGAGTATAAGTTCAATTATGTAGTTGACAAAATTAAAACATACGAAACCAATACTAATCTCAAAATAAATGAAATAGAAAGCAATTGTGAAAGCAAAATAAATGAATACAGTGCTGAAATTGAGTATAAAGTAAGTGAATGTCAATTGACCTTTGCGAATAAAATTGTAGAAATTAATGAAAATGTTGATAGTAAGATTAGTGAAACAGAAAGTAGTTGTAAGTCAGAAATACAGCTACTAAAAGGTGCTGTAGAAATGGTAAATAATGCCAGTATTCAATCTGAACGGGTAAACAACAACAAGTTTAAATTAATGGAACAAAAAATAATTAATGTTAAAGATGATCTAAACATGGAAATAAACAAAAAACTAGGTAGTGTTAATGAGCAAGTAGTAATCACCCGTAACGTAGATAGCGAAATAGAGTTAGAGTCATTTACTGGGGATAGGAGGGGGGTACACCCTATGCAATTCCTAAACAGAGTAAGAGACTTTAATAAATTTTGTAACAGTAATTGGGAGATGAAATTATTGAAAGTTATGAAATGTTTTAAGGGAAGCCCCGCGGTTTGGGCGGAGGTGCACAAAGGAGATTGGTTAAATTTCCAAAGTTTTGAAAGGGATTTTAGAAGTAAATACTGGTCTGAAGAGGGCCAAGACGTGCTTAGAAGTAAGATAATGGGGTCGGGTAATTTTGGGACTAATGGTAACAATGTCACCATTTATGTAATGAAAATGTACAATGAAGCTAAATACCTTGAACCCCCATTACCGTTTAGATCATTTGTACGCCATATAAGTAAACATTTACCAAGGGAGGTGCAAATTAACCTGATGACGCAGGAAGTGGAGGGTATAAATGACCTTGAACAAATATTAGATATTTTCCAGAATATCAGGGACCGGGAAATAGGTAGGCGCTCAAACCCGTCAGGGGTACATAACAATGAGAATCATAATCATAATCAATCTAGTGGGACACCAACCACATATAGAGGGAAAAGGGGAGGCTACAATAATAACTATAGACGTGATGACTGGCGATGTGGAGAGTGTCATTGCAAGAACTATGGCAGCAGAACGACTTGTTATAGGTGTCATAAAGAGAGGAGTTGCCAGCGCAATAATACTGAACCTAACCAAAATAGTCAACCACAGAGAGGAGGGAGCAGCAACCGAGGAGCACCGGGAAGCAATGGAACTTCCAACAGAGGTCGTAGTGGGTACACTCCAGGCTGTGCAACCACTCAGACGGAAAACTAACAAGGACAGTGAGTGAAGGGACCCCACCATTGTCAACAAATGACTGCGGGACCCAAGACAACAATGACTATATAAATAACGTCATCCGTACTGATCTGTCCAAGGAACTGATGGAGGAAGAGGACTTAGAGACAGCAAGACCAGAAACCGGACTGACAGAGGTAAGAATTCAACTTGAAGGTAAGGAAGTAAAAATTTTAGTAGACACAGGTAGCGAAATTTCTGTTATTTCCGAACATACATTAGAGGGTTTACAAGAAACAAATAAAATTATCCCAATTTTGCCAGTCGCGGGGGTGACTATTCTAGGTATTACCGGGGTTAGGAGTAAACGTGTAACTAAACAAGTACATTTGAACATGGTAATTAATGGAGTAGAGTATGATAATACATTTTTAGTAGTACGGGGACTAAATTTGGAGGTTATTTTGGGGAATGATTTTTTGATAAAGCATAAGGCGGTAATTGATTTCCAGAAGCGGTTGTTAGTACTTAATAATGAAGGCAAACCAGTCGAGATTAGCTTTGAACGGGTAGTAGATAAAGTGAGAATTTCGGGAGTTAAGATGATACTAAATCGGGCTAGTAAAATAGAAACGGAAATTAATGCATGGGTATGTAGAACGGAAGAGTTAGGGGGTACTATAAATGAACGAATTTGGGAGGATAGAGCAGGAAAATTTTGTAGCGAGGGGGTGACGTAGGGAGTTCTCAACGTAAAGCGTTGTGGCAGGTAATAGAGTGTTTTCGAGAAGTGTTTGCCGATGTACCAGGGAGGGCAAGAGACTATGAATGTGAATTAAAAGTAAGGGAACACGCACCCTATGTACAAAGAAGCTATCCGGTACCCTATTCAAAAAGAAGGGCGGTTCAGGCGGAATTAGATAAAATGTTAGAGGGGAATATAATAGAGAGATCAGTATCACCGTATTCTAACCCATTGGTAGTAGTCATTAAGAAAGATGGCCGCGTTAGAATATGTTTAGATGCCCGTAAGATTAATCAAATAATTATCCCGGACCGGGAGTCACCCGAAGCAATAAATGAAATATTTCAAAAATTCAGTGGAGTTAAATATATGACCTCATTAGATTTAACCGCGGGGTATTGGCAAGTCCTGTTAGCATGTGAAAGTAGGAAATACACAGCATTCCTGTTTAATGGAAAGAATTACCAATTTAAACGATTACCTTTTGGGCTGAACACCAGTGTGGCCAGCTTTATAAAATGTTTAGATGAAGTACTACAGCCACAAAATTTAGATTTTTTTAACCATTTATGTAGACGATATATTGATAGCATCACGAACATTTTCCGAACATGTGGAACATTTAGAATATGTATTAGATAGACTGCGTACAGGGGGGTTGACTGTCAATTGGGAGAAATCTAAATTCTTACAGAAAGAAATACATTTTTTAGGGTTCATAATTACACCAGATGGGATAAAAGCTAACCCAGAGAAACTAGAATCCATTAAGAATTAAAATTCCCAGAACCTAGAAATATTAAGCAGTTACAAAGCTTCTTAGGGCTATGTAATTTTTATAGAAAATTCCAGAAAAATTATGCCCATATAACTTCAAAGTTGAGCTCAGTGTTACAAAAGAACAAGCAGTGGAAATGGGGGGAAAGAGAATGAGATGTGTTTAATGAGATAAAGGACCATTTTAGTAACATGATCATGATGAATCACCCTAATTTTGAACGCACATTTTATTTACAGACGGATGCCAGTAATATTGCTTTAGGTGCGGAATTGTACCAGGACGACAACAAAGAACATCACACTATTGCTTTCGCCAGCAGGACGTTGTTAGCTGCGGAAAGAAACTACACAACAACGGAGAAGGAACTATTAAGCATTGTTTTTGCGGTAAAGAAGTTTCGAACATATCTACTGGGAAATTCCACTATCATCCGGATTGACCACAAGGCATTGTCTTTTTTAAACACCTGTAAGTTGACACACAGCAGGATAACCAGGTGGGTGCTAGCTTTACAAGAGTACAATTTTAGTTGGGAGTATATAAAAGGGGTAGAAAACAAAATACCTGACACTTTATCCAGGGTAGATACAGAGGGAATGCGAACAGGGAGGGATTTAAAAGAAATAGAAATTTTTAGACTTAGTAGGGAAGATAGATTGTTTGGGGAAGAATTGAGAGATATTAATAGCATGTAGAGGACAGATCCTAAATTGAATAAAATAATAACTACCTTAGAGTCCGATCCAGATGAGTTAGAGTATAGCCGTTATTTCCAGATTTATCAAGGGAGTTTGTTTAAGAAAGTATAGGGGGGAGAGCATGATTGGAGATTAGTCATACTGGAAGGGTTGGTAGATAAGATAATATGGGACTGTCATTTTCGGTATGGGCATTTCGGTGCTAGGAAGTGTGTAAATGTATTAAAAGAATCATGTTTATTTAAAAATATGGAACAGAGGGTGAGAACTTTACTCCGGGGGTGTGATTTATGCCAAAAGTCTAAAGTAGTTAATTACTGACTAGAGGGAGAAATGAGGTGTATTAAAGTTGAAAAGCCTTTTGATTTAGTTGCGGTGGATTTATTTGGCCCTCTACCAAAGGGAAGGGGAGGCGTAATGTACATTTTTGTGGTATTAGATACTTTCACGAAATTCGTAAGATTATATAGTGTAAAAAGGGCAACTAGTAAAGTACTAAGTGAAAAAATAACTAAGGATTATATGATTAAAACCGGAAAACCCAAAATAATACTATCTGACCATGGACCCAATTTATTAGCGGAATATGGCGACAAACTTTGGGTTGGGAAGGTATCATACCTAAACACACAGCGGTATATCATCCTCAGTCGAACCAAGCCGAAAGAGTCATGCGAGAATTAGGAAGAATTTTCCGGGCATATTGCCATGCTAAACACAGTGAATGGCCAGCCTATGTGAGAAGAATTGAAGAATGGTTAAACTGTACAACTCATGAATCAACGGGGTTCACACCATACGAGCTAGTCAAGGGAAAACGTCCACCTAGGATTCTGGAACAGCTGTTCAACTTTCCACCGGAGAGCAACCCACGAGATCTGGAAGTAAAACTTAAACTCGCAAATGAAAATTTATTAACTAAGGGAGAAAGAAGAAAACGGCTTCCTGATGCCAAAGGTAAGTGGATTAAGTACGAAATAGGTCAGTTGGTATTAGTGAGAAGACACGATTTATCAAGTGCACAAGATAAAGAGATTAAAAAATTCTTTTTGTTGTATGAAGGACCGTATGAAGTAGTTGAAATCAAAATGGATAATGCATACGTTCTACGAAATCAAATGACGGGGGAGATAGTGGGTACCCATAACGCCACCAATTTAAAAAAGTATTGGTTAAAATAAAATAATACATTAAATCTTGTAATTGAATATAAACTAAATGACTATAAAATTCGGAATTTAATATAAAACAGTAAGTGGTAGCGGGTAGATGTTCCCCACTTGTCCCAGTGGGGTTCGTCTACTTCAGGGACGCGCCCCTGCTCACGCGAGCCTTGGTTTTCTCCATTTACCCTTATTTTCGGAGGAAGCTTTGTCCTTACCTTTAGTCCTAGTTCTTGACCTTTTAATGATCCTTACCCTTTTTATTTTCCCGATTTCCTTAACCCTCCCCTTAGAGAAAACATATAAACAATAGTTACATAAATTGGCACACTTTTTCGAATCATTTGATTCTAAACAATACATTAGGGCAATCCTCAAAATTAAATAAACTGGCGTTATTTATGATCTGTAAACTCATCCCTTAATTAGGTAGGTAGTGGAGAAGTTTTGTGGCTGAGCAAACAAAATGAGTTAACAAATTTTCTGTATAATCCAATAGAATCATGGCTTACTGAGATGTGGTCGTAGATTAGTGGTTGTGGTTTGTTTTATTTATGGGAAAAGAAGGAAGGTAAGGAACTCGGGGCTGCTAACAGGTTTTGTTTACATTCATTGACGTAGGGTTCTGTTCGTCTTCAATCGCATCTCTATAAACCATGATTCTGTACATGTAACATATAACCTATTTACAGGTAATTAAGGAAAAAATAATTTTTGAAAATGTTTTAAAAATGAAAGATATGTAACCAAAAGGTTTAATGATTATTTTGTGGTACCCGCTATGTTAGGTTAGGAGTAGAGATAAATGGTATTTAGAATGTGATTGTGGAGAAATTTAAAGAGAGATTTGAAACCAATGATGTAATGTTTGTAAAATTTATTGAAATACTAAGAAAGAATTACACATTAAACCCATTAGAATCATTTTGATAATTGTAATTAAAGTAATTGAAATTGTTTTGAATGAATGAAGAGACTAAATTAAATTCAAAATGGTAAATTTTATTAATGAAGCAAAATTAATCTTGGTACAAATTGGTACAAGTGATAAATATGTTAACTAAAAGATTTATAGAAACCAAAAATTTGTAGGACGTATGTGTTAGTAGTGGTAACCAGAATGTTTAGACTGTGTGAGTGTTTATAACAGTACTTATAAAACAAGTCTTGCAGACAACTGTTAATGTAAACAGGTGTGTTGTATGTTTTGACTAATGTTTACAGCCAGGTGTTGAAGCTGATAACTGTTGTATCTTGATGAATCAGTATCTTGAGCAAAATCTTATTGTGAAATAAAAGAAATGAAGTTAATTTTTTTTTACAGATAAAATAGTAATGAGGTAATTACTGTAACTTACAGTTTGAGAAATTAAATATAATTAAATTAATTTGGTAATTAAATTAATTGAAAAGATGATTTTAATAATAAATTTAAATTTATTCTGATTCAAATTTCAAATGTAATTGTAAAATAAATGAAATAAGGAAATTTTGTGTGAATGCTATCAAAAATGTTTGGGAAACTTAGCGGTGTATATTACTGTTCATATAAATTTTTATCAATGTCAATCTACGTTTTAGGTTGTAACTGTAGATTCCCCACCTAAGTGCGGCCATGACCTCACCGGATCATGACCGTGAAAGTAGTTAATTGTGACAAATCATAAATTTTACCTGATATAACCGGCTTGTGGTTTGTTTTGTTTTGTTAACCCGGTGGTTTGTTAGACTTAGTAGGGGGGTTATTTTTTGGGTAATCTACCAAATTTTGGAACAGGGCTATTTTCACCCAGATAGGGGTGGTAGACCATTAGGGGCGTATCATTCATTATTAGTACGTGTAACACTGAATTTTATTGTAACGCCGAAGCAAGGATGAGGGTGGAATAAAAGAAAAAAATGTCCACCCCTTCCGCATCAGTCCTTGTGGAAGCAACTGGGCGCTACAGTCCAGGGGGGGAAATAGTGAGTGTGGATGGGGGGGTGACCCAGTTACAGGTCACGAGGGAGATGTGGTTTACGGCTAGGATGAGGCCGGCAATGGCCAAGAAGCCTAGTGCAGAACACATTAATATGTAACGGGTATCAGGGGTTAAGGGATTAAAAGGGGGGTAGTAGAAAAAAAAAATTTTATATAGTAGTTAAGTATAAATAGATTTAATGCAATTTTGTATAATGAAGGTGTTATTTTGGATGGGTAATATTATACGGGGAACATTATTTAACCTATATGATTGAGCTGTAAGTAGACTGTAAGCTTATATTATTATTTTTAAACCAAACCAGCACTTTGTATAAGCAGAACCAATACTTTGCAAAGAATGAGCCTGTATGGCTAAGAGGAAACAAATCAGTTGTGGGATATGGAGTGATGGAAAGCCATTTGTTAAATTTTAATCGAATGTTTAGAGTCGGGTGATACTGTGGCGGGCATCTGTCCGAGATTATGGTGTTGGGATCTCGAGTAGAAAAGTCCAGTAAGATCGGATGAGTGCTGCCGCAGCCACCGGACTAGGGGGGTAAGTACCCACCCATGATTTTAGTAAAGAGTTCAAGGGGGTTGTGGCACCATATCCTCACTGATCCTCTTAGGTTAGGCAATAAGAGTTTGAACGCTTCGGCCTTCAACCTCTTATTGGGGGAGTATTGTAACGGTACAGAATTGTAGGGCCAAGGTAATATCTTTAAAAAATTTATATTCTCCCTGTAGGCATTGTTCACCTTTTTTGAACCCCGAGTTAGTCAACCAAGTATGCAGTGTTTATTACAAAACATTCTATGTTTCGTCTCCGCACTGAAGCACCCCAGACAGATTATGAAATACGACACAATTTTGCATCAGCCGTGAATCACGGATGTAACCTCATATTGCGCCAGGCGGCAAAATATTGCTAAATCTTATGCCTAAGTTATAGCGCTCTTTTAACAACACCAATGGGAGCGCAGACTCAAGATCATGTGACCAGAAAACTCTTGTGTACTCAGCCTTAGCAGGACTAAGTTCAGTTCTATTGTAACTCTACAGCTTATGGTCGCGCGACCGTTAAAATCCTAAGTGCCCGGGCGAATCATAAAAGCCGGCCGGCTATATATATAAAAAATATATCAACTAAAACCTTTTTAAAGTTTTAAAGCAATGAAGTGAAGTGAGTAAATAACAGTTACATGAGTGCGGTAGGCGGAAGCAAGTGGAAAACACAAGTGTCGGACCCGCCGTATGAACACGCAGCTGAGGGGTAACAGTACTGAACCTTATTTACTAACAAAAAATAAATAGAAAAAATTCTAATCAAAGCATAAGTACCGTTTAATAGCCACTATTTAAAAGATTTTGTTAATGAGATCTCAGTAAGGGAATGTAAAGAGTATGAATGAGAGTATAGCAAAGTGTTGGTTAAAATAATAACGTTATTGTCAATTCATTTTCATATTAGTAGTTTATATTGAAAGATTAAACACATATGTATTCCTGTCTTATTATTGAAATTGCAGTGTAGAGTTAAAACCAAATGAAATAGTTCAGGTTAATAAATGAAAGTTAATTTGGTAAAATCCTCAAAATGTGTTAGTGTGATTATTGCGCAACCCAGATAACCTATTCTGCAGCTGATTTTTTCGTCTGTAGAATCTTGGAGGAGTAACCCTAAGGTAAGATATTATTTGCACTAATTAATATTGTTTCAGAGATTACAGAGATTAGACTCGTAATATTTATTTTAGCCTACGGGAAAATCACAACACTAAGAATCGTATTAGTTGTTATAATAATTTTTCAGTAAGTTTATTAAGTATACTTCAATCAGTTATGTAAGTCAGTTACGGTAACGCGATAGTAATCTGTGCGGAAGTTAGCATCGTAAACACTTAATAAATGTCATAAGAAGGACTCGAGCGCAACTAAAGAAGATCAACTTAAAACCGAGTAACATATCTAAGCTTTAATTAATACAACATCAACCGTTTAAAAGTCGAGTTACCTAGCGATTTAAATGTGTGAAACGTCATTATATGGGATGGTCGATCAATAGCAGTTATTAATCTGGTGTTAGACGCACTTAGCTTTGTTAATGAAATACTGTTTTTTTCTACAAGTGTATTAGTATACAGCACCTGTGTAATTATCACTAAGCAAGTTGAGTGAATGGTGTAATTCTTGTAAAACCAGTGTAATTAGTGCGACCTGACAAGCATAATTATTCAACGGATAATTTCTGATCACCAGCCTGGAAACCACATCGCAGAGGGCATCGCATCGCAGAGTAATTCAACAGACACGTAAATAACAACAATGAACAATCATTTTATATTGCTTATTAATATCAAGTATATGTCAATCTTGTTTTGGTGACTCAATCAGTCTAAGAATCCATTGCTAAGAAATAAACACTAATAACTTTGATAGTAAATGAATAAAGTACTGAATGATAAATTTGTAATATTTGAATGCAACTGTTATTAAAAAATTTAATTAATAACAACTAAATTGTGTTTATTTATTACTGGCGCCCTGGGATAATTCTAAAGAGTCGGTACACGAAAGTAAGTGTGATATCTTATTGTTAAAATTTGATACGTGATAAATATTAATTTTGTCATGGAATAATTCACGGATACTAGAATACACGGTAGGGGTCACGCGCAGGTGGGCTGTGAGCGGTGACGTCACCGCGTACCCACTCGCCTCGCCCCACCGCATAGAATCTTATAGGCACACCGCGCGCACATGTTTAACTCATTCACGTTTGTGAATATAATCGAGATTTTTCATGTTTTAGTGTATTATTATTATTACTAAGTTATTTATTAGTTAAATAAACAAATATATTTTTTCTATGGTCGGTGAAATGCAAGTATAAAGCCTCCGAAGGACGTCAACCTCTTTCACCATCTCGGAGGGCACTACTTTTTTTTTGCTGGGGGAAGAGGCTCGCACAGGCTTAGACCACATAGACCTGTGGTACGGAGAAACCCCCAATAATGTCATTTTAAACTCTTTAAAACAGTAAATTTTAATTTATCTTTACAAATTGTACATATCAATTATATTTATATACATAATATAAATCAACTTTTCTACTTTCACACCAAAGCCTTTAACTGTATTAGGCTAACGTGTTTCCTTTTCTTTATTCTGGAAAGTTATGTTGCAACTTTTTTCATTTTCTTCACTATTTGTCTTTGTTCGCCCTCAGTTCGCTTATTACCTTTGCATTTTTTTTTCTTGTTGATAGCTTTCATTCTGATGAAAGTGCGGGTCCTTACAAAACACATCACAGCAAAGTCCTGTATTCCTGGATATTTCGCGTTTATAACGTCCTTTAATCTTACAAAAACTTTTGGGTTACCATCAATGGAATTCCCGTGGAATCGTTGAAATTCTCTTTCCATTTCCAAAGCGAATTCCATGAACCGTTCAGTTGGCTTCATTAAAGATCCTCTTGAAATTTTTGAAGCCAGTTCTTTCCTGAAAAATTTACGTGTTCAGTTGTGTTACCATACAAATGTGCTAATTTGGGGTGTTTACGTTTAACTTTATAAGCAACATATCCTGCAATCATCTCTAACAACTCAACATTTTCCTTCAAATCTGGAACATTTTCCTCTTCGTATTCGGTGCAATTCTCAAAAATGTCGCCCACTTCTGAAATGATTTCTTCAACCTCCTTGTTCTCGCACTCGCTGTCTAAGCTTTCCTGTAGACATGAAGTGTCTTGCTTCTTAGAAGATGACGGTTCTACAGTCGTATCTTCAGTTTCCGACAAAGTATTAGCACTTAAAATATCAATTTCTTTCTCATTCTTGCATGTGCCATCTGATATGAGTTCCCTCGCATTACGGCTCAAAATCAAAGACTTGATTCTTTCGGAGATGGTGGTAGGCAAAGGGTGATCGTAGAATCTCCCCAATCCTCTTACTTTAGAAAAGTAACTCTCAAGTATATCCTGATTGCATCTTGATGACATGACGTACGTGTAGCCTTCCAATGTTAACTCCTTAAACAAAGAGCGTAGACTGTTTATAGACATTAAAAACCCCTTCTGAAAAGGGAGCAAATCATCAGTAGGTTTCTTTTATTTTTTTTGGATTTACTCTTTTCTTTCTTCTCATTTCCTTTCGGTATGTGTTTTATTACTCTCATTGTGAGAATGAGGTCATAGAGCTTATCTAACGTGCCATCTTGTTCTGGTAAACAATTTCCGTATGCACTTTTTAATTTATATCCATCAACAGGAGCTCTGGAGTTCAGCATATCAAATCCATTGTTTATGAGCTTTACAGCCTCACCAACATAACTGAACTCAGGAAGGTTATGACAGATGGCTTGTCCTACAGTGAGAGAAAACAGCTCAGCTGCTTTCCTTACATTTTGCCTTTCCGTACCAGCAACAAGCAAATGGTTCATGGTTAGTTTATGAGTGTATTGTAAATCTACGCCGGTGTCTTGAAGTTCAACTAACTTAATGAACGCTTCTTTTGTGAGCAAACTACCAGATTTAAGTCGATAACCATCGTCAAGCAGATGATTCCTTAACAGTTTTAAGGCATGAGGCACATCACAAAAAACCCATACTTTTCTGTTTTGATTTGATGGATTTTCGAATCCTGAGTCATCAAATGTAACCTTTAGATTCCCTATAAGTTTTCTGTTTGATGGCCCCATATCACACACAATTGCTCTCACTTTAAATTCAACATTTTCTATAACTTTAATCATTTCAGTCAACAAGTCCTTAGAAACGGCCGTGTCAAAGTTATAATAAATGGGCTGCATCCATTTTCCTACTAAACTTCTGATGACCGCAACTTGAGCATTGTTGTGGGGTCCTCTGATAATCTCCTCTACCTGGTCAAAACATAAGTCACTGTTAACTTTCATTTCATCAAAGCTAAGAATTACGTCTTTTTCAAATGTAGTTAGTAGCTTTGATTGGGTTTTCATGACAGTAAGGCTTAAATCAATAAAACCTGGTGGAACGCTAAACTGCCCGAGTCTTCTTTTAATAGTGACTTCACTAGGAAGAGGATATTTCAATACATCCCTGACAAAAGATAACGCTTTATAAGATATACAACGTAAAGTCGCAGCCTTTGCAATATCTTCAGATGACCAATTAGTGCACCGTCCTTTCATAACCACTTGTTGTTGACAGTCAGAAAAAGAACCCTCAACCACTTTTAGCGAATGTTTTGTTTTAAGTAACTCATCATTACACCGAGAGAGATGATCCTGTAAATTTGTATTCTTTTGCCTAAGTTCTTTTATTTCTTTCTCCATAATTTCTAATTTTTGACATAAGCCCACAGTGTCGCATTTACAGCATTGTTTGTTTTCATAGTTGATGTTTTCTCTACTAGTAGTTTCTTCATTAGTTGGTAATATATTTACCTGTAAAATCTCTTCTACTTCTTTACGGTAACTTCGTTTTTGTGCCCGAATTTCTCTCTCATTATTAGACTCATTACTACCCCGTAAATCAACACTGGAGGATGGGAGATGTAAAGTTGGAACAGCATCAGGCTTCAACTTGCGTTTCGGAGGAAGATTCAACAGTTCACTTTTCAAATCCCTTTCATAATCAGAATCAGCAAAATGTATTGAGCACACACGAGCATTATCAACTGAAAACGAATCGGCACGTTTACAAGCATTTATCCATTTTTGTTTCGTCTCATTGTTCTTAGGAAATGTATGAAAATTAATTCCTAATTTACTTCCTTGTCTGCCATGGTTAGTACAACTCGCGATCGCACAACAAACCATTATTTTTCACTCAAAACAACTTCAAACTTACTCTAAAAAACCCCTCAATACACTGATAACTGCAGCGTAACTCTGCACTTAATTGTCAATCACCGATAAGAATTTACACTCACGTAAACAACGTTGTATTCACTCATAAACGCAGTAACAACACAATAGGTTATGGCAGTGGAGCGGTGGCTGGGTTCGCGGTGACGTCAGCGGCGCGGCTTGCTACTGTGCACACACCCCGTGACCCCTACCGTGTATTCTAGTATCCGTGGAATAATTTAATTTGATAAACTCTTACTTTATACATGCTCGTAGGCCAAGTAGTATGCAAAGTAGTAACAAAATAGTAGTGATATATGGCCTATATTTAAAAGTGTATTACACAATGACTATTAATGTAAAACAGATTGTATATAAACGTGTATTGGTATTAAATGTATTTGTGTAATAGGTTATGTTGTACACAGTATTTTATGTAACAAAGGTTTGTAGTAGGGATTGATTTTATAATAATAATATTTAATTTGACTAAATAATTAACTTGTGAATTTTATACGGAAATTAGACGAATTGAAATTGTTTTGAATAATGTAATTAAAATAACTTACAATGTTTTGAAAAATGATGGAATCAAATTAATTTGAAATGGGTTAATTAATTTAAAAGATGTGAAACTTTGGTAATAAATTTGAGAAATTTATTTTGAATTGAACTGTATAATAAATGATAATAAAAGGTGTTTATGTATTGAGATTACAGGCAGTATGGATTGTATAATAGGTTATATTATGTGTATGTACATTGTATTTTGAGTACTTAACATTGATAATTCTTATTGAGTACATGATAATAATAATAATTGATGAAATGATTAACAGTATGTAATTATTAATATTTTATAATGTAATGGTAAAGATATTACAATCAAAATAATTACAGTGTTGTGTGCATACATGGCAGTTTGTGTAAGCAATGTTTACAGTTTTGAGTGAGTTGATAACAACAATAATATTTTATTTTGATAAAGTAATTGACATTATTAAAATTTTATAATGTAATTGAAGTGATTTAAATTATTGCAAATAATGTAATTAAATTAATTTGAGGTAATTAATTTAAATTATTTGAAAAGATGGATTTAAATGAATTTAAAATGTGGTAAAAGTTGGATTTTGGGTAACGATTTTTTAATAAAACAGTAATTGATTTCAGTAAACGGGTGTTAGAGTTAGACAATGAAATTAAACAGTTACGGTTAGTTGTAAATGGGTATTAGACATAATAAGAATTTCTGTAGTAAAAGTGAGACAAAACAGGTAATCAGTAGGGGGGACACAGAAGCAAGAGTGAATGTAGGCAGGGGGAAAGGGAGAGATGAAAGTAAACAGCGAATATGGGAGAATAGAGCACATAATTTTTAAAAATGAGGGTGAAGCTGTTGGGGGACCCTAACGTGAGGAGTTAATGGCAGATTTGGACCATTTTAAAGAGGTGTTGGTGGAGTTACCTGGAAGGGCCAGGAACTAGGAGTGTAGCGGAAAGCACGGGAACACACACCTTTTGTACAAAGAAGTTATTCGGAGCCCTGTTCTAAAAGAAGAGGTTCATGTAGAGTTAGAGAAAATAGTGGAGGGAAATACTGAGAGAGCGGTGTCACCCTATTTCAAATCCGTTAGTTGTTGATATAAAGAAGAAGGTGAGAGTGGGGTTAGGTTTAAATACCCGTAGAATAAAACAGATTATTATTGCTGAAAGGGAGCCACCCGTTTATTGATAAATGAGAATATGAAATTAAAAAAAAAAATTCTGAGTAGAAATTATAATGTAACAATTGGAAGATTCAATAGAAAGTCGAAATTAAAGTTGTATTATGTTTTCATGTTCTTGGTATAAGGTTATGCTGTTGTGATAAGATATCAGCTGATACATGGTGTTATGTGTATTGCAACAATACAAGCATAGGCTGTACTGTGCATTTATTAAATTAAATAAATATTTAGATTAATTTTATTAATATGTAATAGATAAGCAGGTGTGAAATTGAAAGCTGAGTTTATACACAGGAATCAACAGGCACGATCACGCGATTGCCGCTGAAAATGTGTACACTAGTAAACAGAGTGTGTGCGTGAAGCCTGTTCAAGCCTGAAAGTTTGCAATCTCACCCCAAGTAGATGCTAAATTATAGTTTTATTTAATTATAAGCAAACCGTAAATGTTAGAAAAATTGCAAAGACTTCTAAATATGCATAAAAATAATACACATGTGCAGTGCGAAAACGGTGTGATTAGGACGTTCAGTGCAAATTCTGTGCCATTTTAAGAGCGTAGTAATTACACTAATTATGCGAGTCCAATAGTAATTACACAGAATATGTGTAATTAAATCAGATAAAGTTGGAACACCTTGAAATCCGCATTAGAAGTTTCAATTGGCAGAAATGTGCAAAAATATGAAATTGGGTGATAGTGGGGGAACTGATGCCACGGACAGTTTCTGACACGCAGAATTCTGTCCCAACAGGTGTGGTTTCTTGACTGAATATAAATACGGACCCAGGAGAGCCAATTTTACTCTCAATCAGTCTTCAGAAGCGGCAGGACGCTATGTTCAGTATCGACACGATTATTTTTAAATAAACTGTAAAGTTGGATGGACAATACATTCATCCAAGTATCAAACAGTAACTCTTAGTTTGATTTTTTTAAATACGATTATCGAACATACTCTACAAGTCTACAACCACAAACGTTCAGCACTCTAGACAACTGACGAGTCACATCAGGCAGAGGAACGCTATGCAGAGCAATAGAGGCGTCTGCTCGGACAACAGCAGCTGATGCAGAGCAACATATCACTCTACACTACAGCAACCAGATGGGACCATGAGGGACGAGTAACTGGAGGACGACAAGTGGAACCGGAGAATGTGCAGGGAACTCCATTTGAAGGGGACCTACAAATCAATGGAGGACATGGGTACGGTCTACAGAATCGAGGTGACAAATAACCAATTTATAATTTGTAAATGAGAGAATAAAGACATTGAAAAGACATTTTAAATTTTAAAAAAATAAATAAAAAGTTATGTTAAATGAAGATAGAGATAAGAGAATATAATTTAAAGTCAATAAGAATTTTCTTTGATGATGAACAATTAATTTCAAGTAAATTTAAATCTTTGCTTGGATGATTAACAAGTAATTTAATAAATGTAAATTTTTATTTAAAGCTTATAAAGTAATCAATGAATAATATTACACGCAATGCAGAAAGTAAAGTAGTTGGGGAAGTTATAGAAAGAGAATAACAATTCTCTTAGTCAATTTAAATTTTTATAAAACATTAAGATGTATGCAATGCATAAATTAATGTAATAAAAAAATATATAAAGCAAAGAAAACAAAACTGCAATAAAGCACACAGTCAGACTGAGGGTCGAGAAATTTTAGATTAACAAATAAATGTTTAGCATATACTTTTGTTAATATAGGATATAAGATTTATTTTATGAATGTAGTGCAACAAAGAAACGTTTAAACGAACAATAATGAATATTTTATGGAGAAGTAAATGCGATTTTAAACACACTTGTGATTTTTTTAAATAAATTAATGAAAACATGTACAATTTAATTAATGACTACTCTTATTACTATTACACACAAACCCCAGTAATTGGTACCTTCTAATAGTAATGTTAGATACATGTTAGCACAGCACAAATAAAATAAAATAATGTAGTATACTATATTTTGTGTAACCAATTTATAGTTGCAATTGATTTTATGATAGTAATAAATTTTTTATTTGAATAATTGTCAGTATGTAATTATGAATGTTTATAATGAAAATTAAATTCATTTAAAAGATAGAAATCTTGGTAATCAATTTGAAAGTTTTTGATTTGAGGGTTATAATAAATGGTAAATGAATGTTATTATGAAATTAAATCAATGTAAGAAGATTAAATTAATTGGAAAGGTTTTAAATAATGTAATTAAAGTAGTTAATTAAAAGAGGTGGTGTAATTAATTTAAAAGATGGAAAAATGTGTAATAAATTTGAATAATTTATTTTTTGATTTGAAGTGGATAATAAATGGTAGACAAGTAAAATTAAATGATTAAAATGTTTAATAGAAATTCAGAGTTGAAGTCATAGTGTAACCATTGAATACTAAGGTGGTAATGTTTTGTTTGTAATTTTTATGCAAATTCAAAGGTGAAAGATTTATTTCAATGTAATAATGGTAATGTTTATTTGGAATGTTTATTATGTTGTATCATGTTTATTGGTGAAACATAAAGTGTTGAATTGAGTATTAGGTAATTGTGTATAAATGTAGAACAAATGTATTTGTATATTAACAAGTTAAATATTGCTACGACAGCACAGAACAATCTACGCGTTTATCGAATGCGCCAGAAAGATCTCGACATAAGCGTGTGGTGTACGTGCTACTAAACGCATGTTGCGAGAAATTTTCTCGACTGTGCCAGCCTTCGCTCGGGCGCTCGGACTGTGTCAAGGCCGCAGCAATTACGTAGTTCACGAGAGATAAGACGCAGTTTGGAAACTTCTGGTGTGTGAGCGTAACTATAAATACATCGCGTCGCGGCCTTAGTAGTTCAGTTCAATGCGAGATTTTTGACTGTGCGGTTCGAGAGTATTAGTGCGATATATTTACAGAGCGGTTCGAGTTATTACGGTGTACGTTCAAGTAGTTATTAGTGAAGTGTTGCGTTTTATATTCGGACGGTATAATTGTAATACAGTTGAGTGTTAATATTAGTGGACATTTTATTGCGTACAAACAATTTCATTTGATTTGTTGTAGACACTGTGTTGTTAATTACGAACTGTTTTACTATAACAATTAAAGGTGTGATTAGTGTCTTAATTGGTGTCTTGTACTTATTTTGTTTCCACTGTACCTACGACGATCGAGTAGACCGTCGTAACAGTGGTGTCAGAACTGGGATAGAACGGTTAACAGTGGAAACAGTGGATACTTTGTACAAGACGAGTGTAATTCGTAATTAATCGAAAAACAATGGATGCCAGTCAGATGATGGAAAATTTCCAGGCGCTGTTGTTGCAGACAGAAGAACGACGACGACAGGATTCAGAGAAAGCGGAAGAGAGACAGAAAACCCTCCTGCTGGACGCAGAGGAAAGACGCAGACAGGAGGCGGAAGAAACAGAAAGACGACAAAAAGAAGAACTAATACAAGAAAGAGAAGAAGCAGAAAAACGACAGGATGAAAAACGCAAGCAGGAAGCAGATGACATCAAGGAGTTAATACAGCAGCAAAAGCAGACACAAGAACAAACCGCTGCAGAGTTGGGTCTCCTACGAGGTGAGCTTAATAAGCAAGTAACTAAAATATCGGAGGTACAAGAATCAATGACATTAAAAATAGCTGAAGTAGAAAAATCTGTCTTGACTGTGGAGGAATCGATGTCTACAAAAATATCTGTTATAGAAGAATCTGTGTCAAATAAAATATCTGCAGTAGAAAACTCAATGGCAAACATAAGAGAACAAATTAAAACTGAAGTTGAACAGTGCATGAAGATTCAACCAAAACAAATTTCTGAACAGACTGTACCAGTGATCAAGACAGAAAATAAGTTAACAGAGAAAGTCACTTTGCCTGCAGTAGGGACAGTTCATGTCAAAGCTCCAACCTTTGACGGAAGCACTCACTGGGCAACGTACCTCCGCCAATTTGAAGCTGCTGCATGCGCAAATAATTGGACAGAAAAAGACAAGGCTGTTTCACTTGTTCTTGCATTAAAAGGACCCGCGGCAGAACTACTACAGAAAGTGCCACCTGACGGCCAGAACACCTATGCCGAGTTGATAAAAGCTCTGGAATTACGGTATGGTGATAAACATTTGCGAGATGTGTACTGCACCCAGTTGAGAGCAAGGCGACAGCATTCCGGGGAAAGTCTTCAAGAGTTTGAAGCAAGTATCGACAGACTAATTAGACTGGCCTATCCTGAAGCGCCAGAAGATTTTCGAACGCGTTTTGCGATGCAGACATTTACTGCCGGTGTCCGAGATAACGAACTACAGCAAGTGTTACGAATGGCAAGACACCAGAACAGTGCGGACGCCCTGGTACATGCTTTGCAATTTGAGGCCGCCAAATCAGCGTCTGGTTGGACAAGTCATAAAGTGCGCGAGCTAAAAGATCGCGACGGCACAGACGATGAGGAAGAAGAACAAGGAACAGAGACTCGACGGTCGGCGCCACAGAATAAAATAAGAAAGGATGGAAGACCGAAGTGTTATCGATGTGGGAAACCTGGACATCTACAACGAGATTGTCGGGTTAGAATTCAGCAGCAGGGAAACGAGCAATAGTCGGTGCAACGGGGCGTGTGCTGACTAACTGGAGGAACGAAGCCCCTAGAGAATACGCAATTTCTACGCTTCAGAAAAACACCGGGAGCTTGGTAGTTACCGGATTTGTTCAAGAAAGGCCAACCTCGATTACAGTTGACACAGGCGCAACAGTTTCTATTGTGCGCCCCGACGTGGTGAAAGATCTCAAGCCAATCTGGTGCTCTTGCAGCTTGCGAACAGCTACTGGACGGCCTGTAAAAGTGTATGGAAAAGTGGACATACACCTACGCCTCGGTAGACTTGAGTTTAATCATCAAGTACTTGTTGCAGACATTGTGGATGAAGCAATTCTTGGTGTGGACGTTATGAACGCATACGGATTTATAGTCGACTTCAAAAACAATGTCTTGAGAATCGGAGGCGAAGAGGTAATGCCATCAACAATGACGACAGCAGAAAAATCGATGGACGTCATAAACCAAGTGGCCGTAACTGTTCCGCCAAACTCCAAAAAGATCATCATGGTTAGAACTGCGGTAGATACTAGGGGCAATCAGTCCTCTATATTCGAACCCCAGGTAGTCAGCACACCGGGCATACTAATTGCCAGAAGCTTAGTAAAACCTGACGAAACCGGAAATGTACCTATTAGAGTGGCGAATATTTTGGATCAAGCTATCACTTTACAAAGCAATACGCTCCTAGGCAAATTGACTCCTGTGGCCTGGGTAGCCGGAATAATGCAACGAAGACCCAGTTTTTCGGATACTTCTAAATTACCAGAGGAACTGCAAGAATTATTGAACAGATCTAACGACCTCTCAAGTGGTGAGGTAAAAGAACTCGGACAGTTTTTACACAAATTCAAAGATTGTTTTGCAGTTCGGGGACAGTCACTGGGAAGAACCTCTCTTGTGCAACATCGCATCAATACTGGGGACACAACACCGATACGCCAACCTCCTCGAAGGCCTCCATTATCTAAACAAGAGGAGATGTCTCGGTTAGTACAGGACATGTTGACAGAGGGAGTAATTGAACCTTCGTCAAGTGCTTGGTCTTCCCCTGTAGTGCTGGTAGCGAAGAAGGATGGTGGATTGCGTTTCTGCGTAGACTACCGGAGGTTAAATGATGTTACAAAGAAAGACTGCTATCCATTACCTCACGTTGACGATACACTCGACACGTTGTCCGCAGCACAGTGGTTTTCCACATTGGACCTGAAGAGTGGATATTGGCAAGTGGGTCTTCATCAAGAAGACAAGGAAAAGACCGCTTTCTCGACCCCAAGTGGCTTATTCCAATTTAACGTCATGCCATTTGGACTCTGTAATGCACCGGCAACATTTGAGAGATTGATGGACCTGATACTCCGAGGCCTGACGTGGAAAACTTGCCTTGTTTACTTAGACGATGTCATAGTGATCGGGAAGACTTTCGAAGATCATTTGGAAAACCTTAAGGAAGTTCTAACTAGAATTCACGGTGCACAACTGAAGCTGAGCCCGAAGAAGTGTTCTCTATTCCAGAAGGAAGTACAGTATTTGGGCCATCTGGTTTCGGCAGCGGGCGTTAGCATGGATCCTAATAAAGTAGACACCGTAAGAGACTGGCCAGTTCCGAAGAATAAACACGAAGTTCAGAGTTTCCTGGGGTTATGCTCATATTACCGACGTTTTGTGAAAGGCTTCGCTACTATTGCTAAACCACTACATAAGCTAACGGAAAATAAACGAAACTTCCAATGGTCGAGAGAGTGTGAACAAGCATTTAGAACGTTGAAGATTGCATTATGTTCGCAGCCAATTCTCGCTTTTCCAGCTTCCGAAGGGAAGTACATCGTAGACACAGATGCAAGCAATACTGGTCTAGGAGCAGTTTTGTCTCAAGTGCAGAACGGTGAAGAACGAGTAATAGCGTATTACAGCAAGACGCTTTCTAAACCAGAGAGAAATTATTGTGTTACAAGAAGAGAGTTGTTGGCAATTGTCAGAGCTTTGGAGCACTTCCATAAATACCTCTATGGGAGAGAGTTTTCACTACGTACCGACCATGCTGCACTTGCATGGCTCTTGAGATTTAAAAATCCGGAAGGACAGTTGGCAAGGTGGCTCGAACGTCTGCAAGAGTACAACTTCAAGGTACAACATCGGCGGGGGCGCCTGCACGGTAATGCAGATGGCTTATCACGAAGACCATGCCCGGAAGACTGCCGACATTGCCACAGAAAGGCAGAACAAAACTCAAGTGAACATGTTCAAGCCATCACTGTAGATTTCCTGGCTGATGGCTGGACAACACAAGACTGTCGACAAGAACAGATGACTGATGAAGACATTGGACCGATCTTGACAGCAAAAGAGGAAGGTCGCCGCCCGGATTGGCAAGATATCTGCCATGGTTCCGAAGTGCTGAAGGGCTACTGGGCACAATGGGAATCTCTCACCTTAGAAAACGGATTGCTGAAAAGGGCTTGGGAAAGTGCAGATGGACGAGACGTGGTCATGCAGTTGATAGTTCCCCGAAGTAAAGTGCAGTCTGTTTTGAAGGAGATGCATGATGGAACATCTGGAGGCCATCTTGGCGTTAACAAAACCCTTGACAAAATACGGAAGCGATTCTATTGGCTTCATCTTCGCCACGACGTAGAGGAATGGATTCGGACGTGTGAAATATGTGCTGCAAGCAAGGGCCCACAAACCAGAAGCAGGGGAAAAATGAGACAGTATAACGTTGGACAACCTTTCGAGAGAATTGCCATAGACATTGCTGGACCATTCCCAGTTACTGACGATGGAAACCGGTACATCATGGTTGTAGGTGACTACTTTACTAAGTGGGTGGAAGCCTACGCAATTCCAAATCAGGAGGTTACCACTGTGGCAAAGCAGTTAGTTCACAACTTCTGTTGCCGTTATGGAGCCCCTATGGAAATCCATACGGATCAAGGGAGAAATTTCGAATCAGGAGTGTTTAAAGAATTATGCCGTCTACTTGGAATTCGAAAGACCAGGACAACGCCTCTGCATCCTCAGTCGGACGGGATGGTTGAGAGATTCAACAGGACACTTAAGCAGCATCTTTCGAAAGTTGTTGACGAGAACCAAGCAGACTGGGACCAACATATACCACTATTCCTTATGGCGTATAGATCATCAGTACATGACACAACCGGCATGACTCCAGCAAAATTGGTGTTTGGGCGGGAGATTCGTCTTCCTGGGGACTTGATGTTTGGATCACCTGAGACTCAGTCCCAAGAGCCAAAGAACTATTCCTCGCAATTAGAAAACCAACTGCGAGAAATGAATCGCTTGGTAAGAGGACGGCTCAAGATTGCCAGTGATAAAATGAAAACTCGGTATGACATTCGCAGCAATAGTGTGGGTTTCCAATAAGGAGATCAGGTCTGGTTGTTCAATCCAAAGCGCCGTCGTGGTCGCTCACCTAAGCTTCAGTCTAACTGGGAAGGACCCTACACTGTAAAAAAAAGGATTAACGATGTTGTTTATCGGATTCAACAGGAAGGACAGCGAAAGTTCAAGGTCGTCCACCTAGATTGCCTGGCTAAATACAAATTTAGAGACGCTTTGCCAATTCGGGACGAACAGGCTTAAGGAGGGGGCAGTGCTATGACAGCACAGAACAATCTACGCGTTTATCGAATGCGCCAGAAAGATCTCGACGTAAGCGTGTGGTGTACGTGCTACTAAACGCATGTTGCGAGAATTTTCTCGACTGTGCCAGCCTTCGCTCGGGCGCTCGGACTGTGTCAAGGCCGCAGCAATTACGTAGTTCGCGAGAGATAAGACGCAGTTTGGAAGCTTCTGTTGTGTGAGCGTAACTATAAATACATCGCGTCGCGGCCTTAGTAGTTCAGTTCAATGCGAGATTTTTGACTGTGCGGTTCGAGAGTATTAGTGCGATATATTTACAGAGTGGTTCGAGTTATTACGGTGTACGTTCAAGTAGTTATTAGCGAAGTGTTACGTTTTATATTCGGACGGTATAATTGTAATACAGTTGAGTTTTAATATTAGTGGACATTTTATTGCGTACGAACAATTTCATTTGATTTGTTGTAGACACTGTGTTGTTAATTACGAACTGTTTTACTATAACAATTAAAGGTGTGATTAGTGACTTAATTGGTGTCTTGTACTTATTTTGTTTCCACTGTACCTACGACGATCGAGTAGACCGTCGTAACAATATGAAACCAGTTCTTTGCAAAAGACAAACCAGTACGGGCTAAGAGGAAACCAAATCAGTTGGGGATATGGTATTGTGAAAGGCCAGGTAATGATGTTTTTATGAATTGTTTCAGAGTCTGGTGATACACTGGCCACAATCACCAGACTAGGGGGGTAGGTTACCCATGATTTTAATAAGAAATTAAGGGGGGTCGTGGCGCCATATCCTTGCTGGTCTTCTTAGGTTTTAGCAATGAGAGTTTTTATGCTTTGGCATAAACCTCTCATTGGGGGGGGGGTATTGTGACGGTACAAAAAAGGGTAGATTTTGTTTATTATATTATATATTTTTTATTAATTTATAACCAACCATGTTATGTAACACTTGTGGTAACAATCTGTAGCCATGTCTGGCAGTACAAGGTACGAATTGTGCAAATCTATTGTGAAATAGTCTGGGATCATAGACAGCTCAACGTCACGAGTAAATCATGAGCAGACTGTATGGTTGACACATAATACTGAGAACCGACCACGTGGCGAAGTAAAAGAATTTCCATAGTCAAGCTTCTAGAACATTTTCGATAGAAACAGCCAATCAGTGAACGAGTTTACGACCATGCGGGTGACACCCTGAGCGTCGTATGGTATACGGAAGCAGGTGACGCCGGCCAGTTCGTCACCACTCATCAAACAGCATAGTCGATAGTACAACAGTCTCAGTGAATTAGGGACAGGAAGCACGCATGGCCTGCCCAAAAGTATTTAAAAGTAACAATAAACCGTGATTCAGCAATAATAACAGTTTTCGTTTGAATGTAAATAGTGGAATAAAGAAGAGAGTTGAACAATACAGTGCGAAAGTGAAAATATGGACGAACAATGGCGAACAGCACATGCGGATGAGTAAAACAGGAAAGTAATTATGTTAGATTCAAGTGAAATTAAAACTATTGGTAAAAAGAGCTCATTAAATAAACGGGGGGTAGAAGAAAATCTGTAACTAGCGTGTGAGAGTGTGTGTGAAAAACGTTAAAAGTAAAAGTACTGGTTTGTTTATGTAGAGTAGTATAAGAAAATTTTTATATGATAGAGATAAGAGTAAATAATATTTCATAAAGAAAAGAGAAAGAAAGAAAGTATTTTAAAAGTGATTGCAATAAAAGAGTTCGTTTAAATAGCATAAAAATGTGTTAAACTAATTATTACTCACACCCATAACATGAGTTCTGCATGGAGCATTCGTCTAAACGAAACCTGTGAATTTTCTGATCTAAGGGCATTAAATGATTTAAATTAATTAAGGGGGAGTATGATGGTTTCGATGTATAACCCAAAACATCGTGGCGACCTTTGAGCGAGTTTGGAATCTTCTGGGGGTTTTTATATAAAAGGTAAGTTTAACGGAATCAGGGTAAATAAAATTCTGGCGTAATAAAATTTATTAAAAGTTTGTTTGTTTACAAGTGGACTGAAATTGGTTTATAACCATATTGGTTATTTGGTTTAAAACTTGTGGACTGTGACTTATACCATAACATGCAAGATAAGAAGAGAACCAACGTTATCATCACGTGGACAAACTTGTGGACTGAAATTGTATAGGTTTTCATGGCCTATTAAAAATTTCTGGGCTATATGACTGGTTGATAAATAATGTTCCCGCTATGTAGATGGCTGCCAAACGAGCCACCAGAAAGTTAGAGAATAATGAAGACATCAAATTTAACTACTGACCACAGACATCAAGCCCGGAAGTTTTACATAATGACAAACATTGAACTCTGGCTTACACATAACAATGTTGCATTCCACGAGCCTAAAACTAAATCCGAGCCCATATTACTGATTAAATATGTGCAAACCAAACTAGTTTACAGAATAAAACTGTTCATTGCCTGATTTCGTTGGCTATCTGAATTCCTGCATGTTATTTGTCAACTATGAAAAGTTATGTTGGACTATTAAGCTGACAAGTGGAAGAAGTGTTGTAAACACAATAGTTATAATTGCAAATGATTACTGGAAATATTAGGGGAATTTGGGGTATAGCCGGACACGGGGTAATACTGGACATGAGGTAAATATTGAATTATGAGGTTGGTAGTTCCGTCTCTGCGCGCCAGCGTTACCACTTTTCATTGTTCAGTGTAGAGGTTAAAACTCTGTTGATATGGTGCTCAGTTATTTGTGTTCACAAATTAGTGGTTTTTAAATAGATTTTTGTCTCCACTTTCAAAGTTCATATCAGGTGTGTCATGCTGTTTTATATTCTGTATTTAAAGCACTTGTGATTACTTGTTTATAAGTTATTATAACGCGGTAGACTGGTTCAAAAATTTTTCCAGCCTGTAACATAATTCTAACAAAAGTAAAATGGCATCACTTGGCGCAATAGTGAACACCTTTCACAGTTCCCTTTGGGGTAATGTCAGACAGTTACACAAGTCTCTGGTATTGCCCCAGTGTAATTTTTTAATTTTTATTTCACTTTTTGGCCCATGATTTATATATATATATATATATATATATATATATATAAATATTACATAATATACAACGTTATTTGTAGGAAAATGGTGTGTAAATTACCAACCCAAAACTAACACAAACACATGCGATCAGTCAAATCTCAACAGAACTATTCAATGTGTACTAAAATAAGAAATGACTTTGAGAGAAGCGGCACTCAAATTCAACATACCAAAAAGTACACTGTATGATCGCCTCAGAGATGGTAACTAAAGAGCTCCTATATCAGGAAAACAACCTTCGATAGTGAAATGGAAGAGGAATTGTGCAATCACGTACTCAAAATGAGTAACACTTTTCATAGCCTAACAACAAAAGATTTGCGACGCATCGCTTATCAGTTTGCAGAAACTAACAACCTTTCTCATCGCTTCAACAAAGAAAAACAGGCAGCTGGGTGGGACTGGATGTATTTGTTCTTGCAACGTCATCGTGACTTACGTCTGCAAGAAGCAGATCCTACTAGCTTGAACAGGCTAAAAGGATTCTGCAAGGAAGAAGTAGATCGTTTTTTCACAAACCTGGGGAAAGTTTTCAATGAAAAATTCATTCCACCATCCAAATTGCACAACATGGACGAAACTTGTTTACCAACGGTGCCAAAACTACTAAAGATTATTGCTAAGAAAGGTCAGAAACGACTAAGCAAAGCAGTTAGTGCAGAACGTGGAACTACCACCCCTCTCGTTGCATGCGTCAGTGCTACAGGTAGTTACATTCCACTTATGTTTATCTACTGAAGGAAGATCAGAGCGGATGTGTTGCTCAACGGGGCACCTGAGGGTTCAGTATATCCAGTATCTGACTCGGGATGGACAAATGAATAAATCTTTGTTGAGTGGCTTAAGCACTTTGTCTGTCATTCAGGAGCATCAGTGGAAAACAATGTTGTTTTGGTTCTCGATAATCATTCTAGCCACTGCAGTTTGCAGCATGGAATCTATGTCGAGAAAATGGAATAATTGTTTCACTTCCGCTACACTGTTCACATAGAATGCAGCCACTGGACCTGACTATTTTTGGCCCCATGAAGAAGTCTTATTTTGAGCAATGTGACAACTTTCTTAAAACAAACCAGAGACCAGAGACCTATCAGTCAATTTGATATCGCAAACGATATTTAACAAGGCATGGAACCGGATAGCAAATGTAGAGAAAGCAGTGCACGGCTTTGTATCTGCAGGCATGTGGCCATTCAAGCCAGAGAAGTTTGATAACGAATGGACCGAAAGTTGTCAGTCACAAGTAGAAGAAAGTATGGACCATGTTGGGATTGAACATTGTGCTGCGCCCGGTCTGTCAGTCTCCTTGCACTCTATGTTAAAAGCATCTGTATCTTCAAGCCTTCACAGACATTTCTGAAAGATCTAAAAATTTCAAAACAATGTTAAACAAAATTTCTCCTGTACCTCAATACAAAAAGAATGAGAAGAGGAAAGGAGAGAGACCAAAAGGACACTCAGAAATCTTAACGTCCACTCCAAAGAAAGAAGACCAGAAGAAAGGAAAAAACAGCAAGAAGAGAAAAGAGTAGCACAGGAGGCTAAACTGTCCCTGTGAAAAAACAATCTCGTGAGAAGACAATTAATAATGACTGAAGATATAAAAGACAGTGTAGAAAATAAGAAAAGAAGGCTTCCCAGGAAAAAAGCTTTAAAAACAAAAGGGACAGGACAAAATACCAAATGCACAGTGGGAAAGTGTGATAATGAAGAATGGTTCTGCATATATTGCAACGAGAAATACAGTGACCCACCTACAGACGACTGGATACAGAGTTCATCGTGTTCAAGGTGGTGCCACGAGAAGTGCAGGTCAAGTGAAGCCGTTTGAAGTGTTCAAATGCATAGACTGCAAAGACTAAAACTTTATTAAAATTGTACAATATCATTTTAATATTAACTGTTAATTTTATGCATTTCAAGTTCACTTATCTCTTAATAATATAAATGAGTTAATTTTTATTTTCTATGTAAAACTATTTGTCTCAGTGCATTGTAAGTATAGATAAACTTTAAATAAAATACAAAATTGATTTTAGAATTTGTGTATTTATTAAATTTTCCTGTTTTCATTCATAATATACGTAAAATATATAATTTGTGTTGGTCCGAGATTGCCCCAATAGGTGTACGGTATTCCCCAACATTGGACATGTAGTGATCTGGTAAAGTTTTCGCCTTTTTTATAAAATACGTAGTTTTGGTTGGTACTCGGTAACATTAGAAAGACAAAGTATTAAGCCTTATAACACGTATGTTACCAACCGTCTTCTACTCATGATTTGTACAATACAGTCAAAAGAAACTTTCTGTCCATCATTGCCCCCAACTTCCCCTACTTTAATGGATCAATTGATTACCTCTTGAAACAGAGGATCACCTGTGTCTAACAGACAGTACTAATATAAGATAAATTTTAACCACATACCTTAAATGTATAAAGAATTTATTATTCATTACTTAGATGGTGAAATGGAAACAATATTTTATGTATAATTTTGAAATTAACAACTTATAAAAAAGCAATAATTTTACACTACAAAAATTATGGCAGAGACAAATAGCAGAGACTCCAGGTCAATCAAGGGGGAGGGGTGAGTTAGTAGTTGAATTCATGGAAGGAAAGATGTACCAACCCTTCTCGAAGGAAGCTGTATTGTTTATGGTCGCATAAATAGCTAGGTTCATTCAATTTGAAAAAAGCTATCAAAATTTATACCACTGGGTACAACAAAGTCATTTTGTGGTTTTCTTACTTTTTTCTGTAATTGCTAATCAATTTGTACATAATAATAGTCCATAACACAGAAGATTAGCAATAAAGCTTATCTACAAGTCCTTACAGTTGTATTAGGTAAAACTAGTTACATTCATAGTGAGTGATATTTTATAAGTATTGCAATGGTCACTTAATGTTTAGCTTACAATTAAATAATCTGACACTCAGCCAACTAGTTAATGATGATTACATCAAATCTGTGAATAAATAAAATATGTTTGCTCTATGAGGCTTTTAATTAATTTTGTGAATTATATTTTTGAAAAATTCTGAGTAAGTATTGCACTTTTGTCCCATCTACTTCAATATAATAGTTCTAAATTTACCAGAACAAATCTGAGGTCATTATGACTCAAAATTTATTTGATTTTTTCTTTTTTACATATTTTTCAAAGCGCACTAGGAAAATGTTTCAGATATTATACAATACAAAGCACAGTTCTTCAATTTACTTTCCCATGGACAAAAGGTATAACAAATTAAAACCAGAAGGATCAAAATGAAAAACCTAGTCTTTTTTTATTACCAAATCATAAGCCCTTTGTGTGACTGTACTTGTGAAAAAGTTTCTTAAAATATGCACACAATGATTAATAAATCATAAAACTAATAAGTGATTAATACATGATTAATCATACAATATAATTCAGAAACACTCATGCTGATAGCTACACGATAATGTTATCACATATTTTCCTACTACCTACAATGCCTTAATAAACAAACGTTTATTGCATGAAACATAAAGTGCATGCTACACTTTAACTTGAACTTCACTAAAATACTGCAGTCATATCTATTAAACATGTATAAGACGATGCCTGCTCTGAAATCTTATGGAAAAGCTTACTTGGTCAATTCTATATAAATTGGCCTTCCTCAGTCTGAAAATAATGCTGCAGGAAATTTATAGACTACAAAGCAGTACTGACAATGAGTGGCAGCAACAAATGGCTCTTAATCAGATTCAAAACCGGACCAAAAATAATATATTTAATTAACACTGTCAATACTATGGTTGCAAGTGATTCTGTCAGCACAGAATGCTGTAGCAAACTACAGTAAAATTGAAAGTTAAGGGCATATGCGCAGAAACCAATTTATGGATGGACGAGTCCACTTTGAAATTGTGAATGGCGGGAGGGTACCAGAGAATCAGCTGATATGCAAGTGCAGGTGTTGCCAACTTGCGTGCGATGTTTTAGTTACTGTGTGACGTACTATCTCAGTCTATTTGTTATTATTATTTCAATTTATTATTAATTGTATCATTGTTTTAGTCACTCATTTTTATTAGTTATTTAATTTTTTAGTTAATTTCTATTGGTAGTTTTTATTCTGTAATCACGTATTATCGTAATTATTTGTGTTATCATCCAGTAACAATATTTGTTAAAATGGATACTTCTCCTTCAACTAGCAAAGACATGAAAGTTATTCATAGTCAAGCATGAGAAGTAATAACAAACAGTTTTTTGTTGTCCAGGATTAAAAAGATTCTTGCAATTAAATTAATATGAAGAACGCGTTCATTTATGTAATGATAAACTGTGGAGATATTTATGCAAATTCCATTACGACAGTCAGAAAAGCTGTAGATTTTTACGTCTCAGCAGTACACAATGACAAAACCAAACAACACTCAGATATGTTTATAAAACATTCTGATATGTAACAGGAACAAATTCCGATACGTGTGAATAGGCACATATCATTTTCTTGATTTGTATAATAATACAATTACAATATTATTATTATTATTATTTGATTTACGTCAGAAACAATAAACATATAATTCTTTTCTTTAAGCCAGCTGTGACTGTAGGTACACACACACACACACACACAGATAGAGATTCGTAGTGACACATTTACAAACAAACCTTAACAGTCGCGAGTTTTTGTTACTATTAGAAATAATGTTCATAGGTTGGCTGCACCATCACTGATAACAACAATTCTCTTCTCATATCTCACAGTGACTCCCTCCACATCGCCTTTCCCCTCTGACCGTAAGCGTTTCGCGCATTTCCATGCCCTTAACTTTCAATTTTGCTATACATCTGTATGCTACAAGAGCACTGGTTTTTCGTATTTTATGTATTTAAATATACTTGCCCATAAACTATCTGGGACAATTGGACGTACAATTAGAGTACAGTCAGTATTAGTTTTAGTGAGTATTTGATGTTCCAGCATTTTCAACTGTGTGACTGTGTATGTTGAAGTTGTAACTGTGATGAAGTAGTTATTTGATTTACAGCAAGTGTAGTACTCCAGTTGTCCATTTTATTTGGAACGACTAGATGAATATTTTTTATGCTTAAATCTTGATGACTCCACTGACCACTTAGAGCTACTCAAGGACGACCCATTGGAAACCTTCTTACCCTAACATCTAAACTCTTGGTTTCAAAAACAATCACTAAAACGTATTCCTTTTCTTATTCTATCCACTTGTTCTGATCAAGGTCTGATCTGTGTTACAGTCTCTTACATATGCTCTAATGTAGTTTGATCTGAAATTTGCTGGTAGACAATGATCCCCTTAACCTCAGTGAAATAATCAAGTATTCACCTGTTGCTTGTCCTATACATCTTGTGTACTTTAAAGACGCACTCACATTAAAACGGCACACCTACTGTCAATACACATAAAATAATAAACGAAGCTGAATTAATACACTTCATACACAGACCTGCTAAAAAGTGAATTTTAAACAGTTTTTTGAAATATTGATAACGGGAGGGGGTGTTAAAGTGTTACAAACCAAAATCAATTCATATTAATTTTATTATTGTCCATCATGAATACATACCATGAACTATAAACAAGCAAACATTACCACATATCACTTTATATCAGAAAAATTAAAGTCAAATATATAAAAATGTGTCAGTTAATAGAAAAAAGTGCTTTACCTCTTAACTACAATAAGAATCTATAATAAAACAGATTTTAAATCGCACACGAATATACGGTATCAACTTCTAGGACTGTACAAAAATATCGGTATGGAGAACCATACATGACTTCCATGTTCTAAGATTTATATTTAAAATCATATTCGAAAAGAAATATTTCCATAGAAACTACGTCTTTCTACTTATTGCTTCAGCATTAACCACAGTACTGTGGTCACAAACGTATACCACCTCACGTTTTCGCACTCGATTTTCACTGATGATGGCAGTCGATGGCACTGCAGAAAAGTCTGGTTTTACAGAAAACATTGGACTACGGCTAAACAGCCCGGGAAGCAATTTTAACAAAAAACTACTTCTTTGTTGCCGATAACGTAGTACACATAAAAAATTCTCCCCTCCACCTTCAACTATAATTTTTAATAATAGAGAATTACCCCCACCCCATTCACCTAACCTCTTCATTTATAGATATTTCATCTACGTTTCTACAGTGGATTATTATGAGCTTCTTATCAGGATATTTTTATTTATAAAAATTAAGTACTTTACTCTCGTTAAATCATAAAATGTTTCAGGTAAACTACCCCTTTCTCTTAACCGATCTTCTCCAAAATCAATAGACCTTCAGTCCTCTACAATTCAGGGATGCATGCAAAAAAATATTTGATTCTGTTTGAATGTGGGGCAGTTATTGTACGTCATGGAAACATTTCTCTTGTTACAACTTAAAATGTTGCAGGTAAACTACCCCTTTCCCTTAACCGATCTTCACCAAAAACCGTAGGTCTTGAGATCTCTAAAATTGAGGGCTGTATGCAAATAATCATTTGATTCTGTTTGAATTTGCGGCAGTTATCGATCGTCATATAAAAAATTACCCGTTAAAAACATAAAATGTTGCAGGTAAACTACACCTTTCCCTAAACCGATCTTCACCAACACCAATAGGACTTGAGAACTCTACAATTCAGGGCTGTATGCAAAAGCGTAGTATATTCTGTTTGAATTTGCGGCTGTTATCGTTTGCCATAGAAAAAAATTACACCTGATAAAAAAAACGTTGCCAGTAAACTACCCCATCCCTTTAACCGATCTTCACCAAAACCAATAGGTCTTGAGAACTCTATAAATCAGGGCTGTATGCAAAAGAGTAGTTGATTCTGTTTGAATTTGCAGCTGTTATCGTTTGCCATAGAAAAAAATTAACTTGTTTAAAAAAAAAGTTGCGGGTAAACTACCCCTTTCCCTTAACCAATCTTCACCAAAATCAATAGGTCTTGAGAACTCTACAAATCAAGGCTACATGCAAATAATCATTTGGTTCTGTTTGAATTTGCGGCTCTTATCGTTTGCCATAGAAAATACCCTTTTAAAACATAAAACGTAGCAGGTAAACTACCCCTTTCCCTTAACCGATCTTCACCAAAATCAATAGCTTTTGAGAACTCTACAATTCAGGGCAGTATGCAAAAGAGTAGTTGATTCTGTTTGTATTTGTCGCTGTTATCGTTTGCCATAGCAAACAATTACCCTTGATTAAAAAAAACCGTTGCAGGTAAACTACCCCTTTCCCTCAACCGATCTTCACCAAAAACAATAGGTCGTGAGTACTCTACGAATCAGGGTTGTATGCAAAAAATGATTTGATTCAGTTTGAATTTGCGGCTGTTATCGTTTGTCATAGAAAAAAAATCTACAGACACAGACAGACACACACACAGACACTTTTCAAAAAATTACTTTTTTTCATGTTTTGAATGTAGTACAATCTGAATCTGCAATAATCTCGAACATGATTTTTTTTGCCATCACCATACTTCCATTTCCTTAAGGAACATGGAAGTAAAATATCAGTATGGAGAACCATACATGACTTCCATGTTCTAAGATTTATATTTAAAATCATATTCGAAATGAAATATTTCCATAGAAACTACGTCTTTCTACTTATTGCTTCAGCATTAACCACAGTACTGTGGTCACTAACGTATACCACCTCACGTTTTCACACTCGATTTTCACCGATGATGGCAGTCGATGGCACTGCCAAAAAGTCTGGTTTTGCAGAAAACATTGAACTACGGGTAAAGAGCCCGGGAAGAAATTTTAACAAAAAACTACTTCTTTGTTGCCGATAACGTAGTACACATATAAAAAATTCTGCCCTCCACCTTCAACTATAATTTTTAATAATAGAAAATTACCCCCACCCCGTTCACCTAACCACTTCATTTATAGATATTTCATCTACGTTTCTACAGTGGATTACTATGAGCTTCTTATCAGGATACTTTATTTATAAAAATTAAGTACTTTACTCTTGTTAAATCATAAAATGTTTCCGGTAAACTACCCCTTTCTCTTAACCGAACTTCTCCAAAATCAACAGACTTTCCGTCCTCTACAATTCAGGGAAGCATGCAAAAAAATATTTGATTCTGTTTGAATGTGCGGCAGTTATCGTTCGTCATGGAAACATTTCTCTTGTTACAACATAAAATGTTGCAGGTAAACTACCCCTTTCCCTTAACCGATCTTCACCAACACCAATAGGTATTGAGAACACTACAATACAAAGCTGTATGCAAAACATCATTTGAGTCTGTTTGAATCTGCGGCTGTTATCGTTTACTATGGAAAAAAATTACCATTGAAAAAAAACCGTTGCTGGTAAACTACCCCTTTCCCTTAACCGATCTTCACCAAAAACGACAGGTCTTGGGTACTCTACAATTCAGGCTTGTATGCAAACAATTATTTGATTCTGTTTGAATTTGCGGCTGTTATCGTTTGCCATAGAAAACACCCTTGATAAAACATAAAACGTTGCTGGTAAACTACCCTATTCCATTAACCGATCTTCACCAATAATAATAGGTCTTGAGAACTCTACAATTCAGGGCTGTATGCAAAACATTAGTTGATTCTCTTTGAATTTACGGCAGTTATCGTTTGTCACAGAAAAAATACCCTTGTTAAAACAAAAAACGTTGCTGGTAAACTACCTCTTTCCCTTAACCTATCTTCACCAAAAACAATAGGTCTTTAGTACTCATCAAAACAGGGCTGTATGCAAAAACGTATTTGATTCTGTTTGAATTTGCGGCTGTTATCGTTTACCATAGAAAAAAATCGGTATGGAGAACCATACATGACTTCCATATTCTAAGATTTATATTTAAAATCATTTTCGAAATGAAATATTACCATAGAAACTACTTCTTTCTACTTACTGCTTCAGCCTTAACCACAGTACTGTGGTCACTAACGTATACCACCTCACGTTATCGCACTCGATTTTCACTGATGATGGAAGTCGATGGCATTGCCGAAATGTCTGGTTTTGTAGAAAACATTGGACTACGGCCAAATATCCCGGGAAGGAATTTTAACAAAAACTACTTCTTTGTTGCCGATAACGTTGTACACATATATATCAGTGGCGAAGTTACATGGAGGCAATTGAGGCAATGCCTACCCTAACAAATTCTGTAGAATAAAAATTATAAATACGTATGAACTACATAACGTAAAGATTATACATTGTTACTGTGACTGTCAAATTTATTAAACCGAAACATGCTTTATTGAGCGAAAGCTAGATGGTGACAGGTGAGATTCGGCATAGTTCGTTTAAAGCGAATGAGGCAACCTGAACTTGCCTCAGCGTTTTTTGTATACATCGTATGTAAGCAATGTAGTGGTGTGATAGGGAAGTGTAGGGAGGGGGGATTGTCCCGCGCTGTACACATAGAGCGTTGAGGCATGCCTCACTTCTGTGGTCCAAACAGTTAAGTTAAAGCGCCTGTGTTGTTTCTAAGTGTTTATTTTATGCGGTTATTAAAAGTGTCACTGTTATTCCGCTGAACTAACAGATGATCAAGATTGTTATTTGAATTATTTGTAACATTAAACATATATATAGAAACTAACCAAGTTTAAAAATTTGAAGTTTAATCAGTTGTATTATCGTGTATGACTAATACAAGGATTGTTCAATAGACACACGTATAGAGCTGTAAAGCAATTTTTATTCAACGATTTTAAAAGAAGTCTCCAATAACATTAAGACATGAGTTCCACTGTTGCGCTAACCTGTAGATTCCCTGCTAGTAAAATTCTTACGGCTGTTTGTGGAACCATTCGGTTACAGCAAACTCTACCTCAGCGTCCGATTTGACCCACCGTCCTTTTAGTGATTCCTTAAAAAAAATTTAAGATAAGATTTTTGCCTACCCATTCATTAACTACTAGCTTCGCCAGTAAGCAAATTGATGTCCCTTTTTTCGGCTTGCACGCGTTATGTTGGTGTGGGTTTCGGCACTTTCCATTTAAAAAGCGTGCAAACGTAAGAAAATAAACATGAGTGAGGCCAGAAATAACGTGAATTGTGTGTTTGTGTCTTACCTGCCTTTTTATTGCCGTATTAAATGAAAAATGTTATATTACATTAAAATTAAAAAATTTTAATTTTATTGCCTGGCAACAAAATTATTTTATTTTTAACAATTACCATTGTTTCAAAAAGTTTAAATAAATTTGCAAGTACTTTACTCTTGTTAAAACGTAAAAGGTTGCTGGTAAACTACCCCTTCCCCTTAACCGATCTTCACCAAAATCCAAAGTCCTTGAGACCTCTACAATTCAGGGATGTATGCAAAAAATTATTTGATTCTGTTCGAATTTGCGGCTTTTATCGTTTGCCATAGAAAATAAAAAAACGGTGCAGGTAAACTACCCCTTCCCCTTAACCGATCTTCACCAAAAACAATAGGTCTTGAGTACTCTACAAATCAGGGCTGTATGCAAAACATTATTTGATTCTGTTTGAATTTTGCGGTTGTTATCGTTTGCCATAGAAAATACCCTTGTTAAAAAAACGTTGCAAGTAAACTACCCCTTTCGCTCAACCGATCTTCACCAAAAACAATAGGTCTTGAGAACTCTACAATTTAGGGCTGTATACGAAACATTATTTAAGTCTGTTTGAATTTGCGGCTGTTATCGTTAGCCAAAAAAAAAAATTTCCCTTGATAAAAAAACCGTGCAGGTAAACTACCCCTTCCCCTCAACCGATCTTCACCAAAAACAATATGTCGCGAGTACTCTACAAATCAGGGCTGTATGCAAAAAATTATTTGATTCTGTTTGAATTTGCGGCAGTTATCGTTTGCCATAGAAAATACGCTTGATAAAAAACGTTGCAGGTAAACTACCCCTTCCCCTCAACTGATCTTCACCACAAACAACACGTCTTGAGTACTCTACAAATCAGGGCTGTATGCAGAAAATTATTTGATTCTGTTTGAATTTGCGGCTGTTATCGTTTGCCATAGAAAATACCCTTGTTAAAAAAACGTTGTAGGTAAACTACCCCTTTCCCTTAACCGATCTTCACCAAAAACAATAGGTCTTGAGAACTCTAAAATTTAGGGCTGTATGCAAATAATCTTTTGATTCTGTTTGAATTTGCGGCTGTTATCGTTTGCCATAGGAAATACCCTTGTTAAAACATAAAACGTTACAAGTAAACTACCCCTTTCCCTTAACCGATCTTTACCAAAAACAAAAGGTCTTGAGAACTCTACAATTCAGGGCTGTATACGAAACATTATTTAAGTCTGTTTGAATTTGCGGCTGTTATCGTTTGCCAAAAAAAAAATTTCCCTTGATAAAAAAACCGTGCAGGTAAACTACCCCTTCCCCTCAACCGATCTTCACCAAAAACAATAGGTTGTGAGTACTCTACAAATCAGGGCTGTATGCAAAAAAGTATTTGATTCTGTTTGAATTTGCGGCAGTTATCGTTTGCCATAGAAAATACGCTTGATAAAAAACGTTGCAGGTAAACTACCCCTTCCCCTCAACTGATCTTCACCAAAAAGAATAGGTCTTGAGTACTCTACAAATCAGGGCTGTATGCAGAAAATTATTTGATTCTGTTTGAATTTGCGGCTGTTATCGTTTGCCATAGAAAATACCCTTGTTAAAAAAACGTTGTAGGTAAACTACCCCTTTCCCTTAACCGATCTTCACCAAAAACAAGAGGTCTTGAGAACTCTACAATTTAGGGCTGTATGCAAATAATCTTTTGATTCTGTTTGATTTTGCGGCTGTTATCGTTTGCCATAGGAAATACCCTTGTTAAAACATAAAACGTTACAAGTAAACTACCCCTTTCCCTTAACCGATCTTCACCAAAAACAAAAGGTCTTGAGAACTCTACAATTCAGGGCTGTATACGAAACATTATTTGATTCTGTTTGAATTTGCGGCTATCGTTTGCCAAAAAAAAAATTTCCCTTGATAAAAAAAAAAACCGTTGCAGGTAAACTACCCCTTTCCCTCAACCGATCTTCACCAAAAAAAATAGGTCGCGAGTCCTCTACAAATCAGGGCTGTATGCAAAAAATTATTTGATTCTGTTTGAATTTGCGGCAGTTATCGTTTGCCATAGAAAAAAATCTACAGACACACAGACAGACACACAGACACACAGACACACACACAGACACTTTTCGGAAAACGACTTTTTTTCATGTTTTGAGTGTAGTAGAATCAGAATCTGCAATAATCTCGAACACGATTTTTTTTGCCATCACCATACTTCCATTCCTTAAGGAAATATGGAAGTAAAAATTACCCTTGATAAAAAACCGTTGCAGGTAAACTACCCCTTTACCTTAACCGATCTTCACCAAAAACGATAGGTCTTGAGAACTCTACAATTCAGAGCTGTATGCAAAATATTATATGATTTTGTTTGAATTTTTGGGTGTTATCGTTTGCCATACAAAATACCCTTGATAAAACAAAAAACATGGCTGGTAAACTACCCCTTTCCCTTAAACGATCTTCACCAAAAACAATAGGTCTTTAGTACTCAAGAAATCAGGGCTGTATGCAAAAACGTATTTGATTCCGTTTGAATTTGCGGCTCTTATCGTTTGCCATAGAAAATACCCTTTTAAAACATAAAACGTTGCAGGTAAACTACCCCTTTCCCTTAACCGATCTTCACCAAAAACGAAAGGTCCTGAGAACTCTACAATTCAGGGCAGTATGCAAAACATTATTTGATTATGTTTGAATTTGCGGCTGTTATCGTTTGCCATAAAAAATACCCTTGTTAAAACATAAAACGTTGCCGGTAAACTACCCCTTCACCAGATCCGATCTTTACCAAAATCAACAGATCTTGAGAACTCTACAATTCAGGGCTGTATGCGAAATATTATTTGATTCTGTTTGAATTTGCGGCTGTTATCGTTTGCCAAACAAACAAAATTACCCTTGATAAAAAAAAACCGTTGCCGGTAAACTACCCCTTTCCCTCAACTGATCTTCACCAAAAACAATAGGTCGCGAGTACTCTACAAATGAGGGCTGTATACAAAAAATTATTTGATTCTGTTTGAATTTGCGGCTGTTATCGTTTGCCATAGAAAAAAAAAATCTACAGACACACACACACACACACACTTTTCGAAAAACGACTTTTTTCATGTTTTGAGTGTAGTACAATCAGAATCTGCAATAATCTCGAACACGATTTTTTTTGCCATCACCATACTTCCATTTCCTTAAGGAACATGGAAGTAAAATTGTACTAACTAGGAGAACTATTCTAAATACCAGTGTCATTATATCATAAAGTATTAGATATCGGTATGGAAAACCATACATGACTTCCATGTTCTCAGATTTATATTTAAAATCATTTACGAAATGAAATATTTCCATATAAACTACTTCTTTCTTCAGCCTTAACCACAGTACTGTGGTCACTATAGTTAACTGCATGGTAGTATCGTCAAGGTCACACCGCTTCCTTACAGCGTTGCCACTCAGCAACAGTTTCCCTTTCTTCCGAAAAATGCTACACTAGTAAGTAGGCCTACTTAATGTAAAGAATATAACAAAGTGATTTTTAAATTAAATATTTACTTTGTTGTTATCAATAAGGCTTCCATTAAAATCATTTTTTGTGCTTTAAACTGTCGAACATTCTAAAATCAATGACAATAGAAGACTGAAATATCGGTATGGAGAACCATACATGACTTCCATATTCTAAGATTTATATTTAAAATCATTTTCAGCCAAACAGCCAGGCTGTGTCTTACCTGCCTTTTTATTGCTGTATTAAATGAAAAATATTATATTACATTAAAATGAAAAAATTATAATTTTATTGCCTGGCAACAAAATTATTTTATTTTTAACAATTACCATTGTTTCAAAAAGTTTAAATAAATTTTCAAGTACCATACTCTTGTTAAAACGTAAAAGGTTGCAGGTAAACTACCCCTTCCCCTTAACCGATCTTCACCAAAATCGAAAGTCATTGAGACCTCTACAATTCAGGGACGTATGCAAAAAATTATTTGATTCTGTTTGAATTTGCGGCTGTTATCGTTTGCCATAGAAAATACGCTTGATAAAAAAACGTTGCAGGTAAACTACCCCTTCCCCTTAACCGATCTTCACCAAAAACAATAGGTCTTGAGTACTCTACAAATCAGGGCTGGATGCAAAACATTATTTGATTCTGTTTGAATTTGCGGCTGTTATCGTTTGCCATAGAAAATACCCTTGTTAAAAAAACGTTGCAGGTAAACTACCCCTTTCCCTCAACCGATCTTCACCAAAAACAATAGGTCTTGAGAACTCTACAATTTAGGGCTGTATGCAAATAATCTTTTGATTCTGTTTGAATTTGCGGCTGTTATCGTTTGCCATAGGAAATACCCTTGTTAAAAAAACGTTGCAGGTAAACTACCCTTTTCCCTCAACCGAACTTCACCAAAAACAATAGGTCTTGAGAACTCTACAATTTAGGGCTGTATGCAAATAATCTTTTGATTCTGTTTGAATTTGCGGCTGTTATCGTTTGCCATAGGAAATACCCTTGTTAAAACATAAAACGTTACAGGTAAACTACCCCTTTCCCTTAACCGATCTTCACCAAAATCAACAGATCTTGAGAACTCTACAATTCAGGGCTGTATGCGAAACATTATTTGATTCTGTTTGAATTTGCGGCTGTTATCGTTTGCCAAACAAACAAAATTACCCTTGCTAAAAAAAAACCGTTGCAGGTAAACTACCCCTTTCCCTCAACCGATCTTCACCAAAAACAATAGGTCGCGAGTACTCTGCAAATCAGGGCTGCATGCAAAAAATTATTTGATTCTGTTTGAATTTGCGGCAGTTATCGTTTGCCATAGAAAAAAAATCTACAGACACACAGACAGACAGACAGACAGACACACACACACAGACACTTTTCGGAAAACGACTTTTTTTTCATGTTTTGAGTGTAGTAGAATCAGAATCTGCAATAATCTCGAACACGATTTTTTTTGCCATCACCATACTTCCATTCCTTAAGGAATATGGAAGTAAAAAACAACGATACATTTTGAAGGTTCATAGATGCCTATTTCAGAAATTTTATAGATAAAATTTAATGCTATTTAAAGTAAAAAACATATTAAAATCTTACGAGTATCACACAGTTGTTCTGGTTTTGTAAGATAGTGTAATGTAAGGTTAACTTGCGTTTTACTGTATTTTTTTAAGTAAAATTTTACAGGGAGAAATTTTCTAATACATACATTAGAATACATTGTCAATAATTCTTAATAATAATTACATCACAATTAATACATTGTTAATAATTAATTAACAATGAATTTCCATAACTTATATATAACATTCAATGCGATGCGTCAGCTATAGTTTGTTTGAAAGAATTGTCATACGCATCCTGTGTCTTAAGCTTGCTCCATTTAATTATTGAAGAGACACCGCACTATTCGTGACTTCTAAAAATATTCTATTTTTATTTCCTGCACTGCTTATTAATAATTAAGTAAAAAAATAGAACTATACTATAAGACGTTACATGCACAAGTAGCATAAAAATAATCGTATGTATAAACGTGAAACGAGTTGGATGTCTTAAGAAAATAAGGATAATTTTATAAACAACAAATACAAATGCCTCATGAAATAAATTTAAAATTCCTTATTCATACATTAATATATTATAAATCTTTAAATATAGAAATTAAATTTATAATTCTATATTTTATGAATTGTCCTTACAAATTTTATAATTAAAATTTTCCTTATTTTATAAACTATAGAATTCCTTATGAGTATTATAAATAATAGTCAGTACTGTAACTGAAATGGGATTGGCTTTTGCCACAACAGCGACAAATTTGTTTACAGAAATTGCTCAGTCCTATTTATCTTTGTGCAACGGAAGAAAGGTAGTAGTGCGGCCAGTAAACATACACATTTTTGAGGGGAGTGTACAATGACAAAGGCATTCATAAAAGTGTCAATATACCGAATATTTATCGAAAAGACATGCCGACAGGGTACACGCAATTTGCATACCAAATGTGTACATATACCTAACAGAACTTCCGAACCATATGGCTTAGGAACGACCGTGCAGAGAACAAAACAGATTCATTTACAAAAGGGAAAAGACCGTGAGTATGAAAAAATTAAAGCGACAACAGCAGGCAAGGTCAGCGTTCTCAGACAACTGTCAGTCTGTAGGATAACCACCCATGAAGAAAACAGTAAAACTTTAAATAAGTAAGTTCACTGTATGGAAAACACAAAATAACTGACCTAATGGTACTTCGTAAAGTTAGGGAGTATATTGCTAAAAGCTTTAGATTCCAACATAAGAAAAACCAGCGCAGTATAAATCGTAGATCAGAGAACTGCAAATCGTAACAAAAGAAGCCAAAGAAAGAGAAGAAACGCAAAGATATAAATTCTGTAGATATTTACGCGACAACAAAAAATATGTTGCCGACTCGCACAAATTTTTATAGCTCAAATACTGGCGCCCAGAATTTAACTGAGTAATGTTACCCACAAATAATTATTCCTGATAAAAAAAATTCATTTACGCGATACGCATAAATAAATTTGAAACGAGCAATATAAGGTGGATGTATGAAATTTGCTTTCGTAACACTGCTAAAACGCTACACACTGTACTAGCCGGCAACAACCCTGGGCGAGGGGCGTGGAGGTGACAGGGAGAAGCAGTGAAAGTGAGTGACCTTGACGGTACTACTTCCATGCAGTTAACTCTAACGTATACCACCTCATGTTAGCGCACTCAATTTTCACAGTTGATACCACTGCCGAAACGTCTGGTTTTGTACAAAACATTGGACCAGGCCAAACAGCCCGAGAAGGAATTTAACAACAAAGTACTTTGTTGCCGATAACGTAGTACACATGACATATAAATACAGTGGATTATTATGATCTTCTTTTCAGGATACTTTATTTATCAAAATTAAGTACAGTACTCTATTTTTTTTTTAAACATGTTCTCTGGTATCCAAGTCACATTTCAATACAGATTAAAATTTATTACCTTTTTATCCGTCGTGTGACTTCTTATTTTTTTTTTTTTGAAATTACACGTTTTGAAGCACAAGGCCTCATCTTCAGATTCTGAATTTTAAATCGCATCAGCTATACGATATGGTTATTGACAAATTCATAATAAGCAGGAATGGACAGCAATCGGTTGTAGGGCGTTGTGATAAGACCGTAGAGGAGTTGCAGGCAGTGCGTCACGAGCCAGCAAAGGGTGCGCACCCAGACATCGGTTCACGTGTGTAGTGTGGTTTATTTTAATGTGTAATAGTTTAATTTTAATGTGTTAACAACGTCCACACGGGACTGAAATCTGAAGATGAGGCCTTGTGCTTCGAAATGCGTAATTTAAATAAAAAACAATAAGAAGTCACTCGACGTATAAAAAGGTAAAACATTTTTCTTTACTCTTGTTAAAACATAAAATGTTGCAGGTAAACAACCCTTTCCCCGCAACCGATATTCACCAGAATCAATAGGGCTTGAGTTATATACAACTCAGGCACATATGCAAAAAATTATTTGATTCTGTTAGAATTTATGGCAGTTATCGTTCGTCATAAAAAAATTACCCTTGTTAAAACATAAAATGTTACATGTAAACTACCCTTTCCCCTTAACCGATCTTCGCCAAAATCAAAATGCCTTGACTACTCTACAATTCAGGGATGTATGCAAAAAATTATTTGATTCTGTTTGAATTTGCAGCAGTTATCGTTCGTCACAGAAAATATCGGTATGGAGAACCATACATGACTTCCATGTTCTAAGATTTATATTTAAAATCATTTTCGAAATGAAATATTTCCATAGAAACTACTTCTTTCTACTTACTGCTTCAGCCTTAACCGCAGTACTGTGGCCACCTCACATTATTGCACTTGATTTTCACTGATGATGGAAGTCGATGGCACTGCCGAAACATCTCGTTTTGCAGAAAAACTTGGTCTACGGCCAAACAGGACGGGAAGGAATTTTAACAACAAATTACTTCTTTGTTGCCGATAACGTACTACATATATAAAAAATTATTCCCTCCCCCATCAACTATAATTTTTACTTATAGAAAATTACCCCCACCCCGTTCAACTAGCTTCTTCATTTATAGATATTTCATCTACGTTTCTACAGTGGACTATTAAGATCTTCTTATCAGAATAATTTTTTAATTAAGAATTTTACTCTTGTTACAACAAAAAATGTTTCAGGTAAACTACCCTTTCCCCGTAACCGATCTTCACTAAAATCAATAGGCTTTGAGTCCTCTACAACTCAGGTACATATGTAAAAAATTATTTGAATCTGTTTGAATAAAGGCAATTATCGTTCGTCATGAAAAAATTTCTCTTGTTAAAACATAAAATGTTGCAGGTAAACTACCCCTTTCCCTTAACGGATCTTCACCAAAATCAACAGACCTTGAGTTCTCTACAATTTAGGGACGTATGCAAAAACTTATTTGATTATGTTTGAATTTACAGCAGTTATCGTTCGTCATAGAAAAAATTAACCTTGTTACAACAAAAAATGTTTCAGGTAAACTACCCTTTCCCCGTAACCGATCTTCACTAAAATCAATAGGCTTTGAGTCCTCTACAACTCAGGTACATATGTAAAAAATTATTTGAATCTATTTGAATAAAGGCAATTATCGTTCGTCATGAAAAAATTTCTCTTGTTACAACATAAAATGTTGCAGATAAACTACCCCTTTCCCTTAACCGATCTTCACCAAAATCAACAGACCTTGAGTTCTCAACAATTTAGGGACACATGCAAAAACTTATTTGATTATGTTTTAATTTACGGCAGTTATCGTTCGTCATAGAAAAATTACCCTTGTTAAAACATAAAATGTTTCAGGTAAACTACCCTTTCCCCGTAACCGATCTTCACTAAAATCAATAGGCTTTGATTCCTCTACAACTCAGGTACATATGTAAAAAATTATTTGAATCTATTTGAATAAAGGCAATTATCGTTCGTCATGAAAAATTTTCTCTTGTTACAACATAAAATGTTGCAGGTAAACTACCCCTTTCTCTTACTGATCTTCACCAAAATCAATAGGTCTTGAGTCCTCTACAACTCAGGCGTGCATGCAAAACATTATTTGATTCTGTTTGAACGTGAGGCAGTTATCGTTCGTCATAGAAACAATTACTCTTGTTAAAACATTAAAGGTGGCAGGTAAACTACCCCTTTCCCTTAACCGATCTTCACCAAAATCAATAGCCCTTCAGTTCTTTACATTTTAGGAACGTATGCAAAAAATTATTTGATTCTCTTTGAATATGCGGAAGTTATCGTTCGTCACAGAAAAAATTACCCTTGTTAAAACATAAAACATTGCAGGTAAACTACCCCTTTCCCTTAACCGATCTTCACCAAAATCAACAGACCTTGAGTACTCTATAATTCAGGAAGATGTGCAAAAAGTATTTGATTTTGTTTGAATTTTCGGCAGTTATCGTTCATCATAGAAAAATTACCCTTGTTAAAACATAAAACGTTGCAGATAAACTACCCCTTTCCCTTAACCGACCTTCACCAAAAACAATAGGTCTTCAGAACTCTACAATTCAAGGTTGCATGCAAAACATTATTTGATTCTATTTGAATTTGCGGCCGTTACCGTTTGCCATAGAAAAAAATTACCCTTGATCAAAAAAGAATGTTGCAGGTAAACTACCCCTTTCCCTTACCCAATCTTCACTAAAAACAATAGGTCTTGAGTACTCTACAATTCAGAGCTGTATGCAAAAAATTATTTGATTCTGTTTGAATTTGCGGCTGTTATCGTTTGCCATAGAAAAAAATCTACAGAAGGCACACAGACACACACACACACACACACACACTTTTCGAAAAATGACTTTATTCATGTTTTGAGGGTAGTACAATCAGAATCTGCAATTATCTCGAACACGATTTTTTTTGCCATCACCATACTTCAATTTCCTTAAGGAACATGGAAGTAAAATATCGGTATGGCGAACCATACATGACTTCCATGTTCTAAGATTTATATTTAAAATCATTTTCGAAATGAAATATTTCCATAGAAACTACGTCTTTCTACTTATTACTTCAGCATTAACCACAGTACTGTGGTCACTAACGTATACCACCTCACGTTTTCACACTAGATTTTCACTGATGATGGCACTCGATGCCACTGCCGAAAAGTCTGGTTTTGCAGAAAACATTGGACTACGGCTAAACAGCCCGGGAAGCAATTTTAACAAAAAACTACTTCTTTGTTGCCGATAATGTAGTACACATATAAAAAATTCTCCCCTCCACCTTCAACTATAAATTTTAATAATAGAAAATTACCCCCACCCCGTTCACCTAACCTCTTCATTTACAGATATTGCATCTACGTTTCTACAGTGGATTATTATGAGCTTCTTATCAGGATACTTTATTTATAAAAATTAAGTTCTTTACTCTTGTTAATTCATAAAAAGTTTCAGGTAAACTACCCCTTTCTCTTAACCGATCTTCTCCAAAATCAATAGACCTTCAGTACTCTACAATTCAGGGACGCATGCAAAAAAATATTTGATTCTGTTTGAATGTGCGGCAGTTATCGTTCGTCATGGAAACATTTCTCTTGTTACAACATAAAATGTTGCAGGTAAACTACCCCTTTCCCTTAACCGATCTTCACCAAAATCAGTAGGCCTTGAGATCTCTACAATTCAGGAAAGTGTGCAAAAAATTATTTGATTCTCTTTGAATTTTCGGCAGTTATCTTTCGTCAAAACAAAAATTACCCTTCTTAAAACATAAAATGTTGCAGACAAATTACCCCTTTCCCTTAACCGATCTTCACCAACACCAACATGTATTGAGAACTCTACAATACAGGGCTGTATGCAAAACATCATTTGATTCTGTTTGAATTTGCGGCTGTTATCGTTTGCCATAGAAAAATATCGGTATGTAGAACCATACATGACTTCCATGTTCTAAGATTTATATTTAAAATCATTTACGAAATGAAATATTTCCATAGAAACTACTACTTTCCACTTATTGCTTCAGCCTTAACCACAGTATTGTGGTCACTAACGTATACCACCACACGTTATCGCACACGATTTTCACTGATATGGCAGTCGACACCACTGCAGAAAACATTGGACTACGGCCAAACAGCCCGGGAAGGAATTTTAACAACAAACTACTACTTTGTTGCCGATAACGTATTACACAAATAAAAATTATCCCCTCCGCCTTTAACTATAAATTTCTTTTATAGAAAATTACCCCCACCCCGTTCAACTAGCCTCTTCATTTATAGATATTTCATCTACGTCTCTACAGTGGATTATTAAGATCTTCTTATCAGGATACTTTATTTATCAAAATTAAGTACTTTACTCTTGTTACAACAAAAAACGTTTCTGGTAAACTACCCTTTCCCCGCAACCGATGTTCACCAAAATCAACAGGCCTTTCATTCTCTACAATACAGGGACATATGCACAACATTATTTGATTATGATTGAATTTACGGCAGTTATCGTTCGTCATAGACAAAATTAACCTTGTTATCACATAAAATGTTGCAGGTAAACTACCCCTTCCTCATAACTGATCTTCACCAAAACCAATAGGTCTTGAGTGCTCTACAATTCAGGGACGCATGCAAAACATTATTTGATTTTGTTCGAATGTGCGGCAGTTATCGTTCGTCATAGAAACAATTACTCTTGTTAAAATATTAAAGGTGGCAGGTAAACTACCCCTTTCCCTTAACCGATCTTCACCAAAAACAATAAGTCTTGAGAACTCTACAAATCAGGGCTGTATGCAAATAATTATTTGATTCTGTTTGAATTTTTTGGCTGTTATAGTTTGCCATAGAAAATACCATTTTAAAACATAAAATGTTGCAGGTGAACTACCCCTTTCCCTTAACCGATCTTCACCAACAACAATATGTATTGAGAACTCTACAATTCAGGGCTGCATGCAAAAAATTGTTTGATTCTATTTGAATTTGCGGCTGTTATCGTTTGCCAAAAAAAATACCCTTGTTAAAACATAAAACGTTGCTGGTAAACTACCCCTTTCCCTTAACCGATCTTCACCTAAAACAACAGGTCTTGAGAACTCTACAATTCAGGCTGTGTGCAAAACATTATTTGATTCTCTTTGGATTTGCGGCAGTTACCGTTCGTCATAGAAAAAATTACCCTTGTTAAAACATAAAAAGTTGCAGGTAAACTACCCCTTTCCCTTAACCAATCTTCAACAAAATCTATACAGACCTTGAACTCTGTATAATTGAAAAAGGTATGCACAAAAGTAGTTGATTCTGTTTGAATTTACGGCAGTTATCGTTCGTCATAGAAAAAATTACCCTTTTTAATATATAAAATGTTGCTGGTAAACTACCCCTTTCCCTTAACCGATCTTCACCAAAACCAACAGTTCTTGACAACTCTACAATTCAGGGCTGTATTCAAAATATAATTTGATTCTGTTTCAATTTGCGGCTGTTATCGTTTGCCATAGAATCAAATTACCCTTGATAAAAAAAACCTTGCCCATAAACTACCCCTTTCTTTTAACCGATCTTTACCAAAAACAACAGTTCCTGAGAACTCTACAAATCAGGGCGCATGAAAAAAATTATTTGATTCTGGTTTAATTTGCGGCTGTTATCGTTTGCCATAGAATACACACTTGTTAAAACATAAAATGTTGCAGGTAAACTACCCCTTTCCCTTAACCGATCTTCACCAAAACCAATAGGTCTTGAGAACATTGTAATTCAGGTCTGTATGCAAAAGAGTAGTTGATTCTGTTTGAATTTGCGGCTGTTATCGTTTGCCATAGAAAAAAATCTACAGACACACACACAGACACTTTTCGAAAAATTACTTTTTTTCATGTTTTGAATGTAGTACAATCAGAATCTGCAATAATCTTGAACACGATTTTTTTTGCCATCACCATACCTTCCATTTCCCTAAGGAACATGGAAGTAAAATATCGGTATGGAGAACCATACATGACTTCCATGTTCTAAGATTTATATTTAAAATCATTTTCGAAATGAAATATTTCTATAGAAACTACGTCTTTCTACTTATTGCTTCAGCATTAACCACAATACTGTGGTCACTAACGTATACCACCTCACGTTTTCGCACTCCATTTTCACTGATGATGGCAGTTGATGCCACTGCCGAAAAGTCTGGTTCTGCAGAAAACATTGGACTACGGCTAAACAGCCCGGGAAGCAATTTTAACAAAAAACTACTTCTTTGTTGCCGATAACGTAGTACACATATAAAAAATTCTCCCCTCCACCATCAACTATAAATTTTAATAATATAAAATTACCCCCACCCTGTTCACTTAACCTCTTCATTTATAGATATTTCATCTACATTTCTACAGTGGATTATTATGAGCTCCTTATCAGGATACTTTATTTATAAAAATTAAGTACTTTACTCTTGTTAAATCATAAAATGTTTCTGGTAAACTACCCCTTTCTCTTAACCGATCTTCTCCAAAATCAATAGACCTTCAGTCCTCTACAATTCAGGGACGCATGCAAAAAACTATTTGATTCTGTTTGAATGTGCGGCAGTTATCGCTCCTCATAAAAAAAATACCCTTTTTAAAACATAAAACGTTACTGATAAACTACCCCTTTCCCTTAACCGATCTTCAACAAAATCAACAGACCTTGAGTTCTCTTTAGTTCAAAAAGGTTTGCAAAAACGTAGTTGATTCTGTTTGAATTTACAGCAGTTATCGTTCGTCATATTAAAAATTACCCTTGTTAAAACATAAAATGTTGCAGGCGAACTACCCCTTTCCCTTAACCGATCTTCACCAAAAACGACAGGTCTTGAGTACTCTACAATTCAGGGCTGTATGAAAAATATTATATGATTCTGTTTGAATTTGCGGCTGTTATCGTTTGCCATAGAAAATACCCTCGATAAAACAAAAAACGTGGCAGGTAAACTACCCCTTTCCCTTAACCGATCTTCACCAAAAACAATAGGTCTTGAGAACTCTACAATTCAGGGCAGTATGCAAAAAATTATTTGATTGTTTGAATTTGCGGCTGTTATCGTTTGCCATAGTAAATCCCCTTGTTAAAACATAAAACGTTGCAGGTAAACTACCCCTTTCCCTTAACCGATCTTTACCAAAATCAACAGGTCTTGAGAACTCTACAATTCAGGGCTGTATGCGAAACATTTTTTGATTCTGTTTGAATTTGCGGCTGTTATCGTTTGCCAAACAAAAAATATCGGTATGGAGAACCATACATGACTTCCATATTCTAAGATTTATATTTAAAATCATTTTCAGCCAAACAGCCAGGCTGTGTCTTACCTGCCTTTTTATTGCTGTATTAAATGAAAAATATTATATTACATTAAAATGAAAAAATTATAATTTTATTGCCTGGCAACAAAATTATTTTATTTTTAACAATTACCATTGTTTCAAAAATTTAAATAAATTTTCAAGTACTTTACTCTTGTTAAAACGTAAAAGGTTGCAGGTAAACTACCCCTTCCCCTTAACCGATCTTCACCAAAATCGAAAGTCATTGAGACCTCTACAATTCAGGGAAGTAAGGGATATCCTTAAGGAATATAATAGTCGATCGATTAGTCGATACAATATTTTGATAAACGTATGCCTTAAAACTAATTACTGATTGAAAGATTATTATTTAAAATAACTAGGATACGTATACAGTTCTTTTATAACAATTCTTAACATAATAAACATCTTAAATTGACAAAAATACAATGTTTAGTTCTAGGCTTAAGTTGGCCTAAAACATCATAAGTTAGTTTTATCGGAACTTATCATAAAACGTTGCAAGTAAACTACCCCTTTCACTTACCCGATCTTCACCAAAATCAACAGGTCTTGAGAACTCTATAATTCAGGGCTATATGCAAAACATTATTTGATTCTGTTTACATTTGCGGCTTTTATCGTTTGCCATAGAAAATACCCTTGTTAAAATATAAAATGTTGCAGGTAAACTACCCCTTTATCTTAACCGATCTTCACCAAAACCAACAGGTCTTGGGAACTCTATAATTCAGGGCTGTATGCAAAAGAGTAGTTGATTCTGTTTGAATTTGCAGCTGTTATCGTTTGCATAAAAAATAAAAAAAATTACCCTTGATTTAAAACAACAGTTGCAGGTAAAGTACCCCTTTCCCTTAACCGATCTTCATCAAAATCAATAGGTCTTGAGTACTCTACAAATCAGGGCTGCATGCAAAGTATTATTTGATTTTGTTTGAATTTGCGACTCTTATCTTTTGCCATAAAAAATACCCTTTTAAAACATAAAACGTTGCAGGTAAACTACCCCTTTCCCTTAACCGATCTTCACCAAAAACAATAGGTCTTGGGTACTCTACAAATCAGGGCTGTATGCAAAACATTATTTGTTTCTGTTTGAATTTGCGTCTCTTATCGTTTGCCATAGAAAATACCCTTTTAAAACATAAAACGTTGCAGGTAAACTACCCCTTTCCCTTAACCGATCTTCACCAAAAACAATAGGTCTTGGGTACTCTACAAATCAGGGCTGTATGCAAAACATTGTTTGATTCTGTTTACATTTGCGGCTTTTATCGTTTGCCATAGGAAATACCCTTGTTAAAACATAAAACGTTGCAGGTAAACTACCCCTTTCCCTTAACCGATCTGTACCAAAATCGACAGATCTTGAGAACTCTACAATTTAGGGCTGTATGCGAAACATTATTTGATTCTGTTTGAATTGGCGGCTGTTATCGTTTGCCAAACAAACAAAGTTACCCTTGATTAAAAAAACCGTTGCAGGTAAACTACCCCTTCCCCTTAACCGATCTTCACCACAATCGAAAGTCATTGAGACCTCTACAATTCAGGGACGTATGCAAACAATTATTTGATTCTGTTTGAATTTGCGGCTGTTATCGTTTGCCATAGAAAATACGCTAGATAAAAAAACGTTGCAGGTAAACTACCCCTTCCCCTTAACCGATCTTCACCAAAAACAACAGGTCTTGAGTACTCTACAAATCAGGGCTGTATGCAAAACATTATTTGATTCTGTTTGAATTTGCGGCTGTTATCGTTTGCCATATGAAATACCCTTGTTAAAACATAAAACGTTACAGGTAAACTACCCCTTTCCCTCAACCGATCTTCACCAAAAACAACAGGTCTTGAGAACTCTACAATTTAGGGCTGTATGCAAATAATCTTTTGATTCTGTTTGAATTTGCGGCTGTTATCGTTTGCCATAGGAAATACCCTTGTTAAAACATAAAACGTTACAGGTAAACTACCCCTTTCCCTTAACCGATCTTCACCAAAATCAGCAGATCTTGAGAACTCTACAATTCAGGGCTGTATGCGAAACATTATTTGATTCTGTTTGAATTGGCGGCTGTTATCGTTTGCCAAACAAACAAAATTACCCTTGCTAAAAAAAAAAACCGTTGCAGGTAAACTACCCCTTTCCCTCGACCGATCTTCACCAAAAACAATAGGTCGCGAGTACTCTGCAAATCAGGGCAGTATGCAAAAAATTATTTGATTCTGTTTGAATTTGCGGCAGTTATCGTTTGCCATAGAAAAAAAATCTACAGACAGACACACAGACAGACAGACAGACAGACAGACACACACACACACAGACACTTTTCGGAAAACGACTTTTTTTCATGTTTTGAGTGTAGTAGAATCAGAATCTGCAATAATCTCGAACACGATTTTTTTTGCCATCACCATACTTCCATTCCTTAAGGAATATGGAAGTAAAATATCGGTATGGAGAACCATACATGACTTCCATATTCTAAGATTTATATTTAAAATCATTTTCAGCCAAACAGCCAGGCTGTGTCTTACCTGCCTTTTTATTGGTGTATTAAATGAAAAATATTATATTACATTAAAATGAAAAAATTATAATTTTATTGCCTGGCAACAAAATTATTTTATTTTTAACAATTACCATTGTTTCAAAAAATTTAAATAAATTTTCAAGTACTTTACTCTTGTTAAAACGTAAAAGGTTGCAGGTAAACTACCCCTTCCCCTTAACCGATCTTCACCAAAATCGAAAGTCATTGAGACCTCTACAATTCAGGGACGTATGCAAAAAATTATTTGATTCTGTTTGAATTTGCGGCTATTATCGTTTGCCATAGAAAATACGCTTGATAAAAAAACGTTGCAGGTAAACTACCCCTTCCCCTTAACCGATCTTCACCAAAAACAACAGGTCTTGAGTACTCTACAAATCAGAGCTGTATGCAAAACATTATTTGATTCTGTTTGAATTTGCGGCTATCGTTTGCCATAGAAAATACCCTTGTTAAAAAAACGTTGCAGGTAAACTACCCCTTTACCTCAACCGATCTTCACCAAAATCGAAAGGCATTGAGACCTCTACAATTCAGGGACGTATGCAAAAAAGTATTTGATTCTGTTTGAAGTTGCGGCTGTTATCGTTTGCCATAGAAAATACGCTTGATAAAAAAACGTTGCAGGTAAACTACCCCTTCCCCTTAACCGATCTTCACCAAAAACAATAGGTCTTGAGTACTCTACAAATCAGGGCTGTATGCAAAACATTATTTGATTCTGTTTGAATTTGCGGCTGTTATCGTTTGCCATAGAAAATACCCTTGTTAAACAAACGTTGCAGGTAAACTACCCCTTTCCCTTAACCGAACTTCACTAAAAACAATATGTCTTGAGAACTCTACAATTTAGGGCTGTATGCAAATAATATTTTGATTCTGTTTGAATTTGCGGCTGTTATCGTTTGCCATAGGAAATACCCTTGTTAAAACATAAAACGTTACAGGTAAACTACCCCTTTCCCTTAACCGATCTTCACCAAAATCAACAGTTCTTGAGAACTCTACAATTCAGGGCTGTATACGAAACATTATTTGATTCTGTTTGAATTTGCGGCTGTTATCGTTTGCCAAACAAACAAAATTACCCTTGCTAAAAAAAAACCGTTGCAGGTAAACTACCCCTTTCCCTCAACCGATCTTCACCAAAAACAATAGGTCGCGAGTACTCTGCAAATCAGGGCTGCATGCAAAAAATTATTTGATTCTGTTTGAATTTGCGGCAGTTATCGTTTGCCATAGAAAAAAAATCTACAGATAGACACACAGACAGACAGACAGACAGACAGACAGACAGACAGACACTTTTCGGAAAACGACTTTTTTTCATGTTTTGAGTGTAGTAGAATCAGAATCTGCAATCATCTCGAACACGATTTTTTTTGCCATCACCATACTTCCATTCCTTAAGGAATATGGAAGTAATTACCCTTGATAAAAAACCGTTGCAGGTAAACTACCCCTTTCGCTTAACCGATCTTCACCAAAAACGATAGGTCTTGAGAACTCTACAATTCAGGGCTGTATGCAAAATATTATATGATTCTGTTTGAATTTGCGGTTGTTATCGTTTGCCATACAAAATACCCTTGATAAAACAAAAAACGTGGCTGGTAAACTACCCTATGCCATTAACCAATCTTCACCGAAAACAATAGGTCTTGAGAACTCTACAATTCAGGGCTGTATACAAAACATTAGTTGATTCTCTTTGAATTTACGGCAGTTATCGTTCGTCATAGAAACAAGTACTTTACTCTTGTTAAAACGTAAAAGGTTGCAGGTAAACTACCCCTTCCCCTTAACCGATCTTCACCAAAATCGAAAGTCATTGAGACCTCTACAATTCAGGGACGTATGCAAAAAATTATTTGTTTCTGTTTGAATTTGCGGCTGCTATCGTTTGCCATAGAAAATACGCTTGATAAAAAAACGTTGCTGGTAAACTACCCCTTCCCCTTAACCGATCTTCACCAAAAACAACAGGTCTTGAGTACTCTACAAATCAGGGCTGTATGCAAAACATTATTTGATTACGGTTGAATTTGCGGCTGTTATCGTTTGCCATAGAAAATACCCTTGTTAAAAAAACGTTGCAGGTAAACTACCCCTTTCCCTCAACCGATCTTCACCAAAAACAGTAGGTCTTGAGAACTCTACAATTTAGGGCTGTATGCAAATAATCTTTTGATTCTGTTTGAATTTGCGGCTGTTATCGTTTGCCATATGAAATACCCTTGTTAAAACATAAAACGTTACAGGTAAACTACCCCTTTCCCTTAACCGATCTTCACCAAAAACAATAGGTCTTGAGTACTTTACAAATCAGGGCTGTATACAAATAATCTTTTGATTCTGTTTGAATTTGCGGCTGTTATCGTTTGCCATAGGAAATACCCTTGTTAAAACATAAAACGTTACAGGTAAACTACCCCTTTCCCTTAACCGATCTTCACCAAAATCAGCAGGTCTTGAGAACTCTACAATTCAGCGCTGTATGCGAAACATTATTTGATTCTGTTTGAATTTGCGGCTGTTATCGTTTGCCAAACAAACAAAATTACCCTTGCTAAAAAAAAACCGTTGCAGGTAAACTACCCCTTTCCATCAACCGATCTTCACCAAAAACAATAGGTCGCGAGTACTCTGCAAATCAGGGCTGCATGCAAAAAATTATTTGATTCTGTTTGAATTTGCGGCAGTTATCGTTTGCCATAGAAAAAAAATCTACAGACAGACACACAGACAGACAGACAGACAGACAGACACACACACACACACACAGACACTTTTCGGAAAACGACTTTTTTTCATGTTTTGAGTGTAGTAGAATCAGAATCTGCAATAATCTCGAACACGATTTTTTTTGCCATCACCATACTTCCATTCCTTAAGGAATATGGAAGTAAAATATCGGTATGGAGAACCATACATGACTTCCATATTCTAAGATTTATATTTAAAATCATTTTCAGCCAAACAGCCAGGCTGTGTCTTACCTGCCTTTTTATTGCTGTATTAAATGAAAAATATTATATTACATTAAAATGAAAAAATTATAATTTTATTGCCTGGCAACAAAATTATTTTATTTTTAACAATTACCATTGTTTCAAAAAATTTAAATAAATTTTCAAGTACTTTACTCTTGTTAAAACGTAAAAGGTTGCAGGTAAACTACCCCTTCCCCTTAACCGATCTTCACCAAAATCGAAAGTCATTGAGACCTCTACAATTCAGGGACGTATGCAAAAAATTATTTGATTCTGTTTGAATTTGCGGCTGTTATCGTTTGCCATAGAAAATACGCTTGATAAAAAAACGTTGCAGGTAAACTACCCCTTCCCCTTAACCGATCTTCACCAAAAACAACAGGTCTTGAGTACTCTACAAATCAGAGCTGTATGCAAAACATTATTTGATTCTGTTTGAATTTGCGGCTATCGTTTGCCATAGAAAATACCCTTGTTAAAAAAACGTTGCAGGTAAACTACCCCTTTACCTCAACCGATCTTCACCAAAATCGAAAGGCATTGAGACCTCTACAATTCAGGGACGTATGCAAAAAAGTATTTGATTCTGTTTGAAGTTGCGGCTGTTATCGTTTGCCATAGAAAATACGCTTGATAAAAAAACGTTGCAGGTAAACTACCCCTTCCCCTTAACCGATCTTCACCAAAAACAATAGGTCTTGAGTACTCTACAAATCAGGGCTGTATGCAAAACATTATTTGATTCTGTTTGAATTTGCGGCTGTTATCGTTTGCCATAGAAAATACCCTTGTTAAACAAACGTTGCAGGTAAACTACCCCTTTCCCTTAACCGTACTTCACTAAAAACAATAGGTCTTGAGAACTCTACAATTTAGGGCTGTATGCAAATAATATTTTGATTCTGTTTGAATTTGCGGCTGTTATCGTTTGCCATAGGTAATACCCTTGTTAAAACATAAAACGTTACAGGTAAACTACCCCTTTCCCTTAACCGATCTTCACCAAAATCAACAGTTCTTGAGAACTCTACAATTCAGGGCTGTATACGAAACATTATTTGATTCTGTTTGAATTTGCGGCTGTTATCGTTTGCCAAACAAACAAAATTACCCTTGCTAAAAAAAAAACGTTGCAGGTAAACTACCCCTTTCCCTCAACCGATCTTCACCAAAAACAATAGGTCGCGAGTACTCTGCAAATCAGGGCTGCATGCAAAAAATTATTTGATTCTGTTTGAATTTGCGGCAGTTATCGTTTGCCATAGAAAAAAAATCTACAGACAGACACACAGACAGACAGACAGACAGACAGACAGACAGACAGACAGACAGACAGACAGACAGACACACAGACACTTTTCGGAAAACGACTTTTTTTCATGTTTTGAGTGTAGTAGAATCAGAATCTGCAATAATCTCGAACACGATTTTTTTTGCCATCACCATACTTCCATTCCTTAAGGAATATGGAAGTAAAATTACCCTTGATTTAAAACAACAGTTGCAGGTAAACTACCCCTTTCCCTTAACCAATCTTCATCAAAATCAATAGGTCTTGAGTACTCTACAAATCAGGGCTGTATGCAAAGCATTATTTGATTTTGTTTGAATTTGCGACTCTTATCTTTTGCCATAAAAAATACCCTTTTAAAACATAAAACGTTGCAGGTAAACTACCCCTTTCCCTTAACCGATCTTCACCAAAAACAATAGGTCTTGGGTACTCTACAAATCAGGGCTGTATCCAAAACATTATTTGTTTCTGTTTGAATTTGCGTCTCTTATCGTTTGCCATAGAAAATACCCTTTTAAAACATAAAACGTTGCAGGTAAACTACCCCTTTCCCTTAACCGATCTTCACCAAAAACAATAGGTCTTGGGTACTCTACAAATCAGGGCTGTATGCAAAACATTGTTTGATTCTGTTTACATTTGCGGCTTTTATCGTTTGCCATAGGAAATACCCTTCTTAAAACCTAAAACGTTGCAGGTAAACTACCCCTTTCCCTTAACCGATCTGTACCAAAATCGACAGATCTTGAGAACTCTACAATTTAGGGCTGTATGCGAAACATTATTTGATTCTGTTTGAATTGGCGGCTGTTATCGTTTGCCAAACAAACAAAGTTACCCTTGATTAAAAAAAACCGTTGCAGGTAAACTACCCCTTCCCCTTAACCGATCTTCACCACAATCGAAAGTCATTGAGACCTCTACAATTCAGGGACGTATGCAAACAATTATTTGATTCTGTTTGAATTTGCGGCTGTTATCGTTTGCCATAGAAAATACGCTTGATAAAAAAACGTTGCAGGTAAACTACCCCTTTCCCTCAACCGATCTTCACCAAAAACAACAGGTCTTGAGAACTCTACAATTTAGGGCTGTATGCAAATAATCTTTTGATTCTGTTTGAATTTGCGGCTGTTATCGTTTGCCATAAGAAATACCCTTGTTAAAACATAAAACGGTACAGGTAAACTACCCCTTTCCCTTAACCGATCTTCACCAAAATCAGCAGATCTTGAGAACTCTACAATTCAGGGCTGTATGCGAAACATTATTTGATTCTGTTTTAATTGGCGGCTGTTATCGTTTGCCAAACAAACAAAATTACCCTTGCTAAAAAAAAACCGTTGCAGGTAAACTACCCCTTTCCCTCAACCGATCTTCACCAAAAACAATAGGTCGCGAGTACTCTGCAAATCAGGGCTGTATGCAAAAAATTATTTGATTCTGTTTGAATTTGCGGCAGTTATCGTTTGCCATAGAAAAAAAATCTACAGACAGACAGACAGACACACACACACACAGACACTTTTCGGAAAACGACTTTTTTTCATGTTTTGAGTGTAGTAGAATCAGAATCTGCAATAATCTCGAACACGATTTTTTTTGCCATCACCATACTTCCATTCCTTAAGGAATATGGAAGTAAAATATCGGTATGGAGAACCATACATGACTTCCATATTCTAAGATTTATATTTAAAATCATTTTCAGCCAAACAGCCAGGCTGTGTCTTACCTGCCTTTTTATTGCTGTATTAAATGAAAAATATTATATTACATTAAAATGAAAAAATTATAATTTTATTGCCTGGCAACAAAATTATTTTATTTTTAACAATTACCATTGTTTCAAAAAGTTTAAATAAATTTTCAAGTACTTTACTCTTGTTAAAACGTAAAAGGTTGCAGGTAAACTACCCCTTCCCCTTAACCGATCTTCACCAAAATCGAAAGTCATTGAGAGCTCTACAATTCAGGGAAGTATGCAAAAAATTATTTGATTCTGTTTGAATTTGCGGCTGTTATCGTTTGCCATAGAAAATACGCTTGATAAAAAAACGTTGCAGGTAAACTACCCCTTCCCCTTAACCGATCTTCACCAAAAACAATAGGTCTTGAGTACTCTACAAATCAGGGCTGTATGCAAAACATTATTTGATTCTGTTTGAATTTGCGGCTGTTATCGTTTGACATAGAAAATACCCTTGTTAAAAAAACGTTGCAGGTAAACTACCCCTTTCCCTCAACAGATCTTCACCAAAAACAATAGGTCTTGAGAACTCTACAATTCAGGGCTGTATGCGAAACATTATTTGATTCTGTTTGAATTTGCGGCTGTTATCGTTTGCCAAAAAAAAAAAATTTCCCTTGTTAAAAAAAACCGTTGCAGGTAAACTACCCCTTCCCCTCAACCGATCTTCACCAAAAACAATAGGTCGCGAGTACTCTACAAATCAGGGCTGTATGCAAAAAATTATTTGATTCTGTTTGAATTTGCGGCAGTTGTCGTTTGCCATAGAAAATACGCTTGATAAAAAACGTTGCAGGTAAACTACCCCTTCCCCTCAACCGATCTTCACCAAAAACAATAGGTCTTGAATACTCTACAAATCAGGGCTGTATGCAGAAAATTATTTGATTCTGTTTGAATTTGCGGCTGTTATCGTTTGCCATAGAAAATACCCTTGTTAAAAAAACGTTGTAGGTAAACTACCCCTTTCCCTTAACCGATCTTCACCAAAAACAACAGGTCTTGAGAACTCTACAATTTAGGGCTGTATGCAAATAATCTTTTGATTCTGTTTGAATTTGCGGCTGTTATCGTTTGCCATAGGAAATACCCTTGTTAAAACATAAAACGTTACAGGTAAACTACCCCTTTCCCTTAACCGATCTTCACCAAAAACAATAGGTCTTGAGAACTCTACAATTCAGGGCTGTATGCGAAACATTATTTGATTCTGTTTGAATTTGCGGCTGTTATCGTTTGCCAAAAAAAAAAAATTTCCCTTGATAAAAAAAAACCGTTGCAGGTAAACTACCCCTTTCCCTCAACCGATCTTCACCAAAAACAATAGGTCGCGAGTCCTCTACAAATCAGAGCTGTATGCAAAAATTTATTTGATTTTGTTTGAATTTGCGGCAGTTATCGTTTGCCATAGAAAAAAAATCTACAGACAGACAGACACACAGACACTTTTCGGAAAACGACTTTTTTTCATGTTTTGAGTGTAGTACAATCAGAATCTGCAATAATCTCGAACACGATTTTTTTTGCCATCACCATACTATTCCTTAAGGAATATGGAAGTAAAATTACCCTTGATAAAAAAAAAATCGATGCAGGTAAACTACCCCTTTCCCTCAACCGATCTTCACCAAAAACAATAGGTCGTGAGTACTCTACAAATCAGGGCTGTATGCAAAAACGTATTTGATTCTGTTTGAATTTGCGGCTCTTATCGTTTGCCATAGGAAATACCCTTTTCAAACATAAAACGTTGCAGGTAAAATTAGATGGCAAGGACAAGGTGTAATCGAGAAAAGAGATTTCAAGTTCGTTTACAGTGGACCTACAGCAAGAACAGGTCAGTTTGGGACTGGGTTCATAATGAACAAGAAAATATCTGACAGGGTAATTGGAATTGAACCAATATCTGATAGAATATGCAAGCTAAGAATGAAAGGCCATTTCAGAAATACAGTGGAATTTGGTTATTACGGCCTCGGCTGTTACCTCAACTCGGGTGTAGCGTTATTTTGTCATAAGTCCGGTCAAACTGATATCTTTAACATTATAAAAATTCCCGGTTTTAACGTCACTAAATATTGTACTACTCTGTTATAGCGTCAAAAATTTCTCAGATATTTTACTCTAAATTTCATATAAACGTATATATGTGCGCGTGCTACGCCCATGGCTATAGACATACGTTGTATGCAAGCGATAAGCAAAACAGAAGACGATAGCAAAATGCTTTAGTAAAGACAACTCGTACATGAAAATTTACCCGATGATGACGAAGACGATGACTTGCCGCTCTCAGAGTGGATTAAGAAATTCGACGTAAATGGATTTGGAAATGAACTTGATTCCTATGCATCAGTGGATGACCAAGTAGAAACATTCCAAGTGTTGAGTGATGCAGAAATTATCGCGGAAGTAAAATATCGGTATGGAGAACCATACATGACTTCCATATTCTAAGATTTATATTTAAAATCATTTTCAGCCAAACAGCCAGGCTGTGTCTTACCTGCCTTTTTATTGCTGTATTAAATGAAAAATATTATATTACATTAAAATGAAAAAATTAAAATTTGATTGCCTGGCAACAAAATTATTTTATTTTTAACAATTACCATTGTTTCAAAAAGTTTAAATAAATTTTCAAGTACTTTACTCTTGTTAAAACGTAAAAGGTTGCAGGTAAACTACCCCTTCCCCTTAACCGATCTTCACCAAAATCGAAAGTCATTGAGATCTCTACAATTCAGGGACATATGCAAAAAATTATTTGATTTTGTTCGAATGTGCGGCAGTTATTGTTCGTCATAGAAACAATTACTCTTGTTAAAACATAAAAGGTGGCAGGTAAACTACCCCTTTCCCTTAACCGATCTTCACCAAAAACAATAAGTCTTGAGAACTCTACAAATCAGGGCTGTATGCAAATAATTATTTGATTCTGATTGAATTTTTTGGCTATTATAGTTTGCCATAGAAAATACCATTTTAAAACATAAAATGTTGCAGGTGAACTACCCCTTTCCCTTAACCGATCTTCACCAACAACAGTATGTATTGAGAACTCTACAATTCAGGGCTGCATGCAAAAAATTGTTTGATTCTATTTGAATTTGCGGCTGTTATCGTTTGCCAAAAAAAATACCCCTGTTAAAACATAAAACGTTGCTGGTAAACTACCCCTTTCCCTTAACCGATCTTCACCAAAATCAACAGATCTTGAGAACTCTACAATTCAGGGCTGTATGCGAAACATTATTTGATTCTGTTTGAATTTGCGGCTGTTATCGTTTGCCAAACAAACAAAATTACCCTTGCTAAAAAAAAAACTGTTGCAGGTAAACTACCCCTTTCCCTCAACCGATCTTCACCAAAAACAATAGGTCTTGAGTACTCTACAAATCAGGACTGTATGCAAAACATTATTTGATTCTGTTTGAATTTGCGGCTGTTATCGTTTGCCATAGAAAATACCCTTGTTAAAAAAACGTTGCAGGTAAACTACCCCTTTCCCTCAACCGAACTTCACCAAAAACAATAGGTCTTGAGAGCTCTACAATTTAGGGCTGTATGCAAATAATCTTTTGATTCTGTTTGAATTTGCGGCTGTTATCGTTTGCCATAGGAAATACCCTTGTTAAAACATAAAACGTTACAGGTAAACTACCCCTTTCCCTTAACCGATCTTCACCAAAATCAACAGATCTTGAGAACTCTACAATTCAGGGCTGTATGCGAAACATTATTTGATTCTGTTTGAATTTGCGGCTGTTATCGTTTGCCAAACAAACAAAATTACCCTTGCTAAAAAAAAAACCATTGCAGGTAAACTACCCCTTTCCCTCAACCGATCTTCACCAAAAACAATAGGTCGCGAGTACTCTGCAAATCAGGGCTGCATGCAAAAAATTATTTGATTCTGTTTGAATTTGCGGCAGTTATCGTTTGCCATAGAAAAAAAATCTACAGACACACAGACAGACACACAGACAGACAGACACACAGACAGACACACACACAGACACTTTTCGGAAAACGACTTTTTTTCATGTTTTGAGTGTAGTAGAATCAGAATCTGCAATAATCTCGAACACGATTTTTTTTGCCATCACCATACTTCCATTCCTTAAGGAATATGGAAGTAAAAACATAGAAGCAGAAGATAGTGTTGAAGAAGATGCTGAGCAATAGGAGGATGCCGACATCGTTTGTCCGACAGTACAGGAAGCAATGAGAGCCGCCGAAACTCTCACGATTTTACTGCTTTAGAGAGACGTCTGACGACACGTTCAATGCACCGCAGCATCTCCACAGCACAACAGAAAGAATTTATTTTTCAGAAAGGAGTGTTCAAAAGAAAATTACGGATTACTTTCGACAGTAAGCCTAAATGTAAGTCACATGTACTTTCTTTTTGATCTTTTAAAATATACTTCATGCTGTTTGTATAAATGAAATGCAGTTTGTAAACTTTAGAATAAATATCACGAATAATGTTGATAATGCAAAGATCTATTTTTTTATTTCTCCTTCCTTACTAGTGATTAAAAAGGGTATTTTATAACGACTCTTTTATAACATCACTCGGACATAACGTCATTATTTTTTTGGTCCCTTCAATGATGTTATAACCAAGTTCCACTGTATAACACTCATATCAGTACATGCACCAACTGAGGATAAATCAGATGAAGAGAAGGAGGAATTTTATGGAAAATTAACAAGAGTGTACGCAGCAGTCCCAAAATACGACTTAGTTATCATTCTGGGGGACTTTAATGCTAAGATTGGAAAAGAGAATTTTCTGAAGGGCGTTACTGGGAAATTCTCCCTGCACAATGAATCCAGTGACAATGGAAGAATGCTTGCGGAGTTCGCTACAGCGTGCGGAATGCTCATAAAAAGCACCAGTTTTGATCATAAAAGAATCCACTTAGGGACATGGAGAGCCCCTGGGACTGATCTAATGAATCAAATTGATCATGTCCTTGTTAGCAAAAGACATGCAACCTCTATAGTAGACACTAGAGCAATGAGAGGTCCAAACTAGCTATGATCCAAAGAGATAAAGGAGAGAAAAGAATGAAATGGGATGTCGAGAAACTTAAAGATGGTCATTGTTGTGGTCAATACCAACTAATGATAACTAACAAACTTGATGAGGAAATCAATAATATTGAAGAAAAGTGGACAAACATGAAAGAAGCTGTTATAGAGGCGGCTAGAGAGATAGTAGGTGTGAAAAGGAGAAAACAGTCCGAATGGTTTGATGACGAGTGCAGAGAAGCTATACAGAAAAAGAATGAATACAGAAGGAAAATGTTGGAGAGAAATACTAGACAGAATAGTGACCGATATAGAGCTAGCAGACGCGAGGCAAACCATTTATGTAAGAAGAAAAAAAGAGAATACATGCAGGAGAAGGTGCGTAAAATAGAGGAATTATCAGAACAGAAGAAAACAAAAAACCTGTATAATGAGGTAAGAAGTATAAATAGAAGTTACCAACCAAAGCTAAATATCTGCAAAGACAAAGATGGAAAACTAATAGCAGAAGACAGGCTGATCCTCAACAGATGGGCTGAATATTTTGAAGAAATATTAAATAAGCCTGACACAGTGGAGACTGTAGAAGAGAATGTAAGAATAGGTCCAGAACCATATGTAGAAATTCCCTCAGTTGAGGAAGTGAGAAGAGCAATTAATCGACTAAAGAACGGGAAAGCGCCTGGCGAAGATCAGCTTAGCCCTGAACTGATCAAAAAAGGCGGTGGAGCACTAACTGCACAAATTCATGATATAGTATATAGTGTATGGGAGGAAGAGACAATGCCAAATGACTGGAAGACTGGAGTAATATGGCCAGTTTTTAAAAAAGGAGATAAAACTGTATGCAGTAATTATAGGGGCATAACACTGCTAAGCTGTTCTATAAGATATTTTCCATGATTCTCCTTGATAGGCTAAATGTTTATGCAGAGGAAATCCTAGGTGAACATCAAAGTGGATTTAGAGCCGACCGGAGCACAGTCGATGAAATTTTCGTCATGAGGCAGTCACTCGAAAGATGTTTCGAATATGGTATTGACCTCCATATACTGTTTATAGATTTCAGGCAAGCCTTCGATAGTGTAAATCGAAAAATGTTGCGAATAGCATTGGAAGAATTGGGAGTACCTCAAAAGATTGTGAGACTGGTACTGCTCAGTCTGAAAGATTTCAAAGGAAAAGTAGTTCTGAGAAGAAACAAAAGCCGAGATTTTACGGTTGGTACTGGAGTAAAGCAGCGTGATGCACTATCTGCAACCCTCTTCAACTTGGTACTACATTATGCTATAAACAAGATAGACTTCAGAGGACACATCTTCAAAAGGACGAGGCAACTAGGAGCATACGCGGATGATATTGTGCTGGTAGCCAGGAACAAAAATGTATTAAAAGATACCTTTATTGAAATGGAGAGGGAAGTAAGCAAAATTGGTTTGGAAGTCAATGAGGCTAAAACAAAATATATGAAAGTGTCTGCGAAGGAAAATAGAGAACTGCTAGACCTTCACACAGGCCATTACTGTTTCCAAGGAGTTACAGAATTTAAGTACCTAGGTGTTATTCTGAATCATGAAAACCGAGTGAGCAGTGAAATAGTAAATAGAATCATAACCGGCAATAGAGCCTACTATGCAAACCAATCATTACTGAAATCAAAGCTTCTAACTCCAAGAACCAAACTGATGTTGTATAAAACACTGATCAGACCTGTTGTTGCTTATGCATCCGAGACATGGACTCTCGTAAATAAGGATATAAGCGCTCTAAGAATTTTTGAAAGAAGAATACTGAGACAGATATTTGGACCGGTGAAGGAAGGGAATATGTATAGGATCCGAAATAACAGTGAGATAAATGAGTTGATTGGTGGACAAGACCTGTGAGGCACATAAAATCAGCTAGAATTAGATGGCTGGGACACGTATCCCGTATGAATGTTACGAGGATGCCCAAAACTATATTAAGTGGAACGATATTGGGCAAAAGAAGAAGAGGCAGGCCTTGAAGAAGATGGCAGCAGGATGTGGAAGAAGATCTGAGAAAGATGGGCATTAGGAACTGGAGACCGAGGGCAATGGACAGAGATGAGTGGAGACGGGTCGTAGCGGAAGCCAGGGCACACCATGGGCTGTAGTGCTGGAAAGTAGTAGTAGTAGTATCGTTTGCCATAGAAAAAAAATCTACAGACACACAGACACACACACAAACAGACACTTTTCGAAAAACGACTTTTTTTCATGTTTTGAGTGTAGTACAATCAGAATTTGCAATAATCTCGAACACGATTTTTTTTGCCATCACCATACTTCCATTTCCTTAGGGAACATGGAAGTAAAAAATTACCCTTGATAAAAAAAAAAATCTATGCAGGTAAACTACCCCTTTCCCTCAACCGATCTTCACCAAAAACAATAGGTCGTGAGTACTCTACAAATCAGGGCTGTATGCAAAAACGTATTTGATTCTGTTTGAATTTGCGGCTCTTATCGTTTGCCATAGGAAATACCCTTTTCAAACATAAAACGTTGCAGGTAAAATTAGATGGCAAGGACAAGGTGTAATCAAGAAAAGAGATTTCAAGTTCGTTTACAGTGGACCTACAGCAAGAACAGGTCAGTTTGGGACTGGGTTCATAATGAACAAGAACATATCTGACAGGGTAATTGGAATTGAACCAATATCTGATAGAATATGCAAGCTAAGAATGAAAGGCCATTTCAGAAATACAGTGGAACTTGGTTATTACGGCCTCGGCTGTTACGTCAACTCGGGTGTAGCGTTATTTTGTCATAAGTCCGGTCAAACTGATATCCTTAACATTATAAAAATTCCCGGTTTTAACGTCACTAAATATTGTACTACTCTGTTATAGCGTCAAAAATTTCTCAGATATTTTACTCTAAATTTCATATAAACGTATATATGCGCGCGTGCTACGCCCATGGCTATAGACATACATTGTATGCAAGCGATAAGCAAAACAGAAGACGATAGCAAAATGCTTTAGTAAAGACAACTCGTACATGAAAATTTACCCGATGATGACGAAGACGATGACTTGACGAAGACGATGACTTGCCGCTCTCGGAGTGGATTAAGAAATTCGACATAAATGAATTTGGAAATGAACTTGATTCCTATGCATCAGTGGATGACCAAGTAGAAACATTCCAAGTGTTGAGTGATGCAGAAATTATCGCGGAAGTAAAAAACATAGAAACAGAAGATAGTGTTGAAGAAGATGCTGAGCAATAGGAGGATGCCGACATCGTTTGTCCGACAGTACAGGAAGCAATGAGAGCCGCCGAAACTCTCACGATTTTACTGCTTTAGAGAGACGTCTGACGACACGTTCAATGCACCGCAGCATCTCCACAGCACAACAGAAAGAATTTATTTTTCAGAAAGGAGTGTTCAAAAGAAAATTACGGATTACTTTCGACAGTAAGCCTAAATGTAAGTCACATGTACTTTCTTTTTGATCTTTTAAAATATACTTCATGCTGTTTGTATAAATGAAATGCAGTTTGTAAATTTTAGAATAAATATCACGAATAATGTTGATAATGCAAAGATCTATTTTTTTATTTCTCCTTCCTTACTAGTGATTAAAAAGGGTCTTTTATAACGACTCTTTTATAACATCACTCGGACATAACGTCATTATTTGTTTGGTCCCTTCAATGACATTATAACCAAGTTCCACTGTATAACACTCATATCAGTACATGCACCAACTGAGGATAAATCAGATGAAGAGAAGGAGGAATTTTATGGAAAATTAACAAGAGTGTACGCAGCAGTCCCAAAATACGACTTAGTTATCATTCTGGGGGACTTTAATGCTAAGATTGGAAAAGAGAATTTTCTGAAGGGCGTTACTGGGAAATTCTCCCTGCACAATGAATCCAGTGACAATGGAAGAATGCTTGCGGAGTTCGCTACAGCGTGCGGAATGCTCATAAAAAGCACCAGTTTTGATCATAAAAGAATCCACTTAGGGACATGGTGTGACTTACTCATCGATCACATATATTATTATTATTAAATTTCCAATCAATTGTTACTTACCGTTACGATAATTCTTACGGGGTCACAGGATTCGGTCACATGTACCTAGATACAAACATGGTCTATAGGTTACGCAAAGTACTGACACAACTCATTTTGGAAGAGAATTAATATTTATTATTATTTAATCTTGACTGCTTGTAAACTCATTAAAATTCATTGAGATACATTGCTGTAAAGTGGTGCAACACCAACATAACACTTAGGAACTACAGCTTACCTTATTATTTCACAAGACACAAATGCAAATATCAAATAAAAACACAAATATACACAAAAGCTGCCCAGCTTTGCACACTCTCCCATTCATTCATATTTTAAAGAAACAAGAACCCCTTAACACATTTTCATATAATAATGCCCCCACATCGACCACGCGGTCATCGCGCCCGTACTAAGTCCCCGTTCAGGTGTCCGAAAGATATACGAAACTATTAACTCTTTTATGCTCACTCCTGACTGTTGTTAATCCCTTTAGACACTGTTGATTACATTCCAAATTTTAACGGTGAGGTCGGCCGATGTAATTACATTTTGTAAAATAAAATTTTAACCAGACCGCAAGCGGTCGGTAGGTGAGACGCACTGGGCAGAAGTTTGTTCTCTGTTCCCTCTCCACAGTTTTCAATACGGGAACTCACTGCCTTGGGCGTCGTCGCCGAAGCTTCGGCCCATGCTATGCATGTTGTTTTTTGAGTCAATGTCGCATATGATCTTCTATAGGCATTGGCTGACGTCATTTAAGTGGGCCGGACGTGTAAGTGAAGCCAAAGGGACGATGAATAATTTTACGCTCTAGCCATCTTGTTTTTAGTCGAGAGCGTCCTTTTGAGCGCATGCGGGTGTAGTTGCGCTTGAGCGTTGACACACATGTACAGAGTTCTTAGAATTTTGGTGGAGGTGCGAATTCCTCTGCCGCATTACTCAACAACAACCTGCGTCTTATTGCTTTGTTTCACTGTTCTGTTACACTGACTGTTATACGTTGCACAATAATACCGTTATTTCGCAATATGTTATAAGGCTCCCGACCGAAAACGAAATGAACAAAAATATACATATACCCCAAACGGTCAAAATAAAAACACCCAAAATTTGACCCGCTACAATACCCCCTCGATGAGAATTCTGCTGTTCACGACAGAAGAAATCTCATCGATCACCCCGAAGAGGACCGGTGAGGAACTGGTGCCAACAACCCCCTGGTTCTTAATCTCCTGGGTACACGACCCCCCTGGCTCAGCGACCATGGACTCATCTGAACGAGATCACTGGACTTCTCCATAAGAGATCCCAACACCGAGAAATCGAACAGACTCGCACCACGGCGCACCTCGCCTTATAACATGCTACCCCCAAAAATCCTCAATCCCTGGCCAAAATTATTCCAGCTCCTCCGCCGATATGGTTCCCCTTTTTGCAAGCTGGGCTGCCTTTAGCAAATACTGGGCTCACACACACTACCATTACATATTATCATAACACATTAAAAATAAAAACTTCCTTTTAAAATTTATCAAAAATTTAAAAAAAAATTAAAAGTCAAAAAAAAAATCTTTTATCAAAAAATTCTCTTCCTCTTTCTTCCTTTTTTTTTTTCTTTAACATGACTTAACCTAGACATTTCTATTAATATAAACACATCCTTACTCTAACATGAGAACCACTTATAGTCTACCAATATAATGCAATACAATAAAATACCCATGGTTAATGCACACAAAAAAAATCATTACTCAAAAATATTCACTCGCTGGCAGGCGAGAAAAAAAAATTTTTTTTTTTTTACAAAAAAAATTAAAATTTTCAAAATTTTAAAATTCAAAAAAAAATTTAAATTTATTCAGTAAAAGATTTTATTAAATTTATTTATTAAATAACATTTACTAAAATTATTCAAATATTGGTTTGACTTAATTAAACAAACAAATTAAAATTGGATTCCTACTATACAAGCTTAGTAGGTGTATGACCTCATCAGCTGATCGTAACTAGGTCAAGTCCAGAACCCTTGACCTACATATGTTATATATGATTTCTGAAAATACACTGAACATCTGTAATATCCTAACTTGGAATACAAAACATAATAAAATAAAACATTTAAAACAAACAAAAGATTAATATAATAATCAAGTTGACATTTAAATTAGTTAAAATAAACAATTTTTACTTGTATCTTGTTTTCCAAACTTTATCAAAATTCTGTCACTGGTTGAAAAAAAAAATAAACAATTGTATATTCTTTATCATGAATCTCTCTTTTTGCTTAACCATTCTACTCTATTCTCCCGTGGGTGATTTAAATTATTTATTCTCATTGACCGTATTAGATCTGTATACATATATGATCTTTACCTCTGTCTGACTCTATTATTAATCAACTTCACTTAGCATGACACCCATCTCTACCAAAATATCTACTAATCAGGACACTCTAAACCCCAACTTATCATTTAACACAAAACGCCACCTTCTCTACATATAAAATACTCTCTAACCCTTTGTACATAGGATACGTGTTTCCCCTACCCAAAAAACTCAATTCCCTTATTTGGCGGCCCGGATTCTACCTAAGGCGGCCCCTTCCCCACAAAAATCTATCCCTATCCCGTCCCAACCCTTGTTGCGGACTCCTACATGACACTACCCCCTAATACAAAATTGCCATCCCCAAAATTCTCAATCTCCTTACCTTACTACAAATACACAAAATAACATCATTAATTACAAACAACAATATATCACTCAAAATCTACATAGAGTTTCCATTACCACTGTGTCAACATCAATACTACTTACAATTCTACAACATACCTTACTTCAAAACAACATTACATCATCTTCATCTCTATCATTTCAAATTCAACTTAGCATTTAACTTGGACAGATATATGTGTCCCATAAAACATTTATCACCCATGAATTATCTTTTATTTTATTTCTCATATTCTTTTTATCCTTACTTCAAAATATCTGTAGTACATTAAACATAGCATTGAACATTAATAACTTGTAACCTTTATAACTAACCTACCAGTGACATCATTGCTGATCAGCTGATCTCCTGACATAATTAAAACACCATGAATACCATTCAAAATTGAACAATTACATGTAATACATTATCAACACTTACTCCTATTATGTTGATTGCCTGCCAGGCGGCTAATTATTGGCTTAGAAAAAAAAATACACATAATAAAAATACATTTTGTCAACAACTATATCTAACACACAACAATATTCATATACTGACATACACAACTATATACACCATACACCACTACTCCAAGTAACCTCTGAAACATTTAACAAAAAGTTATTTCAAATCAACACTTTATCATTTAATTACCAACTTCACTTCTCGTTAAACCATTTAAATTCATCAGAAAATTCAATAATATAATCTTTGAATTAATCAGAATATTTAAAACATTTCAAATTATTTACTTCAATTGATTATTAAAATTAAATATTTATTTGATTATTAAAATAACATATTTCAATTATTATCAAAATTCTACAAATCATTAACTATTGTCTTCATAATTATTTTATTATTTAATTAGAATGCAAAAATATTAATAATATTATTATTATTAACACAACATTTTCTAAAACATATACACATTACTTTTCTAACATTTCACAATACACACAAATGAATTCAATATTATTTACAAAATATGCGTCAAAACTGTTCAAGTGTATCTCACTTCAGATGTCCAAATCAGCAAGGTCATTACCAATAATTTACGATATTTAAAAATGTCCCAACACTGATCTTTTAGCTCACCCACCATCGTCATATATATATCTAGTGTATTTGTAACATTCATCATTTTTATCAACATACAATTTGTTATCATTACTATCATAATAATCCATCAATTCTATTTCATCCATTATACCATTATACATCATGTCAACATCAGTTAGGATTGTCCCGTCTATATCAGTGTTATTTGTTAACGTCAGGTAAATCGTTTTCTCATTTTTGTATTCCTCAACTACTGCGTCAGGTAAATCATTATAGTCAGGTCAGATATTATCAAAATTATTCTCTATCTCTCTTTCAACAGGTACGTATTTCACATGATTCATCATCACCCCTTCTAATATTTTTCTCAATTCATTATACTTTCTTTCTAACTTATATAGTTCTATTTCACTCTCAATACATAACTCTCTTTCTTCATAGCACCACATCACACTCTCACAATTATTACGGACAGAAGGTACAACATTATACAACCTTACTTCATTTAACAATAAGGGTCTCTTGCCCTGAAAAAACCACATTAAATCATCATCATCATTATAAACAATAAGGGGAAAATTTGCCCTCTGTCCCCATTCAATTACTACATTATCCTTCCACTCTCTCTCTACTTCATAAACACTCATTAACATTTCATTATCGCATTCTAAAACTTCATCAGTACTATTTGTTATTATATTTTCATCATTTGCTTCTACATTATTCTTCACCCCCACTATACTCTCAGAATTGTCTACTATTTCGTCATTTTTACATTTTGTCATATTTAAAACATTGTCACCTAATTTCTCAAACTTCTGTTCTAACTTATTTAAACTGGTTTTTATTATTTCGTTAGTGCTTTCTAAATGTTTATTAATTTCTTGTATTTCATGTTTCAACTCTTTATTCTGATTTTTTAATACATTGAATTTAGCGTCAGAATCATTCTTCAGTTCATTATATTTAATATTTGTATCACTCTTCATTTCTTTATTTTGTTCTAAAAGTAATTGTAACATACTCATTACCTCACTATTAAATTGTGCGTTACATTTTGTTGAAGTCGGGGTTAATTGCACACCCGAATCTTCAGTTACATTACTCTGGTCACTCAAATTTATCTCTGCTTTCTCTTGACTCGCACTGGGAGTCGAATGTATTTCAAAGTTACTAATGTCTGAGTCGTCGAAATTTTCGACGATATTTTCATTTATTTTATTCTCGTTCTCTGACATTTTGTATTGTTAATGTAAATTAAATTATATAAATTGCTTAAACCAGAATAATTAATTAAATAAATACAGTAATTATTTAAATTTTGTAATCTACTGTTAGGTTACTAAGCTAACCTAGAACATGCTTGTATCCATGTCGATGCGGAATCCAATTAATTAATTATAATTAATTCAATTCGTGCCTGTTTCGTGGCGCCATTGTGACTTACTCATCGATCACATATATTATTATTATTAAATTTCCAATCAATTGTTACTTACCGTTACGATAATTCTTACGGGGTCACAGGATTCGGTCACATGTACCTAGATACAAACATGGTCTATAGGTTACGCAAAGTACTGACACAACTCATTTTGGAAGAGAATTAATATTTATTATTATTTAATCTTGACTGCTTGTAAACTCATTAAAATTCATTGAGATACATTGCTGTAAAGTGGTGCAACACCAACATAACACTTAGGAACTACAGCTTACCTTATTATTTCACAAGACACAAATGCAAATATCAAATAAAAACACAAATATACACAAAAGCTGCCCAGCTTTGCACACTCTCCCATTCATTCATATTTTAAAGAAACAAGAACCCCTTAACACATTTTCATATAATAATGCCCCCACATCGACCACGCGGTCATCGCGCCCGTACTAAGTCCCCGTTCAGGTGTCCGAAAGATATACGAAACTATTAACTCTTTTATGCTCACTCCTGACTGTTGTTAATCCCTTTAGACACTGTTGATTACATTCCAAATTTTAACGGTGAGGTCGGCCGATGTAATTACATTTTGTAAAATAAAATTTTAACCAGACCGCAAGCGGTCGGTAGGTGAGACGCACTGGGCAGAAGTTTGTTCTCTGTTCCCTCTCCACAGTTTTCAATACAGGAACTCACTGCCTTGGGCGTCGTCGCCGAAGCTTCGGCCCATGCTATGCATGTTGTTTTTTGAGTCAATGTCGCATATGATCTTCTATAGGCATTGGCTGACGTCATTTAAGTGGGCCGGACGTGTAAGTGAAGCCAAAGGGACGATGAATAATTTTACGCTCTAGCCATCTTGTTTTTAGTCGAGAGCGTCCTTTTGAGCGCGTGCGGGTGTAGTTGCGCTTGAGCGTTGACACACATGTACAGAGTTCTTAGAATTTTGGTGGAGGTGCGAATTCCTCTGACGCATTACTCAACAACAACCTGCGTCTTATTGCTTTGTTTCACTGTTCTGTTACACTGACTGTTATACGTTGCACAATAATACCGTTATTTCGCAATATGTTATAAGGCTCCCGACCGAAAACGAAATGAACAAAAATATACATATACCCCAAACGGTCAAAATAAAAACACCCAAAATTTGACCCGCTACAATGGAGAGCCCCTGGGACTGATCTAATGAATCAAATTGATCATGTCCTTGTTAGCAAAAGACATGCAACCTCTATAGTAGACACTAGAGCAATGAGAGGTCCAAACTAGCTATGATCCAAAGAGATAAAGGAGAGAAAAGAATGAAATGGGATGTCGAGAAACTTAAAGATGGTCATTGTTGTGGTCAATACCAACTAATGATAACTAACAAACTTGATGAGGAAATCAATAATATTGAAGAAAAGTGGACAAACATGAAAGAAGCTGTTATAGAGGCGGCTAGAGAGATAGTAGGTGTGAAAAGGAGAAAACAGTCCGAATGTTTGATGACGAGTGCAGAGAAGCTATACAGAAAAAGAATGAATACAGAAGGAAAATGTTGGAGAGAAATACTAGACAGAATAGTGACCGATATAGAGCTAGCAGACGCGAGGCAAACCATTTATGTAAGAAGAAAAAAAGAGAATACATGCAGGAGAAGGTGCGTAAAATAGAGGAATTATCAGAACAGAAGAAAACAAAAAACCTGTATAATGAGGTAAGAAGTATAAATAGAAGTTACCAACCAAAGCTAAATATCTGCAAAGACAAAGATGGAAAACTAATAGCAGAAGACAGGCTGATCCTCAACAGATGGGCTGAATATTTTGAAGAAATATTAAATAAGCCTGACACAGTGGAGACTGTAGAAGAGAATGTAAGAATAGGTCCAGAACCATATGTAGAAATTCCCTCAGTTGAGGAAGTGAGAAGAGCAATTAATCGACTAAAGAACGGGAAAGCGCCTGGCGAAGATCAGCTTAGCCCTGAACTGATCAAAAAAGGCGGTGGAGCACTAACTGCACAAATTCATGATATAGTATATAGTGTATGGGAGGAAGAGACAATGCCAAATGACTGGAAGACTGGAGTAATGTGACCAGTTTTTAAAAAAGGAGATAAAACTGTATGCAGTAATTATAGGGGCATAACACTGCTAAGCTGTGTCTATAAGATATTTTCCATGATTCTCCTTGATAGGCTAAATGTTTATGCAGAGGAAATCCTAGGTGAACATCAAAGTGGATTTAGAGCCGACCGGAGCACAGTCGATGAAATTTTCGTCATGAGGCAGTCACTCGAAAGATGTTTCGAATATGGTATTGACCTCCATATACTGTTTATAGATTTCAGGCAAGCCTTCGATAGTGTAAATTGAAAAATGTTGCGAATAGCATTGGAAGAATTGGGAGTACCTCAAAAGATTGTGAGACTGGTACTGCTCAGTCTGAAAGATTTCAAAGGAAAAGTAGTTCTGGGAAGAAACAAAAGTCGAGATTTTACGGTTGGTACTGGAGTAAAGCAGGGTGATGCACTATCTGCAACCCTCTTCAACTTGGTACTACATTGTGCTATAAACAAGATAGACTTCAGAGGACACATCTTCAAAAGGACGAGGCAACTAGGAGCATATGCGGATGATATTGTGCTGGTAGCCAGGAACAAAAATGTATTAAAAGATACCTTTATTGAAATGGAGAGGGAAGTAAGCAAAATTGGTTTGGAAGTCAATGAGGCTAAAACAAAATATATGAAAGTGTCTGCGAAGGAAAATATAGAACTGCTAGACCTTCACACAGGCCATTACTGTTTCCAAGGAGTTACAGAATTTAAGTACCTAGGTGTTATTCTGAATAATGAAAACCGAGTGAGCAGCGAAATAGTAAATAGAATCATAACCGGCAATAGAGCCTACTATGCAAACCAATCATTACTGAAATCAAAGCTTCTAACTCCAAGAACCAAACTGATGTTGTATAAAACACTGATCAGACCTGTTGTTGCTTATGCATCCGAGACATGGACTCTCGTAAATAAGGATATAAGCACTCTAAGAATTTTTGAAAGAAGAATATTGAGACAGATATTTGGACTGGTGAAGGAAGGGAATATGTATAGGATCCGAAATAACAGTGAGATAAATGAGTTGATTGGTGGACAAGACCTGGTGAGGCACATAAAATCAGCTAGAATTAGATGGCTGGGACACGTATCCCGTATGAATGTTACGAGGATGCCCAAAACTATATTAAGTGTGTAACGTGTCAAAAATGGGGTATTTTATTTTATTTCAGTTTTCAGGGTTTCATAAAAAATATTGTGCAAGTTTTAATCCCATTGTGACAGAACACGTGGTGATTATAACAGTTTGTAACAAAGCAGCAACGTAATATTCCGTTGCGAAATCAGTTGAAGTATGTGGACACCTCAAATTTCCACGAACTTTGCTTATGTGTGGTCATGCGCCTGTACGCACGACACAGGTATACGCGCGGGTAGGACGCGAAGCAAATCAACCGACGCTGTCGAAAATGGCGCAGAAACGAACATTTTGTGAGATCTACCATCCGACCTGAAGGATACGAAAAACTTAAGGACCACCTCCTTAGTGACGTCAAACAGAAGTGCCTAAATATCATCGGCACATACTACGGAAAAGACCACTATGTATCATGAACAGAGTCGGTCAAATGCAACAAATCAACTATGAACGTCGATGAGATCTGTTGGCTGTGGACAGTAACTTCCTCCCGCTCGCAAGGGACGCTTGGGCAGTTAGTCGTTGATTGTGTCGGCCGACACAGCGCCAAGTGCGCTCTGCTAACTCTTATCAGTTTTTTTATGATATACCAGTGAAATAACAGTGAAACTCATGTGACCGCAGTCGGAATAAAAAGTGGAGAACACGTACATCGATTTTTCGGACACTAACAATAAATTTTAAAAAGGAGTAATAATGATCAACCGAAAACCACGTTGCCGGCGGGGGGGATATTATTAAAAAATGTTAAGGGTTTTATAATTTTCTGTGTGTCTGTGTGTGTGCAAAATTGCAGGCTGGGCAGTCTTGTGTGTGTGTATATAAAATAAGGTAAGCCGTAGTATAAGATAGAATAGGAGTGGTAATCATGTAACTCAAGCAAAGAATCAATTCTTACGAAAATCTTTCATATGTAGTAAAGTTTGTAAAAAAAAAAAATTTAAATGATTCAAAACTAAATTAAAATATTAATTCTCTTCATTCAAAATGTGCATTAATATTCATTTCGTAACCTTACACTGTTTCTGACCTCGCTTATAAAAGAACTCTGGGGACCCTTAGGAATATCGGTAAGTAACGAACAATTAAAATAAAAGTATAAATAAGTTAGTATTTATACAAATGGCGCCCGAACAGGGACAGCGGCTGCCACTCTGTTCGAGTAGGAACAGCAAGGCCAGGTGGTAGACCCGTTTTAAGGGCGTTTAAATATAACCACGAATATGTTGATATTCAAAAAACGTTAAAATGTAACTGCCAAAGCAAAGACACGGAGATGTCAAATTACTCCAAAATATGCAGTCTTTGTGGAAGCGAAAAGGCGCTACAGTCTTACATAACTTGCAATAGAGTGTGTGGATGGGAGGTGGCTCAGATGAGCCACGAATTTAAATTTTTATTTCATAAAAATTTCTAACTCAAATTTTGATCCAATAAAAATGCCTGTGTTCTGTTTAAATAACTAGATGCTCATACATTCACTATAAGGTGTTCATTCTATGTAAATGTAATATTTTATTGTAGTAGGTTAGATATAAGAGTTGATAGAAAGTATGTGTTTTATATAATTTGTGTATTTTTTAAACTAAGCAAATAACTAAACCGACTGGCAGGCGGTTAAAACAAATTATCAGAATCAGAAAAAGGGGAAACAAGGAGGTTAGAAGTATATATTTCGTGTAATTTGCTAAATTTTGAAGGTGTCTTCACTTTAGTAAGGAGATCAGCTGATCAGCAAATAAATGTCACTGTTATATTGGTTGTAAATGTCTCAGGTAATTAATGTTTAATGCAATGTTTCAATGTATTACAGATGGTATTTAAAGTAATGAGAAAAGTAATTTGAGAAAGTGAGAAATAAAGTAATAATTTGTGAAAGATAATAAACAATAGTTCTTGGGTGATAAATCTTTTATTGGGACATGTAGATCAGTCCAGGTAAAAGTTAAAGGGGTAGTAGAGAGAAAAATATTGTTTTGAATTAAGGTAATGTTGTTGTGAGATAATGCAATAGAATTTGAGAAGCATTGATGTTGACACAGTAGTAGTGAGTATATGTAGCGATGCGTAATGTGAATGGTAGATAAATATATTTGTTGATGATATTTTGTAGTAAGGGTGAGGTGGTAAGGTGTGAGCAGCGTGCAGCGTTGCGGCGGGGATAGAGTAGTCTAAGGGAGTGTTTGCCGATATTTTGGAGGGGCATTGGTTCGTATGTAGATAGCCAAGTTGGGAACACACATCCTAGTACAAAGATGAGCGGTGCCAGATGTAAGTTGGGTTTAGAGATTGTTGGATAGATGTTTAGATAGAGATGGGTGTCCTGATAGTTAAAGTGGTATTGGGGAGAAAGATTATATATGCATACAGAGCAAGTAGTAAATTAAATTGTTATAAGTATTTAAATCACCCAAAGCAATGTAGAATGAGATTGTTAAATGAAGAAAGTTATAGTTGAATATATAAAATCCTTTTTAATGGAAACCAGTGACAAATTTTGATAGAATTTGGAAATGTAAAGTTAGAAATTGTTTATTTGGAATAATTTAAATGTCAAATTGCTTATTATTTATAATAATGTTTTGTTAATTTTAAATGTTTTATTTTATGATATTTTGTGTTTCAAGACCGAATTTTACAGATGTTAAGTGTATTTTCAGATAGAACTTGTACATAACGTTTGTAGGTCAAGGTTGTGGACTTGACCTAGTTATGATCAGCTGATAGGAGGTCATATACTAGGCATGTCTAGTAAGGAAGTTAATTCAACTTTTGTTTTTCGATCAATTTAAACAAATTTTAAATAATTTCTATATGTAAAGGAAACATTTTAATAAATTTAAATTTTTTTTTTCTTTGAATTTTAAAATTTTTTGGAAATTATTTTTTGAAAAAAAAAAAAAAGATTTTGCGCCTGCCAGCTAATGGATATTTTAAACTTTGATTATTTTATTGTTGGTGTACTAACCATGTTTATTATTATTGAATTATTTTGTTGAATTGTATTGTTAGACTCTAGATAATCCATGTTAGGTTAAGGATGGTCTTAATTGTAAGAAATGTTTAAATTGATTTATTTTAACTAACAGAAATAACAGAAAAACCTAATGAAGAGAATAATTTAAAATATATACCAAATTTATGATTTGATTTTAAATGGCAACAACCAGTGAGTGGTATTTTAACGAATTTTTAAAGAAGTTTTCAAGTTTCAATATGTAATGTGAGTGTGTGTGAGCCCAGTATCTGCTAAAGGCAGCCCAGCTTGCATATAAGGGGAAACATATCGGCTGAGGATCTGGCATAATCTAAGCCAGGGATTGAGGATTTTTGGGGTAGCATGATAGAAGGCGAGGTGCGCCGTGGTGCGTGTCTGTTCGATTTTTCGGTGTTGGGATCTCGCACAGAGAAGTCCAGTGATCTCGTTCAGACGCGTCCATAGTCGCCGAGCCAGGGGGGTCGTGTACCCATGAAGAGTAAGAACAAAGGGGTTGTTGGCACCAGTTCCTCACCGGTCCTCTTAGGGGTTTTATCAATGAGATTTCTTCTGTTTTGGACAGAAGAATTCTCATTGAGGGGGTATTGTAACGTGTCAAAAATGGAGTATTTTATTTTATTTCAGTTTTCGGGGTTTCATAAAAAATATTGTGCAAGTTTTAATCCCATTGTGACAGAACACGTGGTGACTATAACAGTTTGTAACAAAGCAGCAACGTAATATTCCGTTGTGAAATCAGTTGAAGTATGTGGACACCTCAAATTTCCACGAACTTTGCTTATGTGTGGTCATGCGCCTGTACGCACGACACAGGTATACACGTGGGTGGGACGCGAAGCAAATCAACCGACGCTGTCGAAAATGGCGCAGAAACGAACATTTTGTGAGATCTACCATCCGACCTGAAGGATACGAAAAACTTAAGGACCACCTCCTTAGTGACGTCAAACAGAAGTGCCTAAATATCATCGGCACATACTACGGAAAAGACCACTATGTATCATGAACAGAGTCGGTCAAATGCAACAAATCAACTATGAACGTCGAAGAGATCCGTTGGCTGTGGACAGTAACTTCCTCCCGCTCGCAAGGGACGCTTGGGCAGTTAGTCGTTGATTGTGTCGGCCGACACAGCGCCAAGTGCGCTCTGCTAACTCTTATCAGTTTTTTTTATGATATAACGGTGAAATAACAGTGAAACTCATGTGACCGCGGTCGGAATAAAAAGTGGAGAACACGTATATCGATTTTTCGGACACTAACAATAAATTTTAAAAAGGAGTAATAATGATCAACCGAAAACCAGGTAGCCGGCGGGGGGGGATATTATTAAAAAATGTTAAGGGTTTTATAATTTTCTGTGTGTCTGTGTATGTGCAAAATTGCAGGCTGGGCAGTCTTGTGTGTATGTATATAAAATAAGGTAAGCCGTAGTATAAGATAGAATAGGAGTGGTAATCATGTAACTCAAGCAAAGAATCAATTCTTACGAAAATCTTTCATATGTAGTAAAGTTTGTAAAAAAAATTTTAATGATTCAAAACTAAATTAAAATATTAATTCTCTTCATTCAAAATGTGCATTAATATTCATTTCGTAACCTTACACTGTTTCTGACCTCGCTTATAAAAGAACTCTGGGGACCCTTAGGAATATCGGTAAGTAACGAACAATTAAAATAAAAGTATAAATAAGTTAGTATTTATACAAGTGGAACGATATTGGGCAAAAGAAGAAGAGGCAGGCCTTGAAGAAGATGGCAGCAGGATGTGGAAGAAGATATGAGAAAGATGGGCATTAGGAACTGGAGACTGAGGGCAATGGACAGAGATGAGTGGAGACGGGTCGTAGCGGAAGCCAGGGCTCACCATGGGCTGTAGTGCTGGAAAGTAGTAGTAGTAGTATCGTTTGCCATAGAAAAAAAATCTACAGACACACAGACGCACACACAAACAGACACTTTTCGAAAAACGACTTTTTTTCATGTTTTGTGTGTAGTACAATCAGAATCTGCAATAATCTCGAACACAATTTTTTTTGCCATCACCATACTTCCATTTCCTTAGGGAACATGGAAGTAAAAAATTACCCTTGATAAAAAACCATTGCAGGTAAACTACCCCTTTCCCTTAACCGATCTTCACCAAAAACAATAGGTCTTGAGTACTCTACAAATCAGGGCTGTATGCAAAAAATTATTTGATTCTGTTTGAATTTGCGGCTGTTAGCGTTTGCCATAGAAAATACCCTGTTAAAACAAAAAATGTTGCAGGTAAACTACCCCTTTCCCTTAACCGATGTTCAACAAAATCAACAGACCTTGAGTTCTGTACAATTCAAAAAGGTATGCAGAAGAGTAGTTGATTCTGTTTTAATGTACGGCAGTTATCGTTCGTCATAAAAAAATTTACCCTTGTTAAAACATAAAATGTTGCTGGTAAACTACCCTATTCCTTTAACCGATCTTCACCAAAACCAACAGTTCTTGAGAACTCTACAATTCAGGGCTGTATGCAAAATATTATTTGATTATGTTTGAATTTGCGGCTGTTATCGTTTGCCATATAAAATACCCTTGTTAAAACAAAAAAACGTGGCCGGTAAACTACCCCTTTCCCTTAACCGATCTTCACCAAAAACAATAGGTCTTGAGTACTCTACAAATCAGGGCTGTATGCAAAAACGTATTTGATTCTGTTTGAATTTGCGGCTCTTATCGTTTGCCATTGGAAATACCCTTTTCAAACATAAAACGTTGCAGGTAAACTACCCCTTCCCCTTAACCGATCTTCACCAAAAACAATAGGTCTTGAGAACTCTATAATTCAGGGCAGTATGGAAAAAATTATTTGATTATGTTTGAATTTGGGGCTGTTATCGTTTGCCATATAAAATACCCTTGTTAAAACATAAAATGTTGCAGATAAACTACCCCTTTCCCTTAACCGATCTTTACCAAAATCAATAGGTCTTGAGAACTCTACAATTCAAGGCTGTATGCAAAATATTATTTGATTGTGTTTGAATTTGCAGCTGTTATCGTTTGCCATAGAAAAAAATCGACACACAGACACACAGACAGACACACACAGACACTTTTCGAAAAACGACTTTTTTTCATGTTTTGAGTGTAGTACAATCAGAATCTGCAATAATCTCGAACACGATTTTTTTTGCCATCACCATACTTCCATTTCCTTAAGGAACATGGAAGTAAAATTATCCCCTCACCATCAACTATAATTTTCATTTATAGAAAATTACCCCCACCCCGTTCAACTACCCTCTTCATTTATAGATATTTCATCTACGTTTCTACAGTGGATTATTAAGATCTTCTTATCAGGATACTTTACATACATACATCCTCGGCGCTACAGCCCAGTCCGGGCCCTGGCCTCCAAAAGAAATCTTCCCCACTGGTCTCTACTCCCGGCCAATGTCCACCAGTTTGCTGCACCCAGCCTCACTGCCTCCTTACCAACCTGGTCCAGCCATCTTGTACGCGGTCTTCCCTTCCTTCTCCTTCCCATCGGCAAATAATTCATCACTCTTTTTGGGATTCTATCCTCCGCCATTCTCTGCACATGACCAGCCCAATGCAATCTGTTAATTTGTATGAGTTGCACGATCGGAAGATCTTTAAACCTTTCGTACAACTCTCGATTATGCAGTCGCCTCCAAATGTCGTTTTCCCTCACAGGGCCATAGATTCTCCTCAGTACCCTCCGCTCAAAACGGATAGTTTCTGCTCATCTAGTTTTTTTAACACCCAGCATTCCGAGCCATACATCAGGACTGGTCTAATCAAGGTCTTGTATAGGGTGGCTTTTGTATCCTTACTTATTAATTTTGAATTAAAATGTTTCACCAGTCCATAGTAACACCTATTAGCAGATAATATCCGTCTTTCAATATCTCTAGAGGAGTCATTTCCAGAGTCCACATATGACCCGAGATATGGAAAACCCTGAACCTTTTCAAATTCATAATCGTTAATGCGCAGGGACAGGGCACGAGTGTTGGCACCTACAACCATATATTTGGTTTTGCTTTGGTTTATAACCAAGCCCATAGCCTTAGCGGACAACTCCAGTTCCTGAAAGGCTTCCTTTAAGCCAGATTCAGACCTACTTATGACATCAATGTCATCGGCATAGGCCAGAAGCTGTACCTCCTTGTGAAATATGTGTCCGCTAGTTTGAATTCCTGAATCCCTGATGACCTTTTCTAGAGCTATGTTGGACAACAGACACGCTAAGGCATCTCCTTGTTTCAACCCATTCAATGTTTTTAAGGAGTTAGATAGATTTGATTGTATTCTGATTTGGCACTTAGAATTGGACATAACTACTCCAACCATACGCACCAACTTAGATGGTATATTCAACTCCTTCATACAGCTCTATATAGCATTTTCCGGTTGATTGAATCATATGCCGACTGGAAATCCACAAAGAGATGGTGAGTGGCCACTCCATATTCCAACGTTTTTTCTAGGATTTGCCTTAGTGTAAATACTTGGTCTGTTGTTGACCTATTCCTAGTGAATCCACACTGATATTCTTTTATGTTTTCCTCAGCGTAGGGAAGCAGCCTAGAAAATATGATGTTGGACAATACCTTCTATGCTGTATTAAGTAGAGAGATGCCCCTATAATCTTTACATATGAGCGGATCACCCTTTTTACATATTAAACACACCACCCCATTGTTCTACTCATCAGGCATTACCTCCTCTGCAATAATCTCGAACACGATTTTTTTTGCCATCACCATACTTCCATTTCCTTAAGGAACATGGAAGTAAAAAATTACCCTTGATAAAAAACCGTTGCAGGTAAACTACCCCTTTCCTTTAACCGATCTTCACCACAAAAAATAGTCTTGTGAACTCTACAATTCAGGTCTGTATGCGAAACATTATTGGATTCTGTTTGAAGTTGCGGCAGTTATCGTTTGCCATAAAAAAATTACCCTTGTTAAAACATAAAACGTTGCAGGTATTTGTATGCAAAAACTTATTTGATTATGTTTGAATTTACAGCAGTTATCGTTCATCAGAAAAAATTAACCTTATTAAAACATAAAACGATGCAGGTAAACTACCCTTTTCTCTTAACCGATCTTCACCATAATCAACAGGCCTTGAGTACTCTTTAATTCAGGAAGGTGTGCAAAAAAGTATTTGATTCTGTTTGAATTTACGGCAGTTATCATTTGTCATAGAAAAAATTACCCTTGTTAAAACATAAAACGTTGCAGGTAAACTACCCCTGTGCCGAATCTGTAAAATTCAGCGAGATTTCAGTAATTTACTATTGGAGGTTGGGCTGATCTCTAGCGGAGAGACAGCGCAAAACAACTGAATATACGGCCTGTAGTTATAGGCAGTACGGAATTACAGTGGTGTAATTCGTGCTGCACTCTTTCCGTGAAGATAAGCCCTACCGATTTCTAGTTTAGACTGCGTTGATCGGTGTCGGCACCTGCCGCCTTTCCGCCATATGAAAACTCCAGGTGCTGCTTTCTGGCGACAAGGGCAGTGGGCAAACGAAGAAGAAGCTGGTACTTCTGATTAAGTTGTCTCACAAAATACTCCGTGGTTGAAGGGCGACTCCATTTTCACTCCGGTAGAAAATGAATATTTTCAACAACTGCAAGCCTTCATACTATGTCTAGATAAATCTCTACACGGCTGCAGTGAGTCTCACTTACTTTTATATTAATAGACTGTAATATTTCACTGGGGAAAACTGTTTTTTTTTAACAAGCCTAAGTAAGCTGATTTCACCTGTACGCAACCGCATGGCGTTGTGCAATATACAATTTGATGGTAAAATTTTTAAGACTTTATAAAACTATATTCATTCACGTGTCAGAATTTCGGCACTAAAAAGTAAAGTAAATTTAAATACAGATATTTAAGTTTAACATTTATCTAACATCGATGTAACGAGATTCGTGTTACATTGATCTAGGTTACTGCACAAGGCGTAGTTGCTTTAGATAGCATACAAGTTTTGCTACAATTAACAGTAAAACTTTATATATACCTGGGAACTTACTCAGGCACGTTTTGAAAGTAAATAATGTCCAATTCATATTATTTTCTATAGTAAAAACTATGTATTTGAAATAACCTCTTAACCACATGGTATCTACATATTCACACTATGTATAAAGTTTATGAAATGGTACAAAGCCATAATTAATTGTCAAATTGCAAACAGGGTAACTCACATTAGGTGAAGTTAATATTATGCAGAATTACTGTTATAAAGATTTTCAAATAAGGCATGTTGGCCATATAAATTTTATCAAGTTTAATTTAAGTAGCTCAATAGCTATGTTAACTTTATATATGTATTTTGGAGGGTGTGCAAACTTTAGTGTGGCATTGTGTTGTGTACTCTGACTAAAAAAATATAATGGTGTAATTAGGGTTCACCGCAATAGACGAGAACAAGACCTACTACATGGCTGAACGATTAACACCTTAAAGCTCCTCTTCACTACCGGAGGAATTTGGAGGACCACACCAACACCTAAAATGTCAACCATGAGATTGCCACTTTCATAAAAACCCCTCATGGACGAAATCAGGTGATACAAAACCAATTATTAATTACACATAGAGTCAGCACTCAGTAATACCCAGTGACCAGTTATATATATCTATCAACTACAACATTTCAAGTTTTAAACATTTAATTGGATCCCCAATTGATGGGACAGTTTAGTGTGTGGACTGGGTGCAAAATAAATTGTAAATTTCAGTAAATTTCTGGTAAAATTGTCAGCTCAGAGACGGGCATGCCTACAGTGCAACATTCAACATAGATTTTCCCCTTATTTCATTATATGGGTTTCTTTACCGATTTTAAGTCATTCTTTCTATTAGTAATTTATCGTGTTCAATTCAGTAGTATATATATACATTTTCTTAATTTAAAAATCAGTTTAATTCAGATTGTACAGAAATTACTGGGGTAGGTAGGTGCATTTTCAACAAGTTTCAACCAGAAGGAATGCATGTTGATACACTTTTAAACTTGTTTGTTGAGACAGGTTGAAAGATGAATCAACAGGCTATTAACATGTCGGTCTCTGGGCCAAGTGTATTTTTCATAGGGTTATAATATTATGCAATATTTCTATTTTTATTACTTGGCAATGTTTCAGTATATATAAATTCTTTAAATTATTTATGATAACTGGGGGGTGTTCATTGTTTTAAATATTTTTTATTTCTCACAGTAATAGAGCCCAGAGGGGCAGTATTGTATAACTGCATTAGGCACTTAGCCAAAATTTTGAATTTTATTATGTCCTGGGGACTACTGTATGCTTAAGCATTATTTAATATACGTGATGTGTAATCAACCAACACCATGGGGGTAATATAAAAATATAAATTTGTAATCCTAACAGGGATAATTATAAAAGAAGTAAGAATTTATATACACCCTGGGGGTAATATAAAAAAGGGCGTGGCAAGAGATCCTTATGTATATTGTATTGTATACTATTGTATAATGTTCGTATTGTTTAAATTAGCAGCCATCTTTACTATTTCTTTTATGAATTTGCTAACTGCTATAATTTTTTATTGTTCGACTAAGCTTTTCGTCATTACTGACATCTTCAGGTCTTAAACAACATCTTCAGCATTGTTTAAGACCTGAAGATGTCAGTAATGACGAAAAGCTTAGTCGAACAATAAAAAATTATAGCAGTTAGCAAATTAATAAAAGAAATAGTATTGTATAATGTATTTGTCTTGTGGAACATGTTATGTTTGTATATTTGTGTGTACATTTTGGGGGTTATAAGTATTATGCATTTAGTGTATTTTTGGTGGGGACTTTAGATATAGGGTTTATTTGTTCGTTTGTCTTTTATACAAGAAAGTTGATACATGGAATCATCATGTAGGTATATCCTTTTCATTTTTATAACAGGTATTCTATCTCAATTAATCATTGCTGATCATTTCTTTAAGAAAATAATTTATTTTATTTAACCTTATAACACGTATATGAATTGTCACCCTTTAAAATTTATTTAATTTGTTTGAGTAATTATTTTTATAATTAATATTAGCAAGGAATCTATAACGTTTATCTTCATTAAGTTAGATGGAGCATTATAAAAGGAACATATAAAATAAATTTTATATTTTATTAATATTTTAATGGAAACTTTATTTCAAGGTTAGTTATGGTTTTAAATTTCAATTCATTGGTAGAGTGACATAGCAAATTATTTTCTTGGTTTCAATAAATATTTTCAGGTGGCCTTGTTGAGAGAGTATACTTTATTTAATTAACTATTTAAGGGAATTATAGATTATGACTGTTGGGTTTATTTATTTTATTATTAATTTGTTTACTGAGATAGAATAATAAAAGGGATTTGTTAATTGTTTTAATTCATGAGTTTTCATTGCAAGTCCCGTCTCACTGGATCCAGCGCATTTTTGGCTTCTCTAGGCTTTAGCCTAGTTGTAATTAACTTGTGGCCCCTCTTTAAAAAAAAAAAAATCTTTTTTTTTTACTGCTTAAGTTAAAGAGGGGTTACACCCCTTTCGCTTAACCGATCTTCACCAAAAACAATAGTCTTGTGAACTCTACAATTCAGGTCTGTATGCGAAACATTATTGGATTCTGTTTGAAGTTGCGGCAGTTATCGTTTGCCATAAAAAAAATTACCCTTGTTAAAACATAAAACGTTGCAGAAATTTGTATGCAAAAACTTATTTGATTATGTTTGAATTTACAGCAGTTATCGTTCGTCAGAAAAAATTAACCTTATTAAAACATAAAACGTTGCAAGTAAACTACCCTTTTCTCTTAACCGATCTTCACCATAATCAACAGGCCTTGAGTACTCTTTAATTCAGGAAGGTGTGCAAAAAAGTATTTGATTCTGTTTGAATTTACGGCAGTTATCGTTTGTCATAGAAAAAATTACCCTTGTTAAAACATACAATGTTGCAGGTAAACTACCCCTTTCCCTTAACCGATCTTCACCAAAAACAATAGGTCTTGAGAATTCTACAAATTAGGGCTGTATGCGAAACATTATTTGATTGTTTGAAGTTGCGGCTGTTATCGTTTGCCATAGAAAAAAATTGCCCTTGTTAAAACATAAAACGTTGCAGGTAAACTACCACCCCGAATTCCCGCTCAGATTGTTAGGAGAGTCAACTGGCGCTCCTATCATAACGAGCTCTCTCGATGGTTACCATCTCTCCCGGTGGACCCTATCGTCACTCGTGACGATCTGGATCTCCGCGCCACAAATCTTCAGGAGTTGGTCCAAGGTGTCATGGATCGACACACCTACGCACTCGAGGTAAATCATCGTAAATCGGCCCTTCCTCCGGAATTACTCCACGCCATCTGGCTATGGCGCAAGCTCCATCGCAGATGGCAAAGAACCCGTGACCCAGTTGTTAAGCGACGATTTCAACAACAGTCCCTTTACGTCCAGCAGCTTCTGCGGGACGTAAACTCTGATCGATGGGACTCATATCTTGAGTCTCTTAAAGTCGACCATGCCTCCGTCTGGAGAGCGGTGAGTAGACTAACCCACGAGAAGAGAACTCACAACCCGTTGGAAACCCCGAACGGAGTTGTGTCTTCATCAGAAGCCAAGGCTGAGGTCTTCGCCGACTGCAAGGAGTTGCAATTTACCGTTCATCGAGGCGTCTCAGACCCTGCCCACTCGGCAAAATTCCGGGACATCCTATCTGGTTATTTTTCTCACCCTCCCGCTGGCCCAGACCTCCCGTTCGACAGAGACGAACTCGTTTCGTCTGTCTGCCGACTAAACTGCCGTCGCGCCCCCAGTCCTGACCGGATCGGAGCCGCTGCACTACAATATCTCCCGGCCTCAGGCGTTGACCTCGTGCTCGAGCTGTTCAACTCTTGTCTCCGGCTACAGTACTTTCCCCGCCTGTGAAAAACTGCCAACATCGTAATGATTCCCAAACCCCACAAGCCGTGCATGCTTCCTGAAAGCTATCGCCCTACATCTCTCTTGCCAGTTATCTCGAAGGTGTTCGAGCGTTTCCTGCTGGCCCGCATCTCGCCGTTATTGGATAATTTTATCCGCAACGAACAGCACGGGTTTCGCAGAGAGCACTCAACCACTCTTCAACTAGTCCGTGTGGTAACGCAACTCTCTGACGCCACCAACAGGCGAGCGGCTACGGCCGCCGTACTATTGGACGTAAGCAAGGCCTTCGATAAGTCTGTCATGAAGGTCTTCTCTTCAAACTTGCTAATTCCCCCATACCATCGTCCACAGTGTTTTTTCTCCGGTCGTATCTCAGCAACCGAACCTTCAGGGTTAGCGTCGACAGAACCTGCTCTGCAGTTCATCCCGTCGCCGCTGGCGTACCTCGGGGATCTGTCCTCGGCCCCGTTCTGTACCTTGTGTACACGAACGACCTGCCTGTATTACCCAGTGTCATGTTGTCTTTGTTCACTGATGATGCAATGTATCATTACAGCTCTGTGTCCCCGCGTTTTGCGAGTACACAGCTGCAGCGTCAGTTGGACCAGCTTCCGGACTGGCTACGGAAATGGCGGGTGACAATCAATACGGAGAAATCCGAAGCGACCTGTTTCATTCGTAAGTCCATCTCCCGATGCCAGCCACTCTCCGTGGAAGGGAGGCCTATTGCCTACAAAGAGTCGGTGAAGTACCTAGGCGTTCGGCTTGACCGGCGTCTTTGCTTCAACGCCCACGTGACTGATACCCTCTCCAAGCCTCGCGGCATCCGAGCCAAACTTTACCCATACCTCACGTGCCGCAGCCCCCTGGCGCTGCGCATGAAAGTTACCCTCTATCTATTGTTTCTCCGGTCTGTATTAACCTATGCGGCACCTGTTTGGTGGTCACTTATTCCGCCACCAACAGGCCTAGACTGGACAGTTTCCAATCCAGAACCCTCCGTTCCTTGTCGGGATCTCCTTGGTTTGTTAGAAACAGTGTAATTCGAGGTCTTCGAGTTCCTACTCTCTCTGCCTTTGTCTGGTCGTTAGCTGCAACTCTCTTTGCCGCAGCTGAGACCTCATCCTTTCCCTACCTCAGGACCATCAGCACCACGCAACCACCTCCCCCTGTCCGGGTCAAACGCCCTCGGGCAATTCTCGATGACCCGCCATAAATTTAACTAAATTAATTACAACAAACTGCACCTTTAACATCTGACCCTGCCCCAGAGTTTACCTGCAAAGTTGTTTCATTCCTCCCATCCTAGTACGCTGACCCCGCTGAATGCCGCTGCTACGCGCTATCACTGGCACGGAGGCTCTCCGCCTCGCAGGGAGCTACCAACGCCTCTCGGCATCTGCACACTGGACTGGGGATGGGTGACATCTGTCACCTGAACCCGTTCATTGCGGCACTGCCCACCGATTGCAAAAATTTACAAAATAAACACAATGAAACCTTTCTCCCCCGCCTTCTCAGTTAAATGGTTGGCGGTTGTCCATTCCAGTTTTAGGCACCTGTTGAATGTACCAGAATTATGTTTACCCACGGGCAGCCATTGGGCTCGACCCAGATGCTGCTGTCATGCACCGGGTGCAAAGATGCCCCGCTACTACAATGCTACATGCTACATGGTAAACTACCCCTTTCCCTTAACTGATCTTCACCAAAAACAATGTCTTGAGTACTCTACAATTCAGAGCTGTATGCAAAAAATTATTTGATTCTGATTGAATTTGCGGCTCTTATCGTTTGCCATAGAAAACAATCTACAGACACAGACAGACAGACACACACACACACACACACACACACACACACACACACACACACACACACTTTTCAAAAAATGACTTTTTTCATGTTTTTAGGGTAGTACAATCAGAATCTGCAGTTATCTCGAACACGATTTTTTTGCCATCACTATACTTCCATTTCCTTAAGAACATGGAAGTAAAATTATCCCCTCCCCCTACAACTATTATTTTCATTTATAGAAAATTACCCCCACCCCATTCAACTAGCCTCTTCATTTATAGATATTTCATCTACGTTTCTACAGTGGATTATTAAGATCTTCTTATCAGGATACTTTATTTATCAAAATTAAGTACTTTACTCTTGTTACAACAAAAAATGTTTCAGGTAAACTGCCCTTTCCCCATAACCGATCCTCACCAAAATCAATAGGCCTTGAGTCTTCTACAACTCAGGCACATATGTAAAAAATTATTTGATTCTGTTTGAATTTACAGCAGTTATTGTTCGTCATGAAAAAATTTCTCTTGTTACAACATAAAATGTTGCAGGTAAACTACCCCTTTCCCTTAACCGATCTTCACCAAAATCAATAGGCCTTCAGTTCTTTATAATTCAGGACCGTATGCAAAAAATTATTTGATTCTCTTTGAATTTACGGCAGTTATCATTCGTCAAAAAAAAATTACCCTTGTTAAAACATAAAACGTTGCAGGTAAACTACCCCTTTCCCTTAACCGATCTTCACCAAAAACAATAGGTCTTGAGAACTCTACAATTTAGGGCTGTATGCGAAACATTATTTGATTCTGTTTGAAGTTGCGGCTGTTATCGTTTGCCATAGAAAAAAATTACCATTGTTAAAACATAAAATGTTGCAAGTAAACTACCCCTTTCCCTTAACCGATCTTCACCAAAAACAATAGGTCTTGAGTACTCTACAATTCAGGACTGTCTGCAAAAAATTATTTGATTCTGATTGAATTTGCGGCTCTTATCGTTTGCCATAGAACAAAATCTACAGACAGACACACACACAGATACTTTTCAAAAAATGACTTTTTTTCATGTTTTGAGGGTAGTAAAATCAGAATCTGCAATTATCTCGAACACAATTTTTTTTGCCATCACCATACTTCCATTTCCTTATGGAACGTGGAAGTAAAATTACCCTTGTTAAAACATAAAATGTTGCAGGTAAACTACCCCTTCCTCTTAACCGGTCTTCACCAAAATCAACAGGCCTTGAGTCGTCTACAATTCAGAGACATATGCAAAAAATTATTTGATTCTGTTTTAATTTGCGGCAGTTATCATTCGTCATATTGAAAATGTCCCTTGTTAAAACATAAAATGTTGCAGGTAAACTACCCTTCCCCTTAACTGATCTTCACCAAAATCAATAGGCCTTGGGTCCTCTACAATTCAGGACTGCATGCAAAAAATTATTTGATTCTGTTTGAATTTGCAGCCATTATAGTTTGCCATAGAAAACATTCTACACACACACACACACACACACACACACACACACACACACACACACTTTTCGAAAAATTACTTTTCTTCATGTTTTTAGGGTAGTACAATCAAAATCAGCCCTTATATTGAACGCGGTTTTTGTTGCCATCACCATACTTCCATTTCCTTATGGAACATGGAAGTAATAAAAATACCACTAATTTCTCCGTTATTCAATAATACTGTTTAAACAAAATGCTGAACTGATTGTTTCTTGAGTATGTAAGGAACAAAGTTAGAATGTTTTGCTGGACTTTGCCATCACAGAAAAAGATATAAGATCAACGTTTCAGCCACCCAAACAATTGGCACCCATCTTGACACTAACTACAGCCTAAGAGAGAATGTAGATGTTATTTATGAATGTATACAGATTTCTCAAGGAACTGCAGATAGTGACAGTGATGAAAGCAACACACCGGATGAAATTTCTTCAACAAACTGAACTGTTGAAACCTGAAGAACTGTAGTTTAAATATGTGGACTGGTGCTGTAAAATATAACGCTGGTAAGGCAGCACAAATTACATATATAACTCGTAGCATTCTACATGAAGCCAAATAAATATGAAAAATAAAGCAAAAAACAAACAAAAGTAAAACCTCCATCAAGTTACAAAGATTGATCATACAAAGTGTGCAAACATTGTCTTTGTGTTTATGTTTGTTGTATGAGTGCGGCTGTGTCCCGACATTTATGTATGATGTGTGAATGTGACCAGTCATAAATCTAACTTACTGCTGATTCTGAACAAAATACCAAAATGGCTAGTAGTAGTCTTAGCTATAACTGATGATAGGTGATGAATCTTATACAACACACTTTTTAAATATGTGCAAATGGCCTCCTGTCATTAAGAAAAGACATGCAAATAATATATTTACACCAATACTCTATCCCATACACGTATATCACATGTTTGCCTGGAACATAACACTTTGTAGAATGTTTTAACCAAACAATGAATGACAGCACACATTTCGCTTAATCAGATTCAAATCTGGACCAAAAATGGTCTAAAATTAGCACTGTCAATACCATGGTCGAACATGACGCACACAGCACAGAACGCTGTAGCAAATTACATCTGTATGAAAACAGGCCATTTAGATATAATAATAAAATAATACTAAGCTATACTGTAGTTTATTATGCCTAATACGTTGTTGGATTAAGACCCTGGCATGTAAATGTTGAAACATGAAGTTCTACACACAATATTACTATCTGTTTACAATTATTAAAACAACAAACAAATTGCCTATAAATCAATGCACTTACATGAGTTATTTCAAAAATCATCCTATCATACTTTGCTGTGTGTTCGGTGGGCTTGGGGGGACAGGATTTCTACTGAAGGAGAAAATTTGTGAAATTCTGTTACAACTAGGGCAGTGAAATTGTTTCCATATATCGACTGCGAAATACACAGAGCGATCTTGTGGTTTTATTTTTTTATTTTTTTTTAGGGAGCTTTGTATGGTAGTTTTCGGTGCCTTTAAATCTTAACCGTTACAATGTTACGTTGAACATACTTTATTGCTACACTTTGTAGTCAACGTTGTTGAGAATTTAGTATTTAATACTACCACTTTGTGAGAAACAGTTACAATTAGGAACAAGGAGGTTAAATTCCCCTAAAAATATATTTTCCTGGGGATCAAGATTATGAGGTCCATGATCAGATTTTGATTAATGAGGTTATGAAGTTAATGAATTTTGATTTTTCTTGTATAATCCTGTCCCCGTCTGCATTAACCTCACATATACAATAGTTGAACACTGAAAGTAATGAGACAAGTAATGTATCCCTACACCAATTACTTATGGTGGAGTTGAGACCTGTTGACTCAGATGCAGTAAAGGGATATTGATTGGAGGCCAAATGTGGGAGTGGGATGCATAGTGAACTCAATTCACAGTTTCCCCCTTCCTACTAACAAATATCGATTAACTATACAACTCAAAGCCACACAACAGGTCTCATTTATTGACTTCTACTACATTCACTACTGAAATATGTAAATTTGTAGCAGTATTTTAATTCCGTTATTGGAAAACAATAATTCTTGCACATCTTCAAAAATTTTATAAAAAATTAATTAAAAAGAGGAAATCTTTTTCTAAAATTACTGTACGTGCATCTTACCTAAAATATAATCTGACGGTTTAAACACTCCTTTACTGAACAAAACTTTTTTTGTTGGAATAAGCCAAGTCAAGGCAGCACTTTTCTCAGCGTACTGATCTTTCATGAGGCCTCGTATCTGAGCATAATATAGTTCTCCATCTACATCTCTCACAGAAACCAAGTCTCCAGTTTGGAAAAAAGTACCCTAAAAATTTACAAAGAATATATACTATAAGAGAAAAATAAGCAAGTTTAATTACTTTGTTACGTGTACCTGTACACCGTAAACAAAATTCATTAAAACTACAAACATTTTTTAACATGTAAGAAATAAAAGGTATATTGAAAATGATATTTATAGTGTACAATAAAAAGACCTATCAGACTTTATAATATATAAACCTCAACAGTTGAAGTCATCTGATGTTAAACTACGCTATCGACACATGTTCTATTCCCTGGTTGCCAAAAGAAGAGGATTTTAGAAGACAAGTTCTGCAGCCAAAATCAGAACCACTAACTATGGCCAGCATGTTTAACATCAAATAATAAGACCCGTTCGAATACAAATACGCTGTTGCACATTATTAACAGTATTTTTTCTGCAAATTATGTGAATGTATGACAAATGGAATACGCCTAAATATTTCAAAAGTGATTTGCACCTCTGAAGTAAACTGCGCATAGTAAAATATCAACAACAGAAAGCATTATTACTGCTAACAAGTTGTGGACATTAATGTTCCTCACAACATGTGGGTAAAATAAATGATACTATCTCCTTCCTTTCTGAAGCACGAATTTTACAGTTTTCTCTTCTACATATCTTCACTTTCTGCTGCTATTCTCTACTGAATTTTTAATCAAAATAATACTAACAATGAGAAGAAGAATAGTTGTCATCATCACTGATTCGTAACTTTTGAAAGTTTTATTTAATAAAATTTGGAATGATTTTTTACAAAGTCGATATGATAAAAGAAGTGTTATTATTATTTTAAAAACACCATACACCTTTTCTCGTTATAGTATATATAAACAACATTAGCCTTGTAAATAATGAACAGCTACATAATGAATTTTGATTTCTTATATTAGAAAGTAGGAACATACCTTGAAATTGACTCTGTGGCCAGTGACAACTGTAGCAACTGCACTGGATGACTTCAAAGGCTGCAACAAAAATAGTTACTATCTACTTTGTCTGTTACAAAAATAGCTGTATTTATGTCTAAATCCTCTAATCAAAAGAACCACCATCTACACAGGCTTTAACACAAATCCCCACACTACATTCTCCATAAACCTGAATTTAATCTGTAACATGCTATGTTTATAAGTTTTGCACTTCCATAATAAACTGCTTCACAATCAGGTGTTTTAAGGTAAATTCATACCAAACAAATAACTAACCAGTCGTGCTAGTAACCACAATGTATAATAAACTAACCACTACCCCTCAAGCACTGAGTATAAATATTGTACCCAACCTACACAAGTTCTAACTAACAAAACTTTTTGTTCTCATAAAAAACTCATTACACCTTACATTTTCATAATTTACATACCATTTAAACTATTAACACAATGACTGATTTATGAAATTATACATGTACAAACGCATTAATACCTTTTAAATAACTAAATATAATTATTTCACTAACGACTCGGAACACAAAGTTAAGTAACGGACACGTCATGGACAACGAAATCCAAAGATTTTAAATAACCTTTCCATTCTACAAATGTCTGGCAAAAAAAACTAGTAAATTAACTAAATATTACTCTGACCTACAATCAGCAATTTTGTGGATACTTTGGTTCTTTGGAAGAGAAAAAAGGAAACCTTATCACAGTACCAAAATTAATTACAAAAATTGGTTAATACTGGACTAGATATGCCACTTGCAATCATCTAACAATAAACTATACGCCTGTAAAGTAAAAGTAAACAACCACTGTCAGAAAGCATTATATCCTATAAAAATTTCCATAATGGACAATAAATAGCTCTCTATAAAGGATCTATGCTGTCTGGAAAACCATTATCATTAAAATCATTAACTAGTAGGGTATGGGATCAAGAGTGATAAACACAAAACGGTATACCCACAAAACAGTGAGCTGCAAGAGTACTCAATGTACAATTTTGTTTCCCTAATGATTAACACATATAACTAACGAGTACATGCAGTCACCAAACATATTTACCGGTGAAATTATAACCACTATACAAAAACATAAATTACATCTGTGCGGTACACCTCGATTCAGGTGTTTCAACATAACCTCACTCTGAAGTACAACATAACATTACTCTACAATAAAAACTAATTAACTATAATAAAATACAAACTCATCATAATAATAATAATATATAACATCACTTTAATTTGATACACTATTTTCTAAAATTATTCCCATATATCCCTTCAAATAATACCGTCTTCTTTGTAAGACTCCTTCTCCCTTTGCCCTTCTGTAAAGCTTGTTTTGGAAGTGCATCTGGGTTCTGCCTCGTTCTGTAGTTCCTAGTAATCCGGCTACTCTTTCTAACTGCCTTTGGAGCTTCTTGGCTCGTACTGGCTTTTTCTTCCTGTTCTGACACTTTTGTAGCGTCCGAACCCTGGTAACAGTCATAACACAAGGTTTTATCATCTTGCTTGTTCCAAAGGACACTTTCTGTCGTATTGCAGTTAGCACACTCAACTTTATTACCAAACGGCATTTTAAACTACGAAACTGGATTCGCTACACGAAGATGACAAAATCTTAATAAATGTCTATATACTCCACCTTCCTCAACAAGCACACTTCCAACTCAACTAATACAGTATCGCATCCAAACTAGCGTCTGCCAGCGAGCCATAACATCGTGCTGTGCCTGTAATCTGGCGTCTTGGTGGGGCGAAGAGCCCGGGAGAAGGTAATGTGTTTCATTGCCCGACATAAGTTCAGTAACAGCTGATCTGATTTTTAAAATTCTTTCACCACCGTGTTTATTGAAGTTTGAGGATGGTTTTAGGCATAAATTTTAACCGATAGTTTTAACAATTTTCAAAAACAGAGTCTTCAGACGATTCCACGTCATGAAGTTTCTTTTTTAATTTTCATGTAGTGAAATTTTCGGCATGTGACAAACTTTCGTTTTATGAGAGATAGCTATATGGTGTCAGCGAGTGAAAATTATAGAAAATTCCAAATTTTATTTTGCTTTTGTTTCAATAAAATCGGCTTTTTCGTTTTCGAGATATTAGCGTTTTTGTAAGAAATTTAGTTGGTTGGCACATGCAGCGATTTTTCTTGTAACGATTTTTCTTAATAATAAATATTACCTTAACGTAATCATATTTTAACATTTATTATATTATTCTATTTAATAATAAAAATTTCAATTTTCATGTAGTACCTTAATGTAATTTGATTTTCTGGATTTTGTTGTCCACTGATTATAAATATATCACTACTGACTAGGAACACTAACTTTTTATAAATGCCCCATGAAGTTTTAAGAAGACTGTTTAATGATGAAGAAACACATTCATTTTATGAATATTTTATAAAACAATATATTAATAAGAAACAATACAGATCATGGGCCTACTGTTATCGGATTCATTTAGGTATAAACACTAACATGTCAATAGAAAATTTTAATAAAATATTAAATGTCACTATTGTTTGACGACTCGGAACACTAAGTTTTTTATAAGTAAAATCGTAAAGATTTACCTTACAGCCTAAACCGGCTTTCACCTTTAGAAGGCTTCATCAGAGGCTGCCGTAGGTAGCGCTGTCCGTCTTGTTGTTGGCGACGGGATAGATTTTCGAAAGATCGATGCTGTGTGTGTGTGTGTGTGTGTGTGTGTGTGTGTGTGTGTGTGTGTGTTCGAATAATGCGTGCGATTTGAATTGTGTCTGTTCGTTTAGGATGTCGTTTTTATTTGTTTTTGTGTGTTTGTATATTTCTAATTGTTCTAGAGTGTCTAGTTTTCGGCCTTTTGTGTGTACGTGTAGAATGTTCATGTTATTGTCGATGTTTTTATATGTGTGGTTTGCTTCAATGAGGTGGTTTCCAAAGGTGGATTCTGTAGTGGTGTGGAGTGATCTTTCGAAAATCTATCCCGTCGCCAACAACAAGACGGACAGCGCTACCTACGGCAGCCTCTGATGAAGCCTTCTAAAGGTGAAAGCCGGTTTAGGCTGTAAGGTAAATCTTTACGATTTTACTTATAAAAAACTTAGTGTTCCGAGTCGTCAAACATTAGTGATATTTAGTTAAGTAACGGACACGTCATGGACAACGAAATCCAAGAATAAAATATTGTTATCTAAAAGGAAAACGGATTAAACGACTGGATAAAATAATCTGTGCCATATTATATTTGTTAAACGTATTAAACACTGCACATCATGTCATTGTAAGAGGCAATTTCAGAAACTTTGCAACAGATTTTTGCTATCTGACTTAGCTTATGTATCCAAACAGTTTTACTGTTTCTAAATGCCAGGCATTTAATTTACTTTAAGTGACTAAGTGCTAACTCAAGCCGAATTAAAATATCCGTTTGTCTCTGTTGATTTTAATTTAAAACATAATTACTCGGAACATTTTGTCAATTGTTTACGGGTTAATGAGTTATTCACAACTTGGATGGACATGTGTATCTTTGCTTGAAAGATCTTAGAATAGTGACAGTGTTTGACAAGAGTAATTGTGAAATGTGTATAATAGGGTACCGGTACAATGCATAAATGATAGTAAATAGTACACTATAATTAGTACTAGGAGCCTGGCAAAATCTTTCTCAAATGCAACTTACACATATCCCGTTTCTTGCTTAAATGTCATATGGGCGAGCGCGCGCACACACAGACACACACACATGTATATAAACCTTACCTCTGATCTGACTTAACTAACTTTTCAAGTTTTTATGAACAAATTATTCTTATTTTGTTTTGTAATTATAGTAAATTGTTTTGTTACTTTTAATTGCTTTTGTTTTTTATTTTTATATTACATTTAATGTTTAATTCACTAATTTTTACTATACTATACTACTAAGCCACTTACTAAATTACATTTATTATAGTACGCGTGCGCGCGTATGAAAGAATGTGTGCGTGTGCGTGCGTCCGCGTGCGAGAGAGAGAGAGAGAGAGAGAGTGAGAGAGATTGAGTGAGTGAGTGAGAGGGGGGTGAGAGGCGAGCGCGCGTTTGCTACACACCTGTACATATGTTAAAACAAAACTAGGTATATCAATACATTGTAGAAATATATAGATAGAAGTAAAAATACGGAATTGTATTGCGAGAATAATAAGCACGGTAAAATGTTCGGACGTTTTCGTTAAAATTCGTACCATAATCAACTAAATCGGTTCTCGCCCCACCAAGACGCCAGATTATAGGCACAGCACGATGTTATGGCTCGCTGGCAGACGCAAGTCAGCATCCAATCGCGCTGAAAAGCATATTTGACGCACGTTGCTGCCAACAGTCTAAATAACAATTGTTAAAGAAAGTAAGTCAGAACTATTTTTGTAATAAATTAAAAGTGTGCATGTAATTAATTCCTATGTTTACTTTGATATTATCCGATAGCGTACTTTGTGATACCATATTTCATTGTCATTGCGCGCGCGCGTGTGTGTATACATACTCGTATATGGCGAATAGCTGTGGAGGCATTCACTGTCAGTGCTTAAGAAGAGATACACACATGCCAAGTATACGATGTCTTTCATTCTACAATCCCGATATTGCGTTCTTATTCAGTAACTACTAGAACATACTAGCGCTATCTACTAGGAAACAATCTGCTTCAAACTTTGTACTGGTTAATAAAAACAACTTTTTAGTTTTTGGATTTCGTTGGCCATGATGTGTCAGTTACTTAACTAAATATAATTATTTCACAACGACTCGGAACACCCACCCCAAAATTTTTATGAGTAAAAACGTAAAAGTTTTACCTTATAACCTGAACCGGTTTTCAATTTTAAATGCCGATCTAGCTTACGATGGGGGTCTTTCACTATACCCTGCGGGGGTCTTTCGCTGTTTCCTGCGGCCAAAGACAACTTCCGTCTCCGCGTTTGTATTTTTTTTCCGTGTTCGATGTGTACTAGAACTGTTTTCTTCACAAGTAACTAATGCCAGTTTATGGAGGTTATGTAGACAATGTAACTTAAATAAAATTTACTTTGTTAGTGTACAATAAAAGGGTGTATTTACTGGAAGTACAGAAATAATTTTCCATTTATCGTACATAATTACGGTACACAGACGATTTTTGGAGGTTGTGTCTACGTTTAACAATGCAACTTAACCTTTTAGATTTTTAAAATTAATTAGATTTAACAAAAATTTCCTTTGTTAGTGTACATTAAATTATTGTATGCATACAAGGCTGCTGTACATAACATTAAAGGCTGTATTTATTCGAAGTACCGGAATTAAAACCTAGTTCCAATTTAGAACGTAGACCTATAACCTATTTGCATATTTTATTGGGGTTTATTGGCACATATTTTATTAAAAGGGTGTATTTATTGGAAGTACATAAATTATTTTCCATTTATCGCACATAATTACGGTACACAGACGATTTTTGGAGGTTGTGTCTACGTTTAACAATGCAACTTAACCTTTTAGATTTTTAAAATTAATTAGATTTAACAAAAATTTCCTTTGGTAGTGTGCATTCAAAGGCTGTATTTATTGTATGGATAAAAGGCTGTATATACATTAAAGGCTGTATTTATTCGAATTAAAACCTATCGGTACTTCCAATTTAGAACGTATAACCTAGTAGGCTACGTTATTCGTACATACAGTATTTTATTGGAGTTTATTGGTACATATTTTATTAAAAGGGTGTATTTATTGGAAGTACAGAAATTAGTTTCCATTTATCGCACATAATTACGGTACAGAGACGATTTTGGGAGGTTGTGTCTACGTTTAATTATCTAACTTAACCTTTTAGATTTTTAAAATTAATTAGACTTGTAGGGGTGTGTGCATGGCAGAACTACTTGTGCACCCACTTTATAATCATATTTTTGGTAACACTGAGAACTTTAAGCCTTCTTTTATGCTTAAACAAATTATATATACACTTAATTATAGAAAAGCAAAAAGCAAATATGTAATTCAAAAGACTAATTTGCTCTAATAAACACATGCTGAAGTTAAAAACAAAAGAGTTTTTACTTGCCTAACTAATCATTAGTTACTAATGTGATAGTTGGAGCTGCTTTTTCTGCAAAAGCTGGGGTATGTTGGATTCAAGAGTGGTTAAATTAAGTCATAAATCTGAGTGTGCGTCAAGTCTATTTGTGTGCTTGCTTTTCACTTGAGATGAAAATCCCATTTCACTCAAGAATGAGGTGGTGAATGGGATGAGCAACTCCGAAAGTTCAGGATATTCATCTCTTAAAGATATCCAGAACTTTGTTAAGTCAGAATCTAAAAGTTTATGGATTTTGTTGTCCATGACATGTCTCATGTTATCACTAACTATACAAAATAATTTACTAAAAATTTAGTTTTAATCCCAGCATCACAGATGATATCACACAATTGCTCATTTAGTTTTACTGACAACATGTTAGAACTTTCAAAATACAAGAATGGGTCTTGAATCCAATTGAATTCACTGTATCCCTCTGGGAAGCAACTTTCAATCTGGTTATAGAGAGTTAAACATCAGAGCTGGTAAAAAACAATGGTAGAGCATGAATAACAAAAATGTACAGTTTAGACTATGTACAAAACAGGTTGAATTTAAATTGTTAAAATGATATATCTTAGTTATTTACATGTAGTAGCTTTTTAAGACACAGTAAATAAATTTCCGAACCTGACTTTGCAACCCACCAAATGCCCTCTCGGGACCCTGCAGTGGCTCATGCCCAATAGTTTAAGAAATGCTGAACTAAAGGCATGTTTGTGGAGTGAAACATAAAAGATAACCCAGACTTCTAAAATGCTCTTAGTGAAATGGGATTTTCAGGAGTAACAACACACTATTTGGTTAACAAGCACATTTTACTAATATTCTAATACCAAGTCAATTAGATAGCTTAAATGTGTAGTACTCTATGTGATGCTGATCACATACTGTTAATCAGCAGCACTGCAGAATATTCTAGAGCCACACTCTTGGCATTCATCTGGAACTTTATCACATTAGCCTGATAATTAGGATGTTGCCACCAGCTGAGTTTTAGAAAGTTGGTGTAGTAGGTTGTGCATTCATATAGGATGATATTAGACAGCAGTTTTTAATAAAAGTGACAAATGATCAATTGTTTACTTGTGTTGTAAACTACTGTGATTTTTTTATTACTGTTTGTAGGCTATACAGTGTGTCCTGGATAATTATATAAAGAGAACTGTTGTAATATAAGTGTGTTTGTTTTAGCAATTGAGTGTATCTGGTATTCAGTAACTCATTCCACTGTTTTAAGTTCATAATTCTTGTCACTGGTTGTAAGAATATTATTCTCATTAATTTTCCAATTCTATGAAGTCTTCAGTAGTTTTACCACGATGAGACTCAACTTTATCACTGAGGATGCCACATCACTGAATGAGCAAAACTTTTCTTTAATAATCTCAACAAAGCATGGTTATCAGCTGAAAAAAAGTTTTAGTATTAAAAGTTTTGATCACGCAAATCTATAAGGGATACTAAAAAGAAATAACATAATAATTGTATTGGACATAAAGTTATGTCCACAAAACAGATTTTGTTTGAAATAAATAAAACACAATTTGACACAAATATTAATTTTATGAATACTTGTTTGGCACATATTACAGAAGGTTACACCATTAAATGAGTTTGCCTAAGTATAAAATTCTTGTCAGATGAAAAACGTGTACAGTCAGAATACTATTTGTTATGTACAATACAAATGATTCACTATGGGTAGCAGTGACACATAAACACTAGACATTGACACTGAATTGTACTTGTTTTGAATGATTCATTGTGTCCTACCTGACCAGAGTACAGGTATTAACCAAGAGATGTTTAGTATACTGCTGTGTAACTGCTACAATGATGAATTATAAGTAGTACTTTTTGTTTTGGTCATCAACCTTGAAAAGGATAATAGAAACTTTGTATACCATGCTTCCAGCAGGTTTACATGATACATTCCTAGCACAAATAAGAAAAGTTTAAATCTGCTGATGATCTAAAGGAGTGATAGTTATTTGCAGACTGACAGGGTTATAAAATAATTCTGAAAGAATTGTTGCTTTTACAATACCATCCTTTATCAAGTGGCTACTCAAATCTGCCAGCTTTTCACAGAAACTGAAGTTTGATTATTAGATCCATCATGATGACCTACTGATGCTCCAAACATTTCAAGGTTTCTCCTAGCCTTAAAAAACTGGACTGGCCTCATTGAACGTGTATTAAACAATAATACTATTTGATGCAAATAATAAAAATATCCGTGTGTAGAATTATAAAGGTTGTATTTATTCGAAGTACCGGAATTTACTTCCAATTTATAACCTAGTACAATCTAATGTATAACCAAACAAGTACATTAAAATCTGGGTACCCTAAAATCTTTTTTCAATTTCAAGAGGAGTGTCAGTTTTTTAGTTTCAAAGGATAAAGAAAACACTTGTTTACAATTACTTCTAAGATGTCAAGAGTAATTGTAAATTGGGGTACCCGTAAATTGAATTTTAGAGCTGTATTTATTATTTATATTTAAACAATTTTTTGTACGCAACATAATAACAAAAGGTTGAAATATTTGCAGTTATTTCAATTTTAAAATGTATACACAATTTTTAATCAATCAAAATGTTTCAATCCATTTTCCGTTTACAATTACCCCACCTAACCGCAAATGTATGGTGTGTCGCTATCTTCAGTTAGCACTTTTAATTTTAATTGCTATGAAAAAAATTGAAATAACATGTATGAAAAAGAAACGTTTATTTTAGTAGACTTTAAAAGACTTAATACAGGGAGTCTTTAAATTTGTTTTAAAGTTTTTTCCTAAAGCTCTTTAATTTTGCTTAGAATAGCCAAAGACACCACGTGGTCTTTTATTTTACATTACACTTTACAGCACGCGGTAAAATTGTGTTGTTACGATGGCTGACGCGCGAATAGGTATGACGCTTGTTCGCTTGTTTCATTACATTTTTAATCAGTGTTGTGTTGTGAGTTTGACATTCATTTAATTAAAAAATGATTAGCTACGATGAACTGTTGAGTGTTATTGGTACAGAAGAGGATGCACTTTCTTTTCTTCAAGAAAAAGGTTTGATTCACAATCCTCGTCGATGTGAACAAGGACACGACATGGTATTAGCTCTTGGGCAGCAACAGCGTTGGTGCTGTAATAAGAGGACTTGCCGTGAGTATAAAGTAGTTCGCAAGGGCACATTTTTAGAGGGGTCCAAATTACCGCTGAGAACAATAATAAAATTTATTTATTTGTGGTGTGAAGGCCAAAGTAGTGTGAAAACAGTAAAAAACAACTGGAAATCGGCGTCAACACACACACAGACTGGACGGCTTACTTAAGATATATCTGTACCGTAGACGTCATGAGAAACCCAAAGAAAATTGGAGGGCCGAATTTAACAGTTGAAATTGACGAAAGTGTGTTTGCCAAGAGGAAAAATAATGTTGGCCGAGTGTATCCACAACAGTGGGTGTTCGGTGGATACTGCCGAGAAACAAAGGAATGCTTTCTGTGTAGTGTGGAAGATAGATCAGCCGCTACCCTCCTACCTCTCATAGTTGCAAATATTGAACCAGGGTCTACTATAATGTCAGATGAGTGGCGTTCGTACCGTCAAATTGTTAATTTGCCACAACAGTGCAGTCATTTGACTGTAAACCATAGTTACAACTTTGTGGATCCTGAAACTGGAGCTCATACTCAAGGCGTAGAAAGCATGTGGCGGTCCTGTAAACGGCGAAACATGATTGAATGTGGTACGAGAAGGGAACGCTTAGATTCCTATTTAAGTGAGTTCATGTGGCGAACAAGAAATAGAAATGAGGATTTGTTCCAGAAAATGCTGGAAACCATCAACAAATATGAGCCCCCTTCTTACTAAAAACAAACATGATTTTGGTAAGTATTATAAATTTTGGTAAGTATGTTCTATTTAGAATACGTTTTCATAATGATATTGACTTTGAAATCACTTGCTTAGTTTAATTATTCATTGCTAAAGCTTAATCCAATACCATTTTCAAGGATTTTAAGTATTCTGTAAAAGTATTTTGTTTCCTTATTGAACACAGTACATGACACATTAAAAGTATTCAGTACTTAAAAGTAGGTTAGGTTACATTATTTAATCTAAACAACTTCACAGCAGCTGTAACAAAGTTAATTATAAAATAATAATCATTTTGTATATTTTCTTTTACAAGTGGATATTAAGCCAAAAAGCTGATATCATATAAAGTGTAATAATCATGTGCAGTGTATTATTATTTTTAATATCATAGGTTACAGATTAAACTAACCTTATACTCACGAGGTATAATTGTACTGATTTCACTTGTAAAAGAACGGTTGGCTGAAAATAAGACACAATTGTAACACATATCAGAACCTGTGTGTGTGTGTTTTGGTGGACGGGTCAATAATCTGTAAACCCTTTAATATTGGTCTCCTAGAATGTTGACTGATTAAACAAAATAATTGATTAATGTTCATATGTCAGTACTTTGTGTGTCCGGTGATGTAGGCCTAATTTATTTTTCTTTGCAGGCACAAGAAAAGGGTAGAAACATTTAGGCCTACATCATCATTACGCAGGCTGAGGAACTGAAACTTCTAGCACTATATTCAGGTTTGTAATTTACACAGTGAAACCAGTCGAAACAAAGTATTAAAATCCTTTGAAAATATTAAAAGCGGGCACATTACATCATACATACACAGTATCATCATTGTATGGTGTTCTGTTGTGTGACAGGTCCCAGATATTACCAATCGTCTCCATTCATATGTATTTGCCTTGAACTTTTGAGCTTTCATCTCTACATAAGATACTCCACTTTGCATTTCGTACACAAGCTCATCTTCTCTCCTTTCATGGTTCTTTCAAAAACTGGTGTTAATTGTTCATTTTCTCTCAGGATTAAATATACTTATACTTTAATATTCAATACTTAAAAGTTGGTTAGGCTACATTATTTAATCTAAACAACTTCACAGCAGCTGTAACAAAGTTATTTATAAAATAATTATCTGCTGTATTTTTTCCTTTACAAGTGGATATTAAACAAAAAACCGATATCATATTCTTATACCATAAGAAGTAATATAATCACGTTATGTTCATGATGAGTTCTATTTCTTGTGTATAGTGTGTTTCAGTGTTTGCATTAAACAAAACATTTAAATCAGTGTTGAACACTTGCCAAGTAGTGTGCCTGATATTTTCCAACAAATTCGTATACTGTATGAGAGTAGACTATTGATGTATACTACTTTACATGTCAGAAGTATAACGATATTTACAAATTACTTTATTCTATATTCTTATGTTATTTCTTGGATTTCGTTGTCCCATGACATGTCCGTTACTTAACTAAATATCACTATTACATTAACGACTCGGAACACTATTTTTTTTATAAGTAAAAGCGTAAAGTTTTACCTTACAGCCTGAACCGGTTTTCTCCTTTAAAAGGCTTCTTCAGAGGCTGCCGCTGGTAGCGCTGCCCGTCTTGTTGTGGGTGACGGAATCGAATTTCGAAAGATCGATGCTGTGTGTGTGGGGTGAGATATGTTCGAATAATGCGTGTGATTTGAATTGTGTCTGTTCATTTAGGATGTCGTTTTTATTTGTTTTTGTGTGTTTGTATATTCCAATTGTTCTAGAGTGTCTAGTTTTCGGCCTTTTGTGTGTACGTGTAGAATGTTCATGTTATTGTCGATGTTTTTATATGTGTGGTTTGCTTCAATGAGGTGGTTTGCAAAGGTGGATTCTGTAGTGGAGTGGAGTGCCTTTGTGTGTTCAATGTATCTCTGTTTGAAGCAACGTCCTGTCTGGCCTATGTAGAATTTATTGCAATTTGAGCAATTTAGCTTGTAAACACCGGGTAGATCGAATTTGTTTTGTGCTTTGTGTGTGTTTTTTGATAGTGTGTGTTCTGTTTTGTTAGTAGTTTTGTAAGCGATTCTGTATCCTGCTTTTTTAAATTTGTGGGCTATTTTTTCAATTTGTTTGTTGATGTATGTTAGTGTTATGAATTTGTTGTTTTCTGTCTTTGTCTGTTGTTTGTTTTGTGTTTTGTGTAGGAGTTTACTGACTATTGTTCTGTCATATCCATTAGATTCTGCTAGATATTTTATCGTGTTTAGTTCGTCTTTGTAGTCTTTTTCATCTAAGGGGATGTTGTTAAGTCTATGTATCATGGTTCTGAAGGCAGCTAGTTTGTAACATTCTGTAACAATGACATTCAGTATTTACTCCCACTGAAGAAGAGGCACATCACCTTGAAACGTATGGGAAAATGATAACCAAAGTAAGTTCATATGTCAAAGTTTATATATATAATAATAAGAGTAAAGTACTTAATTTAGATATAAAGTATCCTGATAAGAAGATCTTAATAATCCACTGTAGAAACGTAGATGAAATATCTATAAATGAAGAGGCTAGTTGAACGGGGTGGGGGTAATTTTCTATAAATGAAAATTATAGTTGAAGGGGGAGGGGATAATTTTATATGTGTACTACGTTATCGGCAACATAGTAGTAGTTTGTTGTTAAAATTCCTTCCCGGGCTGTTTGGCCTTAGTCCAATGTTTTCAGCAAAACCGGACGTTTCCGCAGTGCCGTCGACTGCCATCATCAGTGAAAATCGAGTGCGATAACGTGTGGTGGTATACGTTAGTGACTACAGTACTGTGGTTAAGGCTGAAGCAATAAGTGGAAAGAAGTAGTTTCTATGGAAACATTTCATTTTGCATTTTAAATATAAATCTTAGAACATGGAAGTCACGTATGGTTCTCCATACCGATATTTGGTTAAGTGACCAAAATACCAGGTAAAGTGGTAAGTAAACAGCCATTCCAATCTCCTCAGCCTACACATAGATATATATTATTGCGTGTCTTCTTTATTTACAGTGTGGAACAGTAGATCCTGTTACAGTATACTGGATTTAGTACTGGGTTGAGGCACAGATACTTCTTAAATAATACGTCTACTCTACATGAGTGTTGTGGTTGGTTAGGTAATGATAGTACATTATTGTGTGTAATGATAGTACATTGGGTTAGACGTTTCTTTACAAACCCAATTGACTCTGTAGTGCTCAATTCTAAGTCTTTTGACCTCACTGTAACTGTTTATTCTCCGTTTCTTCCAGCAATTGTTCTTGTAACCTGTCTTGTATGTTACTGTACTAATTTTTAAAATAAACACATGTATCTTGTAGCATAAGCTATTAACCGTAGTGCATACTCCTTCTTTATCTAAAAAGTGGTAGATATGTAATACTAACCTATTAAAACTGTCTATTTAATAATACTAACTTATTAACCATAATGCATGTTCCTTCTTTATCTAGAAAATGTTAGACGTTGAATATTGTTTTTACAGAAACACCAGCTAGCCACAGGTAGTCGTGAGTGGTAAGGAGGTGACTCTATACGCTTCTCGATACATCACCTGGAAAGATATTCTGGACCTCTGTGGACCTCCACATGTACTCACTTAAATAGGAATCTAAGCGTTCCCTTCTCGTACCACATTCAATCATGTTTCAGCGTTTACAGGACCGCCACATGCTTTCTATGCCTTGTGTATGCGCTCCCGTTTCAGGATCCACAAAGTTATAACTATGGTTTACAGTCAAATGACTGTACTGTTGTGGCAAATTAACAATTTGACGGTACGAACGCCACTCATCTGACATTATAGTAGACCCTGGTTCAGTATTTGCCACTATGAGAGGTAGGAGGGTAGCTGCTGATCTATCTTCCACACTACACAAAAAGCATTCCTTCGTTTCTCGGCGTATCCATCGAATACCCATTGTTGTGGATACACCCGGCCAACATTATTTTTTCTCTTGGCAAACACACTCTCGTCAATTTCAACTGTTAAATTCAGTCCTCCAATTTTCCGTGGGTTTCTCATGACGTTACGGCACAGATATATCTTAAGTAAGCCGTCCACTCTGTGTGTGTGTTGACACTGATTTCCAGTTGATTTTTACTGTTTTTCACACTACTACGCCTTCACACCACAAATAAATAAATTTTATTATTTTTCCCAGCGGTAATTTGGACCCCTGTAAAAATGTGCCCTTGCGAACTACCTTATACTCATGGCAAGTCGTCTTATTGCAACACCAATGCTGTTGCTGGCCAAGGGCTAATACCATGTCGTGTCCTTGTTCACATTGATGAGGATTGTGAACCAAACCTTTTTCTTGAAGAAAAGAAACTGCAGCATCCTCTTTTGTACCAATAACACTCAACCATCGTAGCTACTTACAACACAACACTAATTAAAAATGTATGAAACTGAACAAGCAAATGAAAATGTAACAACACCAATAAATTAGCAAATTCATAAGTGTGTTTTATTTTGGTTTCCACTGTACTATGTGACGATCGGTGAGACCGTCGTAACAATTTAACGAAACATCCCAATTAATTCAATATTATACGTTGAGGATTATAATTTTACATATACACTAATGTAAAATATAAAACATTATTGTTATCTGATTTCAAGCTTGCAGAGTCAATCCAAATAAATTATGTCTGAATGTAAGTACACACATAACAGGCAAAATACAAGTGTTCTGTCTTGTCTGCTGTCATAGAAAATATATTCTGTATTTCTTTACGGTTGCAACTTCATTCATGTGAGTGAAAATTAATTTATATAAATCTCAAATCATCACCGGAATCTACACTGTTGACTGTAAACAAATACAATAAATTCCTTTTGTGATCACTTTGGGCCAATATGAATTTAATAGCACTAGCCGAATAATAACAATAACTGATAACAAGATTATGCAAGATTTGCCATTACTTTCCTATACCTGTGATTACAGGCATATTGATATACCTGTTACTATGTATAGAGGTGTTACTATACATATTGTATGTTAAAACTGTGAGGTGTATTTTATAATCTGGAACATTTTATACCAAATGATTTAATCACAAAAGATTATGTAAAACACAAAATTACAACAAACACACCAAAAGTATCTATAGAAATTAAAAAAAAAAAAAATTATATAAATGACAAATTATTCAATAAATGATTAAATATGTACCATAATTTATTAGATACTGCAATTATTTTTTATAGAAACAAACATCCACTAGCAGCTACAAAACCAATTTTCCCTATAATGTACTTAGCAAGATCCTGATCTTTTAGATACATTGTTGGATTGTTAATGCTAGTATTTTTTTATTCTTTTCCCTAAACATTTTGAAACCATAATTTCAAAGTGATACTACCTGAGATGCCTTTCCATTGTGTTTCCTTTTGCTCCAAAAAAAATATTTTGTTGTGTTGATGTCTTTATTCTTTAAAATTTTGTGTGAGGGAGATTGCAAAATTTTTAACTGAACTGTAGCATTTCATTGTCTCAGTTTTTTGTAATTTTTTGTGCTACTGTAAAGTGTTCACTTTTTATTTACACCTAAGTCATGCCGTTTTTATTTTACATTTTTACACTTTCTGTCAAGCTACTGTAAAGCTACATTAAAATATACAATTTTATTTAAAAAAAATTATCAAATCAAGCACTTGTCTGTAATAACTGAAATATATGAGAGTTTTATTTAAGGTTATTGCTGGCTCTCACATCCTACCTTCCAGTATTTGCGTATCATCCGTCAGAAATGTGAATAACTCAACAGGATACTAAGTCATTCTTACTACTGTTCAGATGCATTTAGCATGTACACCAGAGGCAGATTTATGCATAGGCAAAGTAGGCTACTGCCTACGGGCGGCAAATTTTGTAAAGGTCGTTATGTTGTTTTTATACCTAAGAGATGTTTCAAATGCCGCTCCATTTCATCTCAATATGATAAGAAGCTTTTAAAAATATATATTGTTTAGTAACAAGGCTTATTACATAAAGAGAATAGTTCATCATTTACTTCTGATCTGTATATGAAGTAGGCCCTACATCGTTTTTTCACAATTACATTTACATACATTATATATGTGATACTTCCATTATATTAATTATTTAACTATTAATTTGTTTACATTCAAATTTCGAACATCCTTTACCGACTCTGTAATTTGACATGAGTGAATGTCAATAGATGCCACTAGCTGCTAATAGACAGACTATGAGCATAGTATAATTTCATACCCAACTCTAGTGCCAGTTGAGCTTCAACCTGCCGAGGAGGGAAATAAGAGGTCTACACATAGTACGTGTCCGTTAAACACCTGTTGTATTTTACATAAATCGTTAAATATATATTCATCAAATAAATTGATAAGCAAAAAGTGATAAGTGAAAGGATGATTATGTCAAAAAATGTGTATATAATGTATTTTCATTTATTATGTTAGGGTAATATTAGTGGAATGATAATATTCTACCACTACTGTATTACAGTATACAAATGTAGTGATATATCTTGGCACAATACTATGTAATAAATTTGGATAAAAGGCTCATTTCAAATAGAAAGGATAGCTGGTGTGATCAGTCATAACAAATTTGTATTAGTTTTTTGAGAATTTGTTCCTATCAAACTGCAATAAGGATATTTTCAAACCTTTATGGATGTGTGTCATGTAATTTACAGATTGTACCAAAAGAAACAACAAAAATATATCTTTTCAATTAAACAAAAATTGGTCTTGTAATATGAGTCGGTAGTACACCAGGAACTAATCAGTTAATTGCTATTACAAAATGCCTTATTCCTTTTTCATGACGATCAGATTTTGCTATACGCCTGCATAAATAAAAATTATTAAAATGCTTAACTCTCAATACAAAGTATTTAAACTATTTAACATGAAAAGTTCATCATGTCACGTATTCTAGTAACAAGGTAAGTTTTTGGAATAGAGTTTTAGCTGAATTTATACACTAGGAGGGCACTCAACATTTAGTTTGTGTGTGTAACTCTGGTTAATCAAAGAGAATTATTTGTGTAAATTCAAATTTAGTAATACAAATCTACTACCATAAAGGCCTGGAATGCCTTTGTTTACCCCACTAAAAAATTTTAACTAACTTCATATGGGGAAAACTGGTTTACATACATCATTTCTGAAAATAATAATCCTGAAATGTAATCAGTACTTATATCAAGTTAAGTGCAGTAATTAAATAGATTCTTCAACTTGGACGTTGCAAACTTCAGGTGCTAAGCCTTTACTTTGTTTTTAATTTAACATCAATTTATGTTCGGCAACGTTAAAAAGAACATGTTATGGCCTCTGAGAAAGTACACAGTCAGTGGAAGCTGGCTTAAATGAAGGTAAACATTTTATCTAATAATTAGTGTCCCATGTTAGAAAACAAGTGCAATACATATTATAAAAAGAAGAATATTGTTTTTATTTCCATGTTCCATAAGGAAATGGATGGAAAAAAATCGCGTTCGAGATAAGGGCTGATTCTGATTGTACTACCCTCAAAACATGAAGAAATCATTTTTTGAAAGATGTCTGTGTGTAGAATTTTGTCTATGGCGAACGATAACTGCCGCAAATTCAAATAATTTTTTGCATATTGTAGAGGACTCAAGGTCTGTTGATTTTGGTGAAGATTGGTTAAGGAGAAGGGGTAGTTTACCTGCAACGTTTTATGTTTTAACAAGAGTAAAGTACTTACTTTTGATAAATAAAGAACCCTTAAAAGAAGGTCATAATTATACCACTGTAGAAAGGTAGATGAAATATCTATAAATGAAAAGGGGTAGGGGGAAGTTGAAGGGGGAGGGGATTATTTTCTATAAATAAAAATGACAGGTGAAGGGGAGGGGATAATTTTTTATATGTGTACCACGTTATCGGCAACAAAGAAGTAGTTTGTTGTAAAATTCCTTCACGGGCTGTTTGGTCGTGGTCCAATGTTTTCTGCAAAACCAGACGTTTCGGAAGTGCCATCGTCAGTGAAAATCGAGTGCGCTAACGTGATGTGGTATATGTTAGTGACCACAATTCTGTGGTTGAGGCTGAAGGTAGAATAGTTTCTGTGGAAATATTTCATTTCTAAAATGATTTTAAATATAAATCTTAAAACATGGAAGTCATGTATGGTTCTTCCCCATACCGATATTTTAATTATTTACATCAAATAGTATTATTGTTTAATAAATGTTCTATCCAGATCAAATTATGTGTATGGAGTTCTGGAAAAATTAGACGGGCATAAAGTTTTGTTTGTTTATTGTAAACTGTGTTATGTTTGGAAGTATCCCAAAGTAAATTTAACATTAATCATGTCACTCAATGATGCCAGTCCAGTTTTTTAAGGCTAAGAGAATCCTTGAGATGTTTGGACCATCACTAGGTCATGATGGATCAAATCATCAGACTTCAGTTTGCTGTGAAAAACTGGCAGATTTGAGTAGTCACTTGATAAAGGATGGTGTAAAAGCAACAATTCTTTCAGAATTATTTTATGGCCTTGTCAGTTTGCAAATAACTATCACTCGTTTAGACCTTCAGCAGATTTAAACTTTTCTTATTCGTGTTAGCAATATATCATGTAAAACTGCTAGAAGTATGGAATACAAAGACAAGTCGAGCATTGTACATTTTTAGGTTAGGAACACTTTACAAAACCTTTTCATCAGATGTTCAAAAGAGCAAGCGTGTAATTGTTGTTTTTCTTTTTTTTTTTTTAAGTCCCTTAGTTTTCTCAGCAACAGCAACTGGATGTCAAAGTTTGCTTCTAGGATATGTTTTATAAAGTAGTGGAAACTTGCTACTTGAACACAATACACTTGCACACAACATTCCAGAAGTCTGTTCTAAAAACAATTATAATCAACCTGCTGTTTCAACAGTACCTACTAATAATGCAGCATGGCAACATTTAAACCATTTTTGTTGGTCTTCAAGCTGAGTATACCAAATATGTTTGTAATAGTGTTATATTTTAAGATGTGAAGTATATGAAGCCATTAATTCTGATGAAATTTCTGTACGTGTCATTTTTGGTCTCTCTCTCTGTCTCTCCCCTCTCATTTTTATTTATTGAAAAAACATAAACATAAAAACTGACACTCCTCTGTATGTGTCCACATTGCATAAAATTAAAAAAAAATTAATCCAAGAAATTAAAAAAAAAAAACTTGTAAACTCTGAAAACATTTGTTCTAATACAGAATTCAAATTAAATAAAGAAAAAAGGAATTGTGTGTGTGTGTGTGTGTGTTTTAATGGAGACATCTTCCCCCTTGCTCCTCAACCCCTTTCAGAAAGTGAATGGACAGAACAATACCTGACCTGCAAATGGTCTTGAAACATAATTGTGATCTTGCAAAAGAGGATCAGTCCTCTTGTGTGTTTTAATGATAATTAGTATAACCAATGGTCATGTCATGGACAACAAAATTTACAAATGAATAATAAAAACACAGATTAAAAACTAATAAGAAATCATTCAATAGACATAAAGAAACAATTTAGTAAAATTTATTAATGAATCAAAGGAATTCAGAAATTCAACTGATAATCAAACATTAGTACATAGTGTTACTAATTTCACAATTCCACAAAATTTTTAACTATTGGATAGTGAACATTGGATTTCAATATAGTAAGCATACACATATTAATGTAGGTTGTTTCACAAAAAGTGAATGGAAAAAAAATACACAATTTCAACTTTTTTAAACTGAAAACAAGAAATTCTTTAGAGTTACTAAAGAATGTACTGTGTTACCGGTACTGTAAGTCAGAGCAGTGCCGTTAGTGTACTAATTAAGAATAAAGCTAAATGGCATAATGAGTTATTCGTAGATGACATCATTAATCTTCTTGGTGATGGTGTACAAGCCTTTCCACAGTGTTCGAGCTGATTCCTTTCTTCCTGATTATGTTATAGAACTAAGCCTGGCAGCAGGTGTGAGCCCCGAAGAAATTGCAACCAGGGTGTACAGAGTTTTCATCTTTGTATTGGCCAAAATAAAGTTGTTCTGAGCCAGGTCATGTAAATTCAGGTTAAGCCAAATAGCTCATTACACTTTGTCTAACTTTTAAAGATATACAGTGTTGATAAAGATGTTTAGGACCGTAATACAGTAAGGGTACACATATTAATGTAAAGCACGTTTCCATAAAAAGTGAATGGAAAAGAAAAGAAATACACAATTTCAACTTTCTTAAACTGAAAACAAGAAATTCTGTTGAGTTAGTGTAAGACAGAGCAGTGCTGTTAGTGTACTAATTAAGATGCATTAAATATATAAATAAAGCTAAATGCCCTAATAAGATATTCTTAGATGTAGTAATACAGGTTAGGTCAAATTGCTCATTAGACTTTGTCTAAATTGTAAAGATGTTTAGCACCGTACATTAAAAACATTGTTTGCACATATGAGTAGGAAGCAGATGTATTAATATAATGTTACCCAACAAGATCAGGAACAATTATGCCCATTAAATTAAGTAGTTAGTTTAGTGGACTTGAAAACCTGCAGTGAAACTCCAGTTTTTATAAAACAAATAGGGAGAGAATTGAAGATTTCTTGTTTGGAAATGTTATATCTGTTTTCTTCACAACTAAAATGTTGTTAATGGCCTTTCTTTAAGAGTATGAAAAAACAATAGATACTATACTTGAAAAAAGGTGAATTTTATTGGTACATACTAAAGTATAGAGTCCTATTTGTTTCTATTCATTAACAAAGGTCTGAACTGTAATAATTTTCTGTGTAATATACAAGCATTCTTTAATATGTTTACTAGATTCTCCAATTTTATTTGCATTAATTCAGACCATAGTAACATTAAATTCCACTGTAACCCATTATTAATACTTAATCATTTGCGTGTTAACAGAAACTGCACACTGATTTTTATTGCATTATGTTGAAAATGGATTTTAATGTACTTGTTTGGTTATACGTTCGATTGTACTAGGTTATACATTCTAATACTGATCTTCGAATAAATACAGCCTTTAATGTTCTATACACCCTTTTATCCATACAATAAATACAGCCTTTGAATGTACACTAACTAAGGACATATTTTTTAAGTCTAATTAATTTTAAAAATCTAAGGTCAATAAAGTTAATGGAAACTAATTTCTGTACTTCCAGTAAATAGAGCCTTTTAATAAAATATGTACCAATAATGTACTAGGTTATACGTTCTAAATTGGAAGTAGGTTTTAATTCCGGTACTTCGAATAAACACAGCCTTTAATGTTATATACAACCATTTATCCATACAATAAATACAGCCTTTGAATCACAAAGAGACGATTTTGGGAGGTTGTGGCTACGTTTAATTATTTAACTTAACCTTTTAGATTTTTAAAATTAATTAGACTTAACAGAGATTTCCTTAGTTAGTGTACATTCAAAGGTTATATATAACATTAAAGGCTGTATTTATTCAAAGTGCCGGAATTAAAACGTACTTCCAATTTAGAACCTAGTACAATCTAATGTATAACCAAACAAGTACATTAAAATCCTTTTTTCAACATAATGCAATAAAAAACAATGTGCAGTTTCTGTTAACATGTAAATGATTAAGTATTAATAATGGGTTACAGTGGAATGTAATGTTACTATGGTCTGAATTAATGCAAATAAAATTGGGAAAATCTCGTAAACATATTAAAGAATGCTTGTATGTTACACACAAAATTATTATAGTACGGACCTTTGTTAATGAATAGAAACAAATTTGACTCTATACTTTAGTATGTACCAATAAAATTCACCTTTTTTCAAATACCAATATCTGTTGTTTTTTTCATACCCTTAAAAAAAGGTCATTAACAACATACATTATGAGAAAACGTGATTACAAATAACCAGCCATTACTTACTTGTGAAGAAAATATATATAACATTTACAAACATCAAATCTTCAATTCTCTCCCTATTTGTTTTATAAAAACTGGAGTTTCTACTGCAGGTTTTAAGTCCACTAACTACTTAATTAAATATACATAATTGTTCCTGTATCTTGTTGGGTAACATATTATATTAATACATCTGCTTCCTACTCATATGTCAATGTTTTTAATGTATGGTCCTAAAATCTTTATCAACACTTTATATCTTTAAAATTTAGACAAAGTCTAATGAGCAACTTGGCATAACCTGAATTTACATGACCTGGCTCAGAACAACTTTATTTTGGCAAATACAAAGATGAAGACTGGTTGCAATTTCTTCAGGGCTCACACCTGCTGCCAGGCTTAGTTCTATAACATGATAAGGAAGAAAGAAATCTGCCCAAACCTCCAACCGCTGTGGGAAGGCTTTTACACCATTACCAATAAGATTAATGATGTCATCTAAGAATAACTCATTAGCTTTATTTATACATTTAATGCATATTAATTAGTACACTAACAGCACTGCTCTGTCTTACAGTAACACAACACGTTACCGTACACTAACTCAAAAGAATTTCTTGTTTTCAGTTTAAGAAAGTTGAAATCGTGTATTTATTTTCTTTTCCATTCACTATTTGTAAAACGTGCTTAAAATTAATATGTGTACGCTTACTATATTGAAATCCAATGTTCACTATCCAATAATTACAAATTTTGTGGAATTGTGAAATTAGTAACACTATATAGTAATGTGTGATTATCAGTTGAATTTCTGAATTCCTTTGATTCGTTAATAAATCTTACTAATTTGTTTCTTTATGTCTATAATTATTTCTTATTAGTTTTTAATCTTTGTGTTTTCATTATTCATTTGTAAATTTTTGCATTTTGTTGTCCATGACATGTTCATTGATTAACTAATTATCATTAAAACACACAGAGGACTGATCCTCTTTTGCAAGATCACAAGTATGTTTTTAATTTTTTTTAATTGTATGCAATGTGGACACATACAGAGGAGTGTCAGTTTTTTATGTTTTTTCAATAAATAACAATGAGAGGGGGAGAGAGAGAGAGAGAGAGAGAGACCAAAAATAACATGTACAGAAATTACATCAGAACTTTTCCTGACAGTAAAAAAATAACTAAATAATGAATGACAAAGAACATTAACAAAATTAATGGAAATTATAGTTATTATTTGTTGTCTAATGAACAGGTACTAGTAAAGGCAAACTAATTATTGAATTAATAATTTTCTTTATTGAGTATCCAGTTTATTACTGCAGTATGGAGTATAGGTTTTATCTTTTTTAACAATTTTTAATGCAGTTTACTGGAGTAAAATCTTCTTATTGATAATGTTCTTATCAGTTTAATTACCCCATTATTCTTATCTCTTTTTATTATCTCAGACAATATTTATAGTATACAATTTAGTTAATGACTTAGTATTTTGTTCTTCATGTATCATGGTCATGAAATGGTTTAAGTTGGGGCCTATTTTATGTAAGGGGAAAACATAACGTTACAATATTGTAATTACTTTTACTTCTATAATTATTTATAAGTATTATTTGTACAAACAAAACTGGCTTAGAAATGGGTCTACTTAGGAAATTATGGAATTCTGCTGAAATTTCAAATAGTTCTGGAGGGGAATTGATCCCCTGATAACCCCCCTCCGCAACTTACTCCACTGATCCCACTCTACACAGTTCCAAGTAATCCTGTATTTAGAAGTTCAAAAGAAAGTGATACAGACTCTAAAGATCTCATTGTAGCATCACTACTGGGACAGTTCATGGTTTAGAGCTTCCCTTATGTGCCTGGTAAGTGAAGGAGAAGGGATCTATTTAACGTGCAAGTTGAAGAATATATTTAATTATTGCACTTAACTTGATATAAGTACTGATTACATTTCAGGATTATTATTTTCAGAAATAATGTATGTAAACCAGTTTTCCCCATATAAAGTTAATTAATATTCTTTAATGCATAGCATTCCAGGCATTTACAGTAGTAGATTTGTATTACTAAATTTGAATTTACACAAATAATTCTCTTTGATTAACCAGAGTTACACACACAAACTAAATGCTGAGTGTCCTCCTAGTGTATAAATTCAGCTAAAACAGTATTCCAAAAACTTACCTTGTTACTAGAATATGTGACATGATGAACTTTTCATCATGTGTTCAACTTTGTGTTGGGAGTTAAGCATTTTAATAATTTTTATTTATGCAGGCGTATAGCAAAATCTGATCATCATGGAAAAGGAATGAGACATTTTGTAATAGCAATTAACTGATTAGTTCCTGCTGTATTACCGAATCATATTACAAGACCAATTTTTGTTTAATTGAAAAGATATATTTTAACTGTTTCTTTTGGTGCAATCTGTAAATTCAATGACACACGTCCATAAAGGTTTGAAAATATGCTTACTCCAGTTTGATAGGAATAAATTCTCAAAAAACTAATACAAATTTGTTATGTCTGATCACACCAGCTATCCTGTCTATTGGCAATGAGACTTTTATTCAAATTTATCATATAGTATTGTGCCAAGATATTACACTACATTTGTATACTGTAATACAGTATATTATTTGCAGACTGACAGGGTTATAAAAAATTCTGAAAGAATTGTTGCTTGTACAGCATCATCCTTTATCAAATGACTACTCAAATCTGCCAGTTTTTCACAGAAACTGAAGTTTGATGATTAGATCCCCTAGTGATGCTCCAAACATTTCAAGGATTCTCCTGGCCTGAAAAAACTGGACTGGCCTCATTGATTGACATGACTAATGTTAAATTTACTTTGGGATACTTCGAAACATAATACAGTTTACAATAAACAAACAAAATATTATGCCTGTCTAATTTTTCCAGAACTGTATACACATAATTTGATCTGGAGAGAACATTTATTAAACAATAATACTATTTGATGCAAATAATTAAAATATCGGTATGGAGAACCATCCATGACTACCATGTTTTAAGATTTATATTTCAAATCATTTTAGAAATGAAATATTTCCACAGAAACTACTTCTATCTTCAGCTTCAATCACAGAATTGTGATCACTAACATATACCACCTCATGTTAGCGCACTCGATTTTCACTGATGATGGCAGTCGATGGCACTTCCGAAACGTCTGGTTTTGCAGAAAACATTGGACCACGGCCAAACAGCCTGGGAAGGAATTTTATCAACAAACTACTTCAATGTTGCTGATAACGTAGTACACATATAACAAATTATCCCCTCCCCTTCACCTATCATTTTCATTTATAGAAAATAGTCCCCTCCCCTACCCCTTTTCATTTATTGTGTCACCGGTCAAAAGGCTTGCCGCATGACAAATGGCGCCAATCGTACACTCTAGTTATTTTGGTGGCCCTAAAAAGGACCGAACGGTGATGTTGGTCGTGCCGCGCTGGCGTATTGCAGTCCTCCTCTTCTTCCGGCACCGGTTGTAGAGTCGGTTGCCAGCCCAGCGAAATCCATCGCTGGCGCGGAACTGGAGGGCGAAGACGCAAGAACGCCGGTTCTATTCTTCGGCCGTTCCTTCCGGCTGACTCCGCGCCGATGTCGTCCGAGAGAGGAGAGGAGATGAAGTGCGTCCGATGGCGTGGCGATGAAGAGTGCGTACAATTTTTTTTTCGCTCTGGGCTTTGCGATTGTGCGTCGCAGAGACGAACCGCTCGGTATCTGAGTTCCGAGCTGCCTTTTAGAGCTCCTGTCTCGTGGCCCTGCCCAAGTAGGGCGTGTGCTCTATAGCAGGCCGATTCTCGGCTGTTGTGCTAGCCTACACTAGCGCAGTATACACCGAGGGCGTTTCCACGAATCACCTGGACGTATACGGTACCTTTCCAGCCCAGTCACTAGAGGATTGCCAGGGAACCTCGCCGCACGTGCATAAAATTTGCGTGCAAGCCGCCTGAATGTGTCGTCTAAGGAGCGGACGCCAAGTCCTCTCCTTAGAAGGCGAGATGAAAAGCGACGGGGGACTTTGGCCGCTAGCCGAAGACCCCTGTCGAGGACTCTCTGCAACTTCTTTTTATGCATTGCGGCGAGGTAACCCCAGACCGGGCAGGCGTAGGTAATGACCGGCAGCAGATACGCGCCGACGATCATCCTACCCAATTTCCTGGTCATGGCTGAGCTGATCAGGAGTGGAAACAGTGCCCACAGGCGAGTGGATGCTCGCTTAAGAACTGTCTGTGCGTGGGTACGCCAGGTGAGCCGACGGTCAAGGTGTAAGCCGAGGTACTTGACCTCGTTGGACCAGCGCAAGTACGTTCTGCCGATACGTAGCTGCCTAACGGGGTTCTTCCGTCGCTTAGAGAATTCGACGGCTACACTCTTGGTGGCGTTGAGTTGCACTCTCCAATTCTCAGTCCAGTCCACGAGCGTGTCGAGCTGGCGCTGCAGTCGTAGGACGGCCCTTTCCTCATGAAAGCGAAGAGGGCCATCTGGACTCCAGGCTGTCTCGGCACGTCGTTGACGTAGATCGAGAACAGAAGGGGGCCTAGAACGCTACCTTGAGGGACGCCGGCTGTGATTCGTCTCTCGGAAGAGACTGAATCGCCAACTCTCACGCAGAAGGTTCTCTCCGTCAGAAAGCTAGCAACCAGATGGAGGTAGCAGTCCGGGAGCTGGACTTCCCTAAGCTTGAATAACAGGCCATCATGCCATACGCTGTCGAAGGCTTTCTCAACATCTAAGAAACAGCTGTGGAAGATAGGCCGGAGGTTTTCCGAGCGGGTGGTATCCTTTCCCTGCTTCGGGATCACGATAACCGTCGCCTTTCGCCATTTCTTGGGAAAGTAGGCCAGTCTAAGACGCGTTGAACAAATCAGTCAAGAATTGAACTCCAGGCTCGGGAAGAAATCGTAGAGCGGTGTTTGTAACACCGTCCGGGCCTGGAGCTTTTCTTGGCTGAAGTTCAGCGAGCCGATCTGAGACCTCTTCCAAAGAGATGGGTTCGGGCTCCGCCGTGATCGGAAGAGACAGAAAGTCTTCCACAGCCATCTCGACTTGTTCGTCGAAGTCCCAGTCCATGGGCGGGTTGGGAGCGAACTGTCGCTCGAAACACAAGCCCAAGTACTCGGCCTTCTCCTCCGGGCGACCGTGCGTAAAATTTTCTGCTGGCCCGGGTTTTATTAACTAACCGGCATCGCTGATTGCTTAGCTCCGAACACGTAGTTGGTCACGTCTCGGCGGCTGCTGGTGCCGGATTGGCTCGCTGTGTCCACCGCTGGTACCGGAGAGCAGATGTTCGCATACCGCTGCCGTCACAATAGATATTTCATCTACCTTTCTACAGTGGATTATTATAACCTTTTCAGGATACTTTATTTATCAAAATTAAGTACTTTACTCTTGTTAAAACAAAACGTTGCAGGTAAAGTACCCCTTCTCCTTAACCGATCTTTACCAAAATCAACAGACCTTGAGTCTACAATATGCAAAAAATTATTTGAATTTGCGGGAGTTATCATTCGCCATAGAAAAAATTCTACACACAGACATCTTACTAAAAATGACTTTTCTTTATGTTTTGAGGGTAGTACAATCAGAATCAGCCCTCACGGGACACTAAATTATTAGATACAATTTTTACCTTCATTTAAGCCAGCTTCCACTCACTGTGTACTTTCTTAGAGGCCATAATATGTTCTTTTTAACGTTGCCGAACATAAATTGATGTTAAATTAAAAATAAAGTAAAGGCTTAGCACCTTAAGTTTGCAACGTGCAAGTTGAAGAATCTATTTAATTATTGCACTTAACTTGATATAAGTACTGATTACATTTCAGGATTATTATTTTCAGAAATAATGTATGTAAACCAGTTTTCCCCATATAAAGTTAATTAAAATTCTTTAATGCATAGCATTCCAGGCATTTATGGTAGTATATTTGTATTACTAAATTTGAATTTACACAAATAATTCTCTTTGATTAACCAGAGTTACACACACAAACTAAATGTTGAGTGTCCTCCTAGTGTATAATTTCAGCTAAAACAGTATTCCAAACACTTACCTTGTTACTATGGTGTCTTCGACGGGTACATTGGTGTATAAATTCGTTATGTCAAATGATGCTAATGTTGAGTTGTGTGGTATATGGATGTGTTCTAGTTTTTTTGACAAGTTCTATGTTGTTTTTATCAAAAGTGTTGTTGGTTAGATTTATATGTTTTCTGATTAGTTTATCTAGGTATCTGGCGATCTTGTGTGTTATTTATCAAAGGTCAAATGGGTATATTGGGTTTGTGTATTTTCGGTAATGCATTTAGTTTTGGGGGGTTAGGTTTAATTTGTTTTAGGTATTTTATGTTTTCTGTTTGGATTATGTATTTTGCATTATTTATGAATTTGTTTTTGGTATTTTATTGTGGGATCTTTGGTTATTTGTGTTATATTGTTTTCGGAGAAGAATTTCTCAGTTTTATTGTTTATTTCTTGTTTGTACATTATGACTGTTGTAATTTCTATAGATACTTTTGGTGTGTTTGTTGTAATTTTGTGTTTTACATAATCATTTGTGATTAAATCATTTGGTGTAAAATGTTCCAGATTATAAAATACACCTAACAGTTTTAACATACAATATATATAGTAACACCTCTATACATAGTAACAGGTATATCAATATGCCTGTAATCACAGGTATGGGAAAGTAATGGCAAATCTTGCATAATCTTGTTATCAGTTATTGTTATTATTCGGCTAGTGCTATTAAATTCATATTGGCCCAAAGTGATCACAAAAGGAATTTATTATATTTGTTTACAGTCATCAGTGTAGATTCCAAGTGATGATTTGAAATTTATATAAATTAATTTTCACTCACATGAATGAAGTTGCAACCGTAAAGAAATACAGAATATATTTTCTATGACAGCAGACAAGACAGGACACTTGTTTTTTGCCTGTTATGTGTGTACATACATTCAGACATCATTTATTTGGATAAATATCACTATTGCATTAACGACTCGGAACACTAGGTTTTTTATAAGTAAAAGCATAAAGTTTTACCTTACAGCCTTTCAGAGGCTCTGAAGAAGCCTTATAAAGGAGAAAACCAGTTTAGGCTGTAAGGTAAAACTTTATGCTTTTACTTATAAAAACCTAGCATTCCGAGTCTTTAATGCAATAGTGATATTTAGTTAAGTAACGGACACGTCATGGACTACGAAATCCAAGAATTTATTTGGATTGACTTCTGCAAGCTTGAGATCAGATACTAATAATGTTTTATGAATATTAATTACTACACTTTCACATGTGAAACTTACTTTGTTTATTTTCCTCGTACGACGTTTCAGCGTGGTGTTCATCTTCCTCAGCGAGGTATGATACAGAATGTCCGGAACTTGTAATGGTTTGTCTAGTTGGTGTAGGTTGTGTGGGGGAGTGTGGAGGTGGAAGGGGGTTATGTAAAATTATAATCCTCAAAGTATAATATTGAATTAATTGGGATGTTTTGTTAAATTGTTACGATGGTCTCACCGATCGTCACATAGTACAGTGGAAACCAAAATAAAACACACTTATGAATTTGCAAATTACATTTATTATATATTTCATTGGTGTTGTTACATGCTTGTTCACTTCTTTTGTTACATTTAAATCAGTGTTGTGTTGTGATTAGCTACGATGGTAGTGTTATTAGTACAGAAGAGGATGCTGCAGTTTCTTTTCTTAAAGAAAAAGATTTGGTTCACAATCCTCGTCAATGTGGTAATGGACATGATATGATTTTAGCACTTGGGCAGCAACAGTGTTGGTGTTGCAATAAGAAGACTTGCCGTGAGTATAAGGTAGTTCGCAAGGACACGTTTTTAGAGGGGTCCAAATTACCGCTGAAAACAATAATAAAATTTATTTTTGACTGGTGTGAAGGTCGTAGTAGTGTGAAAAACAGTAAAAATCAACTGAAAATCGACGCCAAAACACACGCACATTGGACGGCTTACTTAAGACATATTTGTGTCATAGACATCATGAGCAACCCACAGAAAATTGGAGGACCGAATTTAACAGTTGAAATTGACGAGAGTCTCTTTGCCAAGAGGAAAAATAATGTTGGCCGGGTGTATCCACAACAGTGGGTTTTCGGAGGATTCTGTCGAGAAACAAAGGAATGTTTCTTGTGTCGTGTCGAAGATCGGTCAGCAGCTACCCTCCTACCTCTCATAGTGGCAAATATTGAACCAGGGTCCATTATAATGTCAGATGAGTGGCGTTCATACCGTCAAATTGTTAATTTGCCACAACAGTACACTCATTTAACTGTAAACCATAGTTATAAATTTGTGGATCCTCAAACGGGAGCGCATACACAAGGCGTAGAAAGCATGTGGTGGTCCTGTAAACGCCAAAACGTGATTGAATGTGGTACGAGAAGGGAACGCTTAGATTCCTATTTAAGTGAGTTCATGTGGCGAACAAGAAATGCAAACCAGGATTTGTTCGAGTTCATGTGGAGGTCCGCAGAGGTCCAGAATATCTTCCAGGTGAGGCATCGACAATAATTGTGTAGTTACTGGAACAATCTGGGGATTCACAGACACTTAACTCGCTGTATTAATGTAGAAGCGTGTAGAGTCACCTCCTTACCACTCACGACTATCTGTAACAATATTGTAAATAATTATAAGCTGAACACTGTGGAAAAAAGTGCTAAGTGAAGGAAGAAAAAGTGTAATATAATTAGTGATCAGTAATAACAGAAAAGACTGTTCAAATTAATGATTCACCCCAAATGTATGAAACAAAAGAAACATAGACTATAAGTAAGATTAAGGGAGACATGATTTATATTATTCTGAATGTTCAGCAACATTGTATTAATTAGGATTTAAAGCCAAGTTCCATATTTGTTTCAAGGGAAAAGACTACAATTAGAAGGTTCAATTTGTTTAATTAATTGTATTAAGAGTTAGTTATGTTTAAATATGTTTTGTGTGTAATAATGTTAGTAATATTGCTATTAAGAATATTATGCTATTATGGCTATTATGAATTGTCAAAGAAGAAAAAGGTTGAAGAAAATAGACACACTGTTATGTATAAAATACCATAGATACCTAAATTAGGCTCAGACACACTAAATAGAATTAATCAGTCAACAAAATTTGGCAAACTAAGGAAAAATTACTACTATGGAATGTAAACCAGTTTGTAATAAGTAATAATCCCCTCAATCAATGTAATCCCAGCCATAAAGGCACAACTCTAAAGTAGCATGTCTATAATTCCTGTTTTAAGGTAATATTAGTGTTGGAAGGTAATAGAAGCATTAATTTCAGATAATCAAACCACTATAAACTACTCCTTTCCCTTAACTGATCTTCACAAAGAACAATACGTCTTGAGTACTCTACAAATCAGGGCTGTACGCAGAAAATTATTTTATTCAGTTTGAATTTGCGGCTCTTATCGTTTTCCACAGAAAATACCCTTGTTAAAACGTTGCTGGTAAACTACCCCTTTCCGTTAACCGATCTTCACCAAAACCAATAGGTCTTGAGTACTATACAAATCAGGGCTGTATGTAAAAACTATTTGATTCTAAATATAATTATTACACTACTATTGTGTTCCGAGTCGTAGTGTAATAATTATATTAACGGACACGTCATGGACAACGAAATCCAAGAGTAAACCCTCGATTTAACGGACTAATTGGGGCTGAGGGGTGTCCGTAAAATCGAAAGTCCGTTAAATCGCAAATTTTGTTTTTTTGAGGATATATTTAAATCAAATAGGCCTATAACACTTGAAAATTTAATACTATTAATATCATGCAAATACCGTATTGTTCCGAATACAAGCCGCACTTTTTCTCCTAAAAACATGGTCGTTAATTTGGCATATGGCTTGCATTCGCGCGCTAACGAAATTCGAAGTTATACCTGAGTTCTGGCGGGACGAACGCTTTTGGTATCTATGGGTTGTTTACTGCCTAAGCAACAGCAGTTTGCCTGGCTGTAGTTAACTCTGGCGTTATGATTTATGACTACAATCGAATGTTTTAACAGCAAACTGAAGAAAAAATAGGAAGATAAACTGTAAGTGCGTGCGCACGCGCGCGTGTTCGCATCCTTCTGTAGGCAGCAAGACAAAGGATGAGTAGAGGGGTGTGAGTAACATGTTTCTAAATAACGGGTAAACTACCAGTGTGGTTTTCTATTGTAACAGCGACAACATCGCTTATCTGTACTTTGTTTTCATTCGGCGTTTTTGTAGTGCGTTTGCGGTATGAGTGATATTGTGGAGACTAAAGGCACGCAGTAAAATCAAATTAAACGTAACCCGTACGATGCGAATTATAAATTAACTGTGATACAAAATGTAGAAAAAACATACAATCGCGAAGCCGCAAGGAAATTCGATATTGATGAATCCTGTATTCGACGATGGTAAAAACAGAAGGAACGACTTTTAAATGCAAATACTGCGCGACGAGCATTCGCGGGACCTCAAGTTGGGCGTTTTGTAGCAGTAGAGTCCAGCGTCTGTGAATACATACGGCTTTTAAGAAGGCAAGGACTCCCTGTCACTAGACATGTTTTAAAATTAAAAGCTTTAGAAATTGCAGAAGAATTAAAAGTTTTCGGTTTCAAAGCCAGCTTCGAAAAAAGACAAATGATGCAAAAGACAAATGATGCGGCGAAATGGATTTGCGCTTAAATGACTTACATCACTCGCGCTAAAACTACCGAGTGACTACGAAGAAAAACTCCTACAGGATCAGCGGTTTGTCATTCATTTACGCAAGAAGCATAATTATTCACTTGAACACATGGTAAATGCCGATGAAACGCCTGTATTTTTTACTTTTTATTTACGTATATTTACTGTGGACCAAAAGGGAACCAAATCTGTAACAATAAAGATTACGGGAAATGAAAAGTTACGTGCCACTGTAATGCTTGCTGTATTAGCTGATGGACGAATATTTCACAGTGAAATAAGATGCATATCAGTGTATATTGTTCAGTGTTAGTCGTCGTGATGTCTTCCACTGAACGTGTGCGACGCCTGCGTCAACGACAACGCAAAGACAGGGATCATGAAGAATTAAATGAATTCTTGATGAATGGAGTATTCATCAAATACAATTGAAGATGAGAAAATTTGCGTGTTTCAAAACAAGAAGAAAAGAAACGAAAGAATGCTCCGATAGCCAAGCAGTATCGCCAGAACAGGAGAGTCTGCAGTTTATGCACATTATACGTTTCAAAAGCCTAAAAACATTATCGTTTTTTTTCCGTTGTGTCTGTCAAATTCTGTCCGTTAAATCGAGGGTTTACTGTATTCGATTCTGTTTGAATTTGTGGCTGTTATCGTTTGCTATAGAAAAAAATTACACACACACACACACACACACACACACACACACACACTTTTCGAAAAATGACTTCATGTTTTGAGGGTAGTACAATCAGAATCTGCAAAAATCTCGAACACGATTTTTTTTTTGCCATCACCATACTTCCATTTCCTTAAGGACATGGAAGTAAAAGGTAAGGGGCTTAACAATATCTACCACTTTTTAGATAAAGAAGGAGTATGCACTACGGTTAATAGCTTATGCTACAAGATACATAAATGTTTATTTTAAAAATTAGTACAGTAACATACAAGACAGGTTACATGAACAATTGCTGGAAGAAACGGAGAATAAACAGTTACAGTGAGGTCAAAAGACGTAGAATTGAGCACTACAGAGTCAATTGGGTTTGTAAAGAAACATCAAACCCAATGTACTATCATTACACACAACAATGTACTATCATTACCTAACCAACCACAACACTCATGTAGAGTAGATGTATTATTTAGGAAGTATCTGTGCCTCAACCCAGTACTAAATCCAGTATACTGTAACAGGATCTACTGTTCCACACTGTAAATAAAGAAGACAGGCAATAATATATATTGTAACGTTTATCCCTTTTTCTTACCTTTAAATCTGTAGTATCTTGTAGTTACCTTGTAGTATTCTATATTGTAATAGATGTATTGGTATTGTTTTTGTATTCGTCAGTCACACCTAATGTTATAGTTAAATTGTGTACCTTCAATTCAATTGTAAAGAAGACTGTTTGCATTAAATGTAATGTAATAATGTAACAATATCTATGTGTAGGCTGAGGAGAATGGAATGGCTGTTTACTTACCACTTTACCTGGTATTTTGGTCACTTAACCAAAAATTTGTCCATTTTAAGTACAGACTCTAACCTATCAGATTGCAATGTAACTGGAATTTGTTGAAAACAAGATTAAACTATCACTCATATATTCAACCCCCCCCCCACAGAGAGAGGGAGGGGGAAGAGAGAGAGTTATATATCATTGTTGAATAATTAAGACATTCCTTTTAACAAAAATATACTTTTTAATTAAATTATTACAACTATTTATTTTTACTTTAATTATATTTATGTTTCTGTAGTAATATTAAATACAATACAATAATTAAAATAAAAGTATATTTTTGTTAAAAAGTATTTTATTTTTTATTGAATAATAATAATAACATAAGAATATAGAATAAAGTAATTTGTAAATATATCGTTATACTTCTGACATGTAAAGTAGTATACATCAATAGTCTACTCTCATACAGTATATGAATTTGTTGGAAAATATCATGCACACTACTTGGCAAAGGTTCAACACTGATTTAAAAATGTTTTGTTTAATGCAAACACTGAAACTTTCAAATTTCCGGCAGACCCTATTCGATGTGCAAAATGGATTCAAAATATGAGACGAGACAAAATACTAAGCAAGGGAATGCGTCTGTGTGAGGTAAATTTAATGGTTGTTCCTTAAAAGTTTGTGAATGTTAATCATAACGACTAAAAATGTAATACACCTTTGCACTTTTAGGTTCATTTTGAAAGTTCACAGTTTGAACAGGCACGAGTAGATGGTTGGAAAAAACTGAAGCCTAATGCCATACCGACTTTGTTTGACGTACCAAATCCACCTCCTAGGATCGGCCCAGTTCCATGCAGATCACTGTACAAGGTGGTTTATTTTTTTAATCCATTAATTATAAATATAATGTTATAACTAAAGCCCGGATTCACGTGCAATTGCATCTTTTTTTTTTTGCTAGTTCGTAAACGGCCAGTGACAAGTTATTTATCCGAATCGGGACGTGTAGGTCATTTTAACATACATTTTATTTTGCACAAAATTGCACGTTTTGGGGGTTACTGCATAAAATTGCACATTCTGTAGTTTTAATGCACAAAATTGCACATTTACCTGTTTTTCGAAATCAGCTGCGCGATAGCCAAGCGCGAAACATACACGCAGATCGTAAACAAAGTCGAGAACAAAATCAGCACGAAATTCTAGTCCAGTAAGCGCAGCTTTTGACGTAACAAAATTTTGACTGTCGATGGAATTTCACGAAATTTGATATGTATGTTCTATATGCACTCTAGAACAAAGTTAAACTGTACGCTTTTTATTTGGGGGTGAGAACCACCCCTTTTTCAAGGGTGATTGATAAAAAAAAAAATTAACCCCAGGATCCAATAGAGAATCAAATTCTAAGCAAAAAAGGCAGTACGCAACTGTTTTGAAAAATTCGTTGTTTTCGAGTTATTCCAAATCAACATTTTCTATTTTTACCCCCAAAAAACAGGATTTTAGCGTAATTTTTTGCGAATAACTAAAAAACGTTTGAGTTTATAGTAAAAATGAATAGGATCAAAATTATTCTATACGAAATAACAAACAAAATGCGTTTTGGTCGGGTTTTAATCCACGAGCTGTTTTCAAGATATGGGCGTGAGAAGTTGGAACTTGCAAATTTTTTGCCTGTACTAACTAAGTTTAACCCTTCCTACTAACCGAGAAAAATACTTTTGACTATACAATGTCTAGTGCAATGAAAAATACATTATTGTTAATTTTAATAAAATGTTAAGCTAAACTTTTTATTATTAATTTTAACTAAATGTTAAGCAAAAAACCAGAATATAAACTTAATAGTAAGTAAGTTAAAAATGTAAATTCGTGTTTATTAAAAATAGTTTTAGTAACTTTATTTGGACTTTTGGACAAACGAAGTTTAGTAAACATTAATTCAACAGCCATCTATTATAAACAAGAATAAAAGTAAAATCTGAGAATATATACCTAACAAAGTGGTAAGTGGTAACGATTGGTATTTGTTGTTTTTTAGACAAAATTATTCTCCTCTTACTATGGTCTGAATCAGTAAGTTTTAAGATGAAAACTATTATTTCCATATTTTTAAGGACGTGGGACATAATTTCACACTTTGAAATTATATTTTTGGCACGAAAAACTATAATAGTTTATGTAACATCGAAAACAAACTTATACTGCGTCCCATGTATACACAAGCGGCACCATAATATTATGTCAGTCTCGGAACAAAGATGGCAAGTGCGAATACTCCCTTTTGTAGATCCTTACTGTAACGCTCCATGACGACTAATGGCGAGTAAACGGCAACAATACAACAGTTGCAGTCCTACCAACCTAACAAGACGACAGTGCCGCGTAATTCAAATATTGCGTACATTATGGGACATTCTTTATTAATATAATATGTTACCCAACAAGATACAGGAACAATTATGTATATTTAATTAAGTAGTTAGTGGACTTAAAACCTGCAGTAGAAACTCCAGTTTTTATAAAACAAATAGGGAGAGAATTGAAGATTTGATGTTTGTACATGTTATATATATTTTCTTCACAAGTAACTAATGGCTGGTTATTTGTAATCACGTTTTCTCCTAATGTATGTTGTTAATGACCTTTTTTTAAGGGTATGAAAAAAAAACAGATATTGATATTTGAAAAAAGGTGAATTTTATTGGTACATACTAAAGTATAGAGTCAAATTTGTTTCTATTCATTAACAAAGGTCCGTAATGTAATAATTTTTTGTGTAATATACAAGCATTCTTTAATATGTTTACGAGATTCTCCCAATTTTATTTGCATTAATTCAGACCGTAGTAACATTAAATTCCAATGTAACCCATTATTAATACTTAATCATTTGCATGTTAACAGAAACTGCACATTGCTTTTTATTGCATTATGTTGAAAAAAGGATTTTAATGTAGGCTACTTGTTTGGTTGTTTGGTTATACATTAGGTTGTACTAGGTTCTAAATTGGAAGCACGTTTTAATTCCGGTACTTTGAAAAATACAGCCTTTAATGTTATATACAGCCTTTGAATGTACACTAACTAAGGAAATGTCTGTTAAGTCTAATTAATTTTAAAAATCTGAAAGGTCAAGTTAAATAATTAAACGTAGCCACAACCTCCCAAAATCGTCTCTGTACCGTAATTATGTGCGATAAATGTAAACTAATTTCTGTACTTCCAATAAATACACCCTTTTAATGTACACGAACAAAGTAAATTTTATTTAAATTACATTGTCGTACATAACCTCCATAAGCTGGCATTACTTACTTCGAATAAATACAGCCGTTAATGTTATATACAGCCTTTTTATATTTATCCATACAATAAATACAGCCTTTGAATGTACACTAACTAAGGAAACGTTTGTTAAGTCTAATTAATTTTAAAAATGTAAAAGGTTAAGTTATATTGTTAAACGTAGCCACAACCTCCCAAAATCGTCTCTGTACCGTAATTATGTGCGATAAATGTAAACTAATTTCTGTACTTCCAATAAATACACCCTTTTAATGTACACTAACAAAGTAAATTTTATTTAAGTTACATTGTCGTACATAACCTCCATAAGCTGGCATTAGTTACTTGTGAAGAAAACAGTTGGTGTACACATCGGACACCGAAATATAGTACACGCGCGGCGACGAAAGTTACATTTTGCCGCTGACTATTCCCCAAGACCCGAATAATGCGTGTGATTTGAATTGTGTCTGTTCGTTTAGGATGTCGTTTTTATTTGTTTTCGTGTGTTTGTATATTTCCAATTGTTCTAGAGTGTCTAGTTTTCGCCCTTTTGTGTGTACGTGTAGAATGTTCATGTTATTGTCGACATTTTTGTATGTGTGGTTTGCAAAAGGTGGATTCTGTAGTGGAGTGGAGTGCCTTTGTGTGTTCAATGTATCTTTGTTCGAAGCTACGTCCTGTCTGCCCTATGTAGAATTTATTGCAATCTAAGCAATTTAGTTTGTAAACACCAGGAAGATCGAATTTGTTTTGTGCTTTGTATGTGTGTTTTGATAGTGTGTGTTCTGTTTTGCTAGTAGTTTTGTAAGCGATTTTGTATCCTGTTTTTTTAAATTGTGGGCTATTTTTTCAGTTTCTGTGTTGATGTATGTTAGTGTTATGAATTTGTTGTTTTGTGTCTTTGTTGTTTGTTTTGTGTTTTGTGTAGGAGTTTATTGACTATTGTTCTGTCGTATCCATTGGATTCTGCTAGATATTTTATCGTGTTTAGTTCGTCTTTGTAGTCTTTTTTCTTCTAGGGGGATGTTGTTAAGTCTATGTATCATGTTATTATATATATATAAACTTTCACATATGAACTTACTTTGGTTATCACTTTCCCATACATTTCAAGGTGATGTGCCTCTTCCTCAGTGGGAGTAAATACTGAATGCCATTTTACAGAATAACGGTTATGGACTATAGGTGTGTGTGGTGGGGGTTGATGGTGGGAGGGAATTGGCGCTGAGGTTCAAATTGTGTGTTTGGATCAGTGTATCGAATAGTGTATGTGATCTATAATGTAATTGTTCATTTAATATGTTGTTTGGTTGTAGTGTGTGATATCGTATATATAACCAAACAACATATTAAATGAACAAATACATTATAGATCACATACACTATTCGATACACTGATCCAAACACACAATTTGAACCTCAGTGCCAATTCCCTCCCACCATCAACCCCCACCACACACACCTATAGTCCATAACCGTTATTCTGTAAAATTACATTCAGTATTTACTCCCACTGAGGAAGAGGCACATCACCTTGAAACGTATGGGAAAGTGATAACCAAAGTAAGTTCATATGTGAAAGTTTATATTATAATAATATTTAAAAAAGTTAACGAAGAGGATGAATTAACAAGATAACTATGTATCATGGTTCTGAAGGCAGCTAGTTTGTGTTCTACTGGGTGATTGGAGGAGTTGTGTATTAGTGTGTCAGTTGTAGTCGGTTTTCTGTATATACAGGTACTGAATTTGTGCCTGTGTTCAAGTTTTGTGATGGAGATGTCTAAGAAGTTTATGCTATTGTTGTGTTCGTATTCGGCAGTAAAGGTTATGTTTTTTGTTTATGTGTGTTAGTAACTGTTCACATTGTCTTTTGTTTCCCCTGTATAATATTAGAATGTCATCAACGTATCTGTGCCAATATAGTATTTTATGTGAATGTCTGTCATTGTTTGTGAGGATTTTTGTTTTTTCTAAGTGTTGGGTGAAGACTTCTGCTAGAATGCTGGATATGGGCGAGCCCATGGGTAGACCATCATTCTATGTATAAAATTTATTGTTATATGTAAAGTAGTTTTGTTTTGTGATAATGTTCAGAGTTTCTGTTATTTCATTGATAAGTTGATCACCACCCTACAAAACAAACTCAAACAGAACAACACACCAAAATATTATAAAATCATTTGATCCAAATGGCATATGGATGATATATAGATTATGGGCTATATGTATCAAATAACAAAAACACAAATGCAGAGAACATACTAAAACAAATCATAACATACATCCAAAAATACAATTCACAGAAGAAAAAGAAAACATAACAGAATCAACTTTTTAGACATAACCACGGATACTAGAATACACGGTAGGGGTCACGGGGTGTGTGCGCAGTAGCAAGCCGCGCCGCTGACGTCACCGTGAACCCAGCCACCGCTCCACTGCCATAGCCTATTGTGTTGTTACTGCGTTTATGAGTGAATACAACGTTGTTTACGTGAGTGTGAATTCTTATCGGTGATTGACGATTAAGTGCAGAGTTACGCTGCAGTTATCAGTGTATTGAGGGGTTTTTGAGAGTAAATTTGAAGTTGTTTTGAGTGCAAAATAATGGTTTGTTGTGCGATCGCGAGTTGTACTAACCACGGCAGACAAGGAAGTAAGTTAGGAATTAATTTTCATACATTTCCTAAGAACAATGAGACGAAACAAAAATGGATAAATGCTTGTAAACGTGCCGATTCGTTTTCAGTTGATAATGCTCGTGTGTGCTCAATACATTTTGCTGATTCTGATTATGAAAGGGATTTGAAAAGTGAACTGTTGAATCTTCCTCCGAAACGCAAGTTGAAGCCTGATGCTGTTCCAACTTTACATCTCCCATCCTCCAGTGTTGATTTGCGGGGTAGTAATGAGCCTAATAATGAGAGAAAAATTCGGGCACAAAAACGAAGTTACCGTAAAGAAGTAGAAGAGATTTTACAGGTAAATATATTACCAACTAATGAAGAAACTACTAGTAGAGAAAACATCAACTATGAAAACAAACAATGCTGTAAATGCGACACTGTGGGTTTATGTCAAAAATTAGAAATGATGGAGAAAGAAATAAAAGAACTTAGGCAAAAGAATACAAATTTACAGGATCGTCTCTCTCGGTGTAATGATGAGTTACTTAAAACAAAACATTCGCTAAAAGTGGTTGAGGGTTCTTTTTCTGACTGTCAACAACAAGTGGTTATGAAAGGACGGTGCACTAATTGGTCATCTGAAGATATTGCAAAGGCTGCGACTTTACGTTGTATATCTTATAAAGCGTTATCTTTTGTCAGGGATGTATTGAAATATCCTCTTCCTAGTGAAGTCACTATTAAAAGAAGACTCAGGCAGTTTAGCGTTCCACCAGGTTTTATTGATTTAAGCCTTACTGTCATGAAAACCCAATCAAAGCTACTAACTACATTTGAAAAAGACGTAATTCTTAGCTTTGATGAAATGAAAGTTAACAGTGACTTATGTTTTGACTAGGTAGAGGAGATTATCAGAGGACCCCACAACAATGCTCAAATTGCGGTCATCAGAAGTTTAGTAGGAAAATGGATGCAGCCCATTTATTATAACTTTGACACGGCCGTTTCTAAGGACTTGTTGACTGAAATGATTAAAGTCATAGAAAATGTTGAATTTAAAGTGAGAGCAATTGTGTGTGATATGGGACCATCAAACAGAAAACTTATAGGGAATCTAAAGGTTACATTTGATGACTCAGGATTCGAAAATCCATCAAATCAAAACAGAAAAGTATGGGTTTTTTGTGATGTGCCTCATGCCTTAAAACTGTTAAGGAATCATCTGCTTGACGATGGTTATCGACTTAAATCTGGTAGTTTGCTCACAAAAGAAGCATTCATTAAGTTAGTTGAACTTCAAGACACCGGCGTAGATTTACAATACGCTCATAAACTAACCATGAACCATTTGCTTGTTGCTGGTACGGAAAGGTAAAATGTAAGGAAAGCAGCTGAGCTGTTTTCTCTCACTGTAGGACAAGCCATCTGTCATAACCTTCCTGAGTTCAGTTATGTTGGTGAGGCTGTAAAGGTCATAAACAATGGATTTGATGTGCTGAACTCCAGAGCTCCTGTTGATGGATATAAATTAAAAAGTGCATACGGAAATTGTTTACCAGAACAAGATGGCACGTTAGACAAGCTGTATGACCTCATTCTCACAATGAGAGTAATAAAACACATACCAAAAGGAAATGAGAAGAAAGAAAAGAGTTAATCAAAAAAAAAAAAAGAAACCCCTTTTCAGAAGGGGTTTTTAATGTCTATAAACAGTCTACGCTCTTTGTTTAAGGAGTTAACATTGGAAGGCTACACGTACGTCATGTCATCAAGATGCAATCAGGATATACTTGAGAGTTACTTTTCTAAAGTAAGAGGATTGGGGAGATTCTACGATCACCCTTTGCCTACCACTGTCTCCGAAAGAATCAAGTCTTTGATTTTGAGCCGTAATGCGAGGGAAGTCATATCAGGTGGCACATGCAAGAATGAGAAAGAAATTGATATTTTAAGTGCTAATACTTTGTCGGAAACTGAAGATACGACTGTAGAACCGTCATCTTCTAAGAAGCAAGACAGTTCATGTCTACAGGATAGCTTAGACAGCGAGTGCGAGAACAAGGAGGTTGAAGAAATCATTTCAGAAGTGGGCGACATTTTTGAGAATTGCACCGAATACGAAGAGGAAAATGTTCCAGATTTGAAGGAAAATGTTGAGTTGTTAGAGATGATTGCAGGATATGTTGCTTATAGAGTTAAACGTAAACACCCCAAATTAGCACATTTGTATGGTAACATAACTGAACACGTAAATTTTTCAGGAAAGAACTGGCTTCAAACAATTTCAAGACGATCTTTAATGAAGCCAACTGAACGGTTAATGGAATTCGCTTTGAAAATGGAAAGAGAATTTCAACGATTCCACGGCAATTCCATTGATGGTAATCCAAAAGTTTTTGTAAGATTAAAAGGACATTATAAATGCGAAATATCCAGGAATAGAGGACTTTGCTGTGATGTGTTTTGTAAGGACCCGCACTTTCATCAGAAAGCTATCAACAAGAAAAAAAAATGCAAAGGTAATAAGCGAACTGAGGGCGAACAAAGACAAAAAGTGAAGAAAATGAAAACAGTTGCAACATAACTTTCCAGAATAAAGAAAAGGAAACACGTTAGCCTAATACAGTTAAAGGCTTTGGTGTGAAAGTAGAAAAGTTGATTTATATTATGTATATAAATATAATTGATATGTACAATTTGTAAAGATAAATTAAAATTTACTGTTTTAAAGAGTTTAAAATGACATTATTGGGGGTTTCTCCATACCACAGGTCTATGTGGTCTAAGCCTGTGCGAGCCTCTTCCCCCCAGCAAAAAAAAGTAGTGCCGTCCGAGATGGTGAAATAGGTTGACGTCCTTCGGAGGCTTTATACTAGCATTTCACCGACCATAGAAAAAATATATTTGTTTATTTAACTAATAAATAACTTAGTAATAATAATAATACACTAAAACATGAAAAATCTCGATTATATTCACAAACGTGTATGAGTTAAACATGTGCGCGCGGTGTGCCTATAAGATTCGATGCGGTGCGGCGAGGCGAGTGGGTACGCGGTGACGTCACCGCTCACAGCCCACTTGCGCGTGACCCCTACCGTGTATTCTAGTATCCGTGGACATAACCATCACAAGAAACAACAACCACATACAATATACAATATATAGAAAACCAACTTCTACTAACATCATTATACCTAACCATTCTGACCACCCACCACAACATAAAATGGCAGCATTCTATTCGCTATTTAACAGAATGTACAAAATTCCCCTAAACAAACAAGAAACAGACAAAGAAAGAAATATTTATTTATTATCAAAATACCCTTATACCATATTGTGTCGGGTAGAAAGAAATATATATACCAAATTGGTTATGAAAATGGATACAATAAAAATACTGTAAACAAAATAGAAAATAAAATCAAATATAAAATAATAACTGAACAATTAAGAATTAATCAAAATGAACAACACATAAATAATAACAACAACAAAAAATGTACAACAAGCCACATTCACGTATATAAATAATAAAATGACAAAGCTAACAAAACTATTTAGAAACACAGATATCAAAATAGCATACAAAATTAATAAAAATAATTTACAAAAACTAAATAACCCACACAACAAAGATAATACAACAACTAACGGTATATACAAAATTGAATGCCAAGATTGCAATAAATGTTACATAGGACAAACAAAAAACAGCTGAAAAAACGTTATTTTGAACATCTAAATGCATACAAAAAACCAGAAATATATAAATCCAATTTGGCCACACATGCAATAGACACGGGACATGAATTCCCAGACATAACCAATGTGACACTAATAAAACATATACCACACAAACGGACCATAATGAACAAAATTTACAAATATACAAACATAAAACACAAAACAAACTAATACCTGAACAAATGCAAATCAATACAAAACATGACACAATATTCAAAGCACTCAACATCGAAAATACACAAAATACTAATACATACACCACAATCACACACAATAATACCACTTTAAAATACTAGAGACCAACAAGAAACCAAAATAACGCCCAGACAACACACAAATACTTCACCAGACGCAAGATCACGAAGGCTGAGGATGAGAACACACGAGTTCTCGAAACATGTTCCAAATAAGGGAAAAATAACATCTTGAGGTAAAATAAATATAGATTTTAAATATTATATATATATATATATATTACATTTAATATTTATACATAAATTTACCTCAAGATGTTATTTTTCTATTTGGAACATGTTTCGGGTACTATCTTGTACCCATCCTCAGCCTTCCGTTTTTTTTTTGTCTGGTGAAGTACATATGTGTTGTTGGTTGACTATTGTGGCTTCCTGTTGGCTTCTGGTATTTCAAGTTGGTTTTATTGTGTGTGATTGTGGTGTATGTGTTAGTTTTTTGTGTATTTTCAATGTTGAGTGCTTTGAATATTGTGTCATGTTTTGTGTTGATTTGTATTTGTTCAGGTATTAGTTTGTTTTCTGTTTTATGTTTGTATATTTGTAAATTTTCCCATATGTTCATTATGGTGCCTTTGTGTGGTATATGTTTTATTAGTGTTACATTGGTTATGTCTGGGAATTCATGTCCTGTGTTTATTGCATGTGTGGCTAAATTGGATTTATATATTTCTGGTTTTTTGTATGCATTTAGGTGTTCAAAATAACGTTTTTTCAGCTGTTTGTTTGTTTGTCCTATATAACATTTATTGCAATCTTTGCATTCAATTTTGTATATACCATTAGTTGTTGTATTATCTTTGTTGTGTGAGCTATTTAGATTTTGTAATTTATTTTTATTAGTTTTGTATGCTATTTTTATATCTGTGTTTTTAAATAGTTTTTTTTAGTTTTGTCATTTTATTATTTATATATGTGAATGTGGCCCATTTTTGTTGTTGTTATTATTTATGTGTTGTTCAGTTTGATTAATTCTTAATTGTTCAGTTTTTATTTTGTATTTGATTTATTTTCTATTTTGATCATAGTATTTTTATTGTATCCGTTTTCATAACCAATTTGGTATATTATATTTCTTTCTTTGTCAGTTTCTTGTTTGTTTAGGGGTATTTTGTACATTCTGTTAAATAACGAATAAAATGCTGCCATTTTATGTTGTGGTGGGTGGTCAGAATGGTTAGGTATAATGATGTTAGTGCAAGTTGGTTTTCTATATATTGCATATTGTATGTGTTTGTTGTGTCTTGTGATGGTTATGTCACAAACATGTTCCAAATAGAAAAATAACATCTTGAGGTAAATTTATGTATAAATATTAAATGTATTATATACATCAAGAAACGGACTGTAGCAGAAAGTGATTGAATATATATATATATAACACTACTGACTCGGATCACAAATTTTTTATTGGAAAAAAATGATAAACTTTTACTTGATACGATAAACTAGTTTTCGCTCCGTTAACACTGGCAGCCTCTGATGAATCTCTAACAGAGTGAAAATTAGTTTAGTTTAAAAGTTTATCATTTTTTACCAACAAAAAATGTGTAATCCGAGTCAGTAGTGTATATATATGACAACGGACATGTCATGACAACAAAATCCTGGTCTATTTCAGAAAACTGCCGTAATACAGTACTTTAAACGAGCATGACTGAGATTTTAGGGGAGTTTCCTCCACTGAAATTAAATTATACACTATGCAAAAAAGTATTGTTAATTAACATATTTATTCAGCATAAACATAAGAACAATATTTATTTAAAAATTAGGCAAAACAACAAAAGCGAGTCAACACATTTTACTTCAAAAAGGAGGTCAAAGTCTTCTCTAAGGCGTAAGTGTTGTTTACGTGTTGATTGCGATTTCATTGGTTCGTCATTATACATATATATATATATATATAAGTCAATTATTAAATATACTTGGATTTCGTTGTCCATGACTTACCTAAATTATTGCTTAACTTTATTCAATTATTAGGATTGTAAAGTGCATTTATTCAATTATTAAGGATTGTAAAGTGCATTGTCTATTGGCTGCTATAGGGCATGCGATTGATTTCGAGTCAGTGTAGTGCCTATAGTGATGTGCACTTCGGTTGAGATTGTTCCTGAAATTTGGGGATTTTGGGCCCTTGCCCGTTTGACGCCTAGAGAAATCGGACCTCCCCAAAGACACCAACCCATAAACGATCTATATATCTTTACTACACAGAATCGAGACTGAGTGAGAACTTGGATAAAGTTAATATTTACGTTAATACCATCGAATACATTTTATAATCACGTATGAAGTTTATAATAAGTGATAGAATGCTACGTATTTAAATTTTAGAAATGACAAAATATTCTACATTAGCTCGTAAAATACAAAATATACGTCGCGACCGTATATTTTTACAGCGATCGGTCAACTGGAGAGTAAAAATGTGAAACTCATGATATCTCTAATAGATGGCGATACAATGTCTCCAAATGTGTATGCTCTATGCTGAGTTGTCAGACTTACCTTGGACTTACCAATCATCGAGTGTATGCGTTGTTGTAAAACGTAACCTCACTTTGATCCATTCCTTTATGTTTTGAAAATAGTAATTTCTATTAATGAACATAATTTGTTATTAAATGTTTTATTTTAGAAACTTCCTTGCATAACTGTGACGTGTTATTTCAGTACAAACATTTCTTTACTTGTGAAAAGTACGATGTTAAAGTAATCGGTACATGATTAATCTGACAATGGGAGTGTATAGTGTCATTGTGTTATTTTATGGCTGGGGATACAACTTTTAATTAGAAACATTTATTACAAAAACTTTTCGTCTCATATTATGTGCAAAACATTGTACACATATGTTTCCTTACATTTCAAAAGCGTATTTAATATTGGATGTGGCATCAAATTAAATTACGTTGTTCCGATCACGTGACTCCTAAAATGTTAATACACACTTGCGAATAAAAAGTAAGGTTTGCAGAAGTTGAAGTTAGTGCCTGTTGTTAACATGACAACGGCTGTAACAAGGTCAGCGTCTTCATGAAAGCAACGTGGTTCACAGTAACGTAAGACTCTTACTCCTAAGCAAATAGTAATAATGTTAAGCCTTAGGCAGCTGTTCAAGTTAAGTTGGCACCCCTCCGTTTCAGTCGTAAGTAGCGTTTTTTCTATTTTGATTTCTGTATTTACTACTTTTTAAAACATTTAGAGGAAAGGTTAGTGTTTCTGTTCTTTCCCATATGTTATAAAACCAAATATTTTTCATAAAATATTTATCATTATTTTATGTGGACCACATCTTATTATTAAACACAATAATTTAATTAGATTTAAATGTTTAAATTTATGGCATATAAATTAAAAAAAAAAAAAAATTAACTATATTAGATAGTACTAACTTTTTTTAATAATGCTGTAATGTTTTTTTGATCGTTTTGCATGGGTTTTAATATAGTTTAAATTTATTGGATTTACACTGCAAACAAATACATTCTCGTTTTATAAAAATAAAAGTGTTAAATATATGAATATTTGAAATTTAGTATTTTTTTTTTTTTTTTAAGAAGTATTCACACATAAAAATTACATACAAAAATAAGTGGTTGATATTCTTTAAAGAATTAGGTCTACTTAATTTTTTGTTAACACAGTAATTAGTATTTTGTATTTTATATTTTAGCTTATTGTAAATAAACATGATAAAAGTATTTCACCCCTTCTGAGAATTAATGTGTTCAATTTCTAAGTTGATTAAGATGTGTGCATCAGCTAAAATAATTTCTAAGAAATTTTAGTTTAAATACTCTAATATATGGAAAATAAGCATATACAAATAATTTTATATATAGTTTTGTTTGTTGACTAACACATGGAAAACCAAATGTGAATCCAAGATTAAATTCCAGCCATGAAAACAGAATATAATGATACTGAAGATAGTTATTGTAAAACAGCACTGTTGCTTGTTAATAGTGTTTAAAAATAATTATAATCACTGGAAATAATAAAATTTCAAGTGGTTATGAGGAAAAAGAAATTACGAAATTCTGGCACAGTTTAGTAAACATTCTCTATTCTTTAACATTATAGTTTAAATGTTAACATGAGTTTTTTTTTTTTTTTTTTTTTTTTTTACAACTGGACAGGAAAGCAGCTGGATAGCTATTCAGTCATTTTCCTCATGGACCGGGCAGGAACCTTTGAAAGAAGATGATCCTGAAGTGTGGAATTTGGTACAAGAAGAAAAACAAAGACAAGTCTGTGGGCTGGAACTTATTGCATCAGAAGTAAGATATGCACCCTTAATTTCTATAGATTTATAAGAAGATAATATTAATTCCAAAACAAAAGTGAAGTAGCCTAAACCAGAATTTTTTTATTTTTTTAAAACATATAAATTTAACTTTAAAATAAAAGAGTGTAACTGGTAATTTTATATTTGTAGGTAAACAGTATTTATTGGAATGTTATCAAAAATCAGGTATATGAGGCACTAAATATATAATATTGATTGTTAGTATCAATATTCTGTTGTTTGTTTACAAGCACTTCATATTCTTCCTCATTAGTCATGCATTATGTTAAATTTTATGTATTATATTTTATAATTTTCTTCAATTTTTTATGCTGCATATTGTAAAACACAGCCTTCTTGGTAAAAGGGCAAAACTTAATTATAAAATATAGTTTCTTTTCTTTTAAGCTTTCACATAATTATGATGTTATTTTTAATGTTTGTCTGATAGCTGGATTTCAAGAATATGATAACAGTGAGCAGTTTAGCAGTTTTATTAGATTCTCATGGATACGTAACTAATAGCTGTGTTATAAATAGGCTATATATATTTTTTTAGAATAAGATTTAAAATTATTGGCAACCTGAAATTATAATAGTTTCAGCAGATTAATTACATGATATTTTGATTTATATCACATACCCACTTTCTTTAGTAATAATTTATTTTTTCATTCAATAATTGATTTAGATAAGAAATCTAAGATCATTAAGGTCGCACTAGACAAGTTACATAATATTGTGTTTGTGTGTTTACCCCCCATGGAGCACTAAACTAGCTCGAATTGATAAGACAGAAATTTTATAAATGATAATTTCGTATTACTATTTTTCAGATATTGATTTAAATTTTGATTACAAAACAATTTGCTCTGTATCTGTGCATTTCAGTATTGCTTTGTTGTAACCTGGTATTACATTTCACATTCCACTACTCTTTAATGCTTTCTAAAAAGAAAAAAAGCAGACTTTCACTTTTTCTCTCTACAAATTGGGAGAGAATGTAAGGTCATCTCTGACTTTCACTGTTTAATTAGAAGATTTAAAACTGTAATTTTCAAATAACAACCCGCTATCAACAAATAATAATTTGTTTTATAATGCGTTTTGTTATCTGAGTTTACAGAGAAATGATTTAATAGACTAATGCACAGCAATACTTTTACACCAGTTTTTCTGAAAACAAAATAATCTATATTTAATATTTGGTGCATATTTTTAAAAATAGTGCGCGTCTGCATGTGTGTGTTTTAATATTTTCTAAAGCATATGAATTTATAAAAATACATTTTGATTAATAAGTCTGTCCTCTCATTCACTCTCTTCTTCTGCATCTGTTTCCTTCCTCTTGTTTATCTATTATCTTACAATAAATATTAAATTTAAATATTATCTTGTTTACAATTTTTTTTACTGGCTTAGCTTTTTGTTTAAGCAGTTTATGAAGCATATTCTGTCCAAATATAACTGACTTTATTAAGACAGTCATTCAACTGTTATTTTATTTTGCTAATAATTGCCATTGTCTTAAGCCATTTTGAGTGAATTTTGTCCTGGAGTCATATAATTCGGGGTTTTTTAAATTACAAATTAATTTTTATTTCAAGCAGAATGATCACTGTTGCACACCACTATATAAAAATTATCCCGATTAGTGCTTTCAAGCCTCACAGCTCATCGTCAGATCGGAGCTGTGAGGCTTGAAAGCGCTAATCAGGATAATTTTTATATAGTGGTGTGCACAGTGATCATTCTGCTTGTGATTTCAACCACTAACACAAATTTTTCATTAATTTTTATTTGCTATCACAGCTGTATTTTTATTTATTTTTTTAATATTCCATGTTTGAATATTATTTATATCTATTTATTACTTGATACCATCTGTTTGTTAGACAATTGAAGTGCGTTTTGTTCATTAGTGCTTAGCATGCTACCAGAAGTGGATTTAGGAAAGTAAGTTACATCTGACAAGATAACCATTTTATGTTTGGATGTATGAGGGAGTTATCAGTCCGAACAAGTTTATGGATGTGCTGCATACTATAATAATATGTTGGGTGAATAATAGAGATGAAACGAATAATGATTTGGCCGGATACCGGATACCCGGCAATGCTCTCGGCCGGAGCGCCGAATATCCGGCCGCCGGATATCCGGCGAAAGATCTGTGCATCTACGGACCTTGCGCATGCGCAGTCACAACCTGTCTCACTGTGGTGCGTGCAGGAGCGACGGAGCGGGAGTACTTGGTTCATTACCAAGTTGGTACTTGGTTGTTAGTTGATAGTGTCACGACACACATTGTTTACATTTAACTGATCGCGCATTGTGATTTAGTTAGCTATAGATATATTTTTTTTTATTCATTATTCTCCAACCTTTGAAGATGGCATTAGTGAAGAAAAGATCGCCAATGTGGGAATATTTTGACAGTTTTAATGATGATAACAAGTTGGCTGTATGTTTGTTGTGTAACAATAAGATCTCACGCGGTGGAGAAGGAAAGAAAGCAGGTTTGTAAAAAAATTCAGTAAAATGCTAATAACCTAACATAGTGAATATTTACTGAGTTGCCCGGTAGATAGCACTATATGTCAGCTAGCCAAAGATACGACAAACAGCTGGACATAGTTTACCAATCTCCCGCTAAAATATGTTTCTTCCATAGCCTCACTTTTTTGTCCACTTTTTGAATGGTCTTGCACAACTTCTAATTAATTTTGCTTTTATTTGCTTCTATTTGTGTTAGATCAAGATATTTTTACATAGAACTGTGCAGCAAACACGAGAGAATTGACTGTGTATTGTGGTTTTGTGTGTATTGTTTTGTTTTGTTTCTAATTACCTTACGTTTGGAAGGAAAGAACTATCAGTTTTTAACCTTGTAACTACAACATGAAACCTTGTAACTACAGACAGTATGATTGTGATGATTGTGACTTGTTAGAAGCTCCCAAGCTAGTTATAAAAGACAAGTTATAAAATGTATTTACTTGTGTTAGGTTTTATGTCTTAATTTTAGTGTTTTCATAAAAAAATATTTTCCCTCAGGTTAATGTAATAGGCCTTTTTTTTTAAAAGTAGATGTTACCATACCTTTACTAACCTTTGGCTGCTTTTTAGATTTAGTTTAGGTTTTAATATTGATTTGAAAATGTAGGCTTGTGTGTCACAATTTAATTCTTTTAAAAATTAAACAATACTTCTACGTTAATAGTTTAAGAATTCAAGTAAATAGTTTAAGAAAACACCTTCCTTATTAAAAATATGGTAAATGTTTGATATCTCTGAACTATGGTTTTTGCATAAATTACTGTTCAGAACGTTGGAGATACACATGTGGTACATAGTGAAAGTGAAAAACCCTTGCGGAAAACACTGGGTTATAATTTATTTCGATTTTAAAATTAGCTTGTTTTATCCGCTATTGACATACACATATGGGCCATATTGAAAGTGTACAGGAGCTTTTGCTACGTGACGTGACGGTATATTATATAATATATAATATATATAACAGCATTTCAAACATGGTTACAAATCTACAAATGTCAAGAAAGTGTTTGAGAAATGAGTGGGAGTTATAACCGTGACGTCACATAGCAGAAGCTCCTGTACACTTTCAATATGGCCCGTATGTGTACATCAATAGCGGATAAAACAAGCTAATTTTAAAATCGAAATAAATTATAACCCAGTGTTTTCCGCAAGGGTTTTTCACTTTCACTATGTACCACATGTGTATCTCCAATGTTCTGAACAGTAATTTATGTAAAAAGCGTAGTTCGGAGATATCAAACAAATACCAAAAAGATTTCTTACTTTACTAAAAGAGTTGAAGATTGATCGGATCAATTCGTGTTGCAGGTACAACTGCTATGAAAAACCATCTTAAAAACAAACATGCTGAGCAGTACGCTACTTTAACTGCAGCTCCCTCGACAAGTGGAAGTAAAAATGTTGTTACTCTCGCAACAAGTGCATCTGTCGATTCCGATATTGTATCAGGTCCATCGCAAAAACAAAAACAGTTAACTCTAAAGGAAACAACTGAAAGGAAACTATTGTGGGATGTAAATGATCCTAAATCAAAAAAATATCATTATTTGATCGGTGAAATGATTGCAATAGACAATGAACCGTTTTCAATTGTTGAATGAGTTGGCTTCACAAGGCTTATGGAAAAGGCAGTGCCACAGTACAAAATGCCTAGTCGCACCTATATAACCGAAAAAATTATTCCTGATATATATGACAGAATTCATGCTAAAATTGAAGCTAATATTTCACAAGCTACAGCAATATCTGTGACATCTGATGTGTGGACATGTCTACACAATAATACGAGTTTCTTGAGTTTCACTGCCCATTGGTTGTCTCCAGAGTTTATTCTTGAGCATGGTGTTTTGGCAATGAAGCCGTTTTCTGGCTCACATACTGGCGAAAATATTGGAAAAGAGCTCAATGTCATTGCAGAAAGATGGGACATTCCTCAAAGCAAGATTCATTTGCTTGTCCATGACAGTGGAGCCAATATGATAAAAGGCGTATGAGTCGCAGAATATGATTTGGCGAAGTGTTTTATCAATTCCCTGCAACGAGCTGTCAATGAATCGCTGAAATCCCAATCGGAGGTACTGGAGACAGTAGCTGCTGTGAGACGGATTGTCACCCATTTTAATCACTCTGGTGTTGCGCAACAAAAGCTTAAAGCCATTCATCAAGAACTTAATTTGCCAGATCACCAACTAGTACAAGATGTCAGCACACGCTGGAATTCTACTTATTATTTGATGGAGCGATTACTAGAACAGACACGAGCTGTGTCCTTGTACACAACAGATCACGATTCCTTGAACAATTTGACACCATCTCAGTGGGAACTAATGGAGCAATGCATCAAACTCCTCAAACCATTCGAAGAGATAACTAAAATAACCAGCTCTGGTCTTTCCTGCATCTCTGAAGTGATACCACATGTTGCCACATTGACGAAATACCTGGGAAAGGAAGAGATTGCGGTTAGAACACCTAACTTATTGAGCATGAGATCTTCACTAAAAGCTGAACTAGAAAAGCGCTTTGACTTTGAAGAGAATGACAAATACTTGGTTGCAACTTTTCTTGACCCGAGGTTCAAAACTAGTTTCCTGGGAATAGTTCAAACTGAAAGAACGAAACAAAAAATTCTATTACAAGCTCTGAAAATGAGTTGTGGTTGTGATGAACCTAGTGATGATGACTCTTCTCCACCTACTAAGAAAAGAAATGCAAATGAAAATGATATAACCATTGAAATACACGACACTTTCTGGAACTGCTTTGAGGAAGTCGCTACAGACAACATGCAAACTGAGGGTACGGCGAAAAGTGCTATTGCAAATGAGCTAGATAATTATTTAAAAACTGTTCGCCTAGATCGGAAGGCAGACCCTTACAAGTGGTGGTCAGCAAACGCAAAACAGTATCCAATCCTAACAAAATTTGTTAAGATTTATCTTACGTCTCCTTGTAGCAGCGTATACAGTGAGAGGCTATTTTCCGAAGCAGGTCTTGTCTACGAAGAAAAGTGCAATCGTTTACTACCAGCAAATGCTGGAAAACTTGTTTTTTAGATCATAATTTGCCACTAATAGACTTTAAGTATTAAATTTGTAATGCATTCTTTTTAAAATAAATACATTTGTGATTGAAACGCATTAATTAGGTATCCGGTATCCGGCCAGATAGTAGTCAGTATTCGGCCAGATACCGGATACTAAAAAAATGGCCGGATACCGGATAGTAGCTAGATATCCGTTGCATGTTTAGTGAATAATATGGAATTGTATTTGGTTATTAGTAACAGCACCAAAAAACAGTACATGAGTAGGTAAAACCAATGACTTTCAACTAAAATGGTAACAAATTTGTTTTACATAGATGTTTTTGTTGTTTTATATAGCGCACATATTGTTCATTTCCACGTGGTAGCCTGTTCTTACATGCATTCTTAAATTTAAAAATTGAAGTGGTCAGTAAGAAATCCTTATACATAATGTGAGAAAATTCTTTTCTTGATGTAGTAATAACTTGAAATTATATAAAATACTATCAAGATATTTTTCCTTACTTGTACATATTTCAGGCATCATGCTGTATGCGTTTTGATTCACCATCTGAGAAATATTTGTGTTTCACAAGACACGAATACTTCACCAGACATGAAGCAGCATCACTATATGCATAATGCTTAAAATATCAAAGTATGTAAATATCTTGATAGTACTTTTGTGTGTGTGTGTTACCATACGGTGACGTAATGAATTAATGTTTTCATTAACATTTCAACTTACCTCAAATTCTTCCATTTGAAATTATAAAATAACATCTGAAATACATGAATTTTATTGGTTTACCATACAGTAAAATTAAAATTACATTAAATTATGTATGGAAATTAAATGTTAATATATTCTGGATTTTGTTGTCCATGATGTGTCCATTGACCAACTAATTATAAATATAATACTACTAACTCGGAACACTAGTTTCTTATTGGTAAAAATGTAAAATGTTTACTTTGTAGTCTGAACCAGTTTTCGCTTATTATAAGCTTCATCAGAAGCTGCCACTAGGAGCGCTGTCCATCTTGTTCTTGGTGATGGTGCCGTCATTCAAAAGATCGATGTTGTGTGTGTGCGGTGTGATATGTTCGAATAGTATGTGTGATTTGAATTGTGTCTGATGAAGCTTATAATAAGCAAAAACTGGTTCAGGCTACAAGGTAAAAATTTTACATTACCAATAAAACTAGTGTTCGAGTCAATAGTATTATAGTTATAATTAATTAACATATTGTTATGTTAATATAGGCCTATATGTTAATATTTAATGGATTAAAGCAATAGTTAAGAATATCAATGAAAAAAAATTGTAAATACAAAGAAAAATATGGACTAAATATTTTTTAATAATCTGCTGCAGTATCCAGTGTTGAACTTAGTTCTTAATTTGGCTTACTGTTAATGAATGACAAAAGACAATTTTAAAGAAGAAGTGTAACAGACCATTTTAATAAATGAATGAACACATTATGTAATGCAAACAGAAATGACAGAAACTTGTTCATTTAATATCTGAGTTTGCAGCCAAAAAGACTTGAGCAAACAGTAAAGCTGTGATGTGCTAAAGCCTATTCTGAATAAGTAAAATACAGGAACACTATGGAATGCTCCAGTAATAGTTTACAAACTGATCTCCCACCGTTAGGCAACAGAGCATTTTTCTAACAATTCATAAGTCAGTTGTAAATAGTGATTTTGGTAGTTAAACATATTTTTATTTCATATAAAATATGAAACAATGTTAACGTTTTCTTTATAATATATCCTGTTCCACATTTCTGTTTGACAGTTGCGATTGAATAATAGGCAAACAAGATTAAAAAGTATTAAGAAAGACATAGAAATGATATAAATACACATGAATACTGTATAACAATTTAACGCAATTTGTAACTGATTTGTTTCAGAATTTCTGTAGTAAAGCAGCTTTAGAAGCATTAGGATCTTGTCTCAACAACAAGTATTCAGAAGGATATCCAGGAGTGAGGTAATTCCAGTTAAAATTAAAGTTACTCCTTTTATACTGTTGATAAGGATTTAGGGTTATCTGGTCAAGGTACAGTATTTAAGCTATGCAACGCACAGGCAGGGAAATGTGCATGGTCTGTGCTAGACGCTGATGAGGCCAGAGACTGGCTGGATATAGTGAAAATTGTCTGATCCTATGATGGATTAAAATCACTGTGCCAGTTTGATTCAGTTGTTGATCCATGTGTATTAATATAAAAGTAATAAGTGTCCATTAAATGGTTATTGGTGTAGTAAAGTTAGTAATATAGTTTTACTATGTTAGAAACATATGCATGGTTTGGAACATTAAATATTTATGTAGAGAACACCGTCTTTCCAGTCTTAGAGCAACTGTCCTTAATTCTGTGGTTTGTCATAGTTCATATCAAAAAATAAATTTTTGTAATGATCAATGATAATCGCGAGCAGTTAAATGTAGGTAAAAGATTTCTGCAAAACAAAGGAAATAATTTTATAGAATAGAAACTGAGTATGTAATTAGAGCTTATGACCTTTAGCATATATTATTTACCTTGTGCAAACAACATATAAATAGGTAAATTTTTGTATTAATATAGAGGTATGGTAGATGAAATGTGGAATTTTTTTCTTCAGTATTCATTGTGTTTATAAATTGCTAAATAGCTTTATAAAATTGCTAAATTTATAAAGTGCACATATTTAATAGCTTCAAGCATGTGGTATAACTTCTGTTTTTATACTCATAGTGTGTGACAGCACTTACCTGGATGCCAACTTGTGTAAAGATTGAGACAGTGGCAGCTCATCAGGTGATGCAGGTGAAGCGCTGCTTCACCTAAAATAACTGGTTCAATGTGTTTCTTTTTACACAAAATTATTTTCAATTTTTAGTCAATTTTATGTTTAAAAATATTTTTTTAAATGAAATTTCATCTGTATAATAATTAAAATAACATTTACAAGTGATGGAAATAGGTTACAGAAAGTGGACTTCGCTGTGATCACATAATACTCCACGTATAGTAAGCCTACTGGTGGCGGAAAGCGCTGAGATCGTAGAAGCAGCTTTCTGCACCTTGAAAGCTGCATCGGTTGATACGTCACTAACAACGCTCGGTTTATGACGGTTGCCATGACAACGTGTGCCGTACTCAGTGTTCCCCCACACACATGCAGCAGTGTCGCTGTGCTGTTTCTCAGTGGTGTACGTGTACAGTGCATTACCTATCCAGCCCGTTGTTTTGTTCGTTGTTCATCGTGTGTGATCGTGTGTGAAGTTTTTACAGAATGTTTCCTTCATATGATCCAGTATGTGTTTTATTAGAAACACCATTTTCAAGATGGAATAATGATGATAAGAAAAACTTTTTAAGCTGTGAAAAACCTATGCCGATATTGAAAGTAAATAAAGTTGCAAAAATAAAGGACAAGGTGTGCAATCACAACTTTAAACAAAATTGGTATTCAACGTTCGAGTGGTTGTGTGGCATTTATTATTTAAATAAACTTTTTTGTATGCCCTGCATACAAAAGGAATTGACCTTGTGTTCAAGAAATAAAATGCAAGCCTGTAAGTACTTACTATTTTTAACTACTTTATTTGTAAATTTTATTGACATACTTTTCTTTTGTCTCCATATGTTATTCATGATTCCAAAACAGGAAGAAACATATTCACATAATTGATGGGGGGGGGGACCTGCCACCAATTCTGCTTCACCAATCCTCAAAGCCACGAGTTGTCACTGGATTGAGAGCTTACATAATCCAGCTGCTCACACACAAGGCGTCATAAGCCATGTTTCCTATGTCTTCAGTATAATTTTATTATATTACTTGTATATACAACTGTATACAGTCTTCATATTTATAATTAAGGCCGGAGTACAAAGAATCCAGGTGATCAATGGGTTTACTCGATGTCTTCGTATGCATAAATGTCATGAAACAGTGTGTATTCTTAGTATAATTTTGGTGACAAACAATAGGCATCCTCTTTGCGTCTGTTGATTGTATGTGTGTGCGTGTGTTCATAGATTGTAATGAACTGAGGCCTTATAGAGTGAGCCTGGAAAATGTGTAACAAAACAACCATTCATTTATTTCGCTTCCAGTATTCATTATATAATTCATATAGTTTATATGCATAATCAAAAAACCCTGTAGTAAGTAATACACTTCACTCAGTTTTTCTTCCATAATATTCACTTAGAGGAAGAAGAATTGCTAGCAGCTTAGAAACTTACACAAACAGACATCAGCAAACAGTAAATTGTAGTGAAATAAAAGTTTGTGTATGTTTTAACAAGTGATGAAACTTATAAGTTGAGTAAAAGCAAGTAAATGACCTAATGAATTATGATAAAAAATTACCTTTTTAACATTGTTTCAAAATGTCTAAAGTCCTTTACTTATATTTTTACTCACAACTTAACAGTAAATAAAACTGTCCAGAACAGCATTGAAAAAAAAAATATGATGAGCATATCAATATGTACAGCAGACGTACTGTTACCTGGACTCCAGATACCCAGATTGCTTGTTCTTATTTCTAGCCAAATCAACTTGAGTGAAATAAATAACAGAAAAAGATAATAGAGTAGTATGCATATTTTTTTAAAGAAACTATTAAATTAATTTAAATGAACGTGTACTGGCCTACAGTGTTTGTCAAACAGCCGATAGGAAAGGATTACTGTGATATTGATAGTCTCTTTTTATTTATTCTGGAAGTCACTGCTTAGCAATAAAAATGCTCCTCGTGTAAAGAAATGTAGCGACTCTGTGTCACCTTCCTCTCCACACAAGAAATTTTAGATGAATCAGTTCTGAATGTGGGGTCTCATCCACAGAAAAGTCTTTTTTGTTTTCTGTAGACATAAGGAATTCTGTGTACTTGGATTTTAGTTTTGCTTATGAGGTGCACACAAAATGAGATTTATGTTGTATGCCAATTCAGCTACACTGTACAGTTGCTGTATAGCTGTGGACAGTATTCTTTATACTGTACTTTGTTTATAGTAAAAGTTAAAGAACTTTCAAATGTTTAAGGTACTGTCTGTCATGTACACATTATATATACCAGAAGAAAATTTAATGAAGAAAGCTGTGTTAGTGGTTATAATCACAAACAGAATTATCACTGTGGCACACCGCTATAGAAAAATTATTCCGATTAGCACTTTCAAGCTTCTCAGCTCATCGTCAAATCGGAATTAACAAGAAAAGTAGTAAAACCAAACCCTACACCCCCACACCCCCTGTCCACACACAAGCTATAATTCAAATGTCCCTTCCCAGCCTCCGAGCCCTGTCACCCCCTGACATATGTCTGTACAGTTACATATTTTTCTAGCACATTCCTTGTGTTTGTTTGTGTGTGTGTGTGTGTGTGTGTGTGTGTGTGTGCGTGCGTGCGCGCGCGCATTCTTTTTAACCTAACGTTGTACCGCCGTTCTCATTCACACTTGTGGGCGCGGTCACTCACCCTTATTTCAAAAACATCCATATAGTCCTATGCAATTTAATTCTTAATGTTATTTATCCGTCCTCTTTAATTTCTTTTATCTATCTCCTGTTATCTATCTTTTACTTTTTAATTATATTATAAAATATTTCTTCATTATCAAATTTAGTTTTAATATTCATTAAATTGTCTAACCCTTTTTCTCTTTCTTTTAATATTTCTAACTCCTCCCTAAGTTTCCTTTCAACTGTTATTTACTACTTTTAAAATTTCATAGTTTTCCAAAGGGTTAACAAACTTATGGTTCTCTTCTATGAAATGTCTTGCATATAACAAATTCGTTGTTCTATTACCGGTACCTTCTCCATGTTACCTGTGTCTAGGTGAGACAGGACAGAAATTCGTATGCAGGTTGTCTGACCACAAACGTGGAGAAGGTAATAGAACAATGAATTCCACAAGTGTGAATGAGAAAGGCAGTGCAACGTTAGGTTAAAAAGAATGTACACACACACACACACACACAACACATAAACACAAGGAATGTGCTAGAAAAATATGTAACTGTACAGACAGGGGTGACAGGGCTCGGAGGCTGGGAAGGGACATTTGAATTATATCTTGTGTGTGGACAGGGTGTGTGTGTGTGTAGGGTTTGGTTTTACTACTCTTCTTGTTAATTCCGATTTGACGATGAGCTGAGAAGCTTGAAAGCGCTAATCGGAATAATTTTTCTATAGTGGTGTGGAACAGTGATAATTCTGTTTGAGAAGAAAATTTAGTTGGATTGCATGCTATTTTAAAGTGGTTTGAGGACTAGTCCCCCCCCCCCCAAGTGAAAAAATATTAGGTAATATCTGCTAGAGCAGGAAAGTTTATTGGACCTCTGTAATAAACCATGTCATCCGTGGTCTGAATGTTTAGTGCAAGAGGTGGCAAATTTTATAGTTACCTTTATATTTTGTAATAGACAAATTCTGCCAGTCCATGGAGGAGTCATTGCATGTCTGAACAGAAAACTCGCTCTTAGCTGATGATGAAAGAAGTGTTACAGAATTTTTCAAAATAATTGGAGTAAAAGAATGTATTCACATGGTTGTGGTGGAGTGGTGTTGAAAGTATCTCAGTGCAGATGGTATGGAAAAAATTATAGGAATTTCATTAATAAAGATGTAACTGAAATCAACATTCAAATGATGATAACATTCTAAATATGTTTAGGAGGCCGCAACAAAGAGGAACTTAAAAAATGGCATTCGGGTCACCAAGATGATCTTTATAACAGAATTGCTGACAGTTTAAGATATACGAGGGCTATTAAGTTCCGATAGAGTATTAAAGGAAACTAAGAATTTATTTACAAAACATTTTTATTGCTTTTTGAAGTATACACCTGAAACTATTTTCCTATATAGTTTTCATCATTTTTGAAACACTTTTCATAGAGAGGCACCAGGCATTGTATACCTTTGTCATAGAAACTTCCTGTCTGTGATTTAAACCATGTATTAACAGTATGTTAGACATCATTGGCCACCAAGGAAGGATTTCTCATGCATGGAAAGGTGATATTCGCTTGGTGTGAAGTCTGGGTTGTAAGGTGGATAATCAAATTGTTGCCAGCCAAACTTTGTGAGGAGATATTGTATTGTGTTGCAGCAGCAGTGTTTGTGAAGTGTGTGTGCAGTGCCTTGATTCATCGCAATGTCCTGGGTAAGCATCCTACGTCGCTTACTCTGGACCAGACTAAGCAAAAAAGTCATATCCATCTTGGTGCCATTGAATTGCTCACTGCTTCTCCATAAATCGCAAAAATCTGACGGTGATTTTCAATTGTTTTAATGCCTTTCGTATTCAAGAACCGAATCACATACCTACTTTCACATGTGGTGGACGTCTCGAATTTCTTTGAAGTTATAAATACATCCAACGAAGTTTACTCAGCACACAGTTGTTTACAAATTGCATTGTTGGCTTGCCAATGAATCAACAAACTGGCCGCGCATGCACAACAGTTTGGCGTCGATACTGTGGCAATATTTAAAAATGGAACTTACTTTCTGAATAACCCTCGTATAACAAAGAGATTATCACCTATGATAATGATGGCATTTGAATATCCTGGTGCTTTACATAAAGAAGTATTTAAGGCCTTACATTTAGCTTTAGATTGGATGGAACATTAGAAAGAATTCAACACAATCCAAGTGATCTGAGTTAAATAGTCATACGACAGCTGTTAAAAAATGCACATCCACAACATAACAGGCAGGTCTTATGATAGTTTTCGTTAAGATTATAAAGTTATTACAAACTGTAAGTGCAAATGAAATTGTGAATATTGTGTTGTGGTCAAGTGCAGTTGTGGTTACAAAATGTAGATAACACCTACATATTTCAAAATATGAATTCTTGACATATTTCAAATTTTATATTTCATATAAAATTTATGGAAAGATTCCTGTAATTCTCATTTGTGCTGTGGAAAATGGAAGGGTCCAACCTTCAGGCTAATGTCTCATCACCTCCATAGGAGCAGCCTCTCTTTCCAGTTATAATACATGTTTTTTGGATTTTGCAGGATCAAAGAGTGAAATTGGTGTGTTGTTGACTTATAATGGAAGAACTCTATACCGCAAGAAATGGTCGTAAAATATTAAATGTGTGTGTGTGTGTGTGTGTTCTGTCACTACATTTTTCCCTCTCAGTTTTATGCATAGAAACCTTCAGACAGTAATAACATCCTTTCTGCAGGTCTTCAAAGCCAGAAGAAGAGCAATTCATTGAGTTTGTTGCCATTAATTTTTTCCTGCACTTCGTAAACAGTTAAATATCACAGTCAGTTATCTCATTGTCTGTGTTTACCAAACCTTAAACCGAGTGATATTTGAATTAGGCGTGTGTAATATAATTTAGTGGAAACTCAGTATCCTCCCATATCCGGATTCTATGAGATCCTGACTTGCTATTACTATTGATCTATCTATTATCATCAGAGCCGCTCCTCTCATTTATGTGAACTGACATCACCACATTAAAAGGGCAGCTGTAGACTGCTCAAGAATAAAGGCACCAAGTTCATATCAGCAGACACTATGAAATTACGTTAATGTTTATTGAATTGTTACATGCATTTTTTGTTAACTTTTGTAATGCATTGCGACAGTTTCTGCTGCTGATTTCCCTAACAGGAAACAGAACCTGATGTTAGCACGTCTGGTATTTAATGTCTGCCATTGACAAATCGCCGAAAACGTGAAACAGCGCTTACAAAAAATAGTCACACTGACCGCGCTAATGTTTCCACAACAATGCCGCTAGGGCAACTGATACAAAATGGTGTCTAGTGAAGGCACCTAGCGGGAGAAGTCGGAACTAGTGTTCTACCAACTGCCAGAGAAAAATTCTCATTACTTTTGGGTCCCCCCTCGTATGATCTTCATAATATAAGTCCTAACAATTTTGTATGAAACTATAAGGAATTTACAGTAGATGATGTGATTATAAATTTGTAACAGATAATACAATTTCAAACACAAGTTCTTTTATATATAGTTTGTGTGTGTGCACTTGTGTGTGTGTGTGTGTGTGTGTGTGTGTGTGTGTAAAACTGTTTTCAGATATCTATATTACAAGGATTGTTCAATAGGAACATGTTTAGAGGCTGTAAAGTATTTTTTATTCAATGATTTTAAAAGAAGTCTCCATTAACATTAAGGTATGAATCCTACTATTGCACTAATCTGTAGATTCCCTGTTGGTAAAATTCTTGCAGCTGTTTGCGGAACCATTCGCTAAAAGCAAACTCAACCTCAGCGTCCGATTTAGTGAACTGTCGTCCTTTTAGTGATTTATTTAATGGGCCAAAAACATGATAATCACACGGGGACAAGTCGGGACTGTAAGGTGGATGTTGTAAGACTTCCCACTTTATACGACCAAGCAGATCTTGAATTGTCTGGGCTACACGGGATCAAGCATTATCATGCAGAAGAGTGACACCATTTGTGAGCTTCCTGGGATGTTTATTCTTGATGCTGACCCGTAAGTGTTTTAAGCTCTCTGCATATCGCTCAGCTTTGATGTTGACACCAGGTTCTTTAAGAGCAACACACCAAGATAATAAAAAAGTACGGTCACCATTACTTTACCTGCCGAAGATTGGGACCGACATTTTTTCGCCTTCGGAGACTGTGCATACTTCCACTGAATACTCTGATGTTTGGATTCTGGTTCATAGTGATAACACCAAGACTCATCACCAGCAACAATTTGGTGTAGAAAGGCATTACCTTGTTGTTGATAGTGCATCAAATGATTTAATGATAAGGCCGAACACAAATTTTTCTGCTCATCAGTAAGCAGTCGTGGAATCCACTGAGCAGCAACTTTGTGATAGCCAAGACTATGAATGATGGAATGAACAGTTCCAACACTGATGCTCAACATTTAAGAAAGTTCTCTAACTTTGATCGCCTATTTGCGTGTAAAGCAGTTTCCAGCTGTCTCACATTTTCATCTGATGCTGCAGCACGTGCAGGTCCGGGACAGGCCAAATTTCTAGTGGATGCTCTTACTTATTGAACTTTATTGCACAATTCAACCACTGCCGTATGAGAATAACTATAGTCACCATATACAGCTTTCATTCTCGTATAAATTTCCATTGGCTGACGCCCCTCAGCAGCCAAAACTGAATAACGCCATGCAGATTATCTTTGGACAGATTTTCTACCATAGATGGCATTTTTCAACCCAGTCACAATGCTTAGAAAAGAGCAAACTGCAAATAGTTTTGACAGACGCGTCAGTATTACTTAAAGAGACAATATAAACAAATAAATTCCACTGCCATGGCTACAAAGTCACAGCTGTGCAGATCAATCGTATTTTTATTGAACAATCCTCGTACAATATACAATGTAAAGGGATGGAAATAACAAATGTGAGAATGTCAATGTGGAGCGGTTTATGTTGTTTAATTTATTTCACTTATGTTATTGCATCCTCTGCCTGCTTAACACCAACTCAAATGTTGAGAGATTTTCCTTTGTTTTTAATGTTTCTTTCCTTTTGAAAATAATTATATCAAAGTGCAGTAATGGCAGTCACTTTTAACTTTTGTACTAGCAGTATTTAATCTCCTGAATATGGTAGAACATTTCTTTTGTCCAACTAAATGTAATACAATTGTTAAATTTGAAACAAACAGTTGTATAAAAACAGATCATATAATATGCAGATCATACAGTGTGAAGCAAAGAAACGTTAGCACCATGAATTGTGGTTTAGACAAGACGTTAGCATTTTACAGTTAGTCACACATATTGTCATACATTAGTCATATGGTTTGGAATCGGTACTATCAGTTAGTCATATTACAAAAATTGTTGAAATTATTTATGACAGTGTTTAACCGTACAAGTATACATGATACTTTTTTAATAATATTTATTGTTTTAATTATTGTTAAAAAAACACCAATAACTATAAAAAAAGGGATGCCCATAATGAGTCCAAGTTGGTTATACTAATGTTTAACAAATTTGTATAGAAAACTTTTTAAGGTATGCCAGTTTAAGGTTCGCTGAGGGTATATTCCATAGATTATTTGAACCCCTTTTTTATATGATCCAACTTATAATATCCACTTTTGTTACAGATAACCCAGATACAGGAAATTATGTGACATGTAGTATAGTAGGTGTTTATATTTGTTTATATTTTTCACCATCATCTGTTTCACAATTTATCGTAGAGCGTATTTTCAAAGTCTACCTCCGTTTGGAGTACACCCACATATAAGGTCACTTCAATTTCATATTATTGTTATACAGCTGTTTACATCAAAATTCCATTTTAAATACAACTGTGCAGTCAGGGATCTCTGAATGTATGGTACTGTAGTCAGTGACCTTGACATTAAACTCACCACACCGGTTTGTCAAGTTCAGTACCTTCTCTAACATATCTTTTGTGCATAACCATTACCGGTATTCGAAAACCAATTCCCAAATTTTGTTTACAATAATATTTTCTATAATACAGACAGAGGTTTGTTGGCTTTATTACCATAATTAAAGTGAATATAAGCATATGAAGGTGATGTTGAATATAGTGCACTTATTGTAGAGGATGTAGTGACTTATATAGTGTCTGATCATCACATCTCTAAATGAAGACAAGTTTTAATATTGTTTGCAAATGTGAGGCCTATGCGTTTGTGTTAAATTAATTTTAACTACAGGAAATACACTATTCTTACTTTGTAATTTATTTTGTTACTAAAACTTGTTTTACTTCCATGTTCCTTAAGGAAATGGAAGTTGGTGATGGCAAAAAAAATCGTGTACGAGATTATTGCAGATTCTGATTGTACTACACTCAAAACATGAAAAAAAGTCATTTTTCGAAAAGTGTCTGTGTGTCTGTAGATTTTTTTTTCTATGGCAAACGATAACAGCCGCAAATTCAAACAGAATCATATAATTTTATGCATACAGCCCTGATTTGTAGAGTACTCAAGACCTATTGTTTTTGGTGAAGATCGGTTAAGGGAAAGGGGTAGTTTACCTGCAACGTTTTATGTTTTAACAAGGGTATTATCTATGGCAAACAATAACAGCCGCATATTAAAACAGAATCAAATAATTATTTGCACACTGCCCTCAGTTGTAGGGATCTCAATGTCTGTTGATTTTGGTGAAGATCGGTTAAGGGAAAGGGGTAGTTTACCTGCAACAATTTATGTTTTAACAACAGTAATTTTTTCTATGACGAACGATAACTGCCGCACATTCAAACAGAATCAAATATTTTTTTGCATATGTTCCTCAATTGTAAAAGACTGAAGGCCTGTTGGTTTTGGTGAAGATAGTTAAGGGAAAGGGGTAATTTACCTGCAACGTTTTATATTTTAACAAAGGTATTTTCTATGGGAAACGATAACAGCCGCAAATTCAAACAGAATCAAACAATACTTTGGATGCGTCCCTGAATTGTAGAGGAGACTAAATACCTATTGATTTCAGTGAAGATCAGTTAAGAGAAAGGGGTAGTTTACCTGCAACGTTTTATTTGATAAGGTTAATTTTTTCTATGACGAACGATAACTGCCGTAAATTCAAACATAATCAAATATGTTTTTTCAGACATCCCTAAATTTTAAAGATCTCAAGGCCTGTTGATTTTGGTGAAGATCAGTTAAGGGAAAGGGGTAGTTTACCTGCAACATTTTATGTTGTAACAAGAGAAATTTTTTCATGATGAACGATAACTGCCGTAAATTCAAATAGAATCAAATAATTTTTTACATATGTGTCTGAGTTGTAGAAGAGTTGATTTTGGTGAAGATCGGTTACGGGGAAAGGGTAGTTTACCTGAAACATTTTTAGTTGTAACAAGAGTAAAGTACTTAATTATGATAAATAAAGTATCCTGATAAGAAGATCTTAATAATCCACTATAGAAACGTAGATGAAATATCTATAAATGAAGAGGCTAGTTTTCTATGGCAAACGATAACAGCCGCAAATTCAAACAGAATCAAATGATGTTTTGCATACAGCTCTGTATTGTAGAGTTCTCAATACCTATTGGTGTTGGTGAAGATCGGTTAAAGGAAAGGGGTAGTTTACCTGCAACATTTTATGTTTTAACAAGGGTAATTTTTTATATGACGAACGATAACTGCCGTAAATTCAAACAGACTCAACTACGTTTTGCATACCTTTTTGAACTAAAGAGAAGTCAAGGTCTGTTGATTGTAACTTTTATCTTTTTTGTTATAATTTATTTTATTTATTCAAATTACAACTCCCACTTACCTTTCAACTTGATCTGGCCGGATCGCATAGTGTGGACTAACCCATTTCGTTCGACGAACTCTGACGATACATATAACGAAATAAGGCATTGAAAGAATTTAACTCTCAATTATTTGGAAGAGAAGTAATATTTATTATTATTTAATCTTGACTGCTTGTAAACTCATTAAAATTCATTGAGATACATTACTGCAAAGTGATGCAACACCAACATAACACTTAGGAATTACAGCTTACCTTATTATTTCACAAGACACAAATGCAAATATCAAATAAAAATACAAATACACAAAAAGCCGCCCAGCTTTGCCACACACTCTATCACACCCCATACAAACCCTTTTTTAAAATGTTCTAAAAAGCTAACAGAAAAATTAGTTTGATATGCGCGAGGTCCGCCGAGCACGTGCTTTCGTTTCGGTCACATTTTGTTAGTAGCTACACTTGAATCGTCACTGCACTGTTTGTAAGATCGGTCACTTCCTCGGGTCCCGGTCGGTCTTCCTGAATTAATTAGATTTTCCGAAAACTTGACCAACCGGGCCCGAAAACAAAATATATGCGTCTGTAACGGAACTCTGTATCTCGTTGACCACTTGGCGTCTCTGCCTAATGTCCACTGTCACGTAGAACGTAACAGGTACATGTTGCTTTGGAGAGAAGCTGTTGGTCACTGCCACGATTATTTCGTCGCCGCTCCTTGTTCCTCTGCTGTCGTGTCTTTCACGGCGTCAGTGCCGATCCCCGCCCGGCTGAGTTGCATACGGGCGTCAAAACACATGCACAGAGTTCTTAGAATTTTGGTGGAGGTAAATTCTTCAGCCGTGTTACACCACTGATTGCGTTTCGCTTTGTTTCCAACTGTTTCTCAACACTGGTCTGTTATACGGACAAATACGTTGCACAATAATACATTTTTACATTATTTTATACAAACCCGCCCGAAACCGAAATGACTAAAAATATATATATACCCCAAACGGTTAAAACAAAAACACCCAAAAATCGACCCGCTACAATACCCCCTCGATGAGAATTCTGCTGTCCATGACAGAAGAAATCTCATCGATAAACCCCGAAGAGGATCGGTGAGGAACTGGTGCCAACAACCCCCTGGTTCTTAATCTGCACTGGTACACGACCCCCCTGGCTCAGCGACTATGGACTCATCTGAACGAGATCACTGGACTTCTCCGTAAGAGATCCCAACACCGAGAAATCGATCAGACTCGCACCATAGCCCGCCTCGCCTTCTAACATACTACCCCCAAAAATCCTCAATCCCTGGCTAAAATCATTCCAGCTCCTCCGCCGATATGGATCCCCTTTTTGCAAGCTGGGCTGCCTTTGGCAAATACTGGGCTCACACACTCTAACATTACATATTACCATAACACATAAGAATAAAACTTTCTTTTAAAATTTATCAAAAATTTAAAAAATTCAAAATTCAAAAAAAATAATCTTTTATCAAAAAATTCTCTTCCTCTTTTTTCTAATTTTTGTTTCAATTACTTAACCTAGACATTTCTACTAATATAAACATTTCTATTCTAACATGGAGAATCACTTATAGTCTACCAATAAAATGTAATACAATAAAATAAACATGGTTAATGCACACATAATAAAAGAATCATTACTCAAATAGTCACTCGCTGGCAGGCGAAAAATCAAGTTTTTTTTTTTCTCACAAAAAAATTTTAAAATTTTCAAAATTTTAAAATTCAAAAAAATTTAAATTTATTCAGTAAAAGATTTTATTAAATTTATTTATTAAATAACATTTATTAAAATTATTCAAATATTAGTTTGAATTAATCAAACAAACAAATTAAAATTGGATTCCTACTATACACAAGCTTAGTAGGTGTATGAACTCATCAGCTGATCATAACTAGGTCAAGTCCAAAATCCTTGACCTACATATGTTATATATGATTTCTGAAAACACATTGACATCTGTAATATCCTACCTTGAAATACAAAACATAATAACATAAAATATTTAAAACAAACAAAATATTATTATAAATAATAAACAGATTGACATTTAAATTATTTAAAACAAACAATTCTTGACTTTACATTATTTTCAAATTTTATCAAAATTCTGTCACTGGTGAAAAAAATAAACAATTGCATATTCTTTATCATGAATCTCTCTTTCTTTTCAACAATCTTACTTTAATATACTGTGGGTGATGTAAATTCTTTATTCTCGTTTTTCTGCATTAGATTTCTATACCTATATAAACTTTCTCCCCCTGACTCTAATATTTATCAACTGCAACTCCCAAGACACCCAACTCTATCAAAATTATCTACTAATCAGGACATTCTAAACCCCAACTTATCATTTAACACAATTCGCCGCCTTCTCTACATATAAAATACTCTCTAACCCTTTGTACATAGGATACGTGTTTCCTTCCCAAAACTCATTCCCTTATATTGGCCCCTGGACTCCCCCTAGGTAACCCTTTCCGGCGCCAATCGGTCCCTATCCCGTCCCAACCCTTGTTGCGGACTCCTACATTACACTACCCTCTAATACAAAATTGCCATCCCCAAAATCTCAATCTCATAACCTCACTACAAATACAACAAAATAATCTCATTAATTATGAACATAAATATATATCATTCAAAACTCTACATAAAGTCTCCATTACCACTGTGTCAACATCTATATTTCACAAAATTCTGTTATATCACATCAACTCAAAAACAACATTACATTATATTCATCTCCATCATTTCACATTCAGCTTTGGACAGGTCTGCATGTCCCATAAAACACTTATCACCCATGAATTATCTTTTATTAATTTGCATATTCTTTTTATCTTTACTTCAAAATATCTATAGCCCACTAAACATTAATTACTTGTAACATTTACAAACCAATATACCAGTGACATGGTATTGTTGATCAGCTGATATCCTAACATAATAAAAACACAATGAAACTACATCTTAAAATTGAACAAATACATGTAATACATTATCAACACTTACTTCTATTATGTTGATTGCCTGCCAGGCGTCTAATGATTGGCTTAAAAAAAAAAATTACACACATAATGAAAATACATTTTATCAACAACTATATATAACACACAACAATAAAATGATTGCACAAATAGCAATAAACCTGGATTATTAGCATACATCAAACAGACAATTCTCTTTTAAATAATTTATATAAAAATTTATAAACATTATTATTTAAAATTTTTCATTAACTCTTTTTATTTATCATCATGATGAATTTATCCTGTGTTGTAATCAGATTTTCAAAAATTCTAAATTTATTATTAATACATATTTTTAATCATTATGTTCCACAAAATAAACCATTTAACATTTATTTACTTATTAATTATTATTAAATCAAAATCTCACCAAACAATGTAATTACCTTATAAAATTCAAACACATAATATTCAATCACACTATCTAAACATCTCCACTTATTTAATTCAATTGATTATTAAAATAACATATCTCAATTATTATCAATATTCTACAAATCATTAACTATTGTCTTCATAATTATTTTGTTATTTAATTAGAGTGCAAAAATATTAATAATATTATTATTATTAATACAACATTTTCTAAAACATATACACATTACATTTCACAATACACACAAATGAATTCAATATTATTTACAAAATATACGTCAAAATTGTTCAAGTGTATCTCACTTCAGATGTCCAAATCAGCAAGGTCATTACCAGAATTTACAGTATCTAACAAGGTCTATACACTGATATTCTAGTTCAGCCACCATCGTCAAAAATTAATCTTGGTTCTAAATAACACTTTTCAATTGTATTGACACACATATTGTTGTCTTGTGTGTCATAACCAAACAATTTCAATTTATCTGTTATACCATAATAATCATTCACCAAGTCTGCGTTAAGTATTTCTGTTAACTCTCCGTCAGTAAATATTTCCAATATCGGGTTAGTTACTTTTGTATTATCAATTACATCATTCGGGTTTAAATATACTTCTAATATTTCTTTCAACTCCTCATAATCTCTCTTTAATTCATATAACTCTATCTCTCTCTCAACACACAATTCTCTATTTAAATCACTCTCATCATAACACCATCTCATACTTATAAAATCATTCCGCACAGAGGGTATAAACTTATACAAATAAACTAAACTCAAATCTTCTACTAACACGGGACTCTTGCCCTTCAAAAACTCTTGTGACCACATTAAATCATCGTAAATAATAAAAGGAAAATTTCCCCTCTGTCCCCACTCTACTACAACATTATTTTTTCTCTCTCTCTCTAACTCACTGGCACACATTAACATCTCATAATCACTGCATTCTATACTTTCATTATTTATTTTTACCGTATCACTTTCTGATACCAATTTCTCAAACACATTATTATTCTCGTTATTATTATCATCATTATTATTTATTAATTCATTGCCTAACACAACACTGTCATTACAACTTTCGTTTGTATTATTCTTACTCTGTTCTACTTTATTCGAACTATTTCTTGTCATTTCATTGGTATTTTCAAGACATACATTCTTGTCTTGTATGTTATTTATCAACTCGTCAAATTTTATATTTATATTTTGCTGAAACTGAATATTCTGTTTTTTAATTTCATTAAAAATAATATCATTTTTAATATTCTGCTGTTCGCATTTAATTTTCTGCTCTTTGAATTCGTTACTTAAAATTTCAAATTTGGTCTCAAAATTATTATTCATTCTTTCGAATTGACTGAGCATAACACTCATCATATTTGTTTCCTCTGCTTGTTTACTTTTATTAGTTGAAACGGGGGTCAATTGAATCCCCGAATCAACGTCTATTTCATTTGGTTGTGGTTGAGACGCAATCGGAGTGGAATGAACTATTACATTACTGCCGCCAGCTGTTTCTGTAACAGCACCCGTCTCCCCCCTCAACATACCACTTTCATCCAGCGATTGCGACTCAAGGCCACTTTCACTCATAATTGAATTTATTATACTACTTTTTTCTGTATTCTCGGACATTTTTACTTTATCTATTTTTGCTTACGTAACAACTGTCAATTTGTAATTTTATTTCAAAACTGATATTTTACCAAATCAATTTGCTTTCATAACCCTACTTCGCTATGCATCGTCAGATGTAGGCCGGTGTTAAAATAACCCCTCTTCAGTTATATTAAATCCTGGAAATCACGGCACCAATTGTAACTTTTATCTTTTTTGTTATAATTTATTTTATTTATTCAAATTACAACTCCCACTTACCTTTCAACTTGATCTGGCCGGATCGCATAGTGTGGACTAACCCATTTCGTTCGACGAACTCTGACGATACATATAACGAAATAAGGCATTGAAAGAATTTAACTCTCAATTATTTGGAAGAGAAGTAATATTTATTATTATTTAATCTTGACTGCCTGTAAACTCATTAAAATTCATTGAGATACATTACTGCAAAGTGATGCAACACCAACATAACACTTAGGAATTACAGCTTACCTTATTATTTCACAAGACACAAATGCAAATATCAAATAAAAATACAAATACACAAAAAGCCGCCCAGCTTTGCCACACACTCTATCACACCCCATACAAACCCTTTTTTAAAATGTTCTAAAAAGCTAACAGAAAAATTAGTTTGATATGCGCGAGGTCCGCCGAGCACGTGCTTTCGTTTCGGTCACATTTTGTTAGTAGCTACACTTGAATCGTCACTGCACTGTTTGTAAGATCGGTCACTTCCTCGGGTCCCGGTCGGTCTTCCTGAATTAATTAGATTTTCCGAAAACTTGACCAACCGGGCCCGAAAACAAAATATATGCGTCTGTAACGGAACTCTGTATCTCGTTGACCACTTGGCGTCTCTGCCTAATGTCCACTGTCACGTAGAACGTAACAGGTACATGTTGCTTTGGAGAGAAGCTGTTGGTCACTGCCACGATTATTTCGTCGCCGCTTCTTGTTCCTCTGCTGTCGTGTCTTTCACGGCGTCAGTGCCGATCCCCGCCTGGCTGAGTTGCATACGGGCGTCAAAACACATGCACAGAGTTCTTAGAATTTTGGTGGAGGTAAATTCTTCAGCCGTGTTACACCACTGATTGCGTTTCGCTTTGTTTCCAACTGTTTCTCAACACTGGTCTGTTATACGGACAAATACGTTGCACAATAATACATTTTTACATTATTTTATACAAACCCGCCCGAAACCGAAATGACTAAAAATATATATATACCCCAAACGGTTAAAACAAAAACACCCAAAAATCGACCCGCTACATGATTTTGTTGAAGATCGGTTGAGGGAAAGGGGTAGTTTATCAGCAACGTTTTAAGTTTTAAAAAGGGTAATTTTTTTTATGACGTACGATAACTGCCGAAAATTCAAAGAGAATCAAGTAATTTGTTGCACACTTTCCTGAGTTGTAGAGAACTCAAGGTCTGTTGATTTTGGTGAAGATCAGTTAAGGGAAAGGGGTAGTTTACCTGCAACATTTTATGTTGTAACAAGAGAAATTTTTTCATGATGAACGATAACTGCCGTAAATTCAAATAGAATCAAATAATTTTTTACATATGTGCGTGAGTTGTAGAAGAGTTGATTTTGGTGAAGATCGGTTACGGGGAAAGGGTAGTTTACCTGAAACATTTATAGTTGTAACAAGAGTAAAGTACTTAATTATGATAAATAAAGTATCCTGATAAGAAGATCTTATCCACTGTAGAAACGTAGATGAAATATCTATAAATGAAGAGGCTAGTTTTCTATGGCAAACGATAACAGCCGCAAATTCAAACAGAATCAAATGATGTTTTGCATACAGCTCTGTATTGTAGAGTTCTCAATACCTATTGGTGTTGGTGAAGATCGGTTAAAGGAAAGGGGTAGTTTACCTGCAACATTTTATGTTTTAACAAGGGTAATTTTTTTTATGACGTACGATAACTGCCGAAAATTCAAAGAGAATCAAATAATTTGTTGCACACTTTCCTGAGTTGTAGAGAACTCAAGGTCTGTTGATTTTGGTGAAGATCAGTTAAGGGAAAGGGGTAGTTTACCTGCAACATTTTATGTTGTAACAAGAGAAATGTTTCCATGTCGAACGATAACTGCCGCACATTCAAACAGAATCAAATATTTTTTTGCATGCATCCCTGAATTGTAGAGTACTGAAGGTCTATTGATTTTGGAGAAGATCGGTTAGGAGAAAGGGGTAGTTTACCTGAAACATTTTATGATTTAACAAGAGAAAAGTACTTAATTTTTATAAATAAAGTATCCTGATAGGAAGCTCATAATAATCCACTGTAGAAACGTAGATGAAATATCTATAAATGAAGAGGTTAGGTGAACGGGGTGGGGGTAATTTTCTATTATTAAAAATTATAGTTGAATGTGGAGGGGAGAATTTTTTATATGTGTACTACGTTATCGGCAACAAAGAAGTAGTTATTTTGTTAAAATTGCTTCCCGGGCTGTTTAGCCGTAGTCCAGTGTTTTCTGCAAAACCAGACTTTTCGGCAGTGCCATCGACTGCCATCATCGGTGAAAATCGAGTGCGAAAACGTGAGGTGGTATACGTTAGTGACCACAGTACTGTGGTTAATGCTGAAGCAATAAGTAGAAAGACGTAGTTTCTATGGAAATATTTCATTTCAAATATGATTTTAAATATAAATCTTAGAACATGGAAGTATGGTTCTTCATACCGATATTTTAAAATTGTATTTGTCAAGACAGTATTCAAATTTGTAGCATTTAAGAACATGCCACAAACAACATTTTTTGGGATTTTTTTGAATTGTCTCAGCAATTCTGAGATTTTGAGATCATAATTTTTGTAATATTCACCACGTATAATTTAAAAAAATTATTTATTAAATTTGTTACAATTTTCAGATATTATGGAGGAACAGAAGTAATAGACAAAATAGAAATTTTATGTCAGAAAAGGGCTCTGGAAGCTTTCGATTTAGATCCAGAAAAATGGGGAGTCAATGTTCAACCATACTCTGGCTCACCAGCAAACTTTGCTGCATATACTGCGTTATTAAAACCTCATGATCGTCTCATGGGTCTTGACCTTCCACATGGTGGCCAGTAAGTACAAGTATATGCAGAAACAACTATTGCCCAACATTTCATTTCCAAATTATAAGTGGATGTTTTCAGTAATAAATTGACTCCATTAAGTTATAGTGTTTATATCTCAGAGTTGTTTGTTTTTATGGGTGCCTGTGTGTTTATTTTTAACAGATTCATGTTTATTGTTATTTATTATTACTTGTTGGATTTTGTTGTCTGTGACGTGTCTGTTGATTAACTAATTATAAGTATAATACTACTTACTCAGAACACTTAAGTTTTTTATTGGTAAAAATGTAAATTTTTACCTTATAGCCTGAACCAGTTTTTGCTTATTACAAGCTTCATCAGAGGCTGCCACTAGGAGCGCTGTCCATCTTGTTCTTGGTGACGGCGCCATCGTATGAAAGATCGATGTTGTGTGTGTGCAGTGTGATATGTGCGAATAGTATGTGTGATTTGAATTGTGTTTGTTCGTTTAGGATGTCGTTTTTATGTGTTTTTGTGTGTTTGTATATTTCTAGTTGTTCAAGAGTGTCTAGTTTTTGGCCTTTTGTGTGTACGTGTAGAATATCCATGTTGCTTGAAAAGTTTTCATTTTTTAAAAGTTATTTGTTCGAAAAATCAGTTATTTGTCATTATTATTATTTCAAATTGGTTTGTGGTAACTGGGCTCTGAGCAGTGTACAAGACAAAATGCTTTATATAAGACAAAATCGTAAAATTTGCAGGTCCCATTATAACTCATTTATCAGTTAGCCTTTTAGATAATGAAATTAAAGTCAAATTAATGAGGTTAAAAAGAGAAATTTTCAACTCTGTCAAATATTAAAACTTCTGTTGTAAACAATAGTTTGCCATTAGAGTACTACAAGCTGTCGCCAGTAGCTTAATTACACTTATTTTTATATAATTTACACTTTGTTGACATTTTACACTCATTTATAATTTATAAAATTTATTGTAGTATCCAGCTTCACATAATGCTTGTGATCTCTTGATTATGCCTATGCGTTATTTTCATTTCTGTTTCTTACAAATTACTTCATCACTTTATACATTATGATTAATTGAGTTTTGGGTTATTTACACTATTACATACTTAATTTTAGGTTAATTATTTCCAGATTTTTATGTACATTTGTTAATATTACATTGTTGTTTTTATTTTAAATGATATACCATATTTTCTAATTATTTTTTAATTTCATATTAATTATTATTATTTTCTAATTAATTATTTACTAGTTGACATTTCACCCAATCGAATGTGGCTGAATGCCTTCTTGCTTTTCTATAACCTAACATTTTTATAAATTTCAAAATTTCAGCTTGTTTAACAAGGTTTATACACTGCATGTACTACTGAAGTTTACACTGCTTGACATTTCTTTGAGAAACACCTTCTGTGTTCTTTTAAGTAGACAGTTCATTTTGTGTTATAATGTACTTCTTAATTACAGCATGCACATAATTCCATTAAAAGTGTGCAGATTCAGCAGATTGTGTCAGTGCCTGGAAACTACTCGTTTCCAGTGGTTCAGATTGAATCTATGGAAATCAGTACCTGGGATTATATCCTGGGAAGCTAAGGCATAGTGCTGGCCACGCTGCCTTCCTATTATGCAGGGTGCCCACCCACCTTGATCCCCCCCCCCCAAGAAAAGGTATTTAAAATTAAAAGAAAATGTCATTTTAATAAGCGTTTTATTAACAAATAAGCTAAAGCTAAAAATAGTATGGTTTCCAAACAAATTCTCATTTGAAATTAAACAAATAAATAAATAATCGAATGAAATTAATATGTGTAAGACAATATTTCAAAGCAAAGGAACAAAATATCGACAAAGCGTACTATAAACAAGAAAAAATGAAAAAAGTGATGGTTTGATGAAGTCCTAGTTGCTTTGGCTTATATTTGGCACAGTAACTTCTTCCTCTGCGATGACGATAAAGAAATGGCATCAATTATTTCTTCATAGTGGTATTGGGCCACTGTCCCTGTTATGCCTGTCGGTAACCCGTGATTCATCCTCTGAATATTTAAATTCCTAAAACTAATTGTTGCATTAAAATGCTATGATTGCTTCCATTGTTCACTAACAAACTATGAACTTTTATAAACATTCAATTTTTTTGAATTATCATCACTTCTTTCACAGCACTTTAACAATTAATAATTTAATGCACTTTCACTTGTGAAAAAACTTACTTTTTGTTATATCCTCATACGCACGTTTCGGAGTGGTTTGCTCCTTCATCAGTGAGGTATAAATTCAGAAAGCGTCAAGGCGTTGGTAGTCTGTAACGGTTTTTTCGGGATTGGTTGTGTGTGGGGTGTGTGGAGATGGAAGGGAGTTGGCGCGATATTCTGAATTGTGTGCGTTGTGTATTATTGTGTGGAATAGTGTGTTGGATTTAAATTGTAATTGTTCATTGAGTATGTTGTTTGGTTGTGTTTTGTTGTGTTTGTATATTTCGTATTGTTCTGCGGTGTTGAGTTTGCGACTTTTGGGCATGTAGTGTAAAATTTCAAGATTGTTTTTTATGTTGGTGTAACTGTGGTTTTCTGTTTGGATGTGTGTGGCAAATGTGGATTGTAAGTTGTTATTGGATAAAGCTTTTGTGTGTTCAGAAAATCTGGAGTAAAATGATCTTCCTGTCTGGCCTGCATAGAATTTATTACAATTGTTGCAGTTTAATTTATATACGTCTGTTTTGTTGTATATGTCTATGTCTTTGTTTGTATCGTTAATGCGTCTCTTGATGGTATTGTTAGTTGTGTATGCTATTTTGTAATTGTGTTTTCTGAATGTGTTGGCAATTTTTTGTGTGTTAGAGTTGCAGTATGTGAGTGTGATGTATTTGTTTTGTTGTGTGTTATTTGTATTTTTTTGTTGTTTTGTTATTTTTTTTGTAACAGAACAAATATTTGGGCTGTATTTTTATTATGTCATCAAGTGTATTAACAGGAAGTTACCCATATGGTTAAGTTATCTTTAACAATCGGCGTTCACTTGTGGAACACCCAGTTGCACGTTTGTCTAGAAAGTCTGTCAAAATGCACTGTTTTCAGGTGCTCTGGAATGTCTCAAAGCGCGCGCATGCTTGCCCGCACATGGTGATAATCACGTATTTTTTTGCGAGCCCCAGGTCGCCAGCTTATGGTACTAAACTTGCTCTTCATGAGATGCCACGTTGCGCCTTTTTAGCCAATCAGGAACAAGAAGCCGCTCCAGAGAACCTTTTGGCCATCTTGGAAAAAACGTTGTGTTCAGCGTCTGCCTTCACGTAGCTGCAGCGTCGGCCGGTTCAATATACAGGCTCGCGAGCCGAAAAAGTTATCAAAAGTATCAAAATATAATGTAAACTATGAACTACAGCGATCTAAAACAGTGTAACCTCAACTAAATTCAGTGGTAACGAAATTGAACAGTGCGAGAGTAATTCGGACAACTAGTGACCAAAAATGGTGGAGATCAACACGTGGCCTGCAGGGACGCCGATAAAGATGTAACCGTATACCAAATAAATCAATTATGAGAATTTAAAATCAAAAAAGCGCTTAATTAAATGGGGTAAAAAAATGAATGAAAGTATGTGTGTGCAAAACTGGGTTGCCTTTGTTTAATATACGTAGTTATTTAAGTTAATCATAAGGAACTCAATTTTATTTTTATTTGTCTTTACAAAAGGGGGTTTTGTACACTCAGGGTAAAATGTGTTTTTCGAGTTCAATTCTAAAGAAAATATGAAAGAGAAATTAAATAAATTGTACTTTATTTAAAAGGGAGAATAATGACAAAATGTCAATAAAAGTTGAGTTGTGTAACAGTAAAAAATGAGAGTAATTATTACAGCGTAAAACCCTAAATCACTTATAGGTTGTGAGTTCACGTGACGACCTTGGGACCCAATGAAGGTAAGCATGTGAATAATAAATTTTATTTAAATAATATTATTTGATAGAATTGGACGATTACATTTGGTGCCTGAACAGGGATTGTTTATACAAATTTAAATTTTGTACAGACCACGTCTACTCGTAAAAATTACTGATTTAGAGGTTGAAGCAGAATATGTAAAAAATTACGAAAAAACAATTTTATGTTATAGTATGATATGTAAGTAATGCGTAAACTATTGAAATACTGAAGGCATGTAAAATAAGAATTGTTTAAATATATAATAATTTCACAATTTAAAAATGGCAAAGAATAACAAGAATAATATAAGTGACATAACTGAATTTAATGAATCAGCTGTCATGAGTAACCTGGGAGTTCATTCAACTCCGAATGTAGGTCAAGACAAAATAGTCGAAGTAAGTGTTACAGATGAAACAGATATTACAGAGGATTCGGGAGTTCAGTTAACTCCAACCTCAACAAAATGTAATAGTAAATTTGATAATGACATAATGAGTTTTTTACTGAAACAGTTTAATGAATTGAGTCATAAGTTTGATGTACAAAGTAATACGTTCGATAACAAGTTCGATGAAGTAAATAATAAATTTGATAAATTAAGTAATGATATTAACGAACAAAGAATAAAATGCGAAAGGAGTTTCAATGAAATTAAGAATAATTTTGATGAAAAGTTTGATAAAATAAATAATCGTTTTGATACAAACGAAAGCAATTTTAACGAGATTAGAAATGAAATAAAACAGATCAATAAACGTTTTGATAAAACCGATGAAATATTTGAAACTAAATGTAACGATTTAGTACAAAGTATAGAGGGTATGGGAGTGTGGAGAATAAATACAGGTAAGTGCAGTATAAATGGAAATAACGAAGTAACAGACGATATGGGTATCAAGAAAAGTGAGTTAACAAATTATATTGATGGCAGTTCAAGTGCAAATATAGTAGTAGTTGAAAAGGTAAGTGAGAATAACAATGATATAATTAAAAATGTGGTGCTAGAGAGTAAAGTGGTTAATATTGAGAGTGATAATGAAGATTTTGTTGAAGTAGAGTTTAATAACGAAGTGTTAGCGAGTGTTGATAAAATTGTGAGAGAGCGTGAAGAGAGGTTAGGTGAGCAAAGGGCAGATTTTCTCCGAGTATATTGTGAAATGGAATTTTCATAAGTGTTTTATGAGGACAGAGTTTCCTCCAGAAGTTATGTGGAAGACAAGGTGTCTCCAAATAGTCCCCTAATTTTTTGTAAACCTGGAAAAGCCAGGAAGTGGTATAGTAAGTTTGTTGTGCCCTTTGCATGGAGTGAAGTAGGTCAGTGGTGTTGTGACAGGTATTGTGATGAAAGTGATTATGAGAGAGAGAAAATGATAGAGGTATTTAAGTTAAGTAGAAGTTATAAAGAGTTGATAGAGAGGTTAGAATTGGAGAAAATAGACAATATGAAATACTTACCGGTTGTAGTAGGGGTTGATGATTAAATTGATGATACCACTGTAGATGATGAGCACTTACCTTGTATTGTCATGGATATAGTAGACGAAGATGATGATATAACTTACCTGATGTTAACCAAAAATACTAAGCGAGACTGGACTAAAATTACCAATGTAGACGGGTTTTATGAATTAATAGGAGGTAATAATGTTGTCAAATACTATTTTGATATAATTAATGAAAATGGTCATTACAAGAATAATTATAATGTAATGAGTATAAATAAAGATGAAAATTGTTATGTGAAAGTAAGACTAATTTACGATGATGGTGGTTAGACAAAAAGTGAATGAACATTTTATTATTTTAGTTTATGGTAACTACTTGGCTAACTTATGTAATGAGGTATGGTAAACAATAAAATAATATGACGAAAAATTGTAAATAAATTTATAGTGAGATTAATTGTGTTTGTATAATAGGTTATGTGGTACTTTGTAGCTCATGTAAACAATGTATGTATGCAGTAGGAATTGATTTTAATAATAATAATATTTTATCAAACTAAACAAATAACGAGAATAATTATGAAGTTTATAATGCAAATGAATTGTAATTGTTTTGTAATATTGTAATTAAAGTAACTTGATGTTTTAAAAGACTGATTGAGCTAAATGATTTGAGATGAATTAATGAATTAATTTGGAATGTTGGATAGATAAAATTTTGATAATGAATTTAAAGGATGTTTCTGAGATTTGAACTTTAAGATAAATAGTAAATGAGTAAAAGTAAAATGTGTTTAGTTGTGGAGTCATATGGTTGTTAAAATGTTTCAGAAGGTACATATGGCTGTACGTTATATTTGTGGTGAGAATTGTTTATAGTTTGAGTCTATGGCAAGTGATTATGTATTCATTTGATGGAGTGACTGACCATATATAAGTATGAATTTGATAATGACTTGGAAGTAAAGTAAAAGAGTCTTATAATGGCATTAAATGAGTTTGAAAAAGTTAACGTAGGTAAGATGTTATTTTGAAATGTTATGTTAAAATCTGAATTTGAAATGTTATATATAATGAATGTTAATAATAAATTTGAATTTTGCAAAGAATTTAATGGTACAACAAATGATAAATAATTAAAGGTTCAATTAAAATTAAAATTGAAATGTTTGTAAATTTTATTCAGATGCAAATGAGATGTTTATTTTAAATGGAATGTTTATGTTCTTTATGAATGTTTATGTTGTATTATATTAGTGGGTAGGAATCTTAAATATGGAAAACATATATATATATATATATTTTACTTGTGATTCCCCACTTTCGGGCGGTCACGGCATCACCGAACCCTGACCGTGGATTTGGATTATTGGTAGCAAGTGTGGTTAGGCAGATTGTATCCGAGCCATACTTGTTATTATTTTCAAAATTGATGAATTTAGAAATCAACCGGGGGGGTAAATTTAGGGGAATCACCAAACTATGGAACAGTGGCTACCTTCGTTTGGTAGTGCCGTGTTAAGGGTTTATAAGTAATATTTAGTAGGATTACTGGTGTCCTTGGACATCAGTAATGCCGAATTTTTTATAACGCTGAAACAAGAACGGGGTAGGCAGCGTCTACACCCTAATTAAACTTCAGTTCTTTTGGATGCAAATGGACGCTACAGTCCACCATCAGGAAATAATAGTGTGTGTGTGGAAAAGGTGCTGGCCGTTACAAGCCAGGGGCACAGATAATGCATCTGTGCATAAGGCAAACGCTCGATCCGGTTTATCTGGCGGGTGGTTACCTAATTGTAACTGGGAATAAGGGGGGAATTAAGAAAATGATGAAGCAGGAGAAGTAGCTGAGAAATCAGTGAGAGGTAACGACCACTGTAACAGCGGGACAATCAAGTTCACTTACTCTAAAGAGAGAGTTGGTGGTTGATGACCCAGTTCCTGTTCAGTAATGTTTACTATTAACTATGATTCAGTGATTAGTGATGAATATTCACTTATGAGAACAAACGATTTTAAGTACTAGACTCTATGTTGTAATGATTGTATAATCATCAATGACATGCTATGAGTTAAATTGAATAATGTTGTGTATTTGTGTTACTTGTATTTAGTGTGTCTAGGGTAAGGTCATTCACCTGGGAATAAGACATCAGCTGATTACTGGTGTGGACTGTAGAATGTTTAATGTAATCAATTCATATGTTTTTTTTTGTAATTAATTTAATCTAATAATTTGTTTCTTTTATTAATTGTCAGAATATATGTTTCTGGAATTTAAATTCATTTAATTATTGAAAAAAAAAAATTAAAAATTTTTTGAAGTACAGGTTGTGTTGTGTTTTCATGTTCACTATATAAAGTGAGGTGGTGTTGATAATGTATCAGCTGATTAATAGTGTTTATATGATATGTTTTGTAACCAAACGTAGTGGTGATGGAATTTATGATAGAGATAAGTTGTTTATTTTGTTTTGTTTATTATGATTGTTAGCATCTAGTTAAGAGGAGTTATAAGGAAAAGTAAATTCATTTAAAAGATTTTGGAATTTTGAAAATTGCGATTAAAATAATTATTGGAAAGAGATGATGTAAATTAACTTCAATGTTGTAATGGGACAATTCCGAAGGGTCTATATTTTTTATTTAATCGAATAATTATTTGGGGCCAATCTGTTTGGGCACCCTTTATGGTCAGTAAAATCTGATTGGTGTAACACCCTATATTCACTTCGTACCAGGCAGAGGCTGGTACGCGAAAACGATAACATTGGAATGTGGCTGTGAGTGCGCACTCGTGTGCCGCTGTCTATAATCTTGACACCAAAGTCGTTGACGGAAGTGACCACCACGTGGCTAATTAACCTGCCACGTGATGAAATCGACCAATCAGAGCGCAAGCTGGCGGATGTGGCTTTTACTGACGCTTAGCGTGGCGTCGTCCAGTCGACACATAACTCCAGACCACGTGTGGTCAGTAATAACATCGCTCGAGCAACTTAGGTCGGCCAGCCAGTAAATTGTGTATTTAAACTGTCTAAAATAATGTGAAATATGTAAAATCAACAGTGAGTCTTCAGGGATACAAAATTTAGTGACGACTTTCGGAACATTTACGTAAAACTGTGGCGGACGATATGTGGCGTATCCAGTGAGTACGTGCAGTAAGAATAACTAAGATTATTATTTGGCCAACAACTCGAATCAATTTTTTTTACTAAAAAATTTTAATCAATTATAATGGGAGTGGGAAGATAAAATGTAATAAGGGGACAAGTATGAGTGTTGAGTGTGAGCAAATTGCTGGGTTGCTTTAATTAAATAAATAAGTAATTTAATTTAATTTAATTATAAGAAATATAATATACTTGTAGTTTGTATTTCAATGTGTTTGTGGTTTTAGTCAGATGGGGTCACTACCTCAGAATTTGATTTGGTTTATGTGAAAGAGTAGAGAAGGTAAAAGGTAAAAGCATGTGTTAATTGATTCATAAAAAGAGAATGGTAAAAGAATAATAAATGAATTGAAATAGTTAACCGTAAATGAGAGTAATTATTACAACACATACCCTAAGTCTCGCTTGTATTTCACCGTTCATGTGAAGAACCTTGGAACCCTATAGAAGGTAAGCAATATATAAAATGGTTAATTTTATTGATTATTAATTTTATTAATTTGTATTGTGAATGAGATAACACAAATGGCGCCCGAACTTGGACAAATTTTATAAATTAAATTTTATACATAAATCACACATACAGGTAAATACAAGCGTGGGTTAGAGTTTGGGTAGGAGTGCCTATAAATTACGCACAGGTTATGTAATACCTATAATATTAAAGAATGTTGTTTTTTAAAATTAAAATGCAAGATTAAAATTGTTTTTAAGATTAACAAATCTCATAAAGAATAAATAATGGCTACTAACGAAAATGAAATTGAAATAATTGTAGGCGATGAAGCCGAAAGTAAATTGATGTATGAAAGTAAAGAAAGTATGTCAACTGAATCGGCTGAGAAAAGCGATTCAGGAATTCAAACAGAGACAATGTTAATAAGTGAAAGTAATGTAGACGAGTCAAGAATAATGAATAAAGTTGAAATTCATTCAACACCTATTAATCAAAATATGAAATCCGATGATGATAATATGTTGACATGGTTATATAATATGATATGTAACAGTTTAGAAAAACAAGATAGCAATTTTAGTGAAATAAGAGGGGACATGAATGAATTGAAAGAACAAAATAAAGAAGTCAAGAATAATTTCGAGAAAATAAATTATCGCTTTGATAATAATGATAAAAAATTTAGTGAATTAAAGAGTGAGGTCGTAAACGAAATAAATGAACGGTTAATGACATTTAAGGAACAAGTGGTAGAATCAGTAGAGGAGCAGATTAAAAGTAAAGTAACTCAGATAATTAATAACAAGGTGAGTAATAACGATAATTCTAAAAATGAATTAATAAGTAGTAGTGATAAGATAGTGGAAAACGAGATACTTAAAGGTGATATAATGAAAATAGATAGTGATGATATAGAGATAGTTAGTGAGAGTGAGAGAGTAATGGGTTGTAAAGGGGTAGAAACAAATGTTTATCAGTTAGAGAGAGAGAGTATGAAGAGAGTGTACAGGTAGAGGGATGGCAGAGGGTAAAATTTTCCCTTGGTGTTGTGGGGGGTGAAGAAAGGTCTTCACGAATGTATTGGATAGATAAATGTTCTACCAATAATTGTCTTTTGAATTTTTGTGTTGTTCCTGGAAGAACCAGGAAGTGTTTTAATATAGCAGTACCCTCTGCATGTAGTGATAGAGAAAGAGTGAAATGGGGTGAGAGAGAGTTGTATGTTGATGGAGAGATAAAGGTATTTAAGGCAAATAGAGGTTATGGAGAGTTGATAGAGAGAATGAATATTGAGAGAGTAAGTAATATTGTAGACTTACCTGGTTGCGAGAATAGTGCAGTAACAGATGATGATAACATTGATAATTATATTGAATGCTTACCTGTGCATAGACGTGGAGTATTAGTAGTATATGATTCTGAAATTGAGAGGTTAAAATGCTTAAGGGTGATAGATAATAATACAGACGGTGACAAGACCAAAATCAATGATGTAAAAAGGCTGTATGATTTAATAATGATGTGGGATAGTCCAGTAAATTATTATGTGGGTTTTACAGAACAATTTTAAATAGTAGAGAATTATTATATAAATAATAATAATGAATTGAGTGTGAGTAAGAATGATAATTGTTATATAAAAATAAGACTATTACACGATGACGGGGGCTAGAGAAAAATTCAGTGAATGGACATTTTAAATAATTTAATTTATGGTAATAACCTGGCTAGATTATGAAATGAAGTGTGGTAAACAGAAAAATAATGACAAGAATTTGTAAATAAATTTATAGTGAAATTAATTGTGTCTATGTTGTAAAATGTATTTAATGTAAGCAATGTTTGTATGTAGTAGAAATTGATAATAATAATAATATTTTGGCAGACTAAATAAATAACAAGAATAATTATGAGGGTAATAAATGAATTGTAAATGTATTTGGAGTAAGGTAATTAAAATATGTTGTGTTTTTAATGATTGATGGAACTAAATAATTTGAGATGTATTAATTGACTAATTTAAAATGCTGTATAAAGAGATTTTGATAATGAGTTTGAATGATTTTAGGAGATTGGTACGTGATAATAAATAATAAATGTAAAATGTATTTGGTTGTGAAATCATATGATTGGTAAAATGTTTCAGAAGATACATGGAGTGGTGTACATGATTTGATGGTAACGAATGGTTATATTTTGTGTCTATGACAGTATATGAGTGATGTACTGTAAGTATGAAGTTTATAATGCAATTTAAATAAGCTAAAATGTCTGATGTTTAAAAGTTAAAGTGTAGATGAGTCTCAGAGATGTTAAACATGAAAAATTGAATTAATAAAATAACCAAACATATAAGAGTTTACCATCCGAGAATTGTAGTAACGGTGTCAGTGTGAACCTTATATGTCTTTTGGTAGTTTCCCCCAAATTTTTGGGCGGTCACGGCTTCACCGAACCCTGACCGTGGATTTGTGTAAGTATATTCTAAATTGGTGATCATAGAAATTGACCGGGGGGTAACTCAGGCGAAACTACATAACTATGGAACAGCGGCTATCATCGAAGGTGGTGATAGTGCCGTAATAAGGGTGTGTGAATATTTAGTAGGATTACTGGTGTCCTCGGACATCAGTAATGCCGAATTTTTTATAACGCTGAACCAAGAACGGTATAGGCAGCGTCTATACCATATATATGTAAACTTCAGTTCTTGGGGATGCAAATGGGCGCCACAGTCCAACACCAGGAAACAATAGTGTGTGTGGAAAAGGAGCTGGCCGTTACAAGCCAGGGGCACAGATAACGCATCTGTGCATAAGGCAAACGCTCGATCCGGCGGGTGGTTACCTAATTGTAACGGGGTATAAGGGGGGAATTTAAGAAAATTGATGTAGTAGGAGGGTAACTGAAAATTCAGTGAGAGAGTGACGACCTCTGTAAACAGCGGGCGATCAATTTCACTTCCTCTATAGAGAGAGTTGGTGGTTGACGACCAAGTTCCTGTTCAGTAACAGTTGCTATAACTATGACTCGATGATTAGTGATGTATTTCCCTTATGAGAGCAAACAATTTTAAGTACTAGATCCAATTGTTGATGATTTCAGATAACATTTTATGATAATAACTATATAATTTTGTGTATTTGTGTTAATTGTATGCAGTATGTTAGGGGTAAGGATTATAAACATGTGTACTTTGTATAATTTTAAAATGTATCTAGAGAAAGGTCATTCACAGGACAGCGAGACATCAGCTGACAGCTGGGGTTATATACTGTATGTAGTATTTCACTTATAACTGATTTGTAGATTTTACCAATATAATTAAATGGTTCAATAATAAATTTTCAATGTGTTTAAAATGTTCTAAGTTAAGTGATGTAATTAATTTGAGATAGTTATGAATTTTCAATGAGTAATAAATGTTAGAGTTTGGGTGATAAATATTTAAATAAGGCATTTGAATTAGTCAGAGTTAATTGTAAATTGGTGTTAACAGAATAAGATTCGTGGGAAGAAAAGTAAGATAGAAACTGAGTATTGGTAGGGACACAGTAGCGATAGTGAGTAAATGTAGAGAAATGAGAGTAATGTAATTGGAGAATAATTAAAAAATAGAGGAATTTTGTAAAGGGGGTGGTGTGATAAGGAGTCCTCAATGAAAAGCATTGTGCCGGGAGGGGAACCGTATGTGTGTTGGCAGGGTTACCTAGGGGGAACCAATAAGGGAATGAGTATAGGGGAGGGAACACACGTCCTAAGTACAAAGAGGGCAGAGAGTATTTTGGTATAAGGGTAGAATGATGTGAATGGAGTTAGAGAATTATTGGTAAATATTTTGAGAGATGGGTGTCAGACTATGTAAATCTGTTAATGAGTGTTAGAGTCAGAAGGGGGTTGATGTTATATTTAATCACCCATTTGTAAATCGAATTATTATGAATAACTTAGAGTCACCCAAAATAATTGATAATGAAAATGTTAAAGAGAAAATCATAGGTAAAATGTAATAATAAATGAAACTAGTGAAAAATTTGATAGAATTTGAAAATAAAATAAAGCTGTAAGGGGTGTAAAATTTTGGTCAACTTAAATGTGGATTGTTTCTTGTAAAGTAATAACAACAATGTTAATGATAAGTGTTCTATGTTTTATTATGTCATACTATGTCTGAATGAAAAATTATAAAAATGTGACGTATTTTACCTTGTATAAAATTTTGAGATGTATCTAGGGCAAGGTCATTCACTTGACCGAGATCAGCTGATGACTGATGTTTGATATATAGTGTTTTTTACAATTTATTCGTAGATTTTATTTGTGTATTTATACTGAAATGATTAAAGAATAAATTTCGTTGACAAAATGATTCTTTTTGGGAATCGAAATTTTTTTTTGAAAAAAAAAAACAATTATTTTTTGCTTGAAGTATAGATTGTGTTTTTATGTCCAGGATATATTGTTGATTATATGGTAATATGTTAACTGATTTATATTATTCATATTATGTGCATTGTAAACAAATGTAATGATCAATGAATTTATGATTTAATAAGATATTCAGTTTATTTGTTTCTTATGATTATTATTAGTAGCTAGTGAAGAAGAATTGAAGATTCATGTAAAAGATTTTGGGATTTTGATGAAATTAATAGTAGTATAACATTTTGATATTGGAATTAGATTAATTTCTTTGAGTTAACAGAATTTAAATGATTTAAGTGGATTTGTTTAATTTATTTTGAGTTGAAACTGTAATGTCAAATCGATAAAATATTAAGAGAAGTAATTGAAGTTCAAGTATGACATGTTTTTATAAATTTTAAAGCAACAAAGTAGTGTAGAAATGTTATGATCAGTAATAATGAGTATGTATATGCACCCAGTACTTGCTAAAGGCAACCCAGTATGCATGTAAGGGGGAACATATCGGTTGAGGATCTGGTATGGTATAAGGCCGGTTTTTGATTTTTTGACGGAATGAGTTGAGGTTGGGTGGTACTATGGTGAATATCTGTCCGACCTTATGGTGTTGGGATCTTGTACAGAGAAGTCCAGTAATCTCGTTCAGGTGCAGCCATAGTCGCTGAGCTAGGGGGTAGTTTACCCATGATGTGTTAAGAATTAAAGGGGGGTTGTTGGCGCCATATCCTCACCGATCCTCTTAGGGGTTTAGCAATGAGAGTTTTTATGCTCTAGGGCATAAAACCTCTTATTGGGGGGTATTGAAATGGGACAATTCCGAAGGGTCTATATTTTTTATTTAATCGAATAATTATTTGGGGCCAATCTGTTTGGGCACCCTTTATGGTCAGTAAAATCTGATTGGTGTAACACCCTATATTCACTTCGTACCAGGCAGAGGCTGGTACGCGAAAACGATAACATTGGAATGTGGCTGTGAGTGCGCGCTCGTGTGCCGCTGTCTATAATCTTGACACCAAAGTCGTTGACGGAAGTGACCACCACGTGGCTAATTAACCTGCCACGTGACGAAATCGACCAATCAGAGCGCAAACTGACGGATGTGGCTTTCACCGACGCTTAGCGTGGCGTCGCCCAGTCGACACATAACTCCAGACCACGCGTGGTCAGTAATAACATTGCTCGAGCAACTTAGGTCGGCCAACCAGTAAATTGTGTATTCAAACTGTCTAAAATAATGTGAAATATGTAAAATCAAGAGCGAGTCTTCAGGGATACAAAATTTAGTGACGATTTTCGGAACATTTACGTAAAACTGTGGCGGACGATATGCGGCGTATCCAGTGAGCACGTGTAGTAAGAATAACTAAGATTATTATTTGGCCAACAACTCGAATTACAAACAATTTTTTTTACTAAAAAATTTTAATCAATAATAATGGGAGTGGGAAGATAAAATGTAATAAGGGGACAAGTATGAGTGTTGAGTGTGAGCAAATTGCTGGGTTGCTTTAATTAAATAAATAAGTAATTTAATTTAATTTAATTATAAGAAATATAATATACTTGTAGTTTGTATTTCAATGTGTTTGTGGTTTTAGTCAGATGGGGTCGCTACCTCAGAATTTGATTTGGTTTATGTGAAAGAGTAGAGAAGGTAAAAGGTAAAAGCATGTGTTAATTGATTCATAAAAAGAGAATGGTAAAAGAATAATAAATGAATTGAAATAGTTAACCGTAAATGAGAGTAATTATTACAACACATACCCTAAGTCTCGCTTGTATTTCACCGTTCGTGTGAAGAACTTGGAACCCTATAGAAGGTAAGCAATATATAAAATGGTTAATTTTATTGATTATTAATTTTATTAATTTGTATTGTGAATGAGATAACACAATGTGAATCTTTGGTAAGGGACTTAGATTTATTTCACTACTTGAACAAAATTTAAATAATTTAATTTGATTCGAGACAGTAATGTCCAACAAACAATTAAAGTTTAAAAAATGGGAGTGAATTTTGTTTAAAAGCAAAAATAAAATATTTATGTGAACTTTATATTAATGATGAATATTTGGAGATAGTGTGTTTAATTTAGTAATGAATATGTGTACACACCCTGTACTTTGCTAAAGGCAATCCAGTATATATATTGCAATGAAACACAGGATCCTGATAAGCAGTGCAGGCTTGTGTAATACACAGACGATAAACATTCATGTCTAAATTGGTAGTTTGTTAGATTTGGTTTTTTGTGGTATAAGTTTTGTATTTTAGAAAGGATAAGGAATTAGGCTTACTGTCGGATTTTTTATTATGGATACTCGAGTTCAAGCGTTAATTACAAGTGAACCTGTAGGTCTACTTATAAACTAGTTACATCAAATTTCTGCGCATTTAATTTTGCATTGATCAGTGTAAGAAACATATTTTTCATATTTTTTGAAGGTTGATTTAAATTTTTGTTCGTAGTTAGAGTAAAAAATGTTCATGTTTTTTTGTGTTTTTCAAGAAACCGCTCTCTTTGAAATTATATAAATTAAAAACCCTTGGTCCAATCATAACTAAATTTTTATACAGTATGGGCACAAGTGTTTTCAATACATTGCTTAAGTTACAAAATTGTTTTTTGATCCAAACAAAAGTTGTTAACAGTTTTGTGAAACAACTTTTTCTCGGTACAGGATAGTCGTACAAAGGCAGACTTGGTCTTGTTTTGAAGCTCTTGATCGTGGTTATCAAAATCCACAACTGCTGCAAACATACATTGAGATGCCAATTTTATACAGAGTGATATTCATGAAGGGTGTGTGTGCACTGGACGGTGTGTAAGCGGGCCTTCCGGCGTCGAAAGCGGGTGCCGTGTTGCCACGTTCAATCACCCCGGCTACTTCACTGCAGTTGAACAGTTGCTGTTTGGATAATTTTAACACCTTATTAATGTTATAACATTGTTTTCTATTATCCATTTCCCATCACCTTTTCTCATGAGGGCCGTGTGGTAAGCGGGCCATACAGCAGTGAAGGCGGGTGCAGTGTTTCCGCGATGATTCACCCCAGACCCGGACTTTGCCCTGGCTTTTGTGGCCTACCCCCAGACACGTATGATTTGCTCGTTAAAAACGATTCATTTGAACATTGGTCAGTCTGAGTCATCAGTTCTTTAAATCTGCTTCGTCCGCATGCCACTTGTCATTCTGGCTGTATTGGTCGTTGTGTTTATATCACGTCAAGATGCCTCCGAGACTTCCGCTCTCAGAGGGTGAAGTTGCGATGATTTTAAGTGCTATATGGTTTTTAAGAGTGAAGGAGAAAAGGTTGGCGACAAGAGGTTTCCTGTATACCAGAAAGTATCACAGTTTCTTGGAGTATCCTTAGCGTCTGTGAAGAGAGTGAGTGCCTCTACCAACGAGAACGAAGAAAATACGTCACCTGGATCAAGAAAGAAGCAGTGTGTCAGGCGAGGACGTCCGAAAATCCAACTTGATGACTTCACTTTGGGACAATATGGAGGAGCATACATGATTTTTACATAAACAAGATTTTTCCCACAATCAAAAACCTCCACACGAAACTTGTTGAAAATATGGCAGATTTTCCTGAGATGTCAAGATCTACTCTCTTGAAGATTGTTAAAAGCTTGGGATTTAGATATAAGAAGCTTAATAAGAAGCCAGTCCTGATGGAATCTGTGACAGTTGCTGCGTCCCGGCATACCTTCCTGAGAAAAATGAGAGAGCTACGTTCCTAGGGGTACAAGATATTCTTTACAGACTGTAAAGGACCTCACCTTTTACCTTTTTAACTAAAAATAATACACTCATCATATTATAATATTCACCGCTGCCAGAATTCTACTTACCGTCATGGTCCCCGTAAAACTTACCTTATTAAATTACCCAGGTCGCCAACATGTTTTTTAGGTTTACATGTAAACTTTGAACACTCTTGCCCTTATAAAAATCGTAACATAATCCCGCTATCTGACCACCCTTAAAACTCAGAAAATCCCAAATTTCGTTAGATGAGTTGTCAACACAGAAAACTAGGAAATGGTTTACGGCGAAATAACTACACTAACACATGTTTATAGAAGAATGAACCTTTTAATTACTCTTTTTATTATTTTAATTAAATACTCTATCATTGATTATTACGTTTTCTTTATATTTAAAATGTTTTACTAATTTTAGTCCAATAATTTTGTATAGACTACTACTACATCTTTCTAATTGAGCCAGTACTTTTAATAACCCATACACACACTCACTCAATTTACATTTCTTTTTAAAACTTCCTATTTAATTAATGAGCTCTTTATTAATTATAATGTTTTGGCCAAATGAAACTGTCTTTACACTTGTTACCTATTTGCGTAATATCCAAACGTTGTACACGATATTGTCCGGAACTGTTGTCACTAATCACTCTCCACTCCAAACACAGTTTATTATTACCTTACGCCATTTACTCGTCACTTTACTGTTTGTACATTTTGTATTACTTGGTAGGCCTACTTTTGTATTTTTCGGCCTACCAAGAACTCGTCTGAGGCTACCGTTTTTGTTCTGGTAACTGTCTGCTGATTGTCTGGCCGCTCAGCCGTGAGTCGCAATTGAACTGGCGTTAGTTCGCTAAAGCTGAGCATACAGAGCTGGTCACGTGAGTATGTGCTCCCATTGGTGCTGTTAAAAAAAGCGCCTTAACGTAGGCGGAAGGTTTAGCAATATTTTTGCCGCCTGATGCAATCTGGAGTTACATTACTTTCTTCCGTGATTCACGGCTGATGCGAAGTTAGGTGTTATTTCACAATCTGTCTACGCTGCTTGAGTGTGGAGACAAAACATAGGCGTTTGGTTTTGTAATAAACACAGCCGATTTGGTTGACTAACTCGGGGTTCTACAAGGGTGAACAATGACTGCATGGAAAATGTAATTTTTTTAAAATGTGATCTTGGCCCTACAATTTCGTACCGTTACAATACCCCCCCCCCAATAAGAGATTGAAAGCCGAAGCGTTCAAACTCTTATTGCCTAAATCCTAAGAGGATCAGTGAAGATATGGCGCCGCAACCCCCCTGAACACTCTACTAAAATCATGGGTTCTTACCCCCCTAGTCTGGCGACTGTGGCAGCACCCATCCGACCTTACGGGACTTCTCTACTCGAGATCCCACCACCATAAGCTCGGACAGATACCCGCCCTAGTATCGCCTGACTTTGAAACATTCAATTAAACAATCGACAAACGGCTTTCCATCCCTCCATATCCCACAACTGATTTGTTTCCTCTTAGCCGTACTGGTTCATTGACAACGTACTACTGGCTCATTTTATATTATAGACCCTAAAAAAATAGTGTTAATAAAACAATATAGGTTTACAGTAGTACACATAGATTCCAGTTAAAGTGAATAATATTCCCCGTACAATATTGCCCAGCCAAAATGATACATTACAGGATTACATTGACTCACAGTAATCGTACCTGAAATACAAATTATGTCCTTATTAGCCTACTCATATTTATATAGAATAAAATTTTTTTTTTTATTATTTATTATACCCCCCTTTTACTCCCTTAACCCCTGATACCCGTTACATATTAATGTGTTCTGCGCGAGGCTTCTTGGCCTTTTTCAGCCTCATCCTCACCGTAAACCACATCTCCCTCGTGACCTGTAACTGTGTCACCGCCCATCCACACTCACTATTACCCCCCCTAGACTGTAGCGTCTAGTTGTTTTCACAAGGACTGATGCGGAAAGGGTGGACATTTTTTCTTTTATTCCACCCCATCCTTGCTTCGGCGTTACAATAAAATTTGGTATTACACCTACTATTTTCTATTTATACACCCCTAATGGACTACCACCCCTATCTGGGTGAAAATAGCCCTGTTCCAAAATCAGGTAGATTCCCCCAAAAATAACCCCCCTACTAAGTCTAACAAACCACCGGGTTGACAAACTAAAACAAACCACAAGCCGGTTATATCAGGTAAAATTTATGATTTGCCACAATTAACTACTTTCACGGTCATGGTCCGGTGAGGTCATGGCCGCACTTAGGTGGGGAATCTACAGTTAAAACATAAAACCTAGATTGACATTTATAAAAGGTTACTTGAACAGTAATATACACATCTCAAGTTCCCACACATTATCTTAGCCTAAACGTTTTTTCAATGTTTTAATTTAAATGAATATTTTAATCATTATGTTTTTTATCAATTATTTATTTTACAATCAAAATTCAGATCAAAATAGATTTAAAGTCATTATCAAAAATTATCTTTTGAATTTATTTAATTACCTTTCATTAAATTTAATTCATATTGTTTTACTTAACACTTTCAAAATTAATTACATTTTTCAAACTGATCTGACAAAAATATTACCTGCATTATTCAAAAGATTTACATTCCTTTCTTCACAGCTGGTATTTATTTTTATTTCGTAATAGGATTTTCCTACTGGCAATGATTTAGCAGACTACAACAGTTTTGTTATTGTCACCAAGTATGTCTGTAGACATTGGTCTCAACATACAGCATACCTGTTTACATAAACACTTGTGTGCCAGACTTGTTTTCATAAACACAGTTATAAACACTCAACATTCTGCTTACCTCACCTCTAACAGCTGTACTGCACTTTTCAATTTTTATAAACCTTATAGTTCACATATTTAACAAAGTCTATTTATTACAGTTCAAACCAAATATAATTTTAATTCACCTTTTAATTACTTTAATAGCATTTTACTAAAAACATTTTAACTTTAATTATATTATTTAAAACACTTTGATATAACTGCACAATACAAAATAGGCTTCATAAATACCTGTTATTATTTTAGTGGAATAAAGTATTATTATTTATTATTATACCTTCCCCTCTCATTGCAAACCTAGGTTACACATAAGCTATAATATACATTGCAACAGAATACCATTAACACAATACATTTAACATTAACACATTTATTTATTTACAAATTTCGTCATATCCAATTATTATTTGCCGTGCTTCAATATCTAATTCCGCCAGGTCATTACCATATATTAAAGTATTTAAGATGTCCATACACTGCTTTCAACCTCCATCATCGTATAATAGTCTTATTTTTATATAACATTTGTCAATTTTATTTGCATTCATCATATGGCTATTTTCTGTGTAATGACCATAAAATTTTATTTTTTCCATTATACCAAAATAATAATCTATAGGGTTACCCCCCAAAATTATCTCATCATAAATCAAATCGACATTAGTATTATTTGTAAAGTCTCCGTCAGTGTTTTTTGTCATTACCATTACATCATTATTACCATATTCTGCTACTACAGGTATGTAAACTCTCCCCACAGGTAAATGTTTATCATCATCAACTACAATATACTCATTGTTTACTATAATTTTCTTAATATTCATATTCTCTATTAACTCTCCATAATCTCTATTTAACTTAAACCACTCTTTCTCTATCTCATAATTACTTTCATCACCACAACATTTCATATTCTCATTCCACACAGAGGGCAACACAACATTACTACAACATCTGGCTTTACCAGATACCCAAAAAATCAAGGGACAATTATTTGTAGACCATACGTCTCCCAAATACACTCGTGAAGCATTTTCTTCACCCACAACCACATCACGGGAAAATTCTACCCTCTGTACACTCTCTTCATTTAAACTACCTCTATACTCCCTTTCATTATGATCACTAAATACTTTAACCTCAACTACATTTCTATTCTCCATATCACTACCCCTATTACTCAATTTATCATCATTATTTTCATTCAATAATATATCACTCTTCTGATTATCACTTGTTTCAACTTCACCTACCTCATTTTTTATCTTCACAGCACTTAAACTAGCACTATTTTCTGTAAACATATCGTCATTACTACCTCCACTATTACTTACCTGTTTTGATTCACCTGTATTCTCCTTTAATTTATCTGTCTCGGGTTTCCGCAATAATTTATCCCACTTTTCAAATAATTTATCCCACTTTTTGTCCATCTCGTCAAACCGTTTATTACAAAGGTTAAGTATGTCATTTAATGTATACTCTTTTTCTTCCACCCCTACACTATCGTTAGGTCTATTCTTATCTTGTACTTCGGTCATGTTCAAAATTTATTTATATCATACCCTTTATATAACGCCCCCTTAAATCAAAATACCCCACACATAAAATAGTTAGCAATACGTAAAAGTGAACACACAATAGCTCTACCCAAACATAACCTTATTTAACGTAACTATGTACGATAATTTTTTACAAATACGCCGTTACCAATTCCTATTTTCTGTGCTTTAAAACAGGTCTAGTACCTATAATATTTATACGAACATCCTGGCAGGGGCGTCGTTTGTAAAGGACCTCACCTTTTACCTTTTTAACTAAAAATAATACACTCATCATATTATAATACTCACCGCTACCAGAATTCTACTTACCGTCATGGTCCCCGTAAAACTTACCTTATTAAATTACCCAGGTCGCCAACATGTTTTTTAGTTTTACATGTAAACTTTGAACACTCTTGCCCTTATAAAAATCGTAACATAATCCCGCTATCTGACCACCCTTAAAACTCAGAAAATCCCAAATTTCGTTAGACGAGTTGTCAACACAGAAAACTAGGAAATGGTTTACGGCGAAATAACTACACTAACACATGTTTTTAGAAGAATGAACCTTATAATTACTCTTTTTATTATTTTAATTAAATATTCTATCATTGATTATTACGTTTTCTTTATATTTAAAATGTTTTACTAATTTTAGTCCAATAATTTTGTATAGACTACTACTACATCTTTCTAATTGAGCCAGTACTTTTAATAACCCATACACACACTCACTCAATTTACATTTCTTTTTAAAACTTCCTATTTAATTAATGAGCTCTTTATTAATTATAATGTTTTGGCCAAATGAAACTGTCTTTACACTTGTTACCTATTTGCGTAATATCCAAACGTTGTACACGATATTGTCCGGAACTATTGTCACTAATCACTCTCCACTCCAAACACAGTTTATTATTACCTTACGCCATTTACTCGTCACTTTACTGTTTGTACATTTTGTATTACTTGGTAGGCCGACTTTTGTATTTTTCGGCCTACCAAGAACTCGTCTGAGGCTACCGTTTTTGTTCTGGTAACTGTCTGCTGATTGTCTGGCCGCTCAGCCGTGAGTCGCAATTGAACTGGTGTTAGTTCGCTAAAGCTGAGCATACAGAGCTGGTCACGTGAGTATGTGCTCCCATTGGTGCTGTTAAAAAAAGCACCTTAACGTAGGCGGAAGGTTTAGCAATATTTTTGCCGCCTGATGCAATCTGGAGTTACATTACTTTCTTCCGTGATTCACGGCTGATGCGAAGTTAGGTGTTATTTCACAATCTGTCTACGCTGCTCGAGTGTGGAGACAAAACATAGGCGTTTGGTTTTGTAATAAACACAGCCGATTTGGTTGACTAACTCGGGGTTCTACAAGGGTGAACAATGACTGCATGGAAAATGTAATTTTTTTAAAATGTTATCTTGGCCCTACAATTTCGTACCATTACAAGACGAGACCTGGTGCGGACAGAACCACAGGATGAGGTACGGGTGGCAAGAAAACGTGCTGGATGCATTAGAAAATAATTTTGACAACTATGATCAATACAGAGGACACATTCAGCAGATTTATGGATGGCGAGGAGGATTCAAGACACCGTCTGGTGATGGGAAATGGATAATAGAAAACATAATGTTATAAAATTAATAAGGTGTTAAAATTATCCAAACAGCAACTGTTCAACTGCAGTGAAGCGGCCGGGGTGATTGAACGTGGCAACACGGCACCCGCTTTCGACGCCGGAAGGCCCGCTTACACACGGTCCAGCGCACACACACCCTTGCATGAATATCACTCTGTATAAAATCGGCATCTCAATGTATGTTTGCAGCAGTTGTGGATTTTGATAACCACGATCAAGAGCTTTAAAACAAGACCAAGTCTGCCTTTGTACGACTATCCTGTACCGAGAAAAAGTTGTTTCACAAAACTGATAACTTTTGTTTGGATCAAAAAACAATTTTGTAACTTAAGTAATGTATTGAAAACACTTGTGCCCATACTGTATAAAAATTTAGTTATGATTGGACCAAGGGTTTTTAATTTATATAATTTCAAAGAGAGCGGTTTCTTGAAAAACACAAAAAAAACATGGACTTCTTTTACTCTAACCGCGAAAAAAAATTTTAATCTACCTTCAAAAAATATGTTTCTTACACAGATCAACGCAAAATTAAATGCTCAAAAATTTGATGTAACTAGTTTATAAGTAGACCTACAGGTTCACTTGAATTAAAGCTTAAACTCGAGTATCCATAATAAAAAATCCGACAGTAGTCAAACTGTGTATTATTTTATGTGTTATTTATTCATGTACTATGTCAATGGAAATGTGCGCGCGTGCGCGAGTGATAAACGTTTCCCGGCTGTGTGTGATATAATTATCGTATCGTTGTGACACTTGAACTGAACATAAACTACTATAATAGCTACAGTTTCTGTATGATTCCTAAGATTTAAAATGACGTTAAAATATGATTTCGTTAAAATATAAAGCTCATTGTAAAACGCATTTCTGCGTGAGATAAAGGCATTCAGAGATTACCATCTATGCATGCTCTTGCAAATTCGATGCACTTTACGGCATGAAACACTGCTGAGTCATCTGGAAAGTAACCATGTGACTTCCTTTCACCAATAAGAAGCTGGAAGGCAGTCGGAATTTTCTTAAGCCTGTTGCTGCACAGGCAGTTCTTCTCATCTAGCTATCACGATCGGAACGTGCAATTCTTGTTCAAGATTTTCCGCTTGCAAGAATTTGTTAAGTCTTTTCGGCGGTAGTAACGAGTGTGAAGGCTCAGAACTGTTTGTTTAATACATCTTTACACACGGTATTGTTATTATAACATAGCGTGTATAAATAAGTGAACTTGAACTGTGTTACTGTGTGAGGTATTCTGCAGTACCAGTAGTATTTCATAATTTACTTATTAATAAAATATTGTCATCATTAGTTTCCGCGTGAGTGGAAGATTTCCGCATAGGGAGGTCTGCTGATCGTGGTAGACCCAGTGTTACGTGTGAACACTTGAAGAGTCCGGATTGGTATAAGCGTAATATACCGTTTCTAAGTAATACCCACTGTGACCTGAGATACTTATGAATTATAAATACTATATAAAATTTGAGAAGTAGTATCCATAGTGTTTGTGTGCGAAGCGTCAGTGTCAACGTTGGAACTCCAGGACACCAGCCCAGCTGGAAGCATCACCAGGGTGAACCATCTGTCATCGTACGCCACGCCTGACGACTCCACAACACAGCAAAGCCCCCCCTTTCCATCAACATCGCCGTGGGAATTATCATATATGTAATGTACCACAACTCTTATATGTTCAATAATTAACACTTTAAAAGACTATATCTGAAACACTATCATTATTATGCTTATCAAATATATCGTATAAACAATTTCATGTGTCTTGTGCGCAATAAATAATCTTAAACCCTCCAATATAGACTTTTGCATTAAAACATACATACTACCATATCCTATGCGCCAATAGTTAAGTTATTTGTGTTGTCGCATAGAGATATTTGGCGCTTAGCAACGTAGGGCACGAACGTAGGTAATTTTACGCTATTTTATATATGTCAAGGAATATAAAATTTGTTGGTAAAATCCGACGTATAATTATAATTAATGTAATATTAATGTAATATTTGTGTGTGTATGGTTCATATGAAAATCTGAGGATATAATTTATCAATTGTGCATATTCTCTTGTGTGTCATATATGAACAGTTTTATCAGTATATTGGAGGTAGATTATTAGTTGTTTTGTGTGTTAGATAAGGTTTGTTTACATTTTGATATATTGAACTGCTTACTGTGTGTGTATAAACTGGTTTACACTACGATAATAATCGTGTAATAATAACAAGTTTCGTAGCGTTAAGTCAGGGAATTTAAATTTTATTAAAATTTTAAATTAATTTTTGATCAATATGGCGGAGTTAGCAGAGATAAAGCTGACTTATTAGCTAGTATGAAAACCATGTCTGAGGAAAATAAAGCCTGGCGTGAGAAGATGAAGGCCAATGAAGAAGAGATGATAGCGAGTCTACGGGAGATGTCGGAAGAAATGAAACCCGGTAGAGAAGAGATGATAGTGACTGTACAGGAAATTTCAGCTGCTACTGAATTAGACTTAACTGTTGAGAATGTGGTACCTTGTGATAAGTCTGGAGTACTAAATGTTCTTGTGGAACATTCTCTCAAAGAAAGTAATATGAAAGTTATCCAAGATGTTACAACTGAAGGATTAACGGAGAACAATAGCATAGTAGAAGAAATTGAAAGCGATTATACAGAAACAACCCAATTAGGGCCTAGTGACTCATTTCTCTGTAAAGTCAAGTATCTAGATTCTGCATCAAATGGTAGTGAAGATAACGAAAGTGAAATTAGAAGTAACAACACTATTAGTCCAGAACATACTTCAGGTAATTGCTATGATGAGGTGATACTTTATAGTGTAACAGATATAGCGTGCGAGAACCATGAATGGGTAGTAGAATCTAAAGCTATTATTGATTCGGACAGTTTATGCATAACACATAAAAACCCGAACCAGTAGTAGAGCCTGGAACTGGTATTGGTACAAACTGTGCAGGTTTTTATAACACAGTTCATACTGGTGAGGTTCGAAATGAATCTAAGTCAGATACTAAGGTATTTATGAAGGACAGAGAGGTGAATGATACTGATGACAATAAGGTGGAAACAATTATAGTAAATAGTAATGAACCACCGCATAATCAGTTGCAAGTTCAACCACCACAAAATCAGCCACAATCACAACAACATAAAAATACAACTCAGCAATTTAATACCAACTTAGTAGCAACAGTTACTGAAAGTGATTCAGTTAAAAAGCAGTTCAATCAATCGAATGTGAATAATGTTAGTTGTAAGAATAAATTTGTTGTGTCTGGCCTATATCCTGCAGAAATTAGGGATAGTTTAATTTGTAGTAATGACAACAAGGAATGTAATGAAAATATTGGTGTTAAAAGGAACACTAGCCTTATCATCAATGCAAAAATCAGCGGTTGTATTGATGAGGTATTGTTCAACAGCGGCACAGAAATATCGCTGATGGACGAGCGGTTCCTATTGAGGCACAAAAGCCACTTTATAAAAATTCCGATTCTGCCGGTAAATCACAAAATTATAAAATCAGCGACGGGTGAGTCGCAGATAGTTGACAAACAGGCACTAATAACAAGATACGTACAGAGAGAGGAAATAGAGATCACTGTAATTGTAGTTAGAAAACTCGTATATGATATTATTTTGGAAGTCGGCAAATTGAATAAACTGCACGCTACAATTGAATGTCCGAACGAAGCTTTGCAATGTAAGATTGATAGTGGACAGCACATTATCAGACTGGGACGCTCGAAAGATAAGATAACACATAACTCACTGACCCACAATGTTCAGATAACGGACTGCGAGAGAAATCAAAGACAGCATATATTAGATAAATTCAAATCTGTATTTCCAAGTAAACATGTGCATTTCAAAACTGAGAAATTATACAAAAAATCCATAAATAAACATAAATAAATGTCAGGATATAGGATGTACGAATGTGTAGCTTTATTTAAAATATGTCAGTTCAGGTATAAATGTTATATGTAGGGTAATTCTGTGAATGAGCGATAATCTAGTAGAGATAAGGAATCCAGTCTGTTGTGTAACATGCCAGGGTTTGTTTACATTCTGACCTTGCTCAATTGCTACCTGCTTGTCAAGAACATGTGTATTTGTTATGGTTTATAGGTCATTGTTGCCACGTGTCTTTGGTCTATTTATGTGTTCTGTCAAGTTGACAGTTATGGAATGTTAGTATAGCAAAGAAGGTGTTTATTTGATTTTATGTTTGAGAATATTAGTGTTATTATTCATAGGGTTAGGAAATTGTTTTGGATGTATCAAAGGAAAAAAAAAATTTTTTTTTTATGCGAGAAGGGGTTAATCCTGCAATGAAACACAGGATCCTGATAAGCAATGCAGGCTTGTGTAATACACAGATGATAAACATTCATGTCTAAATTGGTAGTTTGTTAAATTTGGTTTTTGTGGTATAAGTTTTGTATTTTAGAAAGGATAAGGAATTAGGCTTAGTCAAACTGTGTATTATTTTATGTGTTATTTATTCATGTACTATGTCGGTGGAAATATGCGCGCATGCGCGAGTGATAAACGTTTCCCGGCTGTGTGTGACATAATTATCGTATTGTTGTGACACTTGAACTGAACATAAACTACTATAATAGCTACAGTTTCTGTATGTTTCCTAAGATTTAAAATGACGTTAAAATATGATTTCGTTAAAATATAAAGCTCATTGTAAAACGCATTTCTGCATGAGATAAAGGCATTCAGAGATTACCATCTATGCATGCTCTTGCAAATTCGATGCACTTTACGGCATGAAACACTGCTGAGTCATCTGCAAAGTAACCATGTGACTTCCTTCCACCAGTAAGAAGCTGGAGGGCAGTTGGAATTTTCTTATGCCTGTTGCTGCACAGGCAGTTCTTCTCATCTAGCTATCACGATCGGAACGTGCAATTCTTGTGCAAGATTTTCCACTTGCAAGAATTTGTTAAGTCTTTTCGGTGGTAGTAACGAGTGTGAAGGCTCAGAACTGTTTGTTTAATACATCTCTACACACGGTATTGTTATTATAACGTAGCGTGTATAAATAAGTGAACTTGAACTGTGTTACTGTGTGAGGTATTCTGCAGTACCAGTAGTATTTCATAATTTACTTATTAATAAAATATTGTCATCATTAGTTTCCGCGTGAGTGGAAGATTTCCGCATAGGGAGGTCTGCTGATCGTGGTAGACCCAGTGTTATGCGTGAACACTTGAAGAGTCCAGATTGGTATAAGCCTAATATACCGTTTCTAAGTAACACCCACTGTGACCTGAGATACTTATGAATTATAAATACTATATACAATTTCAGAAGTAGTATCCATAGTGTTTGTGTGCGAAGCGTCAGTGTCAACGTTGGAACTCCAGGACACCAGCCCAGCTGGAAGCGTCACCAGGGTGAACCATCTGTCATCGTACGTCACGCCTGACGACTCCACAACACAGCAAAGCCCCCCCCCTTTCTATCAACATCGCCGTGGGAATCATCATATATGTAATGTACCACAACTCGTATATGAACAGTAATTAACACTTTAAAAGACTATATCTGAAACACTATCATTATTATGCTTATCAAATATATCGTATAAACAATTTCATAGTCTTGTGTGCAATAAATAATCTTAAACCCTCCAATATAGACTTTTGCATTAAAACACACATACTACCATATCCTATGCGCCAATAGTTAAGTTATTTGTGTTGTCACAATATATATATATATATATATATATATATATATATATATATATAAGGGGAGATATATCGGTTGAGGATCTGGTATGGTATAAGGCTAGTTATTGATTTTTGTTGAAATGTTACACGGTTAGGTGAGACTGTGGTGAGTGCCTGTCCGACTATGCGGTGTTGGGATCTCGAACAGGGAAGTCCAGTAATGTTGTTCAGGTGCAGCCGTAGTCGCCGAGCTAGGGGGGGGGGTAGTTTACCCATGATGTATTAAGGAATAAAGGGGTGTTGTTGGCGCCGTATCCTCACTGGTCCTCTTAGGTTTTAGCAATGAGAGTTTTTCTGTTTCGGCAGAAAACCTCTCATTGGGGGGTATTGTAATGGGACAAATATTTGGGCTGTATTTTTATTATGTCATCAAGTGTATTAATGGGGAGTTACCCATATGGAGCCTCAGTCTTTAACAATCGGCGTTCACTTGTGGAACACCCAGTTGCACGTTTGTCCAGAAAGTCTGTCAACATGCACCGTTTTCAGGTGCTCTGGAATGTCTCAAAGCACGCGCATGCTTGCCCGCACATGGTGATAATCACGTATATTTTTGTGAGCCCCAGGTCGCCAGCTTATGGTATTAAACTCGCTCTTCATGAGATTCCACGTGGCGCCTTTTTAGCCAATCAGGAGCAAGAAGCCGCTCCAGAGAACGTTTTGGCCATCTTGGAAAAAACGTTGTGTTCAGCGTCTGTCTTCACGTAGCTGCGGCTTCGGCCGGTTCAATATACAGGCTCGCGAGCCGAAAAAGTTATCAAAAGTATCAAAATATAATGTAAACTATGAACTAAAGCGATCTAAAACAGTGTAACCTCAACTAAATTCAGTGGTAACAAAATTGAACAGTGCGAGAGTAATTCGGACAACTAGTGACCAAAAATGGTGGAGATCAACACGTGGCCTGCAGGGACGCCGATAAAGACGTAACCGTATACCAGATAAATCAATTATGAGAATTTAAAATCAAAACAGTGCTTAATTAAATGGGGTAAAAAAATGAATGAAAGTATGTGTGTGCAAAACTGGGTTGCCTTTGTTTAATATATGGAGTTATTTAAGTTAATCATAAGGAACTCAATTTTATTTTTATTTGTCTTTACAAAAGGGGGTTTTGTATACACAGGGTAAAATGTGTTTTTTGAGTTCAATTCTAAAGAAAATATGAAAGAGAAATGAAATAAATTGTACTTTATTTAAAAGGGAGAATAATGACAAAATGTCAATAAAAGTTGAGTTGTGTAACAGTAAAAAATGAGAGTAATTATTACAGCGTAAAATCCTAAATCACTTAGAGGTTGCAAGTTCACGTGACGACCTTGGGACCCAATGAAGGTAAGCAGTGTGAATAATAAATTTTATTTAAATAATATTATTTGATAGAATTGGACGATTACATTGTATAGGATATTTCTATATAATTTGTTTATTAATTCAGGGTTGTACCCGTTTTTTATTGCTATGTATTTTATTGTGTTAAGTTCTTCATTGTAGTCTTGTTTATTTAGCGGTATTTTTGTGAGTCTATGTAGCATATGGTTGAAGGCCGCATGTTTATGTTGTTTTGGATGATTTGATGTGTTGTGTATGACCATGTTAGTTGTGGTTGGTTTTCTGTAGATTTTGTATGTGTGCGTATTGTTTGTTTTGTTGATTGTTAAGTCTAGAAAGTTTATACTGTTTTTTTTTCTAATTCTATTGTGAATTTTAATTTTGGGTGTATCTTGTTTATGTATTTGTGGAAATTTTCTATTTGTCTTATATTGCCATTGTATAATAATAATAATAATAATAATATGTCGTCTGCGTATCTGTGCCAATATATAATTTTGTTAGTGTATTTGTTGTTATGTGTAATATGCTCTTGTTCTATGTGGTGTATGAATATTTCAGCTAGTATGCCCGATATAGGGGATCCCATGGGTAGTCCATCTGTTTGTGTGTATATTTTGTTATTGTACATGAAGTAATTTTGTTCTGTGATTATTTTAGTGAGTGTGATGATTTCTTGTATGTGTGTTTCAGGTGTGTTGTTTTGTCTGAGTAATTGTTCAAGTGTTTGTATGGTGTCTTTGACGGGTACATTGGTGTATAAATTCGTTATGTCGAATGATGCTAAAGTTGAGTTGTGTGGTGTATGGATATGTTCTAATTTTTTGGCAAGTTCTATGTTGTTTTTAACCGAAGTGTTGTTGGTTAGGTTTATATGTTTTCTGATTAATTTATCGAGGTGTTTGGTGATTTTGTGGGATGGTGCTTGTGTGTTATTTATCAAAGGTCTTATGGGTATATTGGGTTTGTGTATTTTCGGTAATGCGTATAATTTTGGGGGGGTTTGATTTAATTTGTTTTAGGTATTTTATATTTTCTTTTTTTATTATGTATTTTGCATTATTTATGAATTTGTTAATTTGTTTTAAAAGCTGACAAAGGCAACATAACAGTCATAATGAACAAACAAGAAATAAACAAAAAAACAGAGAAATTCTTCTCCGAAAATAATATAACACAAATAACCAAAGATCCCACATTAAAATACCAAAAACAAATTAACATTTTGTAGCCGTTACAATTTACGTTAACGGCTACAAAATTGGTAATGTAAGACAACCCACTATGGGTGGAGCTAAGTAAGATGTTACTTCGCCAGGGGGCGGGGCTAGATAGGTCCGGTAAAACGCTATATAAGAAGGGAACGGTTTCATATTTCTTTGTTGGTAAATGACCTGAAGATGGCTTGACTGCCGAAAGTGCTCGACAATACCAAAGGTAACATAGTGGTTCGTATAAAATTACTAGTAGAAATATTTGAGACCACTAACACTCCAATATAACAATAAATTAATATATTGTGTATTAGTTTATTCTATTTTAATAAATTGTATTTTATTTTATTGTACTCCATCTGTAGGACTACTAATTTATCCTATTTCATTTTGTCAGTTTTGAGGAGACAGTAGTGGTTTTTATACTCAGAAAAGACAAATAACTGAGAATGCAATGTATTCGAGATACAATGAATCCCTCAGTCATGTTTTTAGTAGTACTACCCGTGTGAACAAAGTGTTTTGAAATATACTTTGTAATTACAAAATAATTTGAAGTTATTATACTAACAGGATGGCCACAAGCCTGGAAAACCTTGATAACCTGGAAAAGTCATGGAATTGGAAAACCTCGAAATTGCATGGAAAAATGAAAAGGAACCTGGAATTTTTGTAGTAATTTAGATTATTTTTCTTCATGTTATATTTGCGACACCCATGATCATCTTCAAATACATTTCCGCACTTCATTTGTGTCTTTACTCTGTCATGAATTATGCTTTGCGCTTGAAACTTCCGCCACAGCTCAAGTCGATAGCGTTTCAAACCCGAGTCGGCCGCCTCGGCCAAGACCCTCTACAATTATATCAGACCTTAATGCAACTATTGATAGTAGTCAATATGGCGTCAATATTGGTTGGTTGTCAAAAGTAAACATGTGCTACTTACGTGTGCTAAAGGTTATAGTGGTTGTAGAAAATTTAAGTTTAAAGTGAGGTCACTGTTTTTTTTAAAGCAGCATTGTTATAAAGGGTGTTGCGTGCCCGGATGTAAATCGAATTATGGGAGTTTAGATACTTCAGCATTTAGATTTCCCAAGGATGAGGTTATGAAAATATCGGTATGGAGAACCATACATAACTTCCATGTTCTAAGATTTATATTTAAAATCATATTCGAAATGAAATATGATGGGAGTCGATGGCACTGCCAAAAAGTCTGATTTTGCAGAAAACATTGGACTACAGCTAAACAGCCCGCGAAGGAATTTACTACTTCTTTGTTGCCGATATCGTAGTACACATAAAAAATTCTCCCCTCCCCCTTCAACTATAATTTTCATTTATAGAAAATTACCCCCCCTTCACCTAACCTTTTCATTTATAGATATTTCATCTACGTTACTACAGTGGATTATTATGAGCTTCTTATCAGGATACTTTATTTATCAAAATTAAGTCTTACTCTTGTTAAAACATAAAACGTTGCCGGTAAACTACCCCTTTCTCTTAACCGATCTTCACAAAAATCAATAGACATTCAGTCCTCTACAACTGAGGGATGCATGCAAAAAAATATTTGATTCTGTTTGAATGTCCAGCAGTTATCGTTCATCATGAAATCATTTCTGTTGTTACAACATAAAATGTTGCAGGTAACCTTTCCCTTAACCGATCTTCACCAAAATCAACAGGCCTCGAGTTCTCTACAATTCAGGAACGTATGCAAAACATTATTTGATTCTCTTTGAATTTATGGCACTTATCTTTTGTCATAAAAAAATTACCCTTGTTAAAACATAAAACGTTGCTGGTAAACTACCTTTTTCCCTTAACCCCGATCATCAACAAAATCAACAGACCTTGAGCTCTGTATAATTCAAAAAGGTATGCAAAAATGTAGTTGATTCTGTTTGAATTTACGGAAGTTACTTTCATCATAGAAACAATTACCCTTGTTAATACATAAAACGTTCCAGGTAAACTACCCCTTTCCCTTAACCGATCTTCACCAAAACCAATAGGTCTTGAGAACACTACAATTCATGGCGATATCCAAAACATTATTTGATTCTGTTTGAATTTGCGGCTGTATCGTGTACCAATAAAAAACATTACCCTTGATAAAAAAACGTTGCAGGTAAACTACCCCTTTCGCTTAACCGATCTTCACCAAAAACAAAGATCTTGAGTACTCTACAAATCAGGGCTGTATGCAAATAATTATTTGATTCTGTTTGAATTTGCGGCTGTTATCGTTTGCCATAGAAAATACCCTTTTAAAACATAAAACGTTGCTGGTAAACTACCCCTTTCCCGTAACCGATCTTCACCAAAAACAACAGGTCTTGAGGACTCTACAATTCAGGGCTGTATGCAAAACATTATTTGATTCTGTTTGAATTTGCGGCTATTATCGTTTGCTATAGAAAAAAATTAGCCTTGATTAAAAACAAAAATGTTGCAGGTAAACTACCCCTTTCCCTTAACTGATATTCACCAAAAACAATAGGTCTTGAGTACTCTACAATTCAGGGCTGTATGCAAAAATTATTTGATTCTGTTTGAATTTGCGGCTGTTATCGTTTGCCATAGAAAAAAAATCTACATACACACGCACACACAGACACTTTTTGAAAAATGACTTTTTTTCATGTTTTGAGTGTAGTACAACCAGAATCTGCAATAATCTCGAACACGATTTTTTTTATGCCATCACCATACTTCCATTTCCTTAAGGAACATGGAAGTAAAATTATCCTTGATAAAAAAATGTTGCAGGTAAACTACCCTTTTCCCCTAACCGATCGTCACCAAAAACAACAGGACTTGAGAACTCTACAAATCAGGGTTGTATGGAAAAAATTATTTGATTCTATTTGAATTTGCGGCTGTTATCTTTTGCCATAGAAAATACCCTTGTTAAAACATAAAACGTTGCAGGTAAACCACCCCTTTCCCTTTCCCTTAAGTAGTTGATTCTGTTTGAATTTACGGCAGTTATCGTTAGTCATAGAAAAAATTACCATTGTTAAAACATAAAATGTTGCAGGTAAGCTACCCTGTTCGCTTAACCGATCTTCACCAAAACCAACAGATCTTGAGAACTCTGCAATTCAGGGCTGTATGCAAAACATTATTTGATTCTGTTTGAATTTGCGGCTGTTATCTTTTGCCATAGAAAATACCCTTGTTAAAACATAAAACGTTGCTGGTAAACTAACCCTTTCCCTTAACCGATCTTCACCAAAATAATAGGTCTTGAGAACTCTACAATTCAGGGCTGTATGCAAAACATTATTTGATTCTGTTTGAATTTGCGGCTGTTATCTTTTGCCATAGAAAATACCCTTGTTAAAACATAAAACGTTGCTGGTAAACTAACCCTTTCCCTTAACCGATCTTCACCAAAATAATAGGTCTTGAGAACTCTACAATTCAGGGCTGTATGCAAAACATTATTTGATTCTGTTTGAATTTGCGGCTGTTATCGTTTGCCATAGAAAAAAATTACACTTGATAAAAAAACGTTGCAGGTAAACTACCCCTTTCCCTTAACCGATCTTCAACAAAATCAACAGACATTGAGTTCTGTATAATTTAAAAAGGTATGCGAAAGAGTAGTTGATTCTGTTTGATTTTACGGCAGTTATCGTTAGCCATAGAAAAAATTACCATAGTTAAAACATAAAATTTTGCTGGTAAACTACCATATTCCCTTAACCGATCTTCACCAAAAACAACAGGTCTTGAGAACTCTACAATTCATGGCGGTATCCAAAACATTATTTGATTCTGTTTGAATTTGCGGCTGTTATCGTTTGCCATTAAAAAACATTACCCTTGATAAAAAAAATTGATACGCCACCTTAGTCCCAGAATATTTTTTTTTACACCCTTTTTCTAATCACCCCATTTTACTTCCATATTCCTTAAGGAATGGAAGTATGGTGATGGCAAAAAAAAAAGTGTTCGAGATTATTGCAGATTCTGATTCTACTACACTCAAAACATGAAAAAAAGTCGTTTTCCGAAAAGTGTCTGTGTGTGTGTGTGTCTGTCTGTCTGTGTGTCTGTCTGTGTGTGTGTCTGTAGATTTTTTTTCTATGGCAAACGATAACTGCCGCAAATTCAAACAGAATCAAATAATTTTTTGCATGCAGCCCTGATTTGCAGAGTACTCGCGACCTATTGTTTTTGGTGAAGATCGGTTGAGGGAAAGGGGTAGTTTACCTGCAACGTTTTTTTTTTAGCAAGGGTAATTTTGTTTGTTTGGCAAACGATAACAGCCGCAAATTCAAACAGAATCAAATATTGTTTCGCATACAGCCCTGAATTGTAGAGTTCTCAAGATCTGTTGATTTTGGTGAAGATCGGTTAAGGGAAAGGGGTAGTTTACCTGTAACGTTTTATGTTTTAACAAGGGTATTTCCTATGGCAAACGATAACAGCCGCAAATTCAAACAGAATCAAAAGATTATTTGCATACAGCCCTAAATTGTAGAGTTCTCAAGACCTATTGTTTCTGGTGAAGATCGGTTGAGGGAAAGGGGTAGTTTACCTGCAACGTTTTTTTAACAAGGGTATTTTCTATGGCAAACGATAACAGCCGCAAATTCAAACAGAATCAAATAATGTTTTGCATACAGCCCTGATTTGTAGAGTACTCAAGACCTATTGTTTTTGGTGAAGATCGGTTAGGGGGAAGGGGTAGTTTACCTGCAACGTTTTTTTATCATGCGTATTTTCTATGGCAAACGATAACAGCCGCAAATTCAAACAGAATCAAATAATTTTTTGCATACGTCCCTGAATTGTAGAGGTCTCAATGACTTTCGATTTTGGTGAAGATCGGTTAAGGGGAAGGGGTAGTTTACCTGCAACCTTTTACGTTTTAACAAGAGTAAAGTACTTGAAAATTTATTTAAACTTTTTGAAACAATGGTAATTGTTAAAAATAAAATAATTTTGTTGCCAGGCAATAAAATTATAATTTTTTCATTTTAATGTAATATAATATTTTTCATTTAATACAGCAATAAAAAGGCAGGTAAGACACAGCCTGGCTGTTTGGCTGAAAATGATTTTAAATATAAATCTTAGAATATGGAAGTCATGTATGGTTCTCCATACCGATATTTTTTTCTGGGAAGGCGTAACTTAATATTTAAGACTAGGCACGTGGCCTAGATGGAAATAAAATGTGCTGAGCGATAGTGACAGGTCTTGCAAGAAAACAGCTGAGCAACAATAACAAGATTTTATTTAAGTTTTTTTTTGAACTATTAGTTTTACAATCATTTGTCTGAGTTTTCTTAATACTCGACATGCATTCAGCTCTCTCTTTAAATTCACATGATGGTTTAAGACACCAAGTATGTCAAAGTATTTAAAGTCACATGGTGTGTTCGAACCTTGTACTGTATTTCTATTTGTGTTGTAAGTACCGCATTGCGGCACGCGCGGATGACGTCATGTTGCTTATCTACCGCCGCCAGCTGGCAGCTGGGCGCACGGTGGTCAATTTTTGTTCAGTTATTTTAGATACTCCGAGCTGTACACTCGTTAACATTACTCTTCCAGCCGCGGCTTCTGGATCTCATGATTCAATTATTCGTCATGTGCAACCTGGACTAATTTAATTCAGGTGACTTCTGTCTATTTATTATGGCGTTCGACTTTTATTAAAACTTAATTAACGGGCGTTATGGCCAGAAAAACATCCGCACGTGTCAGCAATAACCTCTAAAATATAAAGTTGTCAATAAATGAACATTATATAAATTCAACACAGTCCACTTCGTTATACTTTCAAACCAGCCCTCTTCATTTAGCGTCTCCTGGAACAACTCGAGAAACTTCAAGAGCTTCCAGCACTTAACATTTTTGGTCCTCCGGGCCGGATTTCATAGTTTTTCGTCCACAAGCGACAACATTTTCTGGTCCACTAATCTGGATTTTATTTCCGCCTTATAGGCAACATTGTGGGTCACTACTTCAAAACATTTATTTCATTGGGCAAAGATCCATAGTTCCCGAAAAAGCTTCAAAATTCAAAAACTCTCAAATTTAAATTGCTGACCGTGGCATGCCATTTATCACCGAAAAAACGACTTCAAACAAGTGACTACTAAGATACAACAGAACGGCAGAGCTGACACGACAGGAATCGTCAAGGCAGTTATACAGTAGCAGCAATTCCACAACTGTAATGTATGCTGATATACGATGACAGACTTCATCGAACCAGCTCGAACAGGCGGGTCACCAACAGCACAGGATTGACGGACAGATTCAGATCGGAACCAACAGGACCACAGCTGTTCATAACACGCTAGGATTCCATGTGACTATGAACCTTTTACTTATTAGTATAATTATTTAAATAATGTATGGACATAACGTTCTAAGCAATATTTCATATTCAACATGTTATTTTTGACACCTTTGTGTAAACATATTGTAACTTTTATTTTTTTCGGTAAATTATTTATTCAAATTAAATTAAGACTTCCACTTACCTTACGACTTTGATCTGGCCGGATCGCGTAGTGTAGGCAAACCCATTTCGTTCGACGAACTCTGACGATACATATAACGAAATAAGGCATTGAAAGAATTTTAACTCTCAATTGTATGGAAGAGAAATTAGATTTTTTTATTACTCAGAAATGTTGAAATGTTAAACCTTTGTGTTACATGTTGTGCAACTCTTGCACCTTACTGACTATGGCTTACCTTATCATTGACAATTATACAACTTCATTCACACACAAACACAGAACAGCCCAGCATTGCACACTCAACACTCACATTCCGTTCTAAAACCCCAATTACCCGATTGAATACATGATTTTAGATCACTACCGGCAACGCGTTCTTCTGTGACCTCGTGGCCAGCCCGCGGTAGATCGAAAATGTCTCGGAAAAGGACGAAACTGAATCCCGAATTTAAATGTTAGTGTTCTACAACTCTCCTCCCATCCTGTCACTGTTTTGTGAAAATAACTACTTCACTTTCATTATTGAATACTGATGAAATTATATGAGCGTATTTAGCTCGCGTGTCGGTGCCGACACAGTCAGTGACGAACTGGGCATGTGCTTTTTCTGAGAGGGCGGAACAGCGTATTCACGGCCACCTGCTTTGCTTCGTCGTTCATGCTCAGTTGTTGAGGCATATTCCGTTTATACATGGAATATGGGAGTTATATTCAGGATACCAGAGCACGATATTGGCTTCTGCTCTGCTGATGTCATTAACAGTAGGCGGGGCTTTAACAGTATTTCCGGATGGTCTTGGAGAAGACGACGAATACTCTTGCGCTCTGGCCATCTTGAGTTTTTAGTCAAAAGCGTCACTTGTGCTCGTGTTCGTACAGTTGCGTATGTGCGCTGCCACACAAGTCCGGATTTCTGAGAATTTTGAAGGAGGTAAATTCTTTGCTCGCCGCGTTACACAATAACAACTGCGTATCGCTTTGTTACCCCTGTTTCTTAACATCGTTCTGTTACACGGAAAATAACGTTGCACAATAATTTTCACAACTTTTGACAAGCCCGCCCAAAATGAAAGAAATAAAAGATATAAATGCCCCATACTGTAAAAAATTAAAAACACCCAAAATTGACCCGCTACAATACCCCCTCGATGAGAATTCTGCTGTTCCCAACAGAAGAAATCTCATCGATAAAACCCGAAAAGGACCGGTGAGGAACTGGTGCCAACAACCCCCTTGTTCTTAATCTGCATGGGTACACGACCCCCCTGGCTCAGCGACTATGGACTCATCTGAACGAGATCACTGGACTTCTCCGTAAGAGATCCCAACACCGAGAAATCGAACAGACTCGTACCACAGCGCACCTCGCCTTCTAACATGCTACCCCCCAAAATCCTCAATCCCTGGCTCAGACTATTCCAGATCCTCCACCGATATGTTTCCCCTTTTATGAAAGCTGGGCTGCCTTTAGCAAATACTGGGCTCACACACACTCACAGTCCATGTTGACATACCACATAATAAAATTGAAAAATTATCTTTTAAGATTTATAACAAATTTAAAAAATTCAAAATAATATTTTATAAAAAAAAATTCTCTTCATTTTTTTTTCTTTTAAAATGACTTAAATTAAGCGTTTCTTCTACTTGAACAAATCCTTAACCTAACATGTCTTAGTCTAACGATACAGTGCAGTACAAGAAATCCGTAAACTAAACATGGTAAATACACACATAATAAAACAATCACTACCTAGAATATGCATTCGCTGGCAGGCGAAAAATCATTTTTTTTTTTCAAAAAAATTAAAATTCCCAAAAAATTTTAAAATTCAAAAAAATTTAAATTTATTTAAATGTTTTCTTCATATTTATCGAAATTATTAAAATTTGGTTTAAATAGATTAACTAAACAAATTAAACTGACTTCCTATTATACAAGCTTAGTATGTGTATGACCCCATCAGCTGATCGAAACTAGGTCAAGTCCAAGACCCTTGACCTACATATGTTATGTATGGTTTCTGAAAATACATTTGGAATAAGCTAACTTGAAACACAAAACATAATAAAATAAAATATTTAAAACAAACACAATATTAATATAAATAATCATCAAATTGACATTTAAATTATTTATAATAAACAATTCTTAACTTGACATTATTTTCAATTCTACCAAAAGTTTGTCACTGGTTTAAAAAAAGGAAAATTTTATATCTTTATTAAAAATCTCTCTCTTTATCCAACAATCTTACTTTAATCTACAATGGGTGATGTAAATTATTTATTCTCATTAACTGTATTAGATCTGTATACATATATAATCTTTCTCCCTCTGACTCTAATATTCATCAACTTCAATTACCCTGACACCCATCTCTATCAAAATCTCTACTAATTAGGACACTCTAACCCCAACCTATCATTTAACTCAAAACGCCACCTTCTCTCTATTTATATAAAAAATACTCTCCAACCCTTTGTACATAGGATATGTGTTTGCCCCACCCAAAAACTCAATTTCCCTTATCTGGCAGCCTGGATTCTACCTAAGGCGGCCCCTCCTCACTAAAATCGATACCAATTCCCGTCCCAACATATTTTGTTGCGAACTCCTACATTACACTACCCTCTAATACAAAATTGTCATCCCCAAAAATCTCAATCTCATTACCTTACTACAAATACAACAAAATAACCTCATTAATTATAAACATAAATATATCCTTCAAAACTATACAATTATTCTCCGTAACTACTGTGTCAACATCAATACTTCACAAAATGCTATTACATTACATTAACTCAAAAACAACATTTCATTATTTTCATCTCTACTAATTCAACTTTAACTTTGACTTCAACTTGGACAGATTTATATGTCCCACAAAATATTTATCACCCAAAACTATCTCTTATTAGATTTCACAAATTCTTATTTTACTTCTCATTTTATCAAATTATTTTTTATCATTTCTTTAAAACATCTGCAATACATTAAAACATTACATTGAACATCAATTACTTAGAACATTTACAAACCAATATACCAGTGACATGTTATTGCTGATCAGCTGATCTTCCTAACACAATTACAATACACCTCTCAAAATTGAACAAATTACATGAAAGATATAGATATTTATTTATCATTATTCCTCACCTCCTTGTTTCCCCTTTCTCTGATTCTGATGCTTATGTTGGCCGCCTGCCAGACGTTTAATTAATGGCTTAGTTACAGTATACACATATCATGAAAACACATTTTTTATCAACAACTATATCTACTCACTACAATAAAATAATACATTTAAAATTATAGTATGAACACCCTATATTAAGAGTCTGAGCATATAATTATTTGAACAGAGCACAAGCAGTTTTATTGGATCAAAATTCAAATTAGCAAAAAACTTTTTTTTTATGTCATAAAATTTTAAATTCGTGGCTCATCTAAGCCACCTCCCATCCACACACTCTATTGCAAATTGTGTAAGACTGTGGCGCCTTTTCGCTTCCACAAAGACTGTATATTTTGGAGCAGGTTTTACCTCTCCATGTCTTTGCTTCCGCTATTACATTTGAAAGTATTGAACATCGACATGTTCTTGTTATATAATTATACACCCTTACTGCGGGTCTACCACCTGTCTTGCCACCCCCAAGCGGGCAGAGTGGCAGCCGCTGTTTCATAGTTCCGGAGATTCCCCTAGTGTCTCCCCCCATTGAATTTCTAATATATACCAATTTCAAGTCAGCTATGGTCAAAGGACTTGATATGACCATAGCTAACCGCTAGCCAAATCCACGATTAGTGCTGGTAAGACAGTAACCGCCCGAAAAGTCGGGGAAATCTAAACTTCATTTCACTGCCTGTTACACATCAATCTCGTTATGTGCGACACGGTCGTTTAGCAGTGTGTAAATCTTATTTTACACGAATAAGGTGTGCCGCACATTTTCGCCATTTTCGCCTCCGATGGGGGTAACACTCTCTGTTACCCCCAACCCATTTCGCTACCTACGGGAGCACAGGCCACCCCCGCAATAGCAACTTAATAGATACTTAATTAAAAAATTTTATATACATTATACTATAATATTTCCATCAATAAACACTTCCCTCCTTCATAACTTTTTTACCATTTGACTTTCTTAAAATTTTCAAAATTTATTATTAATAATCATTATGTATCATTTTTTATTTATTAAAAAAAAAATTTTTTTAATTGTCATATTTATTAAACACAATGATTGCATTAAAATCTCACTATTGCATTAACACCTCAATCACACCTGTACATTTTTATTAGACATGATTATCAACTTTTTTCTACTTACAATCCATTTAACATGATATACACCCAAAACATAATCACCACCATCTCTGAAACATTTCACAAAATTTATTAGTTTAAATTAAATAATTTATCATTCATTACCAAATTTCCATCTCGTAAAATAAATTAAATTCACTAAAAAATTTAATTAATTAACATTTAAATAAGCAATCAAAATATTTAATCATATCAAATTGGTTTAATTTAATTAATTACTGAAAATATAAATTATGCAGTTATCGAAACAATCACCATTAGTCAATTACTGTTTTCAAAATTAATTCTGATATTTATTTAACTTGCAAATATTTCAATATTCTTCTCACAACAATCCTCTTACGTACACACATTATCTATTTAACATTCCACCATGCACACATATAAATTCACTATATTTTATTTACAAACTCTTATTTATTTATTATTCAGTTTTTTCCGCACTTCATTTGTCCAGATTTGCCATGTCAAAAAACCATTAAACACAATGTTTATACTGTCTTTTATTGTTTTCATAGTTTAACCTCCATCGTTCCAAATTAACCTTGGTTCTACATAACATTGTTCAATTTTATCACCACACAAATGACTGTTTTGTGTGTTGTAACCAGAAAAACTAACTTCAATCAACTTATTCAAATACTCGTTAAACCAGTCTACGTTAGGTATTTTTGTTAAGTCTCCTTCATTTAATTCGCTCATTATCGGGTTAATTATTTTTATTAAATCATTGTAATCATTGTTGTTCAAATATATTTTTAAACTTTCTTTCCATTTGTTATATTTCCTATTTAAATCATACAATTCTGTTTCTTTACTAACATACAATTCTCCACTTATATCTCTCTCATCACAATACCAAATCATACTTTCAACATCATTATTACAGACAGAGGGTACAACATTATACAACATCAATAAACACTCCAATTCATCTACTAATATGGGTCTCTTGCCCTGCAAACACATTTGTGAACACCTTGGTCCAGAAAAATTAATGGGAAAATTTGCCCTCTGCCCACATTCTACCACTATACTATTTTTTCTTTCTCTCTCTAATTCATGCACACACATTAACATTTCATTATCACTACATTCTGCAAACTCATCAGTACTCTCTGATATTATACTTTCAATTACATTATCATCATTATTATTTATTAATTCATTACCTAATACAACATTGTCATTACAACTTTCGTTTGTATTATTCTTACTCTGTTCTACTTTATTCAAACTATTTCTTGTCATTTCATCGGCATTTTCAAGACATACATTCTTGTCTTGTATATTATTTATCAACTCGTTAAATTTTACATTTATATTTTGCTGCAATTGAACATTCTGGTCTTTAATTTCTTTAAAATTGATCTCGTTTTGAACATTCTGCTGTTCGCATTTTATTTTCTGTTCATTAAAATCATTAGTTAATTGATCTAATTTGTTGTTAAAGTCACTTTTCATCTTATTTAAAATTTTATCATTATCATCGAAACGATTATTCATTACATTGAATTTGGTCTCAAAATTACTATTCATTCTCTCGAATTGACTGAGCATAACACTCATTATATCTGTTTCCTCTGATTGTTTATTTTTTTTAGTTGAAACTGGGGTCAACTGAACCCCAGAGTCAACATCTGTTTCGCTTAGTTGTGCTTGAGTCGCAAACGGAGTGGAATGAACTATTACATTACTGCCGACAGCTGTTTCTGTAACAGCGCTCAACCCCCCTCCCGTCAGCATACCACTTTCATCCAGCGATTGCGACTCAAGGTCACTTTCGCTCATAATTGAATTTATTACGCTACTTTTCTCTGTTTTTTCAGACATTTTTACTTAATCTATTTTTTCTTATATAACAACTGTCAATTAGTGATTTTATTTCAAAACTGATGTTTTAACATATACAAAATCAATTTGCTTTCGCAACCATACTTCGCTATGTATCGTCAGATGTAGGCCGGTGTTAAGATAACCCCTTTTCAGTTATATTACATCCTGGTCACGCTGCAACAATTGTAACTTTTATTTTTTTCGGTAAATTATTTATTCAAATTAAATTAAGACTTCCACTTACCTTACGACTTTGATCTGGCCGGATCGCGTAGTGTAGGCAAACCCATTTCGTTCGACGAACTCTGACGATACATATAACGAAATAAGGCATTGAAAGAATTTTAACTCTCAATTGTATGGAAGAGAAATTAGATTTTTTTATTACTCAGAAATGTTGAAATGTTAAACCTTTGTGTTACATGTTGTGCAACTCTTGCACCTTACTGACTATGGCTTACCTTATCATTGACAATTATACAACTTCATTCACACACAAACACAGAACAGCCCAGCATTGCACACTCAACACTCACATTCCGTTCTAAAACCCCAATTACCCGATTGAATACATGATTTTAGATCACTACCAGCAACGCGTTCTTCTGTGACCTCGTGGCCAGCCCGCGGTAGATCGAAAATGTCTCGGAAAAGGACGAAACTGAATCCCGAATTTAAATGTTAGTGTTCTACAACTCTCCTCCCATCCTGTCACTGTTTTTTGAAAATAACTACTTCACTTTCATTATTGAATACTGATGAAATTATATGAGCGTATTTAGCTCGCGTGTCGGCGCTGACACAGTCAGTGACGAACTGGGCATGTGCTTTTTCTGAGAGGGCGGAACAGCGTATTCACGGCCACCTGCTTTGCTTCATCGTTCATGCTCAGTTGTTGAGGCATATTCCGTTTATACATGGAATATGGGAGTTATATTCAGGATACCAGAGCACGATATTGGCTTCTGCTCTGCTGATGTCATTAACAGTAGGCGGGGCTTTAACAGTATTTCCGGATGGTCTTGGAGAAGACGACGAATACTCTTGCGCTCTGGCCATCTTGAGTTTTTAGTCAAAAGCGTCACTTGTGCTCATGTTCGTACAGTTGCGTATGTGCGCTGCCACACAAGTCCGGATTTCTGAGAATTTTGGAGGAGGTAAATTCTTTGCTCGCCGCGTTACACAATAACAACTGCGTATCGCTTTGTTACCCCTGTTTCTTAACATCGTTCTGTTACACGGAAAATAACGTTGCACAATAATTTTCACAACTTTTGACAAGCCCGCCCAAAATGAAAGAAATAAAAGATATAAATGCCCCATACTGTAAAAAATTAAAAACACCCAAAATTGACCCGCTACAATATATCATTATTATTGAACATATTTTCGTAACTATTTAGCAATTCATTGTGAGTTCAAGCATTGAGACAAGACTATATGTATTATTATTATTATTATTTAAATTCATAATTTCAATAATTCTTAAAATTCTAATAGAGGCTGTTTTAATAGAGATAATAAGCATATGTTGTAGCAAGTATTGTGTTAAGCTATATAATGATCGCTAGCTACCGCACCTTATTCAGATTTTATCAAAATTTAAGTCCATTGTTCACCTGCTCTGCGCTCAAATTATTCTAAATTATATTTTAAATTGTAATTATGGCGGATGTAAAAGCATTAATAAAGAAGCGAGGCACTATTAAAGCTTCGATATCCCCCATAAACACCTTCGCGAGAATTTGGATTTGGAAACCAGCGATCATCATGCGCTGAAAATAAAACTTCGGCATTTGATGGAATTATCCACCAAATACGATGAAATACAATCTCAAATCGAATCCGAGGAAGCGGATTTTGCATTAGCAAGTGATAGAGTCCAAATTGAGGACGATCTTTGCAACATAGAATGTAAGTTGCAACACTTGTTAGAGCAAGCAGAGCATGTGAATCAAAAACCCTTAATTAATGCTGAAAGTACGCATCTTAAACCCCCCCCATACAGTTGGAACTGATCAAATTACCTCGGTTTGCGGGAAGCATTATTATAATATCTTTCTCGAACTAATACACGTCAGAACCGACCTGACGGACATACAAAAATTACACTATTTGCACTCGTCATTATCTGGCGAGGCGCTGAACGTAATAAAATCACTGCCAATTACTCATGAAAACTACGCGGTGGCTATCGATCTGTTAAAAAATAGGTATGACAGTAAGTTAATTGTCTCCGCCCATCATGTCAGGAATGTCCTGGCCGTCCAATCGGTTCAACAAGAATCCCAAATTAGCATTTCCAGATTCATTGATGAAATAACCGCCAATATCAATGCCTTAAATAACCTCAACTTACCAGTAAATACATTCGAAATCATTGTTATTCATTATTTGGCTGAAAAACTCGATAGTTACACTCTTCGGTTGTGGAAAGAGAGCTTGTCAGAACATAAATTCCCTGATTTTAATAATTTTATAAAATTCTTAAATACACGCAGACAGTTATTACAAAATCTTGATAGCGCAACTACTTCAGCGAGCAAGTTAAATGGTAGTGATAAGACTCCTTATCGCAAGGCAATTAAACCGATAAGCGCTCCTAGGGGGGCATTCCACTCTCATGTCGGAAATAATTTATGTAAATTATGTAACGGGAAACACAGAATTACTGATTGCTCACAATTTACATCGCTTACTATCCCTGAAAGAAAAAACCTTATAATAAAAAACAAACTTTGTTTAAATTGCCTTCGTCCGGGCCACGAAAGTTCACACTGCCCATCAAAATTTTCTTGTAGAAAGTGTGCGAAGCGTCACCACACCATGATTCACTTGTCTAACAAAAACGGATCTTCCATCAACAACCAATGTTCACTAAAATTGCAAACGAATAAGTCAATATTGTTATCTACCGCAGTCTGTATGACAGCTGATCATGGCAGTAGAAAGTTCCCAGTTAGAATTTTATTGGATTCCGGCTCGCAAGCGAACTTCTGTACTATGGATTTCGCACGTCGAATGGGCCTTAAATTGGTTAAATCTCAATTGCCCATAACGGGTATAAACAACTCACTGTCCCAGGCTGACTTCAGTACAAGAGTAAGGTTACAGTCTCGCTATAAACCTTTTACTTTGAACGTACATTGCGCCGTGCTTCCCAGCATAACTAACAATCTACAGGCGGAATCGTTTGATCTCGCCTCTTTAAATTTACCGAAGGACGTATTCTTAGCTGACCCACACCTCAACTTCTCGTCGCAAGTCGATATATTGCTTGGTGCTCAGTATTATTTGCAATTAATCGAACCTATTAAATTTATCCGCGGCCCGCACTTTCCCATAATTCAGGAGACTAAGCTAGGATTCATTCTAGCAGGTAATTTACCTTTCAATGTCGACATGACTAAACTGGTTTCATCCTTTATTGTTATGTAAAGACGATAGTGGGATTTCATCGCAACTAAAGGAATTCTGGAAGATGGAGGAGATCTCTAGTCGTGATCCCTCCTCTGAGGACTCGGCATGTGAAAAGCATTTTGTGACAAATACTGTCCGCAACCACGAAGGAAGATTCGTGGTATCCCTGCCCCGCAGGTCAGAAAAGTCTCATTTGGGCGATTCTCTTCGTGGAGCAATCCGCAGGTTTCAGTCGCTAGAGTTTAAGTTCAAGCAGAACCCTGCCCTTTACAAAGGCTATAGCGAGTTCATGCGTGAATACTTGAAGCTTGGTCATATGTCTTCACTTAATGAATACGATTTGTTGCTTGACAAATCAGACACTTTTTATTTGCCTCATCACTCAGTCTTTAAGGGTTCCAGCATAACCACTAAGTTACGTGTTGTTTTCGACGGCTCCGCTAACACGACAAATAATTTGTCCCTCAACAATACTCTGATGGTCGGTCCCACGATCCAGCAGGATCTGTTCTCGATCATGGTTCGTTTCCGTACCCACCGATACGTCCTCATTGCAGACATTGAAAAAATGTATCGACAAATTTTGGTTAACCCAAAAGATTCCAATTTGCAGCGTATCGTTTGGCGTGACGCACCGCATAAGGAACTCCAACATTACGCTTTAAGGACAGTCACTTTTATGGGACTGCAAGTGCCTCCTTTCTTGCAACTAGATGTCTGGCTCAGATACCCCACGAAAATAAATCCGACCATCCTATGGCTTGCTTAGCCATAGCCAATGATTTTTATGTAGACGATCTTATGACAGGATCGGACGATCCGAACGTGCTATCTAAAATGAGGTCCGACATCGTGGATTTGCTAAACAGATATGGTTTTACTTTACATAAATGGTTTTCTAAAGACCAGAACATCATGGCCTCTCGCGCCCACGTTTCCCATGACTTTAGCAAAAATCAAAACGTGTGTACATTGGGAATCCAATGGAGCATTAACGAAGACAGTTTTTTATATACCGTTCGGGGTGATGACAATTCGGCCGTTTTCAACAAAAGAAGTGTGTTGTCGGTCATTGCAGGGATTTACGACCCGTTGGGTCTTATTGGCCCCATTACGTTTTGGTGCAAGCATTTTGTACAACAGTTGTGGTTGGCGGGCACGAGTTGGGACGAACCCTTATCTGGCTCATTATCCAATCAATGGTTGGAACTCTACTCTCAATTAGTTTCCGACACTCATTTTAAAATTACGAGGTCGGTTAAGAGTCTAAACAATTATCAAATCATTTCATTACAGCTTCACGGATTCGCCGACGTGTCGGCTAAAGGTTACGCATGCTGTATTTATGTGCGGGCAGTCTATTCGAATGGCGCCATATCTTCAAACCTGTTATGCGCAAAATCTAGGGTCGCTCCGCTGAAACAGATAACGCTACCCCGGATTGAACTTTGTGCTTGTTTATTGCTGGCGCAGTTAACTTCTAAAGTTTTAGACGCTGTCAACTACAAATTTGACGAATTATATTTTTATTCGGACTCGATGATAGCTTTACATTGGATGCATCAGCAATCTTCCCGCTGGAAGGTATTTGTAGCCAACCGTGTCGCGGAAATACAGCGTCTTATTAACCGGGGAACTTGGCATCATGTATCTGACAACCCTGCCGACAGTTTATCACGCGGTTGCCTCCCTCATAGTTTGCACAGCCAACCTCAATGGTGGCATGGTCCGTCCTGGTTAGCCCATGAGTCATCATCATGGCCCATTAGTGCCTTCGATACTCATGGGCCCTGTACTTACCCCGACCTGGAGCAAGAACGCCGTAAGCAGGTCCAAACCTCACTAATTGTCGCCTCTTCCACCCCCAGCTATGTTGAAAATTACTCATCCCTTACAAGACTCATCCGCATCTTCGCATATTGCCGCAGATTTATTCATAACTCTGGGCTCCCGGTTGTTTACAGGGGCACTTCCTTTTTGTCTGCTCAAGAGTTGCATGATACACTTTTGTTCTTTGTTTGCCAGTCTCAGCATTTGCACTTCGGCATGGAGGTTAAGGAGTTTGAGGCACATCGCTGCATTCCCAGCAGCAGTAAAATTCTTTCACTCAACCCCTTCCTGGATGACACAGGTATTTTGAGAGTGGGTGGACGCCTGGAGCTCTCCCAACTTAACTATGCGAGCAAACATCAAATAATTTTGCACCCGCATTCTCATCTCACCAAATTAATCATAGAGTACGAACACCTCCGTTTGTTGCACTCTGGGATGCAATTGACCCAGTCCTCTCTCAGACAGAAATATTGGATTATTAACGACAAATCTTATATCCGCTCAGTAATACATAAATGTATCATTTGCTTCCGTTACCGTGCTAGAGGCGCGAATCAATTATTGGGTCAGTTACCCCCTTCCAGGGTCACGCCTGCTAAGCCATTTTCCCAATCGGCCGTGGACTACGCCGGTCCCGTACCTTTACGCCATGGCGGGCAGCGCTCAAAATCCACGTCAAAGGCATATATTGCGTTATTGATATGCATGTGCACAAAGGCCATTCATTTGGAACTTGTATCAGATGTCACCTCCAACGCCTTTATAGCGGCCTTAAAAAGGTTCATCGCGCGCAGAGGTATTCCCGCGCATATATTTTCGGATAATGGTACGAATTTTCGTCGTGCCTGCCACACCTTACACGATTTATACAGGTTTTTAAATTCTAAGGGAGTTGAGCAATCTACTCAGGAGTTTTGCGGTCCCCACGGTATCAAGTGGTCCTTTATTCCACCCTCAGTCCCTCATTTCGGTGGTTTGTGGGAAAGCGGGGTGAAAAGTGTCAAATATCATTTACGTCGCGTGATTGGCGGTACTATCTTGAATTTTGAGGAGTATTCTACAATTCTCACTCAAATAGAGGCTTGTCTTAACTCACGCCCTTTATTTGCTGTGTCCAACGATGCTAGGGACCCTGAATCCTTAACTCCCGCTCATTTCTTGGTCGGTACTCCACTGACGGCACTTCCGGAGCCCGACTATACCCAAATCAATACTAGTCGTTTGGGCAGGTGGCAGCTGCTCCAAAGATTTACACACTCCATCTGGAAGCGATGGTCCAAGGATTATCTCCACCAGTTGCAGCAACGCAACAAATGGCGCACGACATTAAAGAATTTAAATGTTGGACAGCTTGTCCTCATTCTAGACGATAATTCCCCACCACTTCAGTGGAAGCGAGGGGTAATTACTAATGTTTTTGCGGGTCAGGACTCCATAGTGCGCGTTGCTGAAGTTCCCACCACGCAGGGTATCCTACGCCGACCCATCCACAAATTATGCCCCCTTCCGGCGGCAACAGACTAGTCGCATGAGCGTCATACGATACGTACCAGGAATGTGAACTTGTCACATTGCCTTGGAACACACCCGGAACATTCCCGGGGCGATCATACAAGTCAATTGTATTATTATCATTGTAATTATTATTACTACTGTCGGATAGCTATTATTGCAATAGTTACTGCATCTTCATTGTATCAATTATTTTATATTTGTCATTGTATTGTTATATGATTATGTATTTAAACTTTGGGAATTATTATTGTTACTTTATTGTATCAATTATTTGTATGTATGTATTGTATTTTCCAGTGGTCATGTATTATTGAATTTATCGGGGGTTCGTTGTGTCAATATTATGAATACAATTGTTATGTCTTTTCATTGTATTATCACTTATTATTTAATGCTGTGTAATTGTTATTGGGTATTATTTGGGATAGATCAATGTGTCCACTTAATCATTTTATTATTGTGTATACTGTTGTGCTACTATGTATTGGGTAATTTTATTGTCAGTTTTTTTTGCTATGATTATAAAGGTAGATTTCTTGTGTACCTTACAATTATCACTTTAATTTATCATGTTAGTCATACTATTGTTATTAATTATCTAGCTGTCATTGCGCTGTAGTCAATACGCCAATTGTTATGTTCTTTTTTGTCATGTAAAATCAATTACTATATTATTAACTTAATGCATAAATTGCAAAATCGTCCCGATTTTGAGCGGGCAGTATGTTCGAACCTTGTACTGTATTTCTATCTGTGTTGTAAGTACCGCATTGCGGCACGCGCGGATGACGTCACGTTGCTTATCTACCGCCACCAGCCAGCAGCTGGGCGCATGGTGGTCAATTTTTGTTCAGTTATTTTAGATACTCCGAGCTGTACACTCATTAACATTACTCTTCCAGCCGCGGCTTCTGGATCTCATTATTCAATTATTCATCATGTGCAACTGCACTAATTTAATTCAGGCGACTTCCGTCTATTTATTATGGCGTTTGACTTTTATTAAAACTTAATTAACGGGCGTTATGCCCAGAAAAACATCCGCACGTGTCAGCAATAACCTCTAAAATATAAAGTTGTCAATAAATGAACATTATATAAATTCAAAACAGTCCACTTCGTTATACTTTCAAACCAGCCCTCTTCCTTTAGCGTCTCCTGGAACAACTCGAGAAACTTCAAGAGCTTCCAGCACGCAACATGGTGGTTTAATTACAACAAGAATATGTGAATCCCATCACTAGGATTAATCACATTAATTGAAAACAGTGATCACAGTAAACCAAGGTTTAAGAATGTTACCTAAATATTAAAAATGTAGAAAATTAGATGTTGATTAAAAATAATTAAAAGGTGTCGCCTTTTAAGTTAAGTGTTAAGTTAACTTAAATAAAGCTAAAGGTGTTAAATTAGTTAAGTATAGGAATCGCACGGTATAATTATAATAATTTGAATAGTTAAACTGAACCAACAAAATAACCAAATACGAGAAATTTAAATTTAGAAAATCAGAAAACAAATAGAACCGTGCAGGATCACTGGTCATATGGCAGGCAGATGCAAGCACTCTCCGAGTATTACATTTTCTTAAGTTCTGAACATTGTCAAAAAAAGTTTTAAACTATTTTGTCTTTCACAGGAATAGAATTAAATATTTAAATAATAGAAAGGTAACCCATAACTCTATGCAAATCAAAACACAAATACTTAGTTACTTATAACCCAGTCAGTAATGTCCACACTTTAGCATGTCCTCACAAACCATGTTCAGTAATGTTAAACATGAGTCTAATATCTAGGCATAGATTTTATTGTGTGTGTTACCCAATAACCTGCGGAGCACTTCGAGTGGAAGTTTATTAAATAATGGAAATTTCCCACCTGATCTTTCGGAGGGCACTAAATACGTTCCTGCATTTTCGGTGGTGTGTGAAGGACGATGTCGGATTGTGTGACGGCGTCGGGGTGTCTTACGCAGGCTCTGCGGATGGGCGAAGATGTAGCGTGCCCATCACGTGGACCCCTTTCCCCTCGACTAAGCGGAGAAACCTGCGAAAAGTTTTACTTGTATATTCGATTCAGATATCTATATACACATACCACCCCAACATTCCTTCGTCCAAGCACTCAGATCACACACGTCACTATAACTTCAATACTGCAATAGCCGGTCAGTAACTCCAGTTAAAATCACCCTTCGGGCTTTTAATTTGAATTCTAAATTTCACCATGTTACACAGGAATCATACATATTAACCTTAACAATTTTCTAGGTTACCTTGCATATTTAAGTTCACATAAAGATTGACTGACGAGCACGTGGTCTCTGCTAAAACATTTATAAATACTTCAAAAAATAATCAGACTTCATGGAACCACAATTATAAATTCATACTTGCTCTAATTCTTAAGTTTATAAATTTTGAACTGTCTATAACATTATTTCTCTATCTTGACTGTAAAATAATTTTTCCACGTGCTTGTATATTTACCGGCACAAACATGGACCGCTTGAGCCACACGCACACGCGATCATTACATTTCACACACACAAACCCCAATTAAATTAATATTACATATAAACTCGCAATACTGGCTCACCTGAAGCTCTTTAAGAAAATTTATCTAGGCATAGTGGTGTCAAAAGTTACGCCGTCACAATCCAAGCCGCACCAAGGTTGAAAGAGAAAAGAGGCCGACAAACGGCTCAGCGCTAACTTGTAAAAACTCAGACATTGCTGACTAAATTTCATTGACAAGCGAAAGCCACAGCCTGCCCAATAACGTCACCACTCAGGGTCGCAGCGAGTGACATGAAACTCGATATCAACACGGGCATCGTAACAAGCAGCGATAGTGCGCCGAACGCACGGAAAATAAAATTAAACTGGCCGTGGTGTTTACCTTTCAATATAACCACAGCACAAAACATTGCAGCATTGCAGGTAAACTACCCCTTTCCCTTAACCGATCTTCACCAAAAACAAAAGGTCTTGAGTACTCTACAAATCAGGGCTGTATGCAAATAATTATTTGATTCTGTTTGAATTTATGGCTGTTATCGTTCGCTATAGAAAATACCCTTTTAAAACATAAAACATTGCAGGTAAACTACCCCTTTCCCTTAACCGATCTTTTACCAGAAACAACAGGTCCTGAGTACTCTACAATTCAGGGTTGTATGCAAATAATTATATGATTCTGTTTGAATTTGCGGCTGTTATCATTTGCCATAGAAAATACCCTTGTTAAAACATAAAATGTTGAAGGTAAACTACCCCTTTCCCTTAACCAATCTTCACCAAAAACAACAGGTCCTGAGTACTCTACAATTCAGGGCTGTATGCAAAACATTATTTGATTCTGTTTAAATTTGCGGCTGTTATCGTTTGCCATAGAAAAAAAATTAGCCTTGTTTAAAAAAAAAATGTTGCAGGTAAACTACCCCTTTCCCTTAACCGATCTTCACCAAAAACAATAGGTCTTGAGTACTCTACAAATCAGGGCTGTATGCAAAAATTATTTGATTCTGTTTGAATTTGCGGCTGTTATCATTTGCCATAGAAAAAAATTAGCTTTGATTAAAAAAAAAGTTGCAGGTAAACTACCCCTTTCACTTAACCGATCTTCACCAAAAACAATAGGTCTTGAGTACTCTACAAATCAGGGCTGTATGCAAAAATTATTTGATTCTGTTTGAATTTGCGGCTGTTATCGTTTGCCATAGAAAAAAATGTACAGACACACGCACACAGACACTTTCCAAAAAATGACTTTTTTTCATGTTTTGAGTGTAGTACAATCAGAATCTGCAATAATCTCGAACACGATTTTTTTTTTGCCATCACCATACTTCCATTTCCTTAAAGAACATGGAAGTAAAATTACCCTTGATAAAAAAAGTTGCATGTAAACTACCCCTTCCCCTTAACCGATCTTCACCAAAAACAACAGGTCTTGAGAACTCTACAAATCAGGGTTGTATGCAAAAAATTATTTGATTCTGGTTGAATTTGCGACTTATCTTTTGCCATAGAAAATACCCTTGTTAAAACATAAAACATTGCAGGTAAACTACCCCTTTCCCTTAACCGATCTTTTACCAGAAACAACAGGTCCTGAGTACTCTACAATTCAGGGTTGTATGCAAATAATTATATGATTCTGTTTGAATTTGCGGCTGTTATCATTTGCCATAGAAAATACCCTTGTTAAAACATAAAATGTTGAAGGTAAACTACCCCTTTCCCTTAACCAATCTTCACCAAAAACAACAGGTCCTGAGTACTCTACAATTCAGGGCTGTATGCAAAACATTATTTGATTCTGTTTAAATTTGCGGCTGTTATCGTTTGCCATAGAAAAAAAATTAGCCTTGATTTAAAAAAATGTTGCAGGTAAACTACCCCTTTCCCTTAATCGATCTTCACCAAAAACAATAGGTCTTGAGTACTCTACAAATCAGGGCTGTATGCAAAAATTATTTGATTCTGTTTGAATTTGCGGCTGTTATCATTTGCCATAGAAAAAAATTAGCTTTGATTAAAAAAAAAGTTGCAGGTAAACTACCCCTTTCACTTAACCGATCTTCACCAAAAACAATAGGTCTTGAGTACTCTACAAATCAGGGCTGTATGCAAAAATTATTTGATTCTGTTTGAATTTGCGGCTGTTATCGTTTGCCATAGAAAAAAAATGTACAGACACACGCACACAGACACTTTTCAAAAAATGACTTTTTCATGTTTTGAGTGTAGTACAATCAGAATCTGCAATAATCTCGAACACGATTTTTTTTTTGCCATCACCATACTTCCATTTCCTTAAGGAACATGGAAGTAAAATTAACCTTGATAAAAAAAGTTGCATGTAAACTGCCCCTTCCCCTTAACCGATCTTCACCAAAAACAACAGGTCTTGAGAACTCTACAAATCAGGGTTGTATGCAAAAAATTATTTGATTCTGGTTGAATTTGCGACTTATCTTTTGCCATAGAAAATACCCTTGTTAACACGTAAAACGTTGCAGGTAAACCACCCCTTTCCCTTTCCCTTACGTAGTTGATTCTGTTTGAATTTACGGCAGTTATTGTTAGTCATAGAAAAAATTACCATTGTTAAAACATAAAATGTTGCAGGTAAACTACCTTATTCCCTTAACCGATCTTCACCAAAAATAATAGGTCGTGAGAACTCTACAATTCAAGGCTGTATGCAAATCATTATTTGATTCTGTTTGAATTTGCGGCTGTTATCGTTTGCCATAGAAAATACCCTTGTTAAAACATAACACGTTGCAGGTAAACTACCCCTTTCCCTTAACCGATCTTCACCAAAAACAATAGGTCTTGAGAACTCTACAATTCAAGGCTGTATGCAAAACATTATTTGATTCTGTTTGAATTTACGGCAGTTATCGTTCGTCATATAACAAATTACCCTTGTTAAAACATAAAATGTTGCTGGTAAACTCCCCCTTTGCCTTAACCGATCTTCACCAAAATCAACAGACATTGAGATCGCTACAATTGAGGGCAGTATGCAAATAATTATTTGAATCTGTTTGAATGTGCGGCTGTTATCGTTTGCCATAGATAATACCTTTGTTAAACACAAAAAAAACGTTGCAGGTAAACTACCCCTTTCCATTAACCAATCTTCACCAAAAACAATAGGTCTTGACAACTCTACAATTCAGAGTTGTATACAAAAAATTATTTGATTATGTTTGAATTTGCGTCTGTTATCGTTTGCCATATAAAATACCCTTGTTAAAATATAAAACGTTGCAGGTAAACTACCCCTTTCCCTTAACCGACCTTCACCAGAAACAATAGGTCTTGTGTACTCTACAATTCAGGGCTGTATGCAAAAAACTATTTGATTTGTTTGAATTTGCGGCTATTATCGTTTGCCATAGAAAAAAATCTACAGACACACAGACAGACACACACACACACACACACACACAAACACTTTTTGAAAAATGACTTTTTTCCCGTTTTGAGTGTAGGACAATCAGAATCTGCAATAATCTCGAATACGATTTTTTTTTTGCCATCACCATACTTCCATTTCCTTAAGGAACATGGAAGTAACATACCCTTGATAAAAAAAGTTGCATGTAAACTACCCCTTCCCCTTAACCGATCTTCACCAAAAACAACAGGTCTTGAGAACTCTACAAATCAGGGTTGTATGCAAAAAATTATTTGATTCTGTTTGAATTTGCGACTTATCTTTTGCCATAGAAAATACCCTTGTTAAAACGTAAAACGTTGCAGGTAAACCACCCCTTTCCCTTTTCCTTACGTAGTTGATTCTGTTTGAATTTACGGCAGTTATCGTTAGTCATAGAAAAAATTACCATTGTTAAAACATAAAATGTTGCAGGTAATCTACCTTATTCCCTTAACCGATCTTCACCAAAAATAATAGGTCTTGAGAACTCTACAATTCAAGGCTGTATACAAATCATTATTTGATTCTGTTTGAATTTGCGGCTGTTATCGTTTGCCATAGAAAATACCCTTGTTAAAACATAACACGTTGCAGGTAAACTACCCCTTTCCCTTAACCGATCTTCACCAAAAACAATAGGTCTTGAGAACTCTACAATTCAAGGCTGTATGCAAAACATTATTTGATTCTGTTTGAATTTGCGGCTGTTATCGTTTGCCATACAAATACCCTTGTTAAAACATAAAACGCTGCAGGTAAACTAACCCTTTCCCTTAACCGACCTTCACAAAAAATAATAGGTCTTGAGAACTCTACAATTCAGGGCTGTATGCAAAACGTTATTTGATTCTGTTTGAATTTGCGGCTGTTATCTTTTGCCATAGAAAATACCCTTGTTAAAACGTAAAACGTTGCAGGTAAACCACCCCTTTCCCTTTCCCTTAAGTAGTTGATTCTGTTTGAATTTGCGGCTATTATCGTTTGCCATAGAAAAAAAATTAGCCTTGATTAAAAGAAAAAAGTTGCAGGTAAACTACACCTTTCCCTTAACCGATCTTCACCAAAAGCATCAGGTCTTGAGAACTCTACAATTCAGGGCTGTATGTAAAACATTATTTGATTCTGTTTGAATTTGCGGCTGTTATCGTTTGCCATAGAAAATACCCTTGTTAAAACATATAATGTTGGTGGTAAACTACCCCTTTCCCTTAACCGATCTTCTCCAAAAACAATAGGTCTTGAGAATTCTACAATTCAGGGTTGTATGCAAAACATTATTTGATTCTGTTTGAATTTGCGGCTGTTATCGTTTGCCATAGAAAAAAATCTACAGACAGACAGAGACACACACAAACACTTTTCGAAAAATGACTTTTTTCATGTTTTGAGTGTAGTACAATCAGAATCTGCAATAATCTCGAACACGATTTTTTTGCCATCACCGTACTTCCATTTCCTTAAGGAACATGGAAGTAAAAATTACCCTTGATAAAAAAAACGTTGCAGGTAAACTGCCCCTTTCCATTAACCGATCTTCACCAGAAACAATAGGTCTTGAGTACTCTACAATTGAGGGCTGTATGCAAAACATTATTTGATTCTGTTTGAATTTGCGGCTCAATCGTTTGCCATGGAAAATACCATAGTTAAAATATAAAACGTTGCAGGTAAACTACCCGCTTCCCTTAAATGATCTTAGATAAAATCAACAGACATTGAGTTCTGTATAATTTAAAAAGGTATGCAAAAGAGTAGTTGATTCTGTTTGAATTTATGGCAGTTATCGTTAGAAATAGAAAAAATTACCATTGTTAAAACATAAAATGTTGCTGGTAAACTACCCTATTCCCTTAACCGATCTTCACCAAAACAAGCAGGTGTTGAGAACTCTGCAATTCAGGGTTGTATGCTAAACATTATTTGATTCTGTTTGAACTTGCGGCTGTTATCGTTTTCCATAGAAAAACATCGGTATGGAGAACCATACATGACTTCCATGTTCTAAGATTTACATTTAAAATCATTTTCGAAATGAAATATTTCTATAGAAACTACTTCTTTCTATTTACTGCTTCAGCCTTAACCACAGTACTGTGGTGACTTACGTATACCACCTCACGCTATCGCACTAGATTTTCACTGATGATGGAAGTCGATGGCATTGCCGAAACTTCTGGGTTTGCCAAAAACATTGGTCTACGGCCAAACAGGACGTGAGTGAATTTTAACAACAAACTATTTCTTTGTTGCCGATAACGTAGTACATATATAAAAAATTATCCCCTCCCCCTTCTACTATAATTTTCATTTATAGAAATTTACCCCCACCCCGTTCAACTAGCCTCTCCATTTATAGATATTTCATCTACGTTTCTACAGTGGATCATTAAGATATTCTTATCAGGATACTTTATTTATCAAATTAAGTACTTTACTCTTGTTACAACAAAAAATATTTCTGGTAAACTACCCTTTTCCCCTAACCGATCTTCACCAAAATCAACAGGCTTTGAGTTCTCTACAATGTAGGGAAGAAAGCAAAACATTATTTGATTATGTTTGAATTTACGGCAGTTATCGTTCGTCATAGAAAAAATTACCTTTGTTATCACATAAACGTTGCAGGTAAACTACACCTTTCTCTTGCCTGATCTTCACCAAAATGAATAAGTCTTGAGTCCTCTACAATTCAGGGATCCATACAAAACATTAGTTGATTCTGTTTGAATGTGCGGCAGTTATCGTTCGTCATAGAAACAATTACTCTGGTTAAAACATGAAAAGTGGCTGGTAAACTACCCCTTTCCCTTAACCGATCTTCACCAAAATCTACAGGCCTTGAGTTCTCTACAATGTAGGGAAGTATGCAAAACATTATTTGATTCTCTTTGAATTTACGGCAGTTATCGTTCGTCATAAAAAAATTACCCTTGGTAAAACATAAAATGGTGCTGGTAAACTACCCCTTTCCCCTAACCGATCTTCAACAAAATCAACAGACCTTGAATACTCTATTGTTCAAAAAGGTATGCAAAAAAGTAGTTGTAATCTGTTTGAATTTACGGCAGTTATCGTTCGTCAAAGAAAAAATTACCCTTGTTAAAACATAAAATGTTACAGGTAAACTAACCCTTTCCCTTAACCGATCTTCACCAACACCAACAGGTCTTGAGAACTCTACAATTCAGGACTTTATGCAAAACATTATATGATTCTGTTTCAAGTTGCGGCTGTTATCGTTTGCCATAGAAAAAACGTGGAAGTAAAAATTGCCCTTGTTAAAACATAAAACGTTGCTGGTAAACCACCCTTTTCCCTTAACCGATCTTCACCAAAATCAACAGGCCTTCAGTCTTTTGTAATTAATGAACGTATGCAAAACATTATTTGATTCTGAGTGAAAGTGTGGCAGTTATCGGTCGTCATAGAAACAATTACTCTTGTTAAAACATGAAAAGTAGCAGGTAAACTTCCCCTTTCCCTTAACCGATCTTCACCAAAAACAATAGGTCTTGAGTACTCTACAAATCAGGGCTGTATGCAAAAAATTATTTGATTCTGTTTGAATTTGCGGCTGTTATCGTTTGCCATAGAAAAAAAATCTACAGACAGACAGAGACACACACAAACACTTTTCGAAAAATGACTTTTTTCATGTTTTGAGTGTAGTACAATCAGAATCTGCAATAATCTCGAACACGATTTTTTTGCCATCACCGTACTTCCATTTCCTTAAGGAACATGGAAGTAAAAATTACCCTTGATAAAAAAACGTTGCATTTAAACTACCCCTTTCTCTTAACCGATCTTCACCAAAAACAGTAGGTCTTGAGAACTCTACAATTCAGGTCTGTATGCAAAATATTATTTGATTCTGTTTGAATTTGCGGCTCTTATCGTTTGCCATGGAAAATACCATAGTTAAAATATAAAACGTTGCAGGTAAACTACCCCTTTCCCTTAAAAGATCTTAGACAAAATCAACAGACATTGAGTTCTGTATAATTTAAAAAGGTATGCAAAAGAGTAGTTGATTCTGTTTGAATGTACGGTTGTTATCGTTAGTCATAGAAAAAATTACCATTGTTAAAACATAAAATGTTGCAGGTAAACTACCCTATTCCCTTAACCGATCTTCATCAAAACAAGCAGGTCTTGAGAACTCTACAATTCAGGGCTGTATGCTAAACATTATTTGATTCTGTTTGAATTTGCGGCTATTCTCGTTTGCCATAGAAAAATATCGGTATGAGAACCATACATGACTTCCATGTTCTAAGATGTACATTTAAAATCATTTTCAAAATGAAATATTTCCATAGAAACTACTTCTTTCTATTTACTGCTTCAGCCTTAACCACAGTACTGTGGTGACTAACGTATACCACCTCACGTTATCGCACTAGATTTTCACTGATGATGGAAGTCGATGGCACTGCCGAAACTTCTGGGTTTGCCAAAATCATTGGTCTACGGCCAAACCGGACGTGAATGAATTTTAACAACAAACTACTTCTTTGTTGCCGATAACGTAGTACATATATAAAAAATTTTCCCCTCCCCCTTCAACTATAATTTTCATTTATAGAAAATTAACCCCACCCCGTTCAACTAGCCTCTTCATTTATAGATATTTCATCTACGTTTCTACAGTGGATCATTAAGATATTCTTATCAGGATACTTTATTTATCAAATGAAGTACTTTACTCTTGTTACAACAAAAAATATTTCTGGTAAACTACCCTTTTCCCCTAACCGATCTTCACCAAAATCAACAGGCTTTGAGTTCTCTACAATGTAGGGAAGAAAGCAAAACATTATTTGATTATGTTTGAATTTACGGCAGTTATCGTTCGTCATAGAAAAAATTACCTTTGTTATCACATAAAACGTTGCAGGTAAACTACACCTTTCTCTTGCCTGATCTTCACCAAAATGGATAGATCCTGAGTACTCTACAAATCACGGCTGTATGCAAAAAATTATTTGAATCTGTTTGAATTTGCGGCTGTTATCGTTTGCCATAGAAAATACCCTTTTAAAACATAAAACGTTGCCGGTAAACTACCCCTTTCCCTTAACCGATCTTCACCAAAAACAATAGGTCTTGAGTACTCTACAACAGGGCTGCATGGAAAAAATTATTTGATTCTGTTTGAATTTGCGGCTGTTATCGTTTGCCATAGAAAAAAAATTACCCTTGATAAAAAAAAAGTTGCTGGTAAACTTCCCCTTTCCCTTAACCGATCTTCACCAAAAACAATAGGTCTTGAGTACTCTACAAATTAGGGCTGTATGCAAAAAATGATTTGATTCTGTTTGAATTTGCGGCTGTTATCGTTTGCCATAGAAAAAAAATTATACACACACACACACACACACACTTTTCAAAAAATGACTTTTTTTAATGTTTTGAGTGTAGTACAATCAGAATCTGCAATAATCTCGAACCAGATTCTTTTTTACCATCACCATACTTCCATTTCCTTAAGGAACATGGAAGTAAAATTACCCTTGATAAAAGAACGTTGCAGGTAAACTACCCCTTTCCCTTAACCGATCTTCTCCAAAAACAATAGGTCTTGAGAACTCTACAATTCAGGGTTGTATGCAAAACATTATTTGATTCTGTTTGAATTTGCGGCTGTTATCGTTTGCCATAGAAAATAATTACCCTTGATTAAAAAAAAAACGTTGCTGGTAAACTACCCCTTTCCCTTAAGATTTAATTTCTATAAGATTTATATTTAAAATCATATTCGACATGAAATATTTCCATAGAAACTACTTCTTTCTACTTATTGCTTCAGCCTTAACCACAGTACTGTGGTCACTAATGTATACCACCTCACGTTTTCACACTCGATTTTCACTGATGATGGCAGTCGATGGAATGCCGAAAAGTCTGGTTTTGCAGAAAACATTGGACTACGGCTAAACAGCCTGGGACGGAATTTTAACAAAGAACTACTTCTTTGTTGGCGATAACGTATTACACATGTAAAAAATTCTCCCCTACCCCTACAACTATAATTATCATTAATAGAAAATTACCCCCACCCCGTTCGCCTGACCTCTTCATTTATAGATATTTCACCTACATTTCTACAGTGGATTATTATGAGCTTCTTATCAGGATACTTTATTTATAAAAATTAAGTACTTTACTCTTGTTAAAACATAAAACGTTGCAGGTAAACTACCCCTTTCTCTAAACCGATCTTCACCAAAATCAATAGACCTTCAGTCCTCTACAATGCAGGGATGCATGCAAAAAAATATTTGATTCTGTTTGAATGTGCAGCAGTTATCGTTCGTCATGAAAACATTTCTCTTGTTACAACTTAAAATGTTGCAGGTAAACTAATCCTTTCCCTTAACCGATCTTCACCAAAAACAATAGGTCTTGAGAACTCTACAATTGAGGGCTGTATGGAAAAATTATTTGATTCTGTTTGAATTTGCGGCTGTTATTGTTTGCCGTAGAAAAAATTACCCTTGATAAAAAAAAAACCATTGCAGGTAAACTATCCCTTTCCCTTTACCGATCTTCACCAAAAACAATAGGTCTTGAGTACTCTACAAGTTTAATGGGTGTATGCAAAAAATTATTTGATTCTGTTTGAATTTGCGACTGTTATCGTTTGCCATAGAAAAAAAATCTACACACACACACACGCACACACTTTTCGAAAAATGACTTTTTTCATATTTTGAGTAGTACAATCAGAATCTGCAATAATCTCGAACACGATTTTTTTTGTCATCACCATACTTCCATTTCCTTAAGGAACATGGAAGTAAAAGAAGTGGATCAAATGTATCCGTTGTGATAATTTTATGGTTACTGACAATACGTAAGTTTGTATAAAACATTTTGAAGACAGATTTATTATGAAAACAGATTTGTTTCCCATTGGCAGTGGTGAATCAGTCTCCATTCCGAGGATTCCAAAGCTCACCGAAGATGCCTTTCCCCTCCCCTATGCTCCCGTCGCTTCCCCTTTTACAGTGCTGCCTGTGGCCCGTGCCAAGTGCATGTAAACAAACAAGCTGTAGCCTATCTGATTGTTGCTTTGTCTAAAATCTCTTGTCTTTGAGGGAGAAAATCCCTAAGCAGTGTTTTTTTGTTGTCATTTTATATGTGTAAACGCTTGCCACGTTCCACCTGGAAAACCGTAAATTTCGGTCTTGAAAACATGGAAAAGACATGGAATTTTGACCACAGGTTTTTGTGGCTACCCTGATTAACTATGTAGTTTGTTTTCCAAATATGTATTAACAACTTCATAAATAGCTATTAAAATCTGTCATTGTGTCTTGTGTAAATAGGCATTGACTGTACCCCTTAGTTATACTATGGCCACTGAGGATGCAATGTATAAAATGAATTGTATAAACTAGCAAATGTGTTATTATGTTTCTTGGAAACACTTAATGTAACAAACCAGTATGAGAGTGAATGTAAATGTACATGCATATCATACACTCAGTATTTGTGTAATAACCTGTTTATTTTGTTTGGTGCTTGTTTAATCAGCTTAACACATGGCTTCATGACAGATACCAAAAGAGTATCGGCGACATCATTGTATTTTGAATCAATGCCATACCGATTAGATCCAGTATCTGGATTGATAGATTATGACAAGTTGCAAGAAACAGCATCATTATTTAGACCACGACTTATTATTGCTGGAACATCAGCGTATTCACGGCTTCTAGATTATAAAAGGTTTAGACAGGTGAGTATACGCAGTAAAGACAAATTTAACATTCTGATCTTTTATTATATTTTAAATGTATCTGTGTTTGTTTAAATTCATTTATGTTGCAATGTTGCCTCCATTTGTGTCTGAACTAAAGGAGCTCATATGGAAATATTCACATCATGTAAAAGACTAGCCTGCTTAAATCTAAAACCAAATGTATAGTGCGACAGTACAGATAAGTGCTGTACTGAGCATTGAATAAAAAAATTTAAATATACATAATAAATTGTAAAATAATTAATAATGTATTAGAAGTAAGCATGTCAGGGATTGCAAGCTTGGCTCAGACAAAAATATGGACAGGTGTTTCGACCTGAATCGACTTGTACACACACACAGATGTAACTGAAAGTGTGTACAACAGTATTTTGCATGTGTGTGTGACGCAGGTCTATGCAGGTGAGTTTGCCACCCCAATATGAATAATTGTGTAATTACTGTTTTTCCGTAATTATTCATAAACTATAAATAAGGAGTAAAATCCAAAGACACAATAAAATGTAATAAAATTAACTACATACTCTGTACGAAAACCACGTGAAAGGGACACACCGTACGAGTGTAGTGGAGAAATAACTGTGTACAGATTGCAAGGGTTAAGTTACAAAAGTCCAGTGAACATGTGTAGTGAAAATAGTTATAAGATGGGTATAAGAGTATGCTCACAGGACTCTGCAGTTCGCAGAAATATAAGAAATAGCAAAATTGACGAGGAGTGGGGGAACAAAACCCAGAGACAATTTCAGACATGTCGATTTCGTACAACTACAGGTGTTAACCAAGACATGGGTATAAATAGGACACACACGCTACAGTTGTATCTTTTTTGATCACCCACAGTTGCACCGGGAGCTTCTGCCCGTCCGCACAAAATATTTATTTTTTGTAAATAGTTTCATTCTTCCAGTTACATACAACTATGTAACTAAGTTGTAAATACAATCACTTTTAAATAGTAACGGAATTACACGAGAAGAAAATCTATATAAGATGATCAACTGACATCCGAAACAGCACGAGAAGAAGTAAAATGAAATTCCGGAGAGCGAGAGAGCTGACGACTTAGTTCCAGAGAGCGAGACGACGCTGGAGTCTAGAGGTGACTACGCTGGACAAGAGGAACGATGCTGGAGTCTAGAGGCGACTGCGCTGGACAAGAGGAACATTACGGAAGTCTGGAAACGACGCTGGACAAGAGGAATTGATGCTGGAGTTCGAGACGAGGACGATTACAGATGGATCGATTGCGATTGAGTATGATTGACAACAATAAGGTGATAAACAACTTATTTATCTCTTAATCGAACAATTAACTCAAAGACAATTAAAGACATTCTTATTTTACTTTAAAGTTAAGAGCCAATGTTTCTTGTAAATATAGAGTTAAATTGGTAGATATTATTGAAGTATGATTAACGTAAACAAGAGCTCAAATTAGTATTGAAATGAAAAGAATGCAAAGCATTTAAGTAAAAATTAGAGTTTTATAAATCAGTACTGAAAAAGAAAGATAAATTCAGTAGCTATTGATATTTTGAATTTCGGTACGATATCTAAAAAAAGATATGTAAGCATTGATAGTTAGAAGCACACCAATTGACTGAGTAGTCAGGAAATGATATTTTAATAAAGTAATTATTAGAATAGAATATTTAGTCAGTAAGGATGTATACAGCGTAAGCCTTACAGCGTAGTAACAATGCAATAATGAATGTTTTAAGTCGAATCAAGTGCCTTGCGCACAATTTTATTATTACTAAATAAATTTGAAATACCATTACAAGTTACATAGAGTTATTATTACAGATACACCTGAACCCCAAATACACATACACGCCATTATAGGAATGTTATATAAAGTGTATGAGTTAAATTAATGTACAGATTAAATTACACAAAGAAAGTTTTTGTCACATTTTGGCGTCCCAAAGAACGCAGGACTCCACAAATTTAAATTGCATTAAATTTGGTAAATTATATATGTATTGTTATAATAGTTAATATATTTATTATTTGTTTAAAGAAAGTTCTATTGTTTAACCATTTTAATATATATAAGCACAAAGCTGCTATTGCAAAAAATTCTTGTTATAGACAAAATAACATTTTAGTGGTACCAAGAAAATAAACATGTTGTTCTTTTGTAAAAGCATTTATTCTAGTAAGTAAATTATTTTAAGAATTTAATTTTTATTAGCTGTACTTTCAACTATGGTATCCGTTGTTATCCCTGATTTAGTCAGCCACCTCTACCCTCAGTTGTGTTCTTTCACTATGTGAACTCTAACAGGAAGCCTTGTTAAAGTGTTAGGAAATGTTGTGACATATGCTTACATCTGTGTCTCCATGAGTTTAATTGCCGAGTGGTTGTTGCAGGCATTGTCAGTGAAGTGATGCTTGGCACACAATTTTGTATGGATTTGTAATGAATTTAATAAGAGATAATATCCCGAGAGTTGCTCAAGAGAATATAAAGTTTTGCACGGCCGAAATGGTAGAAGAGGCCTATCACTAAGCAAGTAAATGTGGCTGAAAAAGGAGCCAACATGGGTAGTGAAGAGGAACCTTTATTGTTGTATGTAGAAATGGGAGGAGAACAGGACGGTGAAGTATTAAATTGTATGGAAACCGAAAGGTCGATTGAAAAGTCAGTAATAGCCTTTGTGGAGAAGCAGCTGGAGAGGAAAAATTGGCTGCAACAAAGCAAAATGTAGATGTGACTGTAGCAAAAAAAAAAAAAATTGTGGACGTCTCATAAGAGGAGAGGTAGCTCTGACTCATAAATGTTTAAGCTGTGCAATGATTATGCATTTAAAATTTTTTTCCATGCCAGTATTATTCTGATCAGCAAGAGTGCTCTACTTTGTGACATACTCATTTCTAACATGACAGAGTTGTTACCCAATTGTTTTAACTCCAACTTGATGGTTATAGTATCCCTTACAATCTAATTTGTACTTAATTAAAAACCAGCCCATCAGGGGAGAATTTTATCATACGGCTTGTAAATTCTATAACAACAAAATCAGAGTTATCTTTTATGAGGTCCTTTTTAAAAGAGAAATGTAAAAACACTTATAATAGTATTTGTAACTCTATATAGGGGAGAATATATTTATCTGTGAGACCTAAGCTTTGAATTTTTTTCTGAAGAATTTGTCACTTTTTTTTGTAAATACACTCTCGCTTTGTCACAGAGTTTGAAGTGACTCAGCATCGTTTGTTAATCTCTTTATTTATGTATACTTGCCTATGACAGTCTGCTTCAATGGTAACAAGATACATACTACAAATGGTGTTCCTCCATACACACATTTGATTTCCTCTAAAAACTTTCTACTAACTTTTCTCAACAGTCGCCTAAAACATCAGAATCCAAATGCTTACAGTTTTCCTTTTTTGGTGCCCTTATTTTCAAGCTTCTATAAAATATTGTACTTTGTGCACTCAACATTAAAACATTGATTTCAATTTAAAACTAGATATTAATTTGATATTAATATTTATTTTGGAAGACCGCTCTTGTAGCCGCTAGAAGACACTATTCTTTTCTTGACATTCTCCTAGTACGGTATATAAGGATTAATGTAAAAACATATTGTGGTATTTTTGTGAAAGATAACAAAGGGTTACCGTCTGTGTATGTAATAGAAGCAACAAAGGCATTTCGATCAGCGTTTCTTGTTAAACCCCCTCTCTCTCATAGGTTAACAGCCCACAGACTGTTTGGCAGCTGTTTTTTCAGCCTTCCCCTTCACTGCGCAGTATGTGTAACTGTTTGTGTTATGTATTCCAGTCAAGCCCTTCCTCTGTAATTTTCAGCCTTCCCCTTCACTGTGCAGTATGTGTAAACTGTTTGCATTATGTATTCCAGTCAAGCCCTTCCTCTGTAATTTTCAGCCTTCCCCTTCACTGCACAGTATGTGTAACTGTTTGCATTATGTATTACAGACAAGCCCTTCCTCTGTAGTTTTCAGCCTTCCCCTTCACTGCACAGTATGTGTGACTGTTTGCGTTATGTATTCCAGGCAAGACCTTCCTCTTTAATTTCTCTTTCAGTTATTCTATAAAGTCATTATACTGAAGTATGCATCCAGTTAGCTGGTCTCTTCTCCTTTCCAAATACTTTAAGAAGCTTCTATTCTCATTAGCTTGTGAAAAAGCCTTATTCTTCTTAACATTTCTGTTCAGCCTACCTTGAAAATTCTTATATAGCACCGCACATCCAAAGCTACAAGTATTTGTCTGTCTTCCTCTCCTATTGTCCACAATTCACTTCCATATAAAGCAAAGCTCAAAACATAAATCTCCAGCAAATTCTTTCCCACCTTTAAACTGATATTCATTGAGTGAACAGATTTCTTCCTCTTATTGAATGCGTTCTTGGTGTGCCTGATTGTACTTAACACCTTCATAATGCTCTGCTCATCATTGGCACTTCATAAATAATTAAAGTATCGCTTCATAAATAATCATTTTGCTTTAGTCCTGTTTTCTTCATTCCTACTGGAGACTAGTATTTTGGCATTTTTTAAAGCTTTATTTTGTACTTCTCTTTCATTTCTTTATCTGTTATGGTAAAGAATTCTTGAAGATCTGCTTGACTCTCAGCGCTCACAGTTACATCATAGTGAACCTTACCATATGTACACATTCTCCATGAAATTTGATCCCAACTTGTAACTTTTCTTTACTTACCCACTTTTAATTTCACTTTTGTTTATTAAAATTAACTGTGTATGCGGCTACTTTGAGACACCATCTTTAAGTATTGCCAACTATAACAAAAAAATTGTTACTTACCAGGGTCCGGTTAGACGAATGGGAGAACAGAATGGATTATTTAAAGAAGAACAGATTGATTCTTTCCATACACTTATTGTTTTCTTTTATTTTTCTTCTCTCATTTCTACATAAATTCACTTTCTTTGTTAGAAACAATTTACGTTTCTTTTATTATCATCGTAAACCCAAAGTACGTTTTCTCCCTACCTTACATCTATTATGCTTTAAGCAATACAACAAGACATTGATTGTATTGTTGGTTATACCCAACTTTCAAATTAGAAAAGGAAAACAAATTTAGAAAGTTTATGAATGTATTATATCAACTTAAATCTATTTAACGCAAACCAGTGCTTATTCTGTAATCTTTCATTCACACACATATACGCTTTCATAACTTACATATTTTTTAAAACCCCCTTTGTGAGCTCACTATCTTTTGAATTATACATATATATTTTAAGCTGTCATCCCTTTTCTTTTAATTTTGAGTGTTTTAATTTTGAAAATTTCTTTATTTCATTTTCTCCAAGAGTCTACTTATCTGACGATGTCCAGAAGATATCATCTTGCCACACACGCACTGTAAAGATTATTCCACCTGCGTTTTACTGAGCTAACGGTTTTCTAGAAAACAACTAACTGTTAAGTTTTTTCTAATAACGGTTTAACTTGTGATACTTTACATTTTTGTACAGGCGCTACGGAACTTTCGTAGTTTCGGGTTATACGAAATGGGCGAGCACCCGGCCCGCGTCCGCCGTCGCTAGATGGTAGTTGACGACTGCCTTTGTTATATTCAGCGCAGAACTCTGTCGACGCTGCGTACATGCCGTACATTCCTGTGACGTCAGTTGGGTTTGGCTGATGACATCTTATGTTGCATTGTTTAATATACAAAGTTCACAGTTCATGTCGCTAAAAATAGCTCTCTCCTGCGTTCGGCTGACGACCTTGACACTAATACGTTTACATTGCACACTATGTTTATTATTCCCAAGTAAAATTTACAGTTTCCATTTATTTATGTTTATATTTCCCCAAAATATCCCTGGGTGGGTTACCCGTCCTGTTACAATACCCCCTCAATGAGAGGTTTTATGCCGAAGCGTAAAAACTCTCATTGACACTCACATACTTCCTAAAGGGATCAGTCTGGATGTGTCGCCACAACCCCCTTTTATTAAAATTCATGGGCAACTTACCCCTCTGGTCCAGAGACTTCGGCCGCACCTGAATGACCTTACTGGACTTCCCTCTCGAGATCCCAACACCGCAAGGCCAGACAGGCACTTGACGCCCCTGCTCTGACGCGCAGACCAGTACAGGACCGCCGCCACAGCATCACCAGACACTGAAACATTAAATCAAAATATCAAATAGTGGCCTTGTATAATACCATATCCCTAATTGATCTGGTCCCCTTTAGCTATGCGCTGGTTTTCTTAACTTCTAACATATACATGTATATATATATATATATATATCTTTTACCTAACATAAAACATTTCAACTTTTACTATCAACGTTCTGTATGCTCTTGTCAATTCTTATTCCAAAATTCAAAATATTTCCCTGATTCCAATCAGAATTTAAATAACCATTTCCCATTACAACATTACAGATATCTGTCATTTCCAAAATTACATCTCAAAATAATTAAATTCATTATTAAAATTCATTATTAAATAAAAACACATCTAAATCAGCTACATAATAACAAATTATTTACTTAAAATTGTTAAGCATCTTCATAATACTCCTCAAATCAACCTAAAAATCATTTAATTATATCATAAAATCAATTACACATTCTATATTATCAACATAATTCCCTTTAACCGGTTCATTTTATCCCATTTACAGTGTTGCGTCTTAGAAGCTCTTGAATAATCTTGAGTTGTTCTTAGGAACGCTATTGGAGTTAGCTGGTCGAGATGAAATAATTGAGTGGACTGTATAATGTTTCTAGAAATATTATTTATTGAGTTTAAGAGACATATTTGATTGCTGAAGCGTGCAGATTTTAACACGGCATAAGTGCTGGAGAATTAAATAGAAATAAAATGTTGGCGTGCATTACAACACGTAAGCCGAAATCGTCTTGGTAAATTGTAGCATGGTGAGCATGCTGTTAGTATTAAATATTGAAAAAAGAAACTTTAAGTAGCCGCGGCGGCGAATGAATACGAGTGGCCTGCTCGGAGCCTGGAGAAGAACTGATTTAAATTTGACTGCAGTCAGCCTGTCTGAAGCCCGGCTGCAGATAACACAGAAAAAACGTGACGTCATCTACACGCTCCGCAATGTAGTATTCAGAATACAAAGTACACATAGGTTCAAAGTTTGACCATACTGCCCACACAGAATCGGGGCGATTTTGCAACTTAAATTAATTGTGTGAATAAATCCATTACAAATTATTATCAAATGTTATATACAAAGACAATACACAATATACTTGAAAGCCTTATACATTAAATTGACCCTTTGTTTAAAGTAAATCATCTCTGACATAAAAATTTGTAAATAACAAAATTCATTAAGCTATCAGGCAAAACTCAAAAGCAAAACAAAACAATTCTGTGCTAGAAAATGTACAAAATAAAAACTCATGATAAAAACAAAGCCTTTACATAACTAAACATGGTCTCTCTTGAAGCATGAACATATGGACATTAAGTACATATATTTAATTTTTAACAAAACGTAAGTGACAACCCTTAATTTATATGAAAGAAAACATCCTCAACACTGATTCAATATAGTAATACAAATAATAAAGACATAATAATGTACATGTGTAGTATTAGTATCTTGATATCAAAGTTCAATAGTACATGGTGATATGGTAGACATATCCAATTGATGTAAAAATGCATAACATGAGTGTATGAGTATGCATAATACATAAGGATTGACATAATAGTTAATAGTACATAATAGTATAATAAAGATCACAAAATTCAATAATATGTAACAATTAACAATACAATGACAAGACATAATAATTTACATGCATGATATTGGAATAACAATCCCTAAAAAATCCAAAAATACACAACCATAGAGCAAATACAATAGTGAAAAAAAAACATAATAATCGATACAGTAATATTATAATAACAATTGCCAAAAAATTCAAAGATATAATAATGACATGATAATGATACACAGGAATAAAATAATAAAAACTTCATAATAATATAATACAAACAACAAATAGAAAGCATGATAAATGTTACAATGATGCATGTCGCATGAATGCATGCAATTAGTCGGAGTCCACTGGAAGTGGACATAATTTATGGATGGGTCGACGTAGAATTCCATGTGAGGTGCGAACGTCCACGACGCGCACTGTTGAGTCCTGACCCGAATAAACATTCGTGACTACCCCGCGTTTCCACTGAAGGGGGGGAATTGTCATCTAGAATAAGGACGAGTTGTCCGGGAGTCAAATTTTTTGACGTAATGTGCCATTTGTTGTGCTGTTGCAACTGGTGCAAGTAATCCTTTGACCACCTGTTCCAAATGGATTGGGTGAATCTTTGGAGCAGTTGCCATCTGCCCAAACGAGTAATATTGATTTGGGAATAGTCAGGTTCCGGTAGTGCAGTGAGCGGAGAACCAACCAGGAAATGAGCTGGAGTTAAAGGTTCGGGGTGCCTAGAGTCATTGGATATGGCGAACAAAGGGCGTGAGTTAAGGCAAGCCTCTATCTGAGTTAAAATGGTTTAATACTCCTCGAAAGTAAGAATGGTTCCGCCTACCACGCGTCACAAATGAAACTTCACACTCTTGACTCCGCTTTCCCGCAGGCCGCTGAAATGTGGTGCTGAGGGAGGAATAAAGGACCAATTAATGCCTTGGGCATTGGTAAAATCCTGGACGGACTGCTCAAAACTCTTAGACTGCAAAAGTTTATGTAAATCATGAAGTGTGCTACTTGCACGGCAAAAATTTGTTCCATTGTTGGAAAATATCTGATCAGGGATACCTCTATGCGCAATAAACCGTTTTAAGGCTGCTATAAAGGCGTCTGATGTCAGATCTGAGACTAGTTCCAGGTGAATGGCCTAAGTGCTCATGCATATAAATAAAGCAATATAAGGCTTGGAAGTTGATTTTGAACGTTGCCCGCCATGACATACAAATATCGGACCGGCATAGTCGACTGCTGATTGGGAATATGGCTTACCAGGCGTAACGCTGGAGAGGGGTAATTGTCCTAATAATTGGTTTGCGCCCCTAGCACAGAATCTAAAACAGGTGATACATTTATGTATTACAGAATGTATATAAGATTTGTCATTAAGTATCCAATATTTCCGTCGTAAAGAGAACTGAGTCAATTGTACACCAGCGTGTAATAAACGAAGGGGCTCGCTTTGTATAATTAATTTGCTGAGATGAGAGTGTGGGTGTAGTATGATTTGGTGTTTGCTCTCGTAATTGAGCTGAGAGTGCTGAAGGTGTCCCCCAACGCGTAGTATTCCTGACTTGTCCAGAAAGGGGTGAAGAGAAAGAATTTTACTGTTATTAGGGATGCAGCGTTGTTCCTCAAGGTTAATTTCGACGCCAAAGTGCGACTTCTGGGACTGGCGAATAAAAACCAAAAGTGTACCATGTAACTCGTGGGAGGTTAAAAAATAAGTGTTCCTATCCTCTGTGGAAAGCCTAGAGTTCCGAGTGAATCGACAGCAGTACGAAAACACGCGAAGGAGTTTTAGAGAGCGATGAATAGTTCTCAAAATAATTAGATGTGGATAATGCGACAATCATTGAGGTTTGGGCCTGTTTCCATTGTTCCTGCTCAAACTTGGGATGAGTGCAGGGAGAATGGGCATCGAAGGCACAGATAGGCTATGAAGATGACTTGTGGGATAACCAAGATGGACCATGCCACCATTGTGGGTGACTGTGTAAAATCCGAGGGAGACAACCACGCGATAAAATGTCGGCAGGGTTGTCGAGTGACGATACGTGATGCCAGGTACCACTTGTAGTGAGACGCTGTATCTCAGCAACACGGTTGGCGACGAATACCTTCCATCTGGAAGATTGTTGGTGGATCCAGTGTAAGGCTATACAAATTGAGTCCGAGTAAAAATACAATTCGTCAAATTTGTAATTCACGGCGTCTATAACCTTGGAAGCTAACTGAACCAACAATAGACAGGCACAGAGTTCAAGTCTGGGTAGTGTTATCTGTTTCAATGGAGCGACTCTAGATTTAGAACATAACAGGTTTGATGAGATGGCAGGGTTTGAATAGACCGTACGCATGTAAATGCTGAGACAATTGAATTTATTTCAATTAATAAAATATTAAAATATATTAAATTTATGCAAACTTCGTTTTCATCTTACCTTCGGGCTCTCTTCCATGGTCCTACAGACGAAACCAGCTCCATAAAGGATTATCTGGGTTTGAGTTACGAAAGAATTACGCTAACACAAATTTTTCGGATTCTAAATTAGCTTTTTTTTATTAAACTGAATTATTTCCTTTCACTTTACCTTGACACTACCATTTGAATAAAAAAACAAGAATACATGGATATTTAATCATTCAATAGAAACTTAACAATAGCGTTATTTTTGTAACCAGCACTTTGCGACACTCTCTCTCTCATACTCTTTTAACTCCCCTACTGAGATCTCATTAATAAAATATTTTAACTTGGGAAATATTAAATTGTATTTAAACTTTGATTAAATTTTTTTTTTTTTTTTTTTAATCAATGAATTGTGTTCAGTACAGTTACCCATCCGCTGCGTGTTCATGTGGTTAGTCGTACAACCTCGTGTTCGCCGCTTTCTTCATTCTAACGCACTCCCGCAACTGTTTATATTGAGTTTATTATGTCTTTGATTAACTTTCACTCATTACTTTGATTGAAAATCTATGCACATTGTAACATATATATATATATATATATATATATATATATCTATTTTTTTATATAGTCGGCCGACTTTAGTTTGCTCGAGCACTTAGGTGTTGACCGCGCGGTCAGAGTTACAGTTGAACTAACTCTTAAACTGGCGTTAGGGCAGTGATTCACGAGGGTGAGTCTGGTCATGTGATCACCAGTCTGCGCTCCAATTGGTTCTTTTAAAAGGTGCTATAATCTGGACAGCGAGTTTGGCAACATTTTACCGCCTGGTGAAATCTATGACGTGGCATCATTTTTTCCGTGATTCACGGCTGCCACAAACTGTATGTCGTTACGTAATGTGTCCGGCCTGTCCGAGTCCAGAGACAAAACACAGACGTGTTGTTTTGTAATAACACTGCATGCGTGGGTTGATGAAATCGAGGTTCCACACAGGTGAACACTGACTACATTGGGATTACAATTGATTTAAATTATTATTTTTTTCACCCAATTCTGTACCGTTACAATGCAACACGCGTAACCCTTAGCTGATGCGTCGGCAAAGCCATGGAACTGGAATGCAATGATTTGCGAATTGTTTAAACTCTTTACAGACCTTGAAATTTTAAAGTAAGTGTCTGAAACCAGCTGAGAATAAAGTTCTAACCACTGATTAGATAATGAATCTGATAAGGGTTCATCCCAACTTGTACCCGTTAATCACAATCGCTGCATAAAATGCTTACACCAGAATGTAACGGCCAATGAGTCCCAAAGGGTCGTAAATTCCTGCGATGACCGATAATACACCTCTCTTGTTGACCACCTCGGCATTGACATGTCTCTGGACACTTGTGACGTCTCCCTTGTTAAGACATTACAAAAGTCGGGAACCAGTTCAATTTGTTACCTGTTAATTAAACTAGCTGCCGTTGTTAGTATACCTTACTTACTAACAAATTATAACACATTATTAGTTAGGAATTAGACAAGGATTGCATAAATTTATTCACTCGCTGGGTGTTAGCAAAAACATCTCTTTATTATTATATTTATATCTCATAGTTTACTTTACTCTTAAAGAAGTACTCTAATAAATTCTGCATTTAATATTTTGAAAAATTTTTTCTTCTTATTCTTTTTATCTCAAAAGCATTCAGCTAGATATTGTTTTAAGTACCACGGATCCGGGTCTCAACTTTGTTATGTTTTAATTTATCACAACTTTAACCAAATTATTTGAAGAATAATTTTGGGTGTAAATTTTAGAATTACCTTACATCTAAACATCGTAATGTTATTGCTACTTCATTACAGAGATTACAAATATATATATATATATATATATATTAATTTTTAAATTGTCAAAAGCTCTTTACTGTTCTTTTGTTACTTCTCTTGTTGAAACAAATTTTTACAAATGTTATGAGTTGATATCACCTGAATATAACATGAGTTTGCTGTGGGGTCCGTGATGGTCATCTCCAGTCGTCTTCTAGGGTGTGATACACTGTTCCTCTTGATGCTCCATTAGGTTGATGGTCTCCGAAAGGTAGTCTCGTTCTAGACGATTGGATATTGGTACTAGAAGTTCATGCGGTTGTTGTTGTTTTCTTCTTCTGGAGTCGGTTGTTCACATTTTACATTTTAATTACAGTTCTTGTTTTAGCATCACTAAAATCTGGTAAGGAACATATCTTACCACTTACAGTTTTTTTTTTTTTATATAACATTTTTCTTCACGCACTACATTATATATTTTTTTTATATTATTATTATTATTATTATTATGATTATTTCCACGCTACATTGGGCCAAATCGAAATCACTACAAACTTGATTGAATAGTTTTTAACGGTATACACCTACGTGTATAGTGATGACACAGTAGCGACATCCTTACATGTCGAAGTTTCTCCGGCGAATGTGGGCATTGTTTAGCGGCGAGGGGTCTGTAAGCTGGCGCGGTTTTACGCGCTGAGAAAATAGTTCGTTCTTTTAAGTAGTATTAATTATTCATTAATTAAATCGTAATACTTTATGTTACCTTTTGGTTATGAATTAGGAATTTCTTTATTTATTTAGCACGTCTTTTATTTAATTAACGGAATTATTATTTTTAGCTAAATAACACCGTGCTTTGCGTGTTGGTACGGGACAATTTGCACGTTGATGCAGGAATCTAGGTACAGGTAAGGGGTGGATAAGACTCTTACTTGTTATAAAAGCAAAATTTTCATTTGTGCTATTTAAACATTTTTTTAAATCGTCACATCCTCCTGCACCTAACGATGAAGATGGGGTGGTGGGGTAATAACAGAAATCTAATAAACACAATTACATTTGGGCACAGAACTTCATACTGAAATTTCTCTCTCTCAGATTACTTGTGTCCATCAATTGATTATCTTACAACTTATACAAAATATTTAAATTCTAATACATCTACTACACATAAAATACACAAAAACATAAATCTACCTTATTTTTAAGTCTTACATCTACTATCGGTTTTTTTGCTTGATTTCATCACTCGTTTTACGGAGTTATACTCATGAGTATGTTACTAATAATAATCACATATTGTAATAACAATCGAATTACTTTTAGTTTACTGCACTAGGGATTAGTTTTTTCTTTCTCATCAGCTGACTTCACATTCTTTATATTATTCTCGCAGGACATTAGCTAAGGTTGATCAGGCCTCGCTAGTATTCGTACGAGGGGTTTGAGTTTATACTCACTTACGATATAGGCTGTTGCAAAATCTTATCGTATTCCTGTATAAGTATATACAACATATTTTATTCTCAACACTTAAGTAGTATTCTCGGTTTACTATCTTTCTCGTAGTCGTGCTTTTTTATTTTGACACAAAAATAATTTTTTTATTTGAGACAGATGGCTTCTGCGAACGTAATTTTCTGTATTGGATTCATACAGTGCTACAGTATGGGGGTGATGAACTTATGAATTTTGTAGGGGCCACACCATCGGTATGATAGTTTGGAAGTGGTCCTATCAACGGCTTTACTCATAGGATGAGTTTTATACATTACTAAATCACCTACTTTATACTCTATATGCCTATTATTCAGCTCATGATATTTCCGCGATTTTTGTAAATTCGCTCTCAAATTTGCACGAGCTTCGTTCCATATTTTTCTTACTTTATTCGCATTTATGTCGCGGGGCAATAACTCATGGATTTTCCACTTCATGGTTAAAGGATGGTTGGGTTTATACTTGTACAGTAAATCAAATGGTGTTGATTTATGTCCTTCATGATACGCTGAGTTGAAAGCAAATTGTATCCATGATACATTTTGATCCCAGGTTGTCTGGTCTTTAGCGTGATAAGATATTAAGGCTGATTTTAAGTTACGCAAGTATCTTTCTGCTAGGTTTCCTTGCGGTCTGTACTCGGTCACTGTAATATGATTTATCCCTAATTTAAAACACATGTCATTAAATTCTTTCGATTTAAACTGAGGTCCATTGTCAGATATTAGGTGTAAGGGTGTACCATAATCTTTAAATAGTCTTTCTTCTAGAATTTTTATTGTCGTAGATGCTAAGGCACGTCTCATAGGATACATCCATACGAATTTAGTGAAGGAGTCCACACAAATTAATAGCATAGTATTTCCGGATTTAGAACGGGGATAAGGTCCAGAATAGTCTATGTATATCTTCGAGAAGGGGGTTGTGGGTATTTCTGAAATTAATTTTCCGACTTGACTGATTCTTGCTGGCTTGCTCAGGGCACAGATTTTGCATTCTTTCACGAACTTTGTTATTTCACTGTTCATGTTTTCCCAATGGTATTCCTCGCGAATACAATGTATAGTTTTCCTAATTCCCATATGAGCTCCAGTGGTCGATGAATGGTAGTATTCCATTAACATGGGTTTGATTATTTCCAGGGCGATTATTCTCAGTAATTTTCCGTTTGCCTTTTTAAAACAAAGTACTCGTTTACTCAAGGTATATTGGTCAGAATAATTTCCTTTCTCTATTTGTTCTATTATTTTGCACAACTTCGGATCTTGTTGTTGGTAATATGCTATATCCTTAAATGCAAGGGGAAGTTAGTAATTAGACGGGCAGTACGTCTTCAACCGGTGTCGAGTGCGCACTCACATCCGCGTACGTCGCTGTGTTTGTATAATATATACATAGATGTACTTTAGTGTCTCCTTTTAATGTTTTAACGAAGTCATAACTGACGGATTTTTTACTCTGATGATGGATTAAGTTTAATCCGAAACGCGTAAGAAGACAGAAACCAAGCGGTCACAGTGACGGATTAAGGTAAAATAATTTAATTATAGTAATTAGCGTATTAACGGTAGTGGTTTCAACATTGTCTTCGCCAGATCTAGTATTGGGTAGTTGGAACATGCGGGATAGAGTATCGGCTACTACATTTTGAGTACCACGAATATGTTGTACTTTGAACTTGTAGCAATTTATTCTTAACACCCATCTTCCGATACGACCTAACTGTTTTGGGTGGTTCAATAACCACGACAAAGCTTGATTGTCGGTTTCTAGTAGAAATTCCTTGTGTTCCAAAAATGGTTTGAATTTATCAAAGGCGAATACTACGGCTAAACATTCAAGTTCGTAGACTGAGAACTTCCTCTCTTGCTCGGTCAATGTACGGGAAGCATAGCTGATCGGGAGTCTAGTATTATTGATTTCCTGGTATATTACGGCTCCTAATGCTACACTAGAACTGTCGGTCTGTACAACAGATGGTTTACTGAAATCTGCTAACTGCAATACCGGTGGGGATATTATGCTTTCTTTAAGTGTTTCAAACGCGTCTTGGTGTCAAGTAGTCCACTCGAATTTCGTTCCTTTCTTTCTTAATGCATTCAGTGGGGCTGCTATATCCGCTAGGTGGGGTATGTACTTGTGAAAATAATTAATCATACCTAAAAATCGAGCTATACCTTTGGCGTCTCTCGGCGGTAAGAATTCTCGGATTGCACGTGTACGTTCGGGATCGATGCTAACCTTACCTTCGGCAGATACTATGTGACCTAAGAAGGAGAATTGTTTTACTGCGAAATTAACTTTACTCGGGTTTACCATTAGTCCAGCTTTCTTTAACCTGGATGATACTTCACGCAAGTGATCAATATGTTGATCCATTTACTCACTATATACTACTATATCGTCAAGATAGTGATATACAAATTTAAATTTAACGTCATGAAAAATTTTTTCTAACAGTCTGCCTTGTTTTTTTGTCTAACTTCCTTGTGATATACCGAATGGTACTCTAGTAAATTGATATAGATTAAATGGGACAGCAAAAGCAGTTAGATGTTTTGATTCCTCAGCTATTGGGATTTGGTGGAATGCTTGGTTGAGATCCATTATAGTGAAGATTTTCACTTTTGTAAAATAGTGAAAAGCGGTGTGAATGTCGGGCAGGGGTATTGATTCAAATTCTATACTCTTATTTAGCTGTCTATAATCCACGACTAGTCTATGTTTGTCAGTTCCTTTTGGTACTAGGAATGCAGGTGACGAGTATGGAGAAGTTGACGGTTCTATGACGTGTTGCTCAATGAGTTTGTTAATGTGGTTTCTCATTATTTCCATCTTGGGCGGCGATAATTTGTATGGGTGAAGGCGTATTACCTTGTTGTCACTAAGATTTATTTTATATTCGATTAAGTGGGTTAATCCTAACTTGGGTGTGGGTACTGCAGAAAATTCCCTTATTAACTTTTGAATTCTTTGTCGCTCATTTCCTTTTAAATGACTCAGACTAGATTGTTGATGCTCTAATTGAATAGTTGAGGTTTCACATTTAGCGTCGTTACTTAACTCGGAGTCGAACTGATATTTTCGAGTACAATCAAATCTGAAGAAATGTTGTTTTGCATATATATCAAGGATTAAGCCAGTTTTACTTATGAAATCAGCGCCTAGTATTAAGTTTTGTCCTAACACTTCAGCTACTAGTAACATACCAAGTAAAATTCTTTATTTTTAATTTCACCATAATACTGCGCGATATATTTAGGTTTTGTTTATTTTCGGTGGCACACTTTATGTTCACGTTTTGGCTACGTTTAATCAGATTATGATTAGCTAATACGGTGGCTAACTGTTGACTAATTATACTACGGGTAGATCCGGAATCAATTAAACCAAGGATATTCGTTGCTCCAAGGTCTATCTGTACGTAGGGTAGTTGGCAGATACTTGTTTTGCATGCACCAATAGAGTTGCACTTCTCAATAAATCTTGTTAAGTAAGGGTCTATGCGTTTAGTTCTATTTATTTTTACTCTATGATTATTATTGTTTTTACCTTTCCTTCTGGTGCTGGGGAAGACGTAGGATTTTTGTTCTTCCAGCTTCACACGTTTTTTTGACTGGTCGGTTTTCTGTTGGTAGCGCTTTTGTTTACAATTCTTGCTAATGTGTCCGGCCTTTCCACAGTTATAACATCTTCTTTTCTCATTGACTTCACTCGCATGTTGTCGGGGTTGTGGTCTAGAGTATGAAATATGGGGGTAGCTTTGGGTTTTTGATGTACTTACGAATCGCTTATCGCGGTAGGTTCGGATATCAGTTCCAATTGGTAGGGGTTGGAATGAATCTCTGCGTTGAGTCTGGGACATAGAAACACGTCTGTTCTGGTCAGAATACCAGACGTTGGACGAATGTATACAACATAGTTCTAGTTCGGTGAAAGTGGTTGGTCGCTTCATGAGTGCTAGGCGAGATCGCTCCTCGGGAGATAGTCCTACTAAGATAGTGTCTACTAACTGTTGTTCACTCCATTTAACTTGTAGCAATAAAGCAGATTCTCTTATTTCAGATATATAATGAGCTAATCTCTCATATGTTCCTTGTACACGAAGTACTAGGTTTCGCTTCAATTCTTCGTAGATACCGGTGGGAATGAAATGTCTTATTAGGGTGGTATGAAGTTCTTCTACAGGGTGATTATACCTTAGTGATTCTAACACACGATCTTTTAAAGGAGATCTACATTTAGGTAAAATTACTTGTAAAATCTGATCATCTCTTAGTTGTCGCAGATCCTGTAATTGCAAAAGATGCTTGAGAAAATCTAGGAGCTTTGTAATATTCAGTCCATGAGTGGTTGGTATGTCAGACAAAATACGTTCTACAGGGTGGGTTATTTTTCCATAAAACTCGGTAGTTAGATTTAATTGAGTCGTCATTCTAAGTTTTTCCGCAGATTGATTCGTCAGCAAGTGAGGAGGTAAATCGTTGGTACGAGTCATTCTCTAGTTCATTAGGAAGTAACGTAACGTTTACGGGTTGGATATTTACTTTCAAATATCCAATATTGTTACTATATACTTTCAATAGTTGGATATTAACTATCAGTTAACCGTTCTTTAAATGGATCTATATTGGATTCCTGCAGAAACTGAAATTTTACAGTACCGGTCTGCTGTTCTTGAGTAGGAGATTGGGTAGGGGAAATATTTAGTTTCGTCATTGCTTCTTCAGTCTCTTCTAATCTAAACGATTCGGACCTTCGACGTAATTCGCGCATTATCTCGGGTAATTGTTGTAATGCTTCCTCCGCGAATTTTTGCGCATCCGGTGGGGTAACTTTGTCACCGGGCCAATTCAACAAATTGGTGATACGACGGGTCAGATGTTCGATTCTTTGGGTGGTGCGTAAAATTACTGCTGGGGATTTTTCATCACGCAGGGTTTGTGCGATCGAAGTTAGTTCTGTATACTTGTGCTAGCATGTTTCCTTTTCACTTTCAAAATCTAAGACACTTAAATGATTTAACAATGAGGGTTTGTCTGGTTTATTTTCACGTAACGTTTTGTGAAGTTCCGCCACAGTTACATTTGAGTATGGAAGACCACGCAACAATGCTTCATAGCTTAATTCGTCCTTCAACAACAAGTCGGGGTTAAATTGAGCCATTTTTGTTAATAATGACCTTTAAATAAACTAAGTATTACATACGACAAATCTTATGTCATCTACTTTAAACACTTATAAAGCTTGAATTCATTTAAACACACACATATATCTCTTATTACACATAGAATCTTCTACTAATTAATCAAATTAAACTTACCTCACAACAATTCAGTTTTCTGTACTGTCAGATATAATCAGTCAAAACAAAACGCTAATATCATTTTATAGTAGAGAGAAATTTTACATACGAAAAGTTCATTGCTTTAACGATAGCACAAAGGATCAGCTGTTTTGGGGAGTCTTATTGTTTGCATTGGGTGGTTTAACAAAGTAGGGTGATTCAGACACTCCTAAACACGATTCTTTCCTGTTCTGAATTGTCTGTTATGTGTGTGAGGGGAGTTTTGTATGTGATGCTCTACACGTACACAGGGTAGAGTTTACATTTCTCGACACCCATTTAACATGAAACAGCTTGTCAATACCGACAGGTTTAAAATGGAATATTTACCAGCGATGACTTGTTTATTACGGCAATGTCCCAATACTAATATTATTATATCTTAATTAAAACTTTACTCATTTATTTGTTCCCGATTTCAGAGTGAATAAATTTATATTCGACAAAGTTACTGTTAATGAATTATAACAATGTACACAATTTTTACACAACAGCAGAGTGGCGCAATTCTGTGACGTCTCTCTTGTTAAGACATTACAAAAGTCGGGAACCAGTTCAATTTGTTACCTGTTAATTAAACAAGCTGCCGTTGTTAGCAAACCTTACTTACTAACAAATTATAACACACGTTTAATGAAGAAATTTGTGTTAGTGGTTGAAATCACAATCAGAATGATCACTGTTGCACACCACTATATAAAAATTATTCCGATAATCGGAATAATTTTTATATAGTGGTGTGCAACAGTGATCATTCTGATTGAAATTATAACACAATATTAGTTAGGAATTAGACAAGGATTGCATAAATTTATTCTCTCGCTGGGTGTTAGCAAAAACATCTCTTTATTATTATATTTATATCTCATAGTTTACTTTACTCTTAAAGAAGTACTCTAATAAATTCTGCATTTAATATTTTGAAAAATTTTTTCTTCTTATTCTTTTTATCTCAAAAGCATTCAGCTAGATATTGTTTTAAGTACCACGGATCCGGGTCTCAACTTTGTTATGTTTTAATTTATCACAACTTTAACCAAATTATTTGAAGAATAATTTTGGGTGTAAATTTTAGAATTACCTTACATCTAAACATCGTAATGTTATTGCTACTTCATTACAGAGATTACAAATATATATATATATATATATATATATTAATTTTTAAATTGTCAAAAGCTCTTTACTGTTCTTTTGTTACTTCTCTTGTTGAAACAAATTTTTACAAATGTTATGAGTTGATATCACCTGAATATAACATGAGTTTGCTGTGGGGTCCGTGATGGTCATCTCCAGTCATCTTCTAGGGTGTGATACACTGTTCCTCTTGATGCTCCATTAGGTTGATGGTCTCCGAAAGGTAGTCTCGTTCTAGACGATTGGATTTTGGTACTAGAAGTTCATGCGGTTGTTGTTGTTTTCTTCTTCTGGAGTCGGTTGTTCACATTTTACATTTTAATTACAGTTCTTGTTTTAGCATCACTAAAATCTGGTAAGGAACATATCTTACCACTTACAGTTTGTTAAGAGATGTGTCGGCTAAGTTTCCTTTTTTTTTTTATATATAACATTTTTCTTCACGCACTACATTATATATTTTTTTTTAATATTATTATTATTATTATTATTATTTCCACGCTACATTGGGCCAAATCGAAATCACTACAAACTTGATTGAATAGTTTTTAACGGTATACACCTACGTGTATATTGATGACACAGTAGCGACATCCTTACATGTCGAAGTTTCTCCGGCGAATGTGGGCATTGTTTAGCGGCGAGGGGTCTGTAAGCTGGCGCGGTTTTACGCGCTGAGAAAATAGTTCGTTCTTTTAAGTAGTATTAATTATTCATTAATTAAATCGTAATACTTTATGTTACCTTTTGGTTATGAATTAGGAATTTCTTTATTTATTTAGCACGTCTTTTATTTAATTAACGGAATTATTATTTTTAGCTAAATAACACCGTGCTTTGCGTGTTGGTACGGGACAATTTGCACGTTGATGCAGGAATCTAGGTACAGGTAAGGGGTGGATAATACTCTTACTTGTTATAAAAGCAAAATTTTCATTTGTGCTATTTAAACATTTTTTTAAATCGTCACACACTGTATAAGAAACTATCTTCGTCCATGTTCCATTGAATGCCTCACGTACGCACAGTTTGATTTTTACTAAAGTCATGGGAAGAATGAGCGTGCGATGCTATAATTGTCTGATCGTTGGAGAACCATTTGTGCAATGTAAAACCGTATTGGCTTAGTAACTCTGTGATGTCGGATTTCATTTTGGATAGGATGTGCGGGTTGTCTGAACCAGTCATAAGATCGTCCACATAAAAATCGTTTGCGATAGCTGAACAAGCTATAGAGTATTTAGTTTTATTTTCTTGGGCTATTTGAGCCAGACATCTTGTAGCAAGAAATGACGCACTTGCAGTCCCATATGTGACTGTCCTCAAGGCGTAATGTTGGAGCTCCCTATGGGAGGCATCGCGCCAGACAATGCGCTGCAAATTGGAATCCTTCGGATTAACTCAAATTTGCCGATACATCTTCTCAATGTCCGAAATGAGGACATTTCGGTGAGTACGAAATCGAGCCATAATAGAGAACAGATCCTGCTGGACCGTGGGATCAACCATCAGTGTGTCGTTCAAGGACAAATTATTTGTCGTTTTGGCGGAGCCGTCGAAAACAACTCGCAATTTAGTAGTTATGCTAGAGACTTTAAAAACTGAATGGTGTGGCAAATAAAATGTGTCTGACTGGTCTACCGCTAAATCGTACGCATCAAGTAAAGACATGTGACCAAGGTTTAAATATTCTTGCATGAATGCGCTATAATCCTTGTGAAGAGCAGGGTTCTGCTTGAACTTGAGCTCCAGTGATTGGAACATGCGGATAGCGCCGGAGAGAGAATCGCCTAACTGACAATTATGTAACCTGCGTGGTAGGGATACTACAAATCTGCCATCATTATTGCGGACAGTATTAGATACAAAATGATTCTCGCAATCCGAATCCTCAACGGAGGGAGCATGAATAGCAACGTCCTCTAATTTCCAAAAGTCCTTTAGTTGCGAGGAGATGGCATTATCATCTTCACATACCATGAATGATGAAACTGGTTTTGTCATATCGACATTAAATGGCAAGTTACCTGCGAGAATGAATCGCAACTATGTCTCCTGTATTATGGGGAAATGTGGGCTACAAATAAATTTGACAGGTTCAATTAATTGCAGGTAATACTGAGCACCGAGCAATATATTGATTTGCGAAGAAAAGTTCAGCTGCGGGTCAGCTAGAAATATGCCCTTAGGCAAGTTTAGGGAAGAGATGTCAAATGATTCCGCAGGGAGATTATTAGTGATACTGGGAAGCACAGCGCAATGTATGTTCAAATTAAAATTCTTATAACGTGAATGCAGTCTTACTCTGGTACTGTAATTAGCTTGAGATAAGGAATTATTTATGCCCGTGATGGGCAATTGAGATGTAATCAGTTTTAGACCCATGCGGCGAGCGAAACTCATGGTGCAGAAATTAGCTTGCGATCCTGAGTCCAACAAAATCCTAACTGGGTGCTTCCTACCTGCCTGGCAGTTGTCATGCAGACTGTGGTGGACAATAATATAGATTTATTTGTTTGCAATTTTAGCGAACACTGATTGTTCCTGGACGAAGCGCTAATGCTAGATATATGGATCATTGTGTGGTGGTGTTTCGCACACGTTCTGCAAGAAAATTTAGAGGGACAGTGAGCAATGTCGTGGCCTGGGCGTATGCAGTTTAGGCAAAGTTTATTTTTGATTAAAATATTTTTTCTCTCCAGTGGAGTAATCGCTACAAATTGTGGACACTCAGTAAGACGGTGTTTAGCTTTGCACAGCTGACATATGTTATTGCCGATATGAGCATGGAATGCAGCCCTATTAACATTAACCGGTTTAATTGTTCTGTGATATGGACTCTTATCACTAACATGTATCTTGTTCACGAAGCTGGGCATGCTATCCAAGTTTTGTAATACTGTAGCGGGTCAAATTTTGGGTGTTTTTATTTTAACCGTTTGGGGTATATATATTTTTATTCATTTCGTTTTCGGTCGGGAGCCTTATAACATATTGCGAAATAACTGTATTATTGTGCAACGTATAACAGTCAGTGTAACAGAACAGTGAAACAAAGCAATAAGACGCAGGTTGTTGTTGAGTAATGCGGCAGAGGAATTCGCACCTCCACCAAAATTCTAAGAACTCTGTACATGTGTGTCAACGCTCAAGCGCAACTACACCCGCACGCGCTCAAAAGGACGCTCTCGACTAAAAACAAGATGGCTAGAGCGTAAAATTATTCATCGTCCCTTTGGCTTCACTTACACGTCCGGCCCACTTAAATGACGTCAGCCAATGCCTATAGAAGATCATATGCGACATTGACTCAAAAAACAACATGCATAGGATGGGCCGAAGCTTCGGCGACGACGCCCAAGGCAGTGAGTTCCCGTATTGAAAACTGTGGAGAGGGAACAGAGAACAAACTTCTGCCCAGTGCCTCTTACCAACCGACCGCATGCGGTTCATCTAAATTTCATTAACAGTTTTTTTTTTTAGGTCGGCCGACCTCACCGTTAAAATTTGGAATGTAATCAACAGTGTATAAAGGGATTAACAACAGTCAGGAGTGAGCATAAAAGAGTTAATAGTTTCGTATATCTTTCGGACACCTGAACGGGGACTTAGTACGGGCGCGATGACCGCGTGGTCGATGTGGGGGCATTATTATATGAAAATGTGTTAAGGTGTTCTTGTTTCTCTAAAATATGAATGAATGGGAGAGTGTGCAAAGCTGGGCAGCTTTTGTGTATATTTGTGTTTTTATTTGATATTTGCATTTGTGTCTTGTGAAATAATAAGGTAAGCTGTAGTTCCTAAGTGTTATGTTGGTGTTGCACCACTTTACAGCAATGTATCTCAATGAATTTTAATGAGTTTACAAGCAGTCAAGATTAAATAATAATAAATATTAATTCTCTTCCAAAATGAGTTGTGTCAGTACTTTGCGTAACCTATAGACCATGTTTGTATCTAGGTACATGTGACCGAATCCTGTGACCCCGTAAGAATTATCGTAACGGTAAGTAACAATTGATTGGAAATTTAATAATAATAATATATGTGATCGATCAGTAAGTCACAATGGCGCCACGAAACAGGCACGAATTGAATTAATTATAATTAATTAATTGGATTCCGCATCGACATGGATACAAGCATGTTCTAGGTTAGCTTAGTAACCTAACAGTAGATTACAAAATTTAAATAATTACTGTATTTATTTAATTAATTATTCTGGTTTAAGCAATTTATATAATTTAATTTACATTAACAATACAAAATGTCAGAGAACGAGAATAAAATAAATGAAAATAGCGTCGAAAATTTCGACGACTCAGACATTAGTAACTTTGAAATACATTCGACTCCCAGTGCGAGTCAAGAGAAAGCAGAGATAAATTTGAGTGACCAGAGTAATGTAACTGAAGATTCGGGTGTGCAATTAACCCCGACTTCAACAAAATGTAACGCACAATTTAATAGTGAGGTAATGAGTATGTTACAATTACTTTTAGAACAAAATAAAGAAATGAAGAGTGATACAAATATTAAATATAATGAACTGAAGAATGATTCTGACGCTAAATTCAATGTATTAAAAAATCTGAACAATGAATTGAAAAATGATATTAATGAGATTAATAGACATTGTGAAAATACCAAAGTAGAATTTACCAATAGAGTTAACCAAGTAGAAACCAAGTTAGATGATTCAATGCAAAAGGTAGATGTTAAATTTAATGAAATAGACAGTCAGATAGATAGAGTTGAGAAGCAGATAAATGAGAATAACGAGTATTTAATAAGTTCAATGAATGAGTATAACAATGACACAGAATCTAAAATTAATAAATGCAGTATTGAAACTGAATGTAAGTTGAATAGTGTAGTAATGACAGTTGAAAAAATCAGTCAGAACTTTGATGAACATCAAAATAAGATAGAATCTAAAATGAATGAAATTGAGAGTAATTATGAAACAGAAATACAAGCCGTAAATGAGTCTATCGATCTAATATCAAAAAATAATGTACAGTCTGAATATAGTAATGACAAAAAATTATATTCACTTGAACAGAATATTAATAATATGAGAGATGAATTAAGTGTAGTAAAAAACCAAAATGTAAACAATGTTACTGAACGCATATTTATGACACGTGACACAAACAATGAAATAGAATTAGAAACTTTTAGTAGTGAAAATAGGAGAGTGCATCCAATGCAATTTTTAAATCGAGTACGGGAGTTTGACAGATTCAATGGTAGTAGCTGGGAGGTTAAACTTATAAAAATTTTGAAATGTTTTAAAGGTGATTCAGAGATATGGGCGGAGACGCATCGAAATGAATGGGAAAGTTATGGAGATTTTGAAAGAGCATTCCGGAACAAATACTGGTCGGAGGAGGAGCAGGAGATACTGCGAAGCCAAATAATGGGAACTGGGAGTTTTGGAAGAAACAACCGTAGTATCACAGTATATACGATGAAGCTGTACAACGAAGCGAAGTATTTGGAACCACCGTTGCCATTCCAGTCGTTTGTACGCCACGTTAGCAAGCACCTACCGAGGGAGGTGCAGATCACATTGATGACCAGAGAGGTAAGCGACATAAATGAATTAGAAAAAATATTAGACGTTTTTCAGAATATTAAGGACCAGGAAGACAGCAGACGCATACAACAACATAATATACAAAATGGAGATAATTATGTACCAAGAGGAGGACCAAACGGAGGAAACACACACAATGGTCGAGAACGGGACAGACAATACCCAATGTGGAAATGTGACGGGTGTCTGGTGGAAAATTATGCTGATCGTAATTTTTGTTATAGATGTAGAAGGGCGAGGCCCGGACAGCAGTCGAGAACACCACCGAGGTTCAACAACCCACAGCAGAGGAACGGTGAACGACGAGTAGAGAATCTGAGAAATGAAGGAGGAAATCAGCAGATGGGCAGAGTGTACACGCCCCGTAACGCAGACGAAAGAATGGGAAACTAAGGAGGACAATGGATGAGGAGGCCCGGCCATTGTCGAGGAATAATCACGGGGTCCACGAAAATAAATACAGGAATAACACGATCCACACGGACTTGGCCACGGAATTGTTGGAAGAAGAGGAGACGGAAACGAGGAGACAAGAGGCGTGGTTGACTGAGGTAAAACTGGAGATAGAAGGTAAGTCAATCTTGACACTTATAGATACAGGTAGCGAAATATCTGTAATAGCAGAACATGTACTCAATAAATTGAAAGAAACTAACAAACATATTCCGTCTTTGCCAGTAGCAGGGGTAGCAATTGTAGGTATTACGGGTGTTAGGAGTAAACGGGTTACAACCCAAGTCCAGTTGAACATGCTAATAAATGGGGAAAACTATGAGAATACATTTTTAGTTGTAAGAGGTTTAAATTTAGAAGTGATTTTGGGTAATGATTTTTTAATAAGAAATAATGCGGTCATTAATTTTCGAAAAAGAATTTTAGAATTGAGTAATGAAAATAAACAAATAACAGTTAATTTTGAACGGGTTCTAGACACAGTAAAGATTTCGGGTATAAAGGTTATACCAGATAAGACCATGAATAGGGATATGGAAGTTAGTATACATGCGTGTAGAGAGAGTGTGAGTGAAGAGAGTGGAGATAGAATATGGGCGGACAGAGAGGGTAAATTTTGTGGGGAAGGCGATGAAATGGGGAGTTCTCAGCGTAAAGCGCTGTGGCGGGTAGTTGAGGATTATCGGGGAGTGTTTGCCGGGGAACCAGGAAGGGCAAAAAGTTATGAATGTGAATTAAGGGTGAGGGAGCATGCGCCATATGTCCAACGTAGTTATCCGGTACCATATTCGAAAAGGGAGGCTGTACAGTCAGAATTAGATAGGATGTTAGTGGGGGATATTATAGAAAGGTCGGTATCAACTTATTCCAACCCTTTAGTAGTAGTAATCAAAAAAGATGGGAGAGTGAGGTTATGTCTAGATGCCCGCAAAATCAATCAAATAATCATTCCAGACCGGGAGTCACCAGAAGCGATAGAAGAGATGTTTCAGAAATTTAGTGGTGTGAAATATATGACTTCTTTAGACCTGACCGCCGGATATTGGCAAGTCCCGTTGGCAGTAAATAGTAGAAAATATACAGCGTTCTTGTTCAACGGAAAAAACTATCAATTTAAGCGTTTGCCGTTTGGTTTGAACACCAGTGTAGCTAGTTTTATTAAGTGTCTCGACGAAATTTTGCAACCACATAACTTAGATTTTCTAACCATATACGTAGACGACATACTAATAGCTTCTAGAACATTTGAAGAGCATGTAGAGCATTTGGAATATGTATTGGAGAAATTATATCAGGGAGGTTTGACGGTGAATTGGGACAAATCAAAATTCTTGCAAACCGAAATACATTTTTTAGGTCTCATAATAACACCTACAGGAATACGTGCTAACCCGGATAAAGTAGAATCCATCTTGACATTCCCGGAGCCAAAAAATATAAAGCAGTTGCAAAGTTTTCTTGGTCTTTGTAATTTTTACAGGAAGTTTCAGAGGAACTACGCACAGACGACGGCCCGACTCAGCGCAGTGTTACAAAAGAACAAGCAATGGAGATGGGGCGACAACGAAAGAGCAGCGTTCAATGACATCAAAATTAAGTTCGCAGACATGATACTAATGAATCATCCCAATTTTAATGACAAATTTTATTTACAGACAGATGCTAGTAACATAGCGTTGGGAGCAGAACTTTACCAAGAGAACGAGGAGAAGGAACATAAAACCATCGCCTTCGCCAGCCGGACGTTGCTAGCCGCCGAGCGCAATTATACTACCACAGAGAAGGAGCTCCTCAGTATAGTGTTCGCCGTGAGGAAGTTCCGGACGTACCTGCTGGGTAACAGAACCATCATCAGGACGGACCATAGGGCGCTATCGTTCCTCAATACTTGTAAACTCACACACAGCCGGATTACCAGGTGGGTGTTAGCTCTTCAAGAGTATAATTTTTCTTGGGAATATATCAAGGGTGTAGAGAACAGGGTGCCAGACACACTATCATGAGTAGACACAGACAGAAATAGAACAGGTAGAGATATTACAGAGATAGAGATTTATAGACTGTCCCGGGAAGATAAACTTTTTGGGGAGGAATTAAAAGATATAAATGTAATTCAAAGAGCCGATAGTAAATTAAATAAGATAATTACTAGTATAGAATCAGATATAGATGAGTTTGGGTACAAGCACTATTTTCAAGTGTTTAAAGGGAGTTTGTTTAAAAGAATAGAGGGGAGAGAGAGAGATTGGAGGTTAGTCATACCTGAAGGGTTGATAGAGAAAATAGTGTGGGACTGTCACTTTAGATACGGGCATTTTGGGGCACGGAAGTGTGTGAATGTATTAAAGGAATCTTGTTTATTTAAGAACATGGAGAAACGAGTCCGAAGAATACTTAGAGTTTGTGAGTTATGTCAGAAATCCAAAGTTGTAAATTATAGGTTAGAGGGAGAACTAAATTATATTAAAGTAGAAAAACCCTTCGATTTAGTAGCCGTAGATTTGTACGGCCCGTTGCCGAAAGGTAGGGGTGGAGTGATGCATATTTTTGTTGTACTTGATACTTTTTCCAAATATGTCAGGCTATATAGTGTAAAGCGAGCCACAAGTAAGGTGCTGAGCGAGAAAATCACACGCGACTACATGATCAACGTGGGAAAGCCGAAGGTGATATTATCCGACCATGGGCCGCAGTTCATCAGCGGAAGATGGCGCCAGACTCTTGGATGGGAAGGTATTATCCCAAAGCACACCGCCGTATATCATCCACAGTCAAATCAGGCTGAGAGAGTCATGAGGGAGTTGGGCCGAGTTTTTCGAACATACTGCCATGCCAAACATAGCGAGTGGCCACTCTATGTGCAGAAGATTGAAAACTGGCTAAACTGCACCACCCACGAGTCGACGGGGTTCACGCCTTATGAGCTAATAAGAGGAAAGCGTCCACAGAGGATTCTGGAACAATTAATTGAATATCCACCGGAAACCAACACTATTGGTAACGATGTTAAACTGAGACTAGCCAATGAAAGTCTGTTGACGAAAGGGGAGAGGAGAAAACAGAAACATGACATGAAAGGTAAGTGGACGCAGTATGAGGTTGGACAGCTGGTATTGGTACGACGACACAATTTATCAAGTGCACAAGATAAGGAGATCAAGAAGTTTTTCTTATTGTACGAGGGGCCGTACGAGGTAGTGGAAATAAAAATGAAAAATTCATATGTGTTACAGAATAGAGAAACCAGGGAGATAGTGGGTACGCTCAACGCTACAAATTTGAAATTATTTTGGTCAGCATAAGTATTTTGTTAATTTGTAAAGGTATGAATGTTATTTAATTATTCTTTTATGTTTTTAGAAGGGCTCCTCCCCCATTTTCGGGCGGCCACGATCTTACCAGTCCTGGCCGTGGAATTCGGAAATCGGAGGCGGGCCATGGTTGTCAGGATCTTCCTTCGGACAGTGAAAACAACGATGGTCCGACTTCACAAAATTGGTATCAATTAGAAATTTAACTACATTATTGAACGGGGAGGGGGACCCCTAAGGTATGTGGAGATAAATTTTATACACTCAAGATGCATAAATAAGCACAAAACCACGTACCAACATTGCCTAAGAGAGAGTATGAAGACAAAAATAAAGTGAGGCAATGTTTCAAGTATTATTTCACCACTGTCATTTGCAAAATAAAAATTTAGCAAATGATAGAAGTTCCAGTATATTAAGAAAAATGGATTTTGTGGAGATGGGTTTGGGGCTGGACAGATGGCATGCCTGGATGAATGAGAGGGAGAGTAGATTTGTATAAATTGTAATTAAGGTAGTTGAAAAAAAAAAAAAAAAAAACAAGGTAATGGGATTTAATGGTAGATTAGGGGAACGTGAATTCACGTATGTTGTCTGTCCGTCCCTACTCCATCTCGGCAAAACCCCCGTTTCAGGCGGGGATACTGACCACTTAGTTATAAATTATAAGTTATAAATTTAAAATGTAAATAAATTTTAGAATTAAGTGACCAAATATAATTGTCGAGTTTTAGTATCAGTGAGTATGGGAACGTTTTGAAACGATGTGTAACAAAATATAAACTTGTTGTCAATACAAGATGTGGGGATAATTTTGGGGGGTAGTGTGGTGCTCGATGAAGTGATAATAACAATGGAGTGTTGAACTGCATTTGTAGAAAGATTAATTTCATGTATTAAGTAATTAGTTAGTTATTAAGTGGCTATTGTGGGGGTGGCCTGTGCTCTCACAAGTAGCGAAAAGGGTTGGGGGTAGCAGTGAGTGTTACCTCCATCGGAGGCCAAACTGGCGATAAATGTGCGGCACACCTTATCCGTGTAAAGTAAAAATTTTACACACAATACTAAATAACGTGTCACACATAATAATATTGATGTGAAACAGGCAGTGAAATAAAAGTTTAGATTTCCTCGACTTTTCGGGCGGTTACTGTCTTACCAGCACTAACCGTGGTTTTGGCTAGCGGCCAGCTATGGTCATACCAAGTCCCTTGACCATAGCTGACTTGAAATTGGTGTATATTTGAAATTCAATGGGGGGACAATTAGAGGAAATCTCCCGGAAACTATGGAACAGCGGCTGCCACTCTGCCCGCTTGGGGGTAGCAAGACCGGTGGTAGAACCGTTTTAGGGGTGCATGATTATAGAACAAGAACATGTTGATGTTCACTACTTTAAAACTTAATAGCGGAAGCAGAGACACGGAGAGGTAAAAAACCTGCTCCAAAATATACAGTCTCTGTGGAAGCGAAAGGGCGAGACAGTCCTCCATAATTTGAAATAGAGTGTGTGGCTGGGAGGTGACGCAAAGGAGTCACGAATGTAAAATTTTATGACATAAAAATTTTTGCTTATTCAAGGTTTAATCCAATCAAAAATGCTTGTGCTCTGTTCAAATAATTATATGCTCAGACCCGTAATATAAGGTTCATACTATAATTTTAAAGGTATCATTCTATTGTTGTGTGTTAGATATAGTTGTTGACAAAATGTATTTTTATTATGTGTATTTTTTTCTAAGCCAATAATTAGCCGCCTGGCAGGCAATCAACATAATAGGAGTAAGTGTTGATAATGTATTACATGTAATTGTTCAATTTTAAATGGTATTCATGGTGTTTTAATTATGTCAGGAGATCAGCTGATCAGCAATGATGTCACTGGTAGGTTAGTTATAAAGGTTACAAGTTATTAATGTTCAATGCTATGTTTAATGTACTACAGATATTTTGAAGTAAGGATAAAAAGAATATGAGAAATAAAATAAAAATAATTTATGCAAATTAATAAAAGATAATTCATGGGTGATAAATGTTTTATGGGACACATATATCTGTCCAAGTTAAATTCTAAGTTGAATTTGAAATGATAGAGATGAAGATGATGTAATGTTGTTTTGAAGTAAGGTATGTTGTAGAATTGTAAGTAGTATTGATGTTGACACAGTGGTAATGGAAACTTTATGTAGATTTTGAGTGATATATTGTTGTTTGTAATTAATGATGTTATTTTGTGTATTTGTAGTAAGGTAAGGAGATTGAGAATTTTGGGGATGGCAATTTTGTATTAGGGGGTAGTGTCATGTAGGAGTCCGCAACAAGGGTTGGGACGGGATAGGGATAGATTTTTGTGGGGAAGGGGCCGCCTTAGGTAGAATCCGGGCCGCCAAATAAGGGAATTGAGTTTTTTGGGTAGGGGAAACACGTATCCTATGTACAAAGGGTTAGAGAGTATTTTATATGTAGAGAAGGTGGCGTTTTGTGTTAAATGATAAGTTGGGGTTTAGAGTGTCCTGATTAGTAGATATTTTGGTAGAGATGGGTGTCGTGCTAAGTGAAGTTGATTAATAATAAAGTCAGACAGAGGTAAAGATCATATATGTATACAGATCTAATACGGTCAATGAGAATAAATAATTTAAATCACCCACGGGAGAATAGAGTAGAATGGTTAAGCAAAAAGAGAGATTCATGATAAAGAATATACAATTGTTTATTTTTTTTTCAACCAGTGACAGAATTTTGATAAAGTTTGGAAAACAAGATACAAGTAAAAATTGTTTATTTTAACTAATTTAAATGTCAAGTTAACGATTATTTATATTAATATTTTGTTTATTTTAAATATTTTGTTTTATTATGTTTGTATTTCAAGTTAGGATATTACAGATGTTCAGTGTATTTTCAGAAAGCATACACAACATATGTAGGTCAAGGATTCTGGAACTTGACCCAGTTTCGATCAGCTGATGGGGTCATACACCTAATAAGCTTGTATAGTAGGAAGCCAATTTTAATTTGCTTGTTTAATTAATTCAAACCAATATTTGAATAATTTTAATAAATATGCTATTTAATAAAATTTTTTAATGAATAAATTTAAATTTTTTTTTTGAATTTTAAAATTTTGAAAATTTTAATTTTTTTTGTAAAAAAAAAAAAAAAATTTTTTCTCGCCTGCCAGCGAGTGAATATTTTTGAGTAATGATTTTTTTTTATGTGTGCATTAACCATGGGTATTTTATTGTATTGCATTATATTGGTAGACTATAAGTGGTTCTCATGTTAGAGTAAGGATGTGTTTATATTAATAGAAATGTCTAGGTTAAGTCATGTTAAAGAAAAAAAAAAGGAAGAAAGAGGAAGAGAATTTTTTGATAAAAGATTTTTTTTTTGACTTTTAATTTTTTTTTTAATTTTTGATAAATTTTAAAAGGAAGTTTTTATTTTTAATGTGTTATGATAATATGTAATGGTAGTGTGTGTGAGCCCAGTATTTGCTAAAGGCAGCCCAGCTTGCAAAAAGGGGAACCATATCGGCGGAGGAGCTGGAATAATTTTGGCCAGGGATTGAGGATTTTTGGGGGTAGCATGTTATAAGGCGAGGTGCGCCGTGGTGCGAGTCTGTTCGATTTCTCGGTGTTGGGGTCTCTTACGGAGAAGTCCAGTGATCTCGTTCAGATGAGTCCATGGTCGCTGAGCCAGGGGGGTCGTGTACCCAGGAGATTAAGAACCAGGGGGTTGTTGGCACCAGTTCCTCACCGGTCCTCTTTGGGGTGATCGATGAGATTTCTTCTGTCGTGAACAGCAGAATTCTCATCGAGGGGGTATTGTAGCGGGTCAAATTTTGGGTGTTTTTATTTTAACCGTTTGGGGTATATATATATTTTTATTCATTTCGTTTTCGGTCAGGAGCCTTATAACATATTGTGAAATAACTGTATTATTGTGCAACGTATAACAGTCAGTGTAACAGAACAGTGAAACAAAGCAATAAGACGCAGGTTGTTGTTGAGTAATGCGGCAGAGGAATTCGCACCTCCACCAAAATTCTAAGAACTCTGTACATGTGTGTCAACGCTCAAGCGCAACTACACCCGCACGCGCTCAAAAGGACGCTCTCGACTAAAAACAAGATGGCTAGAGCGTAAAATTATTCATCGTCCCTTTGGCTTCACTTACACGTCCGGCCCACTTAAATGACGTCAGCCAATGCCTATAGAAGATCATATGCGACATTGACTCAAAAAACAACATTCATAGGATGGGCCGAAGCTTCGGCGACGACGCACAAGGCAGTGAGTTCCCGTATTGAAAACTGTGGAGAGGGAACAGAGAACAAACTTCTGCCCAGTGCCTCTTACCAACCGACCGCATGCGGTTCATCTAAATTTCATTAACAGTTTTTTTTTTAGGTCGGCCGACCTCACCGTTAAAATTTGGAATGTAATCAACAGTGTATAAAGGGATTAACAACAGTCAGGAGTGAGCATAAAAGAGTTAATAGTTTCGTATATCTTTCGGACACCTGAACGGGGACTTAGTACGGGCGCGATGACCGCGTGGTCGATGTGGGGGCATTATTATATGAAAATGTGTTAAGGGGTTCTTGTTTCTCTAAAATATGAATGAATGGGAGAGTGTGCAAAGCTGGGCAGCTTTTGTGTATATTTGTGTTTTTATTTGATATTTGCATTTGTGTCTTGTGAAATAATAAGGTAAGCTGTAGTTCCTAAGTGTTATGTTGGTGTTGCACCACTTTACAGCAATGTATCTCAATGAATTTTAATGAGTTTACAAGCAGTCAAGATTAAATAATAATAAATATTAATTCTCTTCCAAAATGAGTTGTGTCAGTACTTTGCGTAACCTATAGACCATGTTTGTATCTAGGTACATGTGACCGAATCCTGTGACCCCGTAAGAATTATCGTAACGGTAAGTAACAATTGATTGGAAATTTAATAATAATAATATATGTGATCGATCAGTAAGTCACAATACCTGTCTCCGATTATTTAAAAATTTTATAAAATTACTGAAATTAGGAAGGCGTTCGTCTGACAAGCTTTCTTTCCAGAGCCAACACGTATGATTATCGAGTTTCTGCGTTAAGTGTTGAACTAAAATCATTTCAAATGTATTTACCGGTAGATTTAATGAATTAGGGTGTCTACGACCCGGGAAACCCGGGAATTTTCAGGGAATTAAGAATTTGTGGAATATTCAGGGAAAAATCAGGGAATTTCTTCGTTAATCAGGGATTTTCCTCTTGGGCTACTCTCCGTAAACGTAGTAGCGATACTTTCGAATTTCGCGGGACGTAATCGATCGCTACTCGATTCCCGTAGTCAGCCAATGAACACTCGTTCCCAGCGCGGGACTGAAGTATGCTATTTGATTGGTTCCCAGCGCGGATTGGTATTTGACCCAACCTTCCGCGGGTTGTCTGTTCAGTATTGTCAACTTAGCGGGTTTCCCGCTCAATCTTGCAGATTTAAGTTTTTGTTTAGCGGGGACGTTTTGGAAATTTAACAATGAAAGTGTAGAGATTTAATGGATTTTCGACCTTCCACAGCGGGAAGAATATTGTTATTTATATTGTGAATATAGAGTTTATCGGAATTTCAACAATTTTCGCAACGTTGAAAAGTTTTGAGTGTTGGCTACACTTTCGTGATTTCACGCCATAATATGTTTACATCTCTTCATTTGTTGTTTACCGGTGCTTACTGTATGTGTTGCGTTCGCGCTTGAGTGTGTTATTGTGATTTGAAATTCTTGAAATCTGTTGCGTTGTGCGCGAAATCTAAAGCAGCAGCTTTGCAATTAATTGCGTGCTCTTAATTCTTTAGTGGTGCGGATTAAAATGCTTTTAGTGTGATGTGCGTTCGTTGTTAAAAACACGTGGGCATCCAAATTCGTGACTGTGCAAAGTCGTTTGAAAATTCCGTTTTATTATGGCGTGCAAAACTCGTTTTCAGTCAGAGTGGTTGAATGACCCAAAGTTTAAATCATGGCTAGAAGCAGTGAAAGACAGCCCTTTTCGGGCGAGTTGTAGGTTATGTCGGTATGCGGCCGATAGAACGACTAAGCGACTGGAATATTTGCGGCTCTAGAAAGGCAACAACTAGTCGCCAAGAGCTGACAAGCGCGTCGAAGCCCGATTTGTTTACACAATCAGAATACTCGTTACAAATACAGCAGGCAGAAAAACGGGTATCGACCAATACGTGCGACGCCTCTTAGTACCGCTGTGCTGAATTTTGTAATACCAAGTGGATTCATTCAGTGGCATCCTCTATGGCCAAAACCTTCGTTTACTAGGTTCGTCGATAATAACCAGTGAATCGGGAATATCTGACCACTGCGCTGACACGTTTGTGCGATTTAAAACTGCCCGATATATGTATGACCTATATCCGTGAAATATATAAACTTACTGACCAGCACTGTGGTCGTCATCTGTCAGCCACTGGGCTCGACCCAGATGTCGCAATCCTGCCACGGGTGTAACGACGCAGCGCAACAGTAGCATCCTCTCCAACCAAGACCTTCGTTTACTAGGTTCGTCGATAATAACCAGTGAATCAGGAATATCTGACCACTGCGCTGACACGTTTGTGCGATTTAAAACTGCCCGATATATGTATGACCTATATCCGTGAAATATATAAACTTACTGACCAGCACTGTGGTCGTCATCTGTCAGCCACTGGGCTCGACCCAGATGTCGCAATCCTGCCACGGGTGTAACGACGCAGCGCAACAATAGCATCCTCTCCAACCAAGACCTTCGTTTACTAGGTTCGTCGATAATAACCAGTGAATCAGGAATATCTGACCACTGCGCTGACACGTTTGTGCGATTTAAAACTGCCCGATATATGTATGACCTATATCCGTGAAATATATAAACTTACTGACCAGCACTGTGGTCGTCATCTGTCAGCCACTGGGCTCGACCCAGATGTCGCAATCCTGCCACGGGTGTAACGACGCAGCGCAACAATAGCATCCTCTCCAACCAAGACCTTCGTTTACTAGGTTCGTCGATAATAACCAGTGAATCAGGAATATCTGACCACTGCGCTGACACGTTTGTGCGATTTAAAACTGCCCGATATATGTATGACCTATATCCGTGAAATATATAAACTTACTGACCAGCACTGTGGTCGTCATCTGTCAGCCACTGGGCTCGACCCAGATGTCGCAATCCTGCCACGGGTGTAACGACGCAGCGCAACAATAGCATCCTCTCCAACCAAGACCTTCGTTTACTAGGTTCAGGCCCGTATTTTGGATGTATAACGCCCCTGTGCAGTCATTAATTTTACGCCCCCTATTCCCTGAGCTAAACTTCAGTGTCACTATTCGTTTACAGACTATGAACAATAAATTGTTTAATTACTTACTTCAATTTTAAACTGTATTATAGACAGTATTTAAACTTAACTGAATACACAATATATGAAACAAAGGTGCAAGTTAAACATTTATACATTATTCTGAAGACGATATATGGTAACCACATAGAAAATAATCACTACAGTTTAATAACCTCAGTTAAAAATATCACTGAAACATCCAATTTGGTCAGTCAAACGTATATGGTAGAAACACTGCAATTTGACACTAACCATTTTGTGAAACTTACCAAACTTAGAGAAATGACTTTCTTCTGACTTTTGCATTTGCAAATGCATTTATCACTACCTCAAAATCCAGACTGACATTGATGTCTGATTCTATGGCGAGCACTTCAAGACTGACCAGTCGTTCTTGATTCTGTGCTGTCCGTAGATAGTTCTTGATTCGTTTTAAAACTGAAAATGACCTTTCAGCAGAACAGTTTGTTGCTGGAGTACAGTTGTAGATCCTGAGTGCAGTGTACACATTTGGGTAGACATCACTAATTTTCTTCGAAGCCAACATTCTGCAGAGAAATGGAAGAGACGATAATTTGTTACCATCTTGTGTCTTCATAGATAACAGATAGCTTTTCAAATGGATGCATTCTTCACCAAAGCTGCTTTCTATGTCGGAATCATAAATGGCTCGAAGTTTCTCTGCAGCATCATAAATTTGAGGAGCTTCTAATTTGGTGATATTTGAGAGAAATGAAAATATTAAATTATATTCTTTGTAGACATTAACTCTCTTCTGTAACTCAGTCTGGAGAGTTTGTATGATCTTGGAATATGAAATTTCCATTCGTCTCCAGATCTTGTCATGTTCCAAGTCATCTGATCCTAGTTCTTCTTCAGGACTTTCTGGTTCCACTTCTGATTCAGATGATTCATCAAAAAATCGCTTACGTTTAATTTGACGTTTTGGTCTTGAAATCTCAACAGCTGAAGAAGAAGGAACTGATTCCAGACTCCTGATCTGATTAAGTTTCTTTTCAGCTGAATCTCTGTGATTGGGGAAACAGGTCTGAAGCTCAGTTAAATACACTGTAAGAGAGTCGTACATTTCAATAACAGTGGAAATGTCCATTTCCTGAGCTTGCAATTTTTTCATGACTTTGCCAAATTGTTGAAGAATAGAACCCCACACTGATGTCATGAATGCTACCTCATTGCTATTTAATTTCCTAAGAAGAACATCAGCTTGACATCTACCTTTACCCGTTTCATTTTCTGAAATAGTTCTTAATGCAGAAACCACTGCTTTCCAATCTGCATCCAAGCTCTTGCAAGCATCCTCACGTGCACACCATCGAGCTGTTGACAGTGATTTCAATGTCATGGTTACAGAATCAAAAAATGTTTCCAAGATATTCCATCTCCCTGTAGAATCTGCGAAGTAATTATATAAACTTTGCAATAACTCAAAAAACCGTACTGCAGCAATACAGCATTTCACTGCTTGTGAACCAACTAGATTCAGTGAGTGAGCTGCACATGGAATGAAGAAAACAAGAGGATTTCTTTCTTGAGTCTTGCTTGCAAGCCAGAATATATTCCAGACATGTTGGCCGCATTGTCATATGATTGACCTCTACAGTTATCAACTTTCAGACCATGTTGTTCTAAAGAATTCATTATTGCTTCAAAAAGCTTTTCTCCAGTATGGCCTGTATTTTTCATAAAACACAGAAATCTTTCAACTGAGAGCCCACAATCAGTTACATATCTAACAACTACACTTAACTGGTCATTATGAGATAAATCTGGCGTAGAATCTACTATGACTGAAAAATATTTAGAAGAAATAACTTCATTGCCTATTTTTTCACTCACTGACTTTCCCATAAGATGTATTAATTCTTCATAAGTTGCTGGTGACAAGTATGATGTAGATCCTTTTCCAGGATTACCGAACCGTGCAATATGGTCAACCAGAAAAGCATCGTACTCTGCAATTAATTCCAAACACATCATGAAATTTCCATTTTTCACAGAGCCAAACTTCTCTTCGTCTCCACGAAATGCTAAACCCCTAGAAACTAGTTTTTTAACTACAGAAACAACTCTTTTTAGTACATTTCTCCAATATGTAACTTCATGTTCATGCTGGCTGAGCAATCTTTTGTCAATTCTGTTCATCTCATTTCCTCTACTTTTCAATTTTAACAAGCAGTCTCTGTGAGAAGCAGAATTTTCATGTTCGGCTATTCTTATGCCAGCATGGCTCCAATCATTGAAACCAGATGTTGCAAACTGAGATGTACCACCGAATAATTTGCATGGTGCACAGAACAGTGATCCTTAGCTGGGAGAATAAACAAGATATTCACGGTTCATAATTTCCCCATTTACTAAAATCCTATGGAATAGTTTCTTGCTGCAAAACCGTTGTGTTCCATCAACATATCGCCACGAGGACTTTGAAAAGTCAGCGTCTTTGTTTTGATTAATACCATTTTTTATCAAATAATCCCGAGTGTGATCAGTGTTTTCCCAATAGAATGGATCATTACTAGGAATAGACACTGCAAAATCCACTTCTGTAGAGAGTGTAGCTTGTTCCTGTACTTCGAGATTTTCGACTTCCACATTGTCTTTACTGTTTTCCACTATAACTTCACCCGAATTTTCAGGCCTACACTGTTCACTTTTGTTTTCACCACTGAAATATGAGTCCAGTCGAGGTATTTTCTGCAAAAGTTTACTCTCCCTCTGTCTTTTTTCCTCAGCTTTCTTGAGAGATGCAGCACCACTTAACCTAGATCGCCCATCCATACCGTCCCTAAGCTATTATATCTTAACGGAAAAACCTATAGAAACACTGTTTCGTAGAACATTTAAAACTGAATAATTCACTGTCAACAGTTTAAATACTCGGCGTATCGTATAAAATGCCTTGATTTTGAAAGTTAATAACAAGTTGGAACCACGTGGAACGATGAAACGCCAACTTAACTCTGAATTAATAACAACATACACACCAAAGAATATGCACACATTTAGACATTTCGCAAAGATAGTTTATCAGATTACTAACTCTATACTCAACACTAAATCCAAATTTTACGTCCTATAATTTAAATAATACGAATAATAAACGTTATTTATAAACGAAAACACTGCTCACACCTTTACACTTTCGTACACAACGCAGAACGTAACCTCCAAACACAAAGCTGCAGAGCACGTGTAAAATTATTCACCACAGCCACGTAAATTACATCAGCCTAAGAAGGAATGAATACCAAATGTTTCAGAAAATATCCGCTAGAGGGCAGCACGAATACCATTCCAATAAACGACGTATGACGGCAATACTAACGAAGCAAAAGTTGAAAACGTAAATATACGTGATTACTGATTTTGGCCCGTCTGACAAAAAACGTGTATATACGTGATTACTGTTCAAAGGGTTAATGCCAGAGCCAGAACGCTAATCTACTTCGGGCTTTATAATGATATGAAGCGATTTTTTTTTAACCAGCTATATTTTGCCGCCCTGTGCACCTGCACATGTTGCACATGCCTAAATACGGCCCTGACTAGGTTCGTCGATAATAACCAGTGAATCAGGAATATCTGACCACTGCGCTGACACGTTTGTGCGATTTAAAACTGCCCGATATATGTATGGCCTATATCCGTGAAATATATAAACTTACTGACCAGCACTGTGGTCATCATCTGTCAGCCACTGGGCTCGACCCAGATGTCGCAATCCTGCCACGGGTGTAACGACGCAGCGCAACAGTAGCATCCTCTCCAACCAAGACCTTCGTTTACTAGGTTCGTCGATAATACTGCTGAATCGGGAGTATCTTACCACTGCGGCACAACATATCTGTATCACTCACAGTGAATTGAACAGTAATTAACAGGAATCTGTTGTACTACATCCGTTAATTGATTATTAACCCTATTAATTTAAAAAATCAGTTACATTCAATTACAATAACGTTTAATTAACATATTTTTCAATTGAGTTGAATTTCAGAAATCAATTTGAAACAAACAAAATTAATCTAATTCGAAACCTTACATTGGGTACACGCGCGCGCACACACACCGAGAGAGAGAGAGAGAGAGACAGACAGACAGACAGAGAGTTCTCAGCAGATCCACAACTAACTTACGATATGACACAAAGCTCGCTCGCTTCATGACAAGAGAGAATGAAATCATCATTGCGGTTATCAAACGGAAGAATGCTAAGCTATATATTCGTGGAGTGGGGGGGGGGGGTTCCTACCAGCGCGTCCGCGGAAATATTGTCCACACGGACCCGACACAGAAAATGAAAATCGTTTCCAATTTCACACATTTACGAGTGCTAGATACGTATCTTACGTCTGTTAACCACTTTACTTTCGGCTATTTTGATTTACACGGAGCTTTCAAACTACTTTTGGACATATGTATGTATAATTACCGAATGACTTGGCTGAATTTTCGACAATCCGTTCAAATCGAGTTGGTCTCTCGCCCCACGCTAACCGCTTGAGGCCCCGCGGGTCAAGTCTTGCGCGTGCTGTTTAACGTGGTTCTGCGCTGTGCCGCCCTCCTTGGAGATCCTACGTAAGCGAGGCTCGCGTGATCTCCATTCCGAACCGATTGGCGGCCCTAATAAGGACCATTACCTACAGAACCGGCGCGTACGTCGTTCTGTCTACTTTTTCTTTGCGGCAGCCTTCTTTGGCGAGGCTTTCGGTTGTTTCTTCACCGCCGCCTTCTTGGGTTTCGGGCTCTTGGGCTTCTTTGTCGGCGGTTTGCTGACTTTTTTTGCTTTCGACGGAGTCTTCGGCTTCGCGGCGGACTTCTTCTTTTCGGAAGCGGCTTTCGCTTTCTTGGCGGCCGGCTTCTTCTTAGCCGCAGCTTTGGCGGTCTCCTTCTTTTCTTCTCCTTCGGCTTGGCCGGAGCGGCTTTCTTCACTGTGGCGGTCGTTTTGCCTCCCTCGCCCTTGGCGGCTAGCTTGAAAGAGCCGGACGCGCCTTTTCCTTTCGGTTGGACTAGAGCGCCCGTTGCCACCGCCGATTTCAGATACTTTTTGATGAACGGAGCGAGTTTCTCCGCATCCGCCTTGTAATTGGCGGCGATGTACTTCTTGATCGCCTGCAGTGACGAGCCACCACGTTCCTTCAGACTCTTGATAGCGTTGTTCACCATGTCCGAAGTCGGCGGATGTGACGGTTTCGTCCTAGGCTTCTTGCTGGCCGCGCCGACGCTTTAGACTTCTAGGCCGTAGCGGCGGGAGCCGGTGTAGCGGTAGTACCTGCGTGGCGATATTATTAAACCCTGTGCTACCTTGATTAAAAGCGCGCTCGTCCCCGGGACTTTGTGAACGCTGTAGTTCGTCTGGCGTCGTGTTAAAGGGTCGATTTCGCGCCGGGTTTTGAGAAAACTCTGAAACACAAAACAACATTCCAGACATATCGGACTAACGACCCAGGCAGATCCCGTCGCAGGCGCTAAGACGGCGACCGCTGCACACACACTCCAAGTCGGCGACGGTTCCGTCGTCTCTGGACACCGTTTGCGGAAACGGGCCAAAAACGCTTTACAACAGACGCAAAGTGTACGCTTCCTACGCCCTACGCTGCAGAAAGCTTCATTCTAACATCCTCAACGTCGGTGAATTCTTCGACGCCGCCGTTTCCCGTTTTTTCACCACTACAAAATACCCACTTTGGCAACTCCATCGGCGGCGTACAATGTACAGTGACGGTGTTGACTGTTCGTTTTCGGAACTGCCATTACGCACCCTGTTGCGTCATTTTTTGTTAAACACGTTTCTTATCTAATAATCAGTTCTTTCTCAATTTAAAAAAAAACACCAATTACGCACGTGAGGACAGTCTGACGCGACACAAGCGGCGTCGTTTTGTGGGAACTCGTCGAACATCGCTCCCTCCTCTCGCCTGACGAGTGCTTACTTATACACGCCGATACTGAGCATTCACAGCGCCACTTAAACCATTGTACGTTTGCGTTTTTCTTTTTTTTCCGCTCTCTCTTCAGTCTAACTCATGCTGGACAGGTTAATTTTCTTTCGACGTTAGCCGATGGTTCCTGGTGCGTATCCTTCATCCATACTACCTAGGATGCAGCGATACTACTCACAAACACCTTTTACTGTAACAGCGGGGCGGGAGGTAAAATATTTCTTTTCGCACGCGGGTAAGAGGCAGATTCTCATCTACGTCTATGTGCTACGCGTTTCGTCTACAATATCTTTTCACGCGCGGGTAGAGACATACTCTCATCTACGTCTCTGTTAAACACGCACAGACTACACGCCGCAATACTACAACACTAAGAGAGCGCACGATTTCAAATTTACGCGCACGCGTCTGGTGATGAACGTCATCGACGGACATAACAAAAAGCGGCCGCGTAGCACACAGGTAGGATGTAAGTAGCATTTTATTTTTTTAATAGCTTTTAATGTTGTCAATCGATCTTCATCTAGTATTGTTCATCTTCAAGGCAAATAACCGGTATTAATAAATATTCATGCCTTCTCATAAAATCGCTTACATATACTCCTGGCCACAGGCCACTTGTTCATGTTACTTTTGTCATTCTGAAAAATATGATTGTGAGAAATTGCCATGACATTAGTGAAAGGCCCCTCTCGTATGAATACATATTTTAAAATAAATGCAGTTTTGAGTGTTGGTCCCTCTTGTAGCATATATGATGAGTGAAATGGAACACATTGGCACAGTTTGACCTTTGGTGGGAAAAAATTTAAAATGATTTTAAGCGAAGCCCTGAATATCCATAAATACGGTACCTAAATAACCTACTCTGCTCTGTTTTCAAATCTTCCATTCGTCTTGTCTTGGAACACTTTACTGCACAATGTAGCGGTCAATAGCTGTAACAAAAGCTGAAAATGTTGAGCTTTTTTTCTTTAATCCATCTTTTAAGGGGTGCACTCAGTTTGGTGACATTCTCCATGGTTAGAAATAGGAGGGATTTGGGGGGGAATTTGTCCTTAGCGTACTGACACAGAATTTGCCTGGTGTTGAAAACAGAAAACCATCTTCAGGTTGGCCAAGGCAGGATTCGAACCTGCTACAACCTGCACGCTACAAGTCACACCTTAGCGCACTGAGCTAAATGTGTTCGGTGCAGTTGACCTTTAGTTGCTCACGACTACAATGTGGCTGATCGTGTGGTTATCAGTAGTCCACTCAAGTTCTTTGTTTTGTAAATGCGTTGTATTTTGGTCACTTATGTTACTCAGGGAATTTTCTTACTTATCCTGGAAAAGTCAGGGAATATTCAGGGAATTCTTTTATGATGAGTTGGTAGACACCCTGATTTAAGGCATTTATATTCGCAGTGACCTCGTCAATGAACCTAGAAATGCTAACCCTGGACTCTTGTTGTACGGACTTGACGCCCAAGACATTCCCTATGTGATGGGCTGATACAATTAATTTGCTGTCATATCTGTTTTTCAATAAATCAATGGCTACCGCATAATTTTCATGGGTTATTGGAAGAGATTTTATTACATTTAATGCCTCGCCACTCAATGAAGAGTGCAGGTAGTGTAATTTTTGAATATCTGTCAGATCAGTTCTGACGTGTATTAATTCCACAAATATGTTGTAATACTGTCGCCAATCAATAATGCTTCCTGAGAAGGAAGGCAATTTAATCGGTTCTAATTGTATTCGGGGGGGGGGGTTTAATTGGCGTAATTTCGGTTTGAACAACGGTTTCTGGTTCACCTCCTCTACTTGTTTTAATAAATGGTGTAATTTGCATTCGATATTGCAGAGATCATCCTCGCTTTGGACTCTGTCACTGACTGGAATGAAATCTGAATCGTCAGCCTCGATTTGAGTCTGAATATCGTCATATTTGGCGGACAATTCCATCAAATGGCAGAGCTTAATTTTTAATGCATGATGATCGCTTCAGTCTGGATCGAAATTATCTGCGAAAGTATTCACGCGAGATATGGACCCCTTGATTGTGCCGCGTTTATTTATTAAGGCGTTCACATCAGCCATGACCAAAATTTTAAAATGTAATTTGAAACTGAAAATTAGATATAGGGAAGGTGAACAGTTGTTGTAATTTAGAATAATTTACTACAATTTGATATAATGCGGGAGGCAGTGATCCATGTACACCTTAATATATAACTGACTATGGTAGGTACTTAATTTGCTTAAAACTAGTTATGAACGTTATCGAAAATATAAATCATTCGACATGATAATATACCTATTGCCCTATTACATCACGTAAATCTCTTAATGTGTCATTGCATAACTGCTTAACAGAGAATTTATGTACATATGAAAATCTAAATAATGCACATATAATGTAAATTATATGACAATGATATCTGTTTCAGTAAAACTTATTAATAATGTTGTATTAAATGTTATTAACTTTGTACAAAAAAATATATGAAAAGATCATAAAAAATAAAAGTTTATAATCACGTGGATGCTGAATCCAGGCGTGCTGAAGCTGGCTTCGATCCCGTTGCTCGATCCTGTTAGAAGTTGTTGCACCTCTTGTCTCTACCGGTCAGATGACGCCTGATGTTGTAGCTCTCCATAATTTTAAAGCTGGTGAACTTTTTCGATGTAGAATAACTAATGCTGTCCTGCCGTGTCCCATTGTCTCTGGTTTGCTGCTCTGCAGAATCTTGCAGTGTTGAATGTGAAGTAATTTTTGAAAATAATAGAGTCACGCAACTGCCAGCAATCTAAAGTTGAAAATGTTGGGGCTTGAACCAAACGCCGTTTGGGCCCATTAAATGAAATGGTAATGCCGTCCCGTGGGGACCAAAAATGTTGCACGAAAATCCGGCCCGGAGGACCAAAAATGTTGCGTCTTAGAAGCTCTTGAATAATCGTGAGTTGTTCTTAGGAACGCTATTAGAGTTAGCTGGTCTGAAATGAAATAATTGAGTGGACTGTATAATGTTTCTAGAAATATTATTTATTGAGTTTAAGAGACATATTTGATTGCTGAAGCGTGCAGATTTTAACACGCATAAGTGCCGGAGAATTAAATAGAAATAAAATGTTGGCGTGCATTACAACACGTAAGCCGAAATTGTCTAGGTAAATTGTAGCATGGTGAGCATGCTGTTAGTATTAAATATTGAAAAAAGAAAATTTAAGTAGCCGCGGCGGCGAATGAATACGAGTGGCCTGCTCGGAGCCTGGAGAAGAACTGATTTAAATTTGACTGCAGTCAGCCTGTCTGAAGCCCGGCTGCAGATAACAGGAAAAAACGTGACGTCATCTACATGCTCCGCAATGTAGTATTCAGAGTACAAAGTACACATAGGTTCAAAGTTTGACCATACAGTAATCATCAATTTCCTCCTTCCACACACATTATTTCCCCCCCCCCTGGACTGTAGTGCCCAGTTGACTCGACAAGGACTGAGGCGGAAGGGGTGAACACTTTTTTCTTTTCTTTCACCCCCATCCTTGCTTTGGCGTTACATAAACTTTAGGGTACTAGTACCCCTACTAATAAACTTATTGATATGCCCCTAATTGGTCTACCACCCTATTCGGTGGTAGCCGCTGTTCCAAAGTTATGTTGATTCCCCTGATTTACCCCCTGTTACTTTCTAAATTATACCAATTTCAAAGGCAACCAACCATGGTCAGTTTACAATAAGTCTGGCCACAACTGGTTGTCATCCAAAACCATGGTGTGGGCTGGTAAGGCCGGGACCGCCCGAAGGTGGGGTATCTATTTAAAACATATAGTACACATGTTTTAGATCCCTACACTTACATAATACAACATAATAAACACTCATAATGAACATTGCTATTATTACATCAAGACAAACATTTCAAATTTAAGTTTGACCAAAAATTACACACCTTACAGCTTTACTTTAGTTTCAAATTCTATTAAATCTTTCACTAGTTACATTATAATTTCAACTATGAATGTCTATTAAGCATTTTCATCATTAATTGGTTCGGGTGATTCCCAGTCATTAATAATGATTTGATTTATTGAACGGGCATTTAGATATAACCTTACTCACCTTCTTCCTTCTAACAACCACTAACGGATTTGCATAGGGTGACACCGATCTCTCTATAATATTTACCTCCACTAATTTCTCCAACTCCCCTTGAACCATTTTCCTCTTACAACATAGCACCTGATTCCCTTTTTGTACATAGGATGTGTGTTCCCGCACCACCAGCTCATTCCCTTATCAGTTCCTGGCCCTTCCAGGTACATCCGCAACCCTTTTTAAAACTTTTCACCTCCTGCCTCAACGCCTTGCGTTGAGGACTCCTTACACCTCCACCCTCACTACAAAATTTATGTACCCTGCTCTCAACGTATTTACTCTCCACTTTCATCACTCCCTTTCTCTCTACACACAGTCACTCTTGCTACTGTGTCCCTACTACTGACCTGGTTCTGTATTACTTTTATTCCAGAAATTCTTATTTTGTCTGATAGCCATTAAAATTACTCTGACTGTCTTAATGCCTTATTGAAATAATCATCACCCAAATTCCCTCTTTTACAACATTTTACATTAAGTTAATCGTTGAAAATTACATTAGAAAATTCATAACTACCTCAACTTAATTTAATCACCTTATTTAAATTCTTTCACACCATTTAATTTCATTATTAAAACATTTTACTTTATTTCCATTTCATTATAAAATTCCTACCTATATGTGGTCAATCATTCAATCAAATAAACTCTAAAATATAAACATTTATCACAACAAATATTACTTACCTAACCATATGTACCTTCTGATACGTTATAATAACAATATAACTAAATACCTAAACACATTGTATGTTTAATCATTTACTATTTATTATAAAATCTAAATCTCAGAAAAATCATTTAAATTCATCACCAAATTCCTCTGTAGAACATTTTAAATTAATTAATTAATCTCCAATTATTTAATTCAATCAGTTTTTTTTAAACATTAAGTTGCTTTAATTACATTATCAAATTCACAATTACTCTCATTATCTGTTTAGTCTGGTAAAATGTTATTATTATTATAAAATCAATTCCTATTTGTAACGGGGCAAAAGGGAGGGGTTTTTTATTTTTTTTTAATTTGGGTTCATTTTATTAAATTTCACAATTCACTTCATCTGTGTGGCCAGACACGTGTTTGAGTAGAAGCGTAGTTCGAACAAAGAAACGGTGATGAAACAATGGCAATGGAATGTGCGGGTTGAAGATTCTTAGAACTTTGCGGCTGTGTGACACCTGCGCCCAAACGCACTAACATTGCAGCGCGCATACCCACGCTAAGCCAAAGGCGCACAAGATGGCTTGGAGATGAATTTTGTTCACACGTGGTCTCAAAACGGCGGAAACGAAACTTAGTCCCGCCTATTTGTGACGTCGACCAGTGAACACTCAATATCGTCGACGTCCAACACACAGGCGTAACCCTTGTTGAATGAACAGTGACGGACGATTCGATCATAAGGCATTGTAAGTTCCGCTATGCCTAACTTATGGTGGGAGACTTTGTTAGTAGCTCTCGTCCCAGTTGAATTGCATCGTTACCCCAGCCGGGAACGAAGTTAAAAACGTGTGCACAACAATTTTGAATTTCTATTGTAAAAAAGTATTAACCAGAAGTAAAAAATTAACTAATATAGCGAAATAGAGTCAGTGACGTAAACGGGACAAAGAAAAAATGTGAACTAAAGAAAACTTTCGGACATCAAAAAACACGCGGCACATTGCAACGAGAGGAGTGATGCCGGTTGGGTAATCCACTTCAATCCAAATAACTTCATCTATTAAAAATGTTCAATTTAATTAATTATAACAAAATGGGTTTTAAAATTGGTATGTGAGTTGTGCGTGGGCATATCTGGGCCGCCTTAATAAACTAAAATAATAATATAGAATAAGTTAGTTGAAACATTTAATTTTTGTTGTTGTGTAGGTATATGTTTAAAATGAGAGAAAGTAATGCTATCAAACAACTATTTTAAAAGAATTAAAATCAAGATAACTTTACCAGAATGTTTTCTTTTTTCTCTTGAGATAAAGAGTTTAATGAGAATTATAATTGGAGGAGAAAGTAAAGCCGAAATTAATGTTAATAAAATGAATTAATAGCGTAACGATGTGTTAGGCTAATTATTACGCCACATTACCAGCACCTATTCCAACCCTCTAGTGGTAGTCATAAAGAAAGACGGGAGAGTTAGATTATGCCTTGATGCGAGAAAAATAAACCAAATTATTATTCCTGATAGAGAGTCCCCTGAGGCGATTGAGGAAATTTTTCAGAAGTTTAGTGGGGTGAAATATATGACGTCGTTAGACCTGACGGCAGGTTACTGGCAGGTACCGCTAGCCCAAAATAGTCGCAAATATACTGCATTTTTATTTAACGGAAAAAATTATCAGTTTACTCGCTTGCCGTTTGGATTGAACACCAGTGTAGCTAGTTTTATTAAAGTGTCTTGATGAAATTTTGCAGCCTCATAATTTAGATTTTTTGACTATATATGTGGATGACATTCTGATAGCTTCCAGAACATTTGAGGAGCATGTAGAACATTTGGAGTATGTGTTGGAGAAATTATACCAGGGAGGTTTAACTGTGAATTGGGATAAATCCAAATTTTTGCAGACCGAAATACATTTTCTAGGCTTCATCATAACACCTAGAGGAATACGGGCCAATCCGGACAAAGTAGAATCCATCCTGACGTTCCCGGAGCCAAAGAACATAAAGCAATTACAAAGTTTTCTTGGTCTGTATAATTTTTACAGGAAGTTCCAGCGAAACTACGCTCAGACGACGGCAAGACTTAGCGCCGTGCTGCAGAAGAACAAACAATGGAAATGGGGGAAAAATGAAAGAGAAGCGTTTTGCGAAATTAAGAATAAGTTCGCCGATATGATTTTAATGAACCACCCAAATTTCAATAATAATTTTTATTTACAGACAGACGCTAGCAATATAGCACTCGGAGCCGAACTGTATCAAGAGGACGAGGCGAAAGAACACCATACAATTGCTTTCGCCACCCGGACGTTGTTAGCATCAGAACGTAACTATACAACCACAGAGAAGGAGCTCCTCAGTATAGTATTTGCAGTAAAAAAGTTCCGGACATATCTGCTGGGCAGTAACACCATCATCAGGACGGACCATAAAGCGTTGTCGTTCCTGAGCACGTGCAAGCTCACACACAGCCGGATAACCAGGTGGGTGTTAGCTCTCCAAGAGTACAATTTTTCTTGGGAATACATTAAAGGGGTAGAGAACAGGGTGCCAGACACACTATCACGAGTAGACACAGATAGAAATAGAACGGGTAGAGATATTAAAGAAATAGAAATCTATAGACTGTCCAGGGAAGATAAACTTTTTGGGGAAGAGTTGAAAGATATAAATACAATGCAGAGAGCCGATACTAAATTAAATAAGATAATAACTAGTGTAGAATCAGAGTTAGATGAATTTGGGTATAAACAATATTTTCAGGTGTTTAAGGGGAGTTTGTTTAAAAAAGTAGAGGGGAGAGAAAGGGATTGGCGGTTAGTTATACCTGAAGGATTGATAGAAAAAATAGTGTGGGACTGTCACTATAGATACAGACATTTTGGGGCAAAGAAGTGTGTGAGTGTATTAAGGGAATCTTGTCTATTTAGAAATATGGAAAAACGTGTTAGAAAAATACTTGGAGTTTGCGAACTATGTCAGAAATCCAAAGTTGTGAATTATAGGGTAGAAGGGGAATTAAATTACATTAAGGTAGAGAAACCATTTGATTTAGTAGCAGTGGATTTGTACGGCCCATTGCCAAAGGGTAGGGGTGGTGTTATGTATATTTTCGTTGTACTTGATACTTTTTCAAAATATGTCAGATTGTATAGTGTGAAGAGAGCGACGAGTAAGGTGTTGAGTGAGAAGATAACACGAGACTACATGATCAATGTTGGGAAGCCAAAGGTAATCCTGTCAGACCACGGACCACAGTTCATCAGTAGAAAATGGCGCCAGACTCTCGGATGGGAAGGTATCATCCCAAAACACACCGCAGTGTATCATCCGCAGTCCAACCAGGCAGAGAGAGTCATGAGAGAAATAGGCTGAATCTTAAGAGCATACTGCCATGCAAAACACAGCAAGTGGCCACTATATGTTCAGAAGATTGAAGGCTGGCTAAACTGCACCACCCACGAGTCGACGGGATTCACACCTTACGAGTTAATACGAGGGACGCGTCCACCGAGGATTTTGGAGCAACTATTTGAGTATCCACCAGAAACCAATATTATTGATCATGATGTAAAGCTGAGGCTGGCAAATGAAAATTTATTAACGAAGGGGGAGAAGAGAAAACGGAGGCATGATATGAAAGGTAAGTGGATGCAGTATGAGATTGGACAGCTGGTATTAGTACGGCGACATGATTTATCGAGTGCTCAGGATAAAGAGATCAAGAAGTTTTTCTTACTCTGCGAGGGGCCGTACGAGGTAATAGAAGTTAAAATGAAGAATTCATATGTGTTACAGAACAGAGAGATGAGGGAGATAGTTGGGACACACAATGCTTCAAATTTGAAATTGTATTGGTCAGCATAGGAATTGTAACCATGTTTATTATTAATATTAATGTGTGGATGAAATTTAATTTGATTTTATATGTTTGCAGAAGGGACTCTCCCCCATTTTCGGGTGGTCACGACCTTACCAGTCCTGGCCATGGTTTTCGGCAATTGGAGGCGGGCCATGGTTGGCAGATCTTCATTCGGGTGGTGAACGCAACGATGGTCCGGCTCCACCAAAATTGGTCAAAATTTGAAATTTACACCACATTTTGAACGGGGAGGGGGACGCCTAAAGGTACATGACATAAATTATATTTTTTATACACTCATGGTGCAGCGGTTAGGTGTACCTGTCACGTACCTGCACTGCCTCAGAGTGTTTGTAAATAATGGAGGCTATGTATATATATATATATATATATATATATATATATATATATATGAAAGGCAGTGCATGCAAATTAAAATTTTAGTATCAGTGGCGAAACCAAATTTAGCCACTGACCACAGTTACAGTGTAACCTGAAAAACTTGAGTTTTGTGGCTCATGGGTTTGGAGTGAGGCAGACGGCGGGTTGGAATAAATGGGAAAATAAGAGGGAAAGATCTGGTGATAAAGGGATTAAAAAGGGGACGTGAATTCACGTAGTGTGTCTGCCTGGTTCCAAGTCCATGCACTGCAGAACCCCATTTTCGGCGATCACAGACTCACCATTAATGATAAGAAGAATTAGTCTCCTAAGTGTAAAAATTTTACTGTTGTATAGTTCGGATTGTTTATGCATTTAAATTTATATCAGTAGCTGTATTTTATTTAGTGTAAAGAGATGACCAAGTATAATTGTAAAGTTTGTAGTACCAGTGAAAGTTGGGACATGAAGAAGTGTGTAAAATAAATTAGAACTTGTCATACAAGATGTGTGGGTAATTTTGGGGGGTAGAGTGGTGTTTATAGAAGTGATATAATGATGGAATGTAGGGACTGCTATTGTAGAAAGATTTAATTTAGTTATTAAGTGGCTAGTACGGTGGTGGCATGTGCCACCGTAGGTAGCGATAAGTGTTGGGGGTAATAGAGAGTGTTACCTCCATCATCGGAGGCCAAAATGGCGTAAAATGCACGGCACACCCTTTTTTACAATTTTATATTGTATCCTGATATATTGCCGTGCCGTGCAGATAAATGATGATGATAACATGCCTGAAAGTAGAGTTGATTTCCCCGACTTTTCGGGCGATTACTGCCTTGCCAGCACTAATCGTGGTTTTGGCTAGCAGTCAGCTATGGCCATAAATTAAGAACCTTGACCATAGCTGGCTTGAAATTGGTTTATATTAGAAATTGATGGGGGGTGACATTAGGGGAAATCCCGGAAACTATGGAACAGCGGCTGCCACTCTGTTCGAGTAAGAACAGCAAGGCCAGGTGGTAGGCCCGTTTTAAGGGCGTATAAATTTGTAACAAGTGATATGATGATATCCAAATAATTTCCAATGTAACGCTGAAGCAAGGACACGGGGATGTTAAATTCCTCCACCAATGCCGTCCTTGTGGAGGCAAATGGGTGCAACAGTCCAACAGAAAAAAAAACAATAGTGTGTGTGGTAAAGGAGCTGGCAGTTACAAGCCAGGGGCACAGATATAGCATCTGTGCACAAGGTAAATACCTAGACCGACCGGCAGGTGGTTTACCTAATTGTAGCAGAGTCAGAAAAGGGGGAAACAATAAAGCGATGTAGTGGGAGTGTAGCTCTAATGGCAGTGAGAGGGTGACGACCTCTGTGTACAGCAGGCGGTCAACTTATAACACGACTCTATCGAGAGAGTTGGGGGTTGACAATCCATAGAGCTGTTCAGTAACTGTTGCTATGACTATGTCTCAATGAGTAGCGGTTTATATACCTATGAGAGCAAAACCATTTTAAGTACCAGATATAAATTGTAATGAATTCAAATAACATTGTAGGATAACCATATAATTTTGTGTATGTGTATTAATTGTATTTAGTATGTTAGATAGAAAGATTGTAAAAATATGTATTTCATATAATTGTAGAATGCATCTGTAGTAAGGTTATTCACCTTGCCAAGAAAGTCAGCTGTCCGCTGTAATATATCACTTATAGTGATTTGCAAAATTTTCAATATGATTAATGTTTGAATAGTGATTTTAATGTGCTAAACGATTTTGATTTAAATGTTGGAAGTAATTTGATATAGTTGAGAATTTTAAAGGATTTGTAAAAGATAGTAAAAGGTAGATTTTGGGTGATTAATATTTTGTTAGGACAGGTAGCTCAGTCCAGGTTGAGTTTAAAGGGGTACTAGAGATGAAATAATATTGTTGTGAATTAATGTAATGTAGAATTTGAGATGTAATAGTGACACAGTAGCTATGGGGATAATATGTAGAGTATTGATTGATATATATTGAGTTAATAAATAAGTGGAGATATTTTGTAGTTGAAGGTGATGTAATGAGAATGGTAATTAGAGTTGATGGGAATTTTGTAAGAGGGGGTGGTGTGGTAGGAGTCCACAACGACAGGCGTTGTGGCGGGTAGCAGTGGGGTTTCAGTGAGTGATTGCCGGGTAAATAGGAAGGGCAAGAGGTGGAGACGGTGGTGAGTTGAGGGAACACACATCCTGAGTACAAATGGGTAGAGAGTATTTTTTTTTTATGTAAGGGTAGAATGATGCGAATGGAGTTGGGTAGTAAGTTGGGTTTAGAGATTGTTTGATAGATGGTTTTGATAGAGGTGGGTGTCATGTTAGTTAAAGCTGTTAGTGATATTCGAGTCAGAGGGGATTAAGAGTATATATATTGTCACCGGACAAAGGCTTGCCGCATGACAAATGGCGCCAATCGTACACTCTAGTTATTTTGGTGGCCCTAAAAAGGACCGAGTGGCGAGAACAGTGATGTTGGTCGTGCCGCGCTGAGGTGTTCGGCGGCTGCGCCTGCTGATCGTGGCGTACTGCAGTCCTCCTCTTCTTTCGGCACCGGTTGTAGAGTCGGCTGCCGGCCCAGCGAAATCCATCGCTGGCGCGGAACGGGAGTGCGAAGACGCAAGAACGGCGGCGGTTCTATTCTTCGGCTGTTCCTTCCGGCTGACTCCGCCCCGATGTCGTCCGAGAGAGGAGAGGAGATGAAGTGCGTCCGATGGCGTGGCGATGAAGAGTGCTCAAATTTTCTGCCGGCCCGGGTTTTATTAACTAACCGGGATCGCTGATTGGCTAGCTCCGAACACGCAGTTGGTCACGTCTCGGCGGCTGCTGATGCCGGATTGGCTCGCTCCGAGCACGTTGTTGGTCACGTCTCGGCCGCTGGTAACGGAGAGCAGATGTTCGCATATCGCTACCGTCACAATATATATGCCAAGTTGATACAATCAAGTTATTATGAATAATTAAATCACCCAAACTAATGGAGATGGAGAATATTAAATAAAGAGAGTCGTAGTAAAAATATAGAATTTTAATTGAAACAAATGACAATTTTAATAGAATTTGAGAATAAAGTAAAGTTGTAAAATGTGTAATTTTTAATTAATTTAAATGTCAATTTTATTGTTAATTGTAGTAATAACCATGTCAATTTTAAATGTCATATTTTATTATGTTGTTGTGTTTGAAGGTAAAAATTTTAAAGATGATTAATGTATTTTCTGATGTAGCCTATGTATAACCTATGTAGGTCAAGGTTGTGGACTTGACCCAGTTTGATCAGCTGATGTTATATACTAGACCCGTTTTGGCAATGAAGTAATGCCAATTTTGCTGTTTAATTGATTTAAATAATTTAAAAATTTCTTTTGAATATTGAGAAAAGTATATTTTAATAAATTTAAAAATTTTTTGAAAAAAAAATTTTTATTTTTTGTGCCTGCCATCTAATTGAGGTTTTAATTTTCAAGTGTATTATTGTTAAGGTGTATTACTATTGTTGTTTATTGAATTATATTGTTTAGTATGTATGTATAATCAAAGGTTAAGATAAGTGAGTTCATGTTTTAATTATATGTTCAATTTATTTTTTCTGATTATTAAGAGTAATGAAGAAAACTCCTAGATTCAGATAAAAGATTTTGATTTTTGAGATTAATGGTAATATAAATTTGGTTTTAATTTAAATGAAACTTTCAAATTTGAAAATAAATTTTGTTGGTATGTATTAAAGTATACTGTATGTACGCGCCCAGTATTTGCCAAAGGCGACCCAGTGTGCATGAAAAGGGGGAACATATCAGTTGAGGATCTGGCATGGTATAAGACCAGGGGTTTGGATTTTGGGGCGGCATGTTAGAAGGTTAGGTGCGCTGTGGTGCGTGTCTGTGCGATTTTATGGTGTTGGGATCTCGTATAGAGAAGTCCAGTAATCTCGTTCGGGTGCGGCCACAGTCTCCAAGCCAGGGGGTAGTTTACCCATGATGTATAAGAACTAGAGGGGGGTTGTTGGCACCATATCCTCACCGATCCGCTTAGGGGTTTGGCAATGAGATTTCTTCCGTTTCGACAGAAGATCTCTCATTGGGGGGGTATTGTAACGGGGCAAAAGGGAGGGGTTTTTTATTTTTTTTAAATTAGGGTTCATTTTATTAAATTTCACAATTCACTTCATCTGTGTGGCCAGACACGTGTTTGAGTAGAAGCGTAGTTCAAACAAAGAAACGGTGATGAAACAATGGCAATGGAATGTGCGGGTTGAAGATTCTTAGAACTTTGCGGCTGTGTGACACCTGCGCCCAAACGCACTAACATTGCAGCGCGCATACCCACGCTAAGCCAAAGGCGCACAAGATGGCTTGGAGATGAATTTTGTTCGCACGTGGTCTCAAAACGGTGGAAACGAAACTTAGTCCCGCCTATTTGTGACGTCGACCAGTGAACACTCAATATCGTCGACATCCAACACACAGGCGTAACCCTTGTTGAATGAACAGTGACGGACGATTCGATCATAAGGCATTGTAAGTTCCGCTATGCCTAACTTATGGTGGGAGACTTTGTTAGTAGCTCTCGTCCCAGTTGAATTGCATCGTTACCCCGGCCGAGAACGAAGTTAAAAACGTGTGCACAACAATTTTGAATTTCTATTGTAAAAAAGTATTAACCAGAAGTAAAAAATTAACTAATATAGCAAAACAGAGTCAGTGACGTAAACGGGAAAAAGAAAAAATGTGAACTAAAGAAAACTTTCGGACATCAAAAAACACGCGGCACATTGCAACGAGAGGAGTGACGCCGGTTGGGTAATCCACTTCAATCCAAATAACTTCATCTATTAAAAATATTCAATTTAATTAATTAAAACAAAATGGGTTTTAAAATTGGTATGTGAGTTGTGCGTGGGCATATCTGGGCCGCCTTAATAAACTAAAATAATAATATAGAATAAGTTAGTTGAAATATTTAATTTTTGTTGTGTAGGTATATGTTTAAAATGAGAGAAAGTAACGCTATCAAACAACTATTTTAAAAGAATTAAAATCAAGATAACTTTACCAGAATGTTTTCTTTTTCTCTTGAGATAAAGAGTTTAATGAGAATTATAATTGGAGGAGAAAGTAAAGCCGAAATTAATGTTAATAAAATGAATTAATAGCGTAACGATGTGTTAGGCTAATTATTACGCCACATTACCAGCACCTATCCTGTATGGAAAATTTCGCCTAACGAACCTGGCAAAAAGTTAATATGAAGGTTTCGATTTTTGTACCATAAAAAATCGTGGCGACCGATTAAAGTTAGGGGATCTTCTGTGAGCGGTAAGACAGATTAGCGTGAGTATAAGGTAAGTAAAAAAGTAGACGATAACATATTACATACATACATTGTTTACATAAAATACAGAGTACACCATAATCTATTACACAAATACATTTGACATCAACACCAAAGTATATACAATCCACATTATTATCTGTTATAGTTTACCACAAATCATTTCATAATTCAGTCCATTTCAAAACCCCACTATTCACATAGTTAAATGTTCATGAACAATAAATATTAACCCTCCATCATCAAACAATAATCTTGTTTTACATCTACACAATTCATTTTTAATTAAATACATATTGTTATTATTATTATTATTATTATACTAACCATCATCATCAATTTTATCCCTTGTATCAAGATAGTATTTATTATACATTATTAACATTATTACATTATTGTATACATTATTATACATTATTATTTAGTATACATTATTGTATACTATTAATTCATAAAACCTGTCGACATTCGGTATGGTCAATTCTCCTTTATTATTGTCTGTTATGATTAAATCCTTTATCATTTCTTCATTATAGTAATCATCTACTAGTAGTAACCCCACTTTGTACACAGGTAAGTCATCAACATTATCATCGCCTCTTGCTGTACTAACTACATCGCCAGGTAAGAATTCAATATAATCGTCAACTCTCTCACTATTCATTCGCTCTATTAATTCTTTATAACTTCTACTAACCTCAAACAACACTATCTCCCCCTTTCTCTCAAAATACCTCTCATCATAACACCATTTCACTTTCTCTCTACCATTCCATGCAGAGGGTACTATTACATTAAAACACCTCCTGGCTTTTCCAGGTACACCACAAAAACTCAGAGAACAATTTGAAGACACATCGTCTTCCACTAAGGGGACATTCACCCTTCAAAAACATTTGTAAACACGTTGGTTCACAATAAACCTGAGGAAAATTTACCCTCTGCAATCCCTCTACCTGTAAACTCTCTTTCCATTCTTTCTCTAACTCATCAACACTCACTAACACTCCATTATTAAATTCTACTTCCACTAAAACTTCATCACCACTATCGTTATTCACAACCTTACTCTCTAACACCACATTTTTAATTATATCACCATTATTCTTATCTCTACTTACCTTATTATATGTTACCTGATCGTCTTTATTCTCGTTTAATTGATCGGTCTCTTCACCATTTTCTACCCCCACTATACTCTCATAATTATAATCAACACCATTACAACCACTTACCTTATTATATGTACCATTTTCTACCCCCTCCTTTCTCTTTCTACTTTTGTTTACTTCGGCTTGTAATTGTTTTACAATAGTACTAAAATGTTCATCAACTTCTTCTAAACTTTTATTAATATAGACCTCTTGTTGTTTTATTTCGGCTCTGATCTCATTCAACTTTTCACTAAAATTACTCTTTATTTCATTATTTTGTTCTTCAACTTTTCATTAAAATTACTATTCTGTACATCAAATTTTACGTTAATATCCACTCTTAGTTCATCTGAACTTTCTTTCATGCTACACACCATCCTATACAAACGTTTCAACATATCATCGTCATCAGATTTTTTACTTTGGCCCGGCGTTGATTGATGTTCAACGTTTTCCATTATTCTCGACTCTGTATTAATATAACTGACTTTCAGTATTAATATCAGTTAGGCTGACTTCCTCATTATTATTTTCACTCGTACTCATTTTGACTATTTAATTCTTACAGTACACATAAACAGATTATATCATAACCTTAATACTTACATTTATTTGTATCTTTTTTTTAGTTATCTTAAATAACCATTCTGCTCTCCCCAGTAGGCCTACATTTACATAAAACTTATTTATGTAAACGTACCTGTTCTGAAGCGCCAATGTAAATTTTCTTTACTTACCCACTTTTAATTTCACTTTTGTTTATTAAAATTAACTGTGTATGCGACTACTTTGAGACACCATCTTTAAGTATTGCCAACTATAACAAAAAAATTGTTACTTACCAGGGTCTGGTTAGACGAATGGGAGAACAGAATGGGTTATTTAAAGAAGAACAGATTGATTCTTTCCATACACTTATTGTTTTCTTTTATTTTTATTTTCTCATTTCTACATAAATTCGCTTTCTTTGTTAGAAACAATTTATGTTTCTTTCATTATCGTCGGAAACCCAAAATACGTTTTCTCCGTACCTTACATCTATTATGCTTTAAGCAATACAACAAGACATTGATTTTATTGTTGGTTATACCCAACTTTCAAATTAGAAAAGGAAAACAAATTTAGAAAGTTTATGAATGTATTATGTCAACTTAAAATCTATTTAACGCAAACCAGTGCTTATTCTGTAATCTTTCATTCACACACATATACGCTTTCATAACTTACATATTTTTTAAAACCCCCTTTGTGAGCTCACTATCTTTTGAATTATACATATTGTTATAAAACAAATAAAATAGAGATTATAATAAATAAAATCCCACTGGTGATCTCGCCAATTTGTTGTAAAACGTGCAAATAGCAGATGATGAAGCCCCACTGTTGTGAACGCCAATTTGTAATTAAACCAAATAAATTACAAATAATAATATGGGGTTTAAATAAGCTCCACGTTGGATTCGTCAATTTGTTATAAAACAAATAAAATTAGATAGGTAATGATGTATAATGTGTATTATGTTGATAAGAAAAAAGTTTGTTGTTATTATAGATTTAATAAAAACTTTTTTTTAAATTAATTAATTGAATAATTAATAAAAATGTAAAAATTTTTAATTAATTTCAATTGAATCAATGAGATATTGTGTTTTGTGATAATATTTGTTTTCTATAGATAATCTATTTATGTAGTTGGATCTAGTATTCTCTCTTCTAACTTCGCTCCTCTTCTTCTTCTTCTTGGTATACTTCTCGAATAACTCTAAATTATTTTTTAGAAGAAAGAAGAAACTAATATTTATTGTACAAATAATTATGAACACATGTAATTGAGTAATTATGATGTTTATTTCTTAACATTTGAAATTGTGCGCCACTCTTATGTGCGTGGACCAGGCATTGATTGAGATTCGCTTAGGTTGATTGTGAACAAAAATGACAAATTATAATGTTTACAAAATTAATTATTTCGGATTCTTTTAACTGTCGAAATGGTCAGAGAGAGCAAGGAGCAAGATACAATACTTACAATTATCTTAAAATAAATTATTAATTGCTGAAAAATAAAAGGATTATGAAAATTGTCAATTATTAAATAAAAATTGAACCATTCGTAGAATGACGTCACCGACTTGTAGAGTCAGTGCTCCGTACTGGTGTCTAGTAAAATGCAAATGGCCGTTGCTCACTTCGTTGACTTTCTGCTATACAACGCTGACGCTGTTCTTCTCCCTCATAAATAAATGCGAATTCCTTCCTCGGCGAGGTTGTAGTATCCCTGGAAAATTGCGTGAAGTGTTCTTCCCTCCTCGGCGATGTCGTTCTGTGGTAGTTTATTAGTGCAGTGTTCTGTGTTCAAATATGTTGAGTTCGTGTCCAGATAGTATTGGTTGAATTTTGCTCAAAGTGGTGGTTGATTTCTCGTTCTAGTGATGGATATTACTATTGTAGTTGTTCTGGTTCAGTTTGGTGTTAGTTATTAATTAGTGGTGTTGGTTTCCATTTGGTAACCTCAATAACACTTTTTGAGGTTGTTCGTCATTGTTTTACACTGTTTCTATTTTTTAAATCTTCCATCAGTAAATTCTGATCTGTTCACATTCACGATTAACAATAGACTGATGACTTAAAGTCGTCGTTTTGTGGTAATGTATAAAATGTCTTTTTCCTCTTCCCTATAATAGATAATTCTGTTATGCTACATGTGCTCTCCTGTAAAAGTGATTAGTTCAGATCATACTCTTAGTATGGATGAAATAATTACTACTAATTCTTTTTATTTACTATATTTTATTCGTGATTTCACTTTATATACCTTCTTTTTTCATTAATAAGTAATCATCAATCTTGTGTATAACATTATCATTTTATATCTTTTCTTATTTGGTGCTTCCTCAACTGTATGTTTACTCCCTAACATTCCCTAACATGTGAGTTGGAATAGTTCAGAGTGGCACATTTGGCTTCAATCCCTACTGTCCAATACTTCACTTAACTGAGCCCAGAGGAATTATCATCTCTGCTCAAAATATAAGACTGATAGGATTTTTCTACATCAAGTCATAAAAATAAATAATTATTAAAAGTAGTCTCTTTTGACTAATAATAAACATCCTTGGATTCTTCACGTCATAATATTTTATATCAATTAATACTTTTATACACTTGACTCTTCTTCTCTATCAAAGCTCATTCCATATTATGTGGTTTAGGTATGTGGTATAATATACATTTCATCGTTTCATCATTTCATCCTTTTATCTTGTTTACATAGTAATTAGCATTTGTATAGATTTTTTTTTTTCATTTGGTATCCAATGAGTTATTTTATTGCTCATGGCATAACATTAATTCTTTCTTTATCACTTATCACTATAATAGTGGTTATTACAACAATATTATCATCATGGTACCAGGGTTTTTAGTTTCTGGTCTTCATACTTGGTTTTTACTTAGTTGGTCCTAAATATCACTATAATATTGACGAGTCGGAACACAAAGTTTTTTATAAGTAAAAACGTAAAGTTTTACCTTACAGCCTAAACCGGCTTTCACCTATAGAAGGCTTCATCAGAGCCTCTGATGAAGCCTTCTATAGGTGAAAGCCGGTTTAGGCTGTAAGGTAAAACTTTACGTTTTTACTTATAAAAAACTTTGTGTTCCGACTCGTCAATATTATAGTGATATTTAGTTAAGTAACGGACACGTCATGGACAACGAAATCCAAGAATTTAGTTGGTCCTTCTTCATTGTTTCATCTTTATCAAATTATTTTCTTTGTGAGTTTGGTTAAGTTAATTTGATTAAATTATAAAATATTCTGGTTTCTTCTCTCTTTTTCATTTGAAATTCTGTATCATTTTTGTCTTAAATTGTCTCATTTACATTGTTGATAACAGTGGTTATAGTTAGCATAGTCACTATTACATTACAAACTACAGTATAGTTTTTATAGCTGTGATAGTTTGTTGAGGGTTTTTTTCTCTTTATTAACACTGGTTTTTATGAAGGTTTGCTACGTTCCTTCTTATGACACTTTTAACATGTATTAATATATTGTTCTGGTAACATCAGATTATTCAATTGTTTAATATAGGTTGTTCTCTTTATTTACTGGAACATGTTCTTTTTGCTTTGTCTCTGGAGAGTTTGAGAAATTTTACACATTTGTACTCCATTTACTCTCAAATTCTTTTATGTAAGAGTTCACTCAAATTATGAGTGTAATTTGTTCTTACTCTTTTAGAATTTTGTATCTCTTTCTTACAAAATTTCTTTTTATATTTAATAGTTATATCTCATCATTCGTATGAGTTGTACTTACTATTTTTTTTTTTTTTTAGATATTTTCTCCAAAATTCTTTTTATATATAAGTTTTTAATAGTTCTCTCAAACAGTTCAAGTAAGTAGGTCTTACAACTTTTTGAATTTTTTGTTATTTTATTCCAACTAACTTCTTTTTTATTCATAATGGTTTTTTCAAATAATTGGTGTAAGTTGTCCTTACAAACTGTTTGAATTTTGGTATTTTTTTCACCAAAATTCTTTTTTATACATAATGGTTTTTTCTCCAATAATTGGTGTAAGTTGTCCTTACAAAGTTTTTTTTTTTTTCAAAATTCTTTTTTGTTTCATAATGGTTTTTTTTTTAAATAATTGGTGTAAGTTGTTCTTACAAAAAAATTTTTTTGTTATTTATCTTCATCCAACTTCTTTCTTATTCATAATAGTTTTTCAAATATTTGGTGTAAGTTGTCCTTACAATTTTTTGAATTTAGTTATTTTATCTCTCCTCTATATATTTTTTGATTGATAACTGATTATAGGTTCCTTTTACTTTATTTGAATTGATACCTTTTAATACATACGTATTGTTGTTATTATTTTTAACAATCAGGTATGGGCCGGTATACAGCATTAACAACTTTTTGGTAATGCCTTCCAAAGTACTGGGTAGTTCCCTGTTTTTCAATAGTACCGTTTCTCCGACTTCGTAGTTTATTACCTTCTTAATCGCCTTTTGATACTTGTTCTTGCGCCTTTCCTGGTCTTCTGCCAATTTATTGTAGAACCTTATTCGATTAAACTTGTATTCTTGACTCATGGGAAATTCTATTATGTCTTGTATTTCTCTTGGAGGCGGTCTTTCATACATTGCCGTATATGGCATGGTACCTATAGCGGGGTGATATGCCAAATTAAGGAATTCTTCGGTAGCTGATAAATATTCTTGCCACTTCCTTTGTTGATTATGGCAATAAGTCCGTAATATTCTTCCGACTTCTCATAGCACCCTCTCCGCTGGATTACTGCTGGGGTGGTAGACTGATGTCTTGTACGTCTTGATGCCCAATGTATTTAGAGTGTTTTTCCACCTCCTACCCTTAAATTGCGTTCCATGGTCTGTGATTATGGATGCTGGGCTCCCTATCTCTGGAATGTAATGATTTGTTATCACTCGTAAAGTCTTCAAAGTGATGGCTCTGTTCACCGGGTACAGTTTTATAAATTTCGTGAAGTGATCCATCATTATAATAATGTATTTGTAATGATGGCGTCCGCCACTGCGGGGAAATGGACCACAGATGTCCAGAAAGACCTTTTCCAGTTTTGCTTGTGATGTAATTGGTATCATCATACCCTCTTTTCTCTCATTGTTGATTTTCACCAATTGACATATAAGACAGGTTTTGAGATAGTTTCTCGTCTTTCGATTTATATTTTTTATATGGCAATTCTCTTCTATCGCCTTGATCACCTTCATGGCTCCCATGTGACCATATCGGAGATGATAATCCAGGATGATATCCTTCTCGACTGTAGTAGGGATTACGATCTTCCATATCTCTTCATCAAGGGATGTTTTGATGAATAATACAGGGTGATTCAGATAAGTCAGAACTCCAACACTTATTTACCAACATCATTTAATATCAATATCATTTAATACATTTTTAATGCATTTAATACATTTAAATAGCTTTATAAAAGATGCTGAAATTGTCCTCCATTTTGTAGTAAACACATATCGACTCGACGGCACATTGTTGGAGTTCTGACTTATCTGAATCACCCTGTATATCATTATGAGTGCAATAAAACTTGGTTATTGTATCATCTTGGTTGGAGAGACGAAGTTTAATATGGTTTAGCTTCGGGTCGGACTGCTGGTGTTTGCTGATGTCCTGCACTATTTTTTCTAAATCGGATCTGTCCTTAATAATGTTATAGATCTTCAGGTGCTCTCCTTTTTGCCTTCAAACGTCTGTTCTTCCAAATTTACTCTCGACAAGACGTCGGCTACTACATTTTTACTCCCAGGAACATACTCCCACTGTATATCGTATTCCTGCAGGGCAAGTACCCACCCGGTTAATCTACCGTGGCTTAACTTGCATCTTCTAAGAAATGATATTGATTTGTGATCTGTGCGAACGGTCATTGGATATCCTAGGATATACGTCTGAAACTTCCCACAGGCAAAGACTACACTTAGCAGTTCCTTTTCCATCACGTTGTAGTTCTTTTCACACTGGTTAAGGGTTCTGCTAGCAAAGCTCACTACTAGATGGTTTCCACTTTCGTCTTCTTGGTACAACGTTGATCCCAAGCTAATGTTACTAGCGTCACAGTTTAGGAAGAAAGGTCGATTAAAATCTGGATGGTTAAGCATTACTGCTTCTAAGAACTTCTCCTTAATCGATTTGAATGTTTCGTCTTGTTCTTGACCCCATCGCCATTTATTCTTGGACGATAACTGATACTGGAATCGGGCCGTCAGCTCGGAATAATTATTTTGGAACTTCCTGTAGTAGTTACACAGGCCTAAAAATGATTGTAGTTGCCTTCTGTTTTTCGGTATAGGGAATCGTTGTATGGCGTCTACCTTTTCTGTTGACGGTGTTATTCCTTGACTGTTCAACTGGAAACCCAAAAATTGTACTTCTTTAGCTATTAGCTTGGACTTTTCTAGCTTAAGGGTAACGTTATTCTCCGCCAGCTTCTTCAAGACATGCTCCACACGGTAACAATGTTCTTCCCATTGGTTGATGTTATTAGGAGATCATCAACATAGACAGTCGTGAATTGGAGCGCTTCTGGTCCGAGTATATGGTCCATACAGGTGACAAAAACAGCTACTGAGTTCACTAACCCGAAGGACAACCTCTTAAACTGATGGTTGCACCCTTTGAAGATGAACGCCATGTATTGCCGGCTTGCTGGGTGCAACTCCACCTGCCAATACCCGCACACGGTATCCCACGTAGTAATAAACTTCGTTCCGTGGAATCTCTTCAATATCTCATCAATTTTGCCAGGTGAGGTACGATCGTTAATAATCATTTTATTTATCTCACGTGCGTCAAGGCAAAGTCTTACCTTCCCATTCTTCTTTTGTATAGCCACAATTGGACTAGTGTATGGCGACTGACTGCTCTCGATAATATCCTTACTAATCATATTCTGGATCTCTGTGCGTACGGCTTCCTTCAAAGATTGTGCTATGGGATATGATTTTTGATTGAATTCTACCAGTTCTCTGAATCGTATTGAACATTGGTAGTTCCTGATCTTTCCAGGTTCATCTGAAAATACAGCTCGATATTTTTCGTATATTCTGACTAATTGATTCAGCTGGTTTTCATCTAATCGCCGGTGGTATTGTGGCACTGGAAGTCACGTATCTCCTGAATCTTTTGTGGCCATAGGCCATCTTCCGTATTCTGACTTACTGGCTTGTTGTCTGACGAGTAGTTTGACAAGTAATTCACTTTATTTTTGTGGTCGAGAAGTTGTCTGGGGTCTAACATCTTGTTGTTAATTAAATTGGCTACCCAGGTCGAACCTTCAGAAAAGAGTGATACCTTCCCTCGGCACAAGTCGATAACTGCTGAGTTCCTACGTAATATGTCACACCCTATCATGATGTTGAAGGGTAATCTGGCTGCAACAAGAAATATCATATCCACACTAACGCCCTGACTGTGGACACTTAGGGATACCTGTTTCCTTATTGTTTTGTTCTGTCGGCCAGTAGCTCCTACAAGCACAGTATTATTAATAGGTAGTACTGGTAAGTTTTTGTGGCATTCCTGCTGTATCCGGTCCAATTCATTATGGTTTATTATAGAGACATTTGCTCCAGTGTCTATCATTATGGGAACAGAAATACTCTCGATTTCTGCAGTTATATATGTGATCTCGTTGTCATTATTATTAATGTTTATTTCGTTCTCTTGTAGCAAGTCCTTACGGATATCTTTTAAGTAATTATTATATATTATCGTAAAATTATTCTTTTCTTTACACGATTTTACCTCTTGTCCATACCCAGCAGATTGGAGCAGTAAAAGGTTATTGGGATTTATTACTGCCTCCATTCGTTGAAATGCTCCGCATCATTACGGATTAGGCTGTTAGCGGCATCGACTTGGAGTCCTGAAACTGCTTCATTTGATTCAGCACGATCATCTTGTTGGGCCTCCGTTACAGGCAGTCTTCTTTGATTGTCCAGGCTTGAACTGCGTCTGGGTTCATACTCTCTGTAACGATTACTTCCCTGATTCCCTTGAAAGGTTTCATACTCGTAGTATCGCCTCCTTCGTTGAGGCTGGTATCTCCTCTGTCCACTGCCTTCCGCTCTGATGTAGTTGATATGGGGTCGATATGTCCTGTAATTATTACTATTACCTCCATTCGGGTAATTTCTGTTATAGTTACCATAATAATTGTTATTAGGTGGGTTGGGGTTTCTCTGACCATTCGGAACATAATTACGGTTATTATAATAACCGTTGTTGTTGGGCGGACGGTTATTATAATAACCGTTGTTGTTGGGCGGACGGTTATTATTATTATTGTTACCCTCACTATTATTATTTCTGGGAACATTATTATTATTATTATTATTATTATTGTTATTATATCTAGGAACATTATTGTTATTACGAGGGTTATTATTGTATTCGGCATTATTCCGGTTTACGGAACTATAATTATTGTTGTTGTTGCCGTTCTGCCGATTATTATTACTTGTACTACTCGTATTATTTCTTGTCTCCAGCCTTTCTTATCTCCTGCGACTTTGGCGGTAGTAATCCTCGTGCTCATACATTTCTAAAAGTTCGGTCATTGCCTGTACAGTTTTTATTTGACTGTTTCTTCTAGCTCTGATGATATCTTCCTCATAATGGTAGGAGAGCTTGCTGACCAAGCATTCTTCTGGTTTTCGGGGCTCTAAATGTTTGGCCACACACACCTTTCCCAAGAAATACGCTGTTAGAGTTTGGTTTCCATACGGGTTATATTTTCCATGACAGATCCCGTCTCTGGCGATATTTTGTGTCGATTCAGACCAATATTTGGGAGCCTTTTGAATTGTTGGTAGTCGGTCACTTCATCTCTGATCGCCATCCACCAATTATCAGCTATCTCCTTGAAGGATTCGTCCAGTACTTCTTTATTCTCTCTCCAGCGGTTGCCTCTGTGTTTAGTGAAGTACTCTTCGATTCTGGCTAGGAACTCCATAGGTTTATTTTTTTAAAACCTGAAGTTAATCCCTTCACGATTTTCGTTATTCGGACAACTGGTAATGCTGGTCGGTCGACTATGGAATATCTGTTTGATTCTGTCGCACTTGACTATTGATACTGGTCACAGCAGCTTCAATGCCGTCAAATTTTCTGTGAATCGGTCCTGCACTCTCTCCCAGTCTTCACATGTTTCCTTTAGTTTTTCCTCTAAATTCTTCCTATTCGTTTCTTCAATGTTGATAACCTTAGCGTTTATTTCAGTCTTGATACTCTGTAACTCTCATTCCGTCTGACTCCATCTTTCGTCAGCCCTTATAATCCTTTGTTCGATCACCGTTATATTTCCTCTTCTACCTTTTTGCTGATCGTTTCATTGTTTTCAGCTACCTTCTGACTCAATTCTTCCTTTAATACTTCCATCTTTCCATCTAACCGGTTCATGTTCTCTTGGTTAGTCTCCCTTAACTCTTCTCTTAATTGTTGGTTATTATTTTTCATCTTCTTATTGGTTTCTTCCAGTTTCTGGGTTATTTGCGTTAATTCCTCCTTCGATTGTTTATTGTCAGTTTTTATTTCCTCCATCTTCTCCTCCATCTTCTTACTATTTTCTTCCATCTTCTTACTATTCTCCCTTAATTCTTCCTTCAATCGTTGGTTATCACTCTTCATTTCCTTACTATTTTCTTCGATTTTCTTATTGGTATCTCCAATTTTATTACCCAATTCTTCCTTCATTTCCTTACTATTTTCCCTTAACTCTTCCTTCATTTGCTGGGCTAATTCTTCCCTTGACTTCTTACTATTTTCTTCCATTTTCTCCTCCATTTTCTTACTGTTTTCTTCCATCCTCTCCATCATTAGCCTGAGCATTTCCTTCATTTCCACATTCTCTGTTCGTGTCTGTTTGTCGGGTTGTTTCCCTTGGGAGTCTGGTTCGGTTGGTTCTGCTGGAGGTAATCTCGATTCTATATCTTCCACGGGTGTCGCCTCCTTATCCTCCATATCTATTTCCTGTTCGGCCTCCACCGCCCTTTTCTTTGATGTCGTCCTCCTGTGCATTTTGTTTCTTTTTCTGACCTGTTGACAGCTGCCGAGCTAAAATAGGAAACTGGACAAATTGTCCTTATTTTATAGATCTATTGATTCCTATTTTCAGCCCTTTAGTTGGACGCCAATTTGTTATAAAACAAATAAATATAGATAAATAATAATTGTTGTTGATGATTTACTACTAATAAATGATGACGAAGTCCCACTGTTGAACTCGCCAATTTGTAATTAAACCAAATAAATTACATATAATAATATGGGGTTTAAATAAGCCCCACATTGGGTGCCAATTTGTTATAAACCAAATAAAATAGAGATTATAATAAATAAAATCCCACTGGTGATCTCGCCAATTTGTTGTAAAACGTGCAAATAGCAGATGATGAAGCCCCACTGTTGTGAATGCCAATTTGTAATTAAACCAAATAAATTACAAATAATAATATGGGGTTTAAATAAGCTCCACGTTGGATTCGTCAATTTGTTATAAAACAAATAAAATTAGATAGGTAATGATGTATAATATGTATTATGTTGATAAGAAAAAATTTTGTTGTTATTATAGATTTAATAAAAACTTTTTTTTTAATTAATTGAATAATTAATAAAAATGTAAAAATTTTTAATTACTTTCAATTGAATCAATGAGATATTGTGTTTTGTGATAATATTTGTTTTCTATAGATAATCTATTTATGTAGTTGGATCTAGTATTCTCTCTTCTAACTTCGCTCCTCTTCTTCTTCTTCTTGGTATACTTCTCGAATAACTCTAAATTATTTTTTAGAAGAAAGAAGAAACTAATATTTATTGTACAAATAATTATGAACACATGTAATTGAGTAATTATGATGTTTATTTCTTAACATTTGAAATTGTGCGCCACTCTTATGTGCGTGGACCAGGCATTGATCGAGATTCGCTCAGGTCGATTGTGAACAAAAATGACAAAATATAATGTTTACAAAATTAATTATTTCTGATTCTTTTAACTGTCGAAATGGTCAGAGAGAGCAAGGAGCAAGATACAATACTTACAATTATCTTAAAATAAATTATTAATTGCTGAAAAATAACAGGATTATGAAAATTGTCAATTATTAAATAAAAATCGAACCATTCGTAGAATGACGTCACCGACTTGTAGAGTCAGTGCTCCGTACTGGTGGCTAGTAAAATGCAAATGGCCGTTGCTCACTTCGTTGACTTTCTGCTATACAACGCTGACGCTATTCTTCTCCCTCAGAAATAAATGCGAATTCCTTCCTCGGTGAGGTTGTAGTATCCCTGGAAAATTGCGTGAAGTGTTCTTCCCTCCTTGGCGATGTCGTTCTGTGGTAGTTTATTAGTGCAGTGTTCTGTGTTCAAATATGTTGAGTTCGTGTCCAGATAGTATTGGTTGAATTTTGCTCAAAATGGCGGTTGATTTCTCGTTCTAGTGATGGATATTACTATTGTAGTTGTTCTGGTTTCTGTTTGGTGTTAGTTATTAATTAGTGGTGTTGGTTTCCATTTGGTAACCTCAATAACACTTTTTGAGATTGTTCGTCATTGTTTTACACTATTTCTATTTTTTAAATCTTCCGTCAGTAAATTCTGATCTGTTCACGTTCACGATTAACAATAGACTGATGACTTAAAGTCGTCGTTCTAACTTTTTCCTCTTCCCATTGTTTTTTACAAATTTACATGTCTTGGATTTGATTTCAACTCATAAACATACATAACAAGTTTTCCTATTTATTGCTGTAACTTAATTATTTATTAATTTTACGAAAATCTAACTATTCAGCAATATTCTTAAGCTAATTTTACATAATTTGATATATAACTGGGTCTGTTTTAAGTTCAGATAAGCCTAAAATTTACAATTTTTGCTATTTATTATAGGCCTTGTATTTTTTACAAATTTAGTATTTAAATGGTTTTCAAGTGATTTTATGTTAATATTTCCATTAAATAATATTACTCACTCCATGATTATTGCTTGTTGTTAATAATTTGTTGTTATAATACACCAATATTGATTAATTTACTTTTTATCTGAGTTGAGTACCCTTTAGGCCTAGTATTAGTTATTTCCAAATAAAGTTAATTTTCTTCTTTTGTCATTACATTTGCTATTATTTGTATCTGTACTGATTACATTTTCATATCTTTGTGTTGGATGGACTAGTTTCTATTCATTATATGCAGTTTGATTGAATTTATTTATTTGAGTTTGATTCTATGATAGGTGATTTTGGTTTACAATGCTGGTTTGTTTTTCTATTGTGGTGTGTTTGTTAATTTGCCTTATACTTTTTATATGGTTTACAGTTTAATAAAAAATACAATATTTCTATTACCTACTTGCCTTCTCTGCCTTAACAAACTTGAAAATTACTGAACATTATTTCAAATACAACTGAATACCTTATATCTACTAATTTTTTATATTACCTAAACATAACAAAAATATCTTAAGCTTATTATTTTTTATTTATATCATTTAACTATGATTATTCTAAAACATCCTATTACTAATAACGCTGTCAGTTATTTAACTGTCTTCTTTGCATTTATTATATATAAATTGATTGAACTAAAAACATCTTATTTCTAATAACACTTTTCAGTTATTACACTGTCTTTGGTGTTCACTATATCTAATTTGATTAAACTATAAACATCTTATCATTAATAATACTTTCAGTTATTAAACTGTCTTTTGTATTTAGGTTGCTTTTTTTGTAACACGCAACTATAATAAAACATCTTATATCTAGGATTTCTTCATTTGTATCTAATCTTTAAAACATTCTTATCACTAATAATATTCTCAGTTAGTAAACTGTCTTTTGTTCTTATGCTAATTTTATCTGGTATCTCTCTACACTAATGGTAGTCTCTTTTAAATAATTTTATTTTCTTTCACTGTTCATTTCTTATAGTCTGTCACTTGTTATTCTTAAAACTAGGCTTACAATTTAGTTTACAGTTTTATTTTTCACTGTATTGTATCCTGTAACTTGTTATTTGGTCTGACATTTATCATTGGTTTTAAATGTATAAGAATTGGGTATATTCATTCCTCATAAGGTTTTAGTGGATATCCTTTCTTGTTGCTATATTCTTTTTATGAACCTTGATATATATTGTCTCTTCCTTCTCATTATATAGTATTTCCTTATCTTGTGGTTTCATGTCCTTTTCTCATATACAGCTCCTTATTAAATTGTTATTGGTTTTGTGTCTTGGGGTTTCTCTGCTACTTAAATTAATAAATTTCCCCTTATTAATATTTTGTTTACCTTTTTACCTTTGTCTTTTCTTTTTACTGCTCCCCAACCTACTGGGTATACTGCTGTTTTATTGGGGTTTTATATAGTTGGTTATTTGTATATGGACCAAGAGTTTTCTTTGTTATTTAGTTTGATTTTATTAACATTTTATCGACTTAATCAACAGTTTCTTTAGTTTATTCTTTAACCATTTATTATTGTCACTCACTATTGACATTTTCTTCTTTATTTATGTTGTATTAAGTTAAATTTTAAGGTGATAATTCTGTTATGCTGCAATATATTTTTTAAGCTGTCATCTCTTTTCTTTTAATTTTGAATGTTTTAATTTTGAAAATTTCTTTATTTCATTTTCTCCAAGAGTCTACTTATCTGACGATGTCCAGAAGATATCATCTTGCCACACACGCACTGTAAAGATTATTCCACCTGCGTTTCACTGAGTCTAACGGTTTTCTAGAAAACAACTAACTGTTAAGTTTAGGTTAGGTTAGGTTAGGTTTTCTAATGACGGTTTAACTTGTGATACTTTACATTTTTGTACGGGCACTACGGAACTTTCGTAGTTTCGGATTATACGAAACGGGCGAGCACCCGGCCCGCATCCACCGTCGCTAGATGGTAGTTGACGACTGCCTTTGTTACATTCAGCGCAGAACTCTGTCGACGCTGCATACACAGTTTCAGTTGGGTTTGGCTGATGACGTCTTATGTTGCATTGTTTAATATACAAAGTTCACAGTTCATGTCGCTAAAAATAGCTCTCTCCTGCGTTCTGCTGACGACCTTGACACTAATACGTTCACATTGCGCACTATGTTTAGTATTCCCAAGTAAAATTTACAATTTCCATTTATTTATGTTCATATTTCCCCAAAATATCCCCGGGTGGGTTACCCGTCCCGTTACAAACTTACCCTTTGTTTCTAACTCATGTAAGGATTGATATGTGCACCTTGGTATTAGATTAACCTGTAACTTGCATCTGAGTGCCAGGCATTGGTAAGAGACTAGTTTAATAAGCATTACAGAACTATATATAATTCAAAACTGATTCTATATTAGTCTGGACAGTATAAACAATAAGTCCTATTGAATATTGATTATTATTGTTTTCAGATATGCGATGAGGTTAAAGCAGTTATGTTGGCAGACATGGCCCACATTTCTGGCCTGATTGCTGCACGAGTAATTCCAAGTCCCTTTGAGTATGCTGATGTAGTTACTACTACAACACATAAAACACTAAGAGGTCCAAGGTATGGTATACATACATTAAAATACTATATTTTACTATTAGTGCAGTCAATGAAGCAAAAAAAGGGCCTTGAGTTCAGAAAACTTTCTAATAGATCGAAATCGATTGAAACCTTTTTTATTATATTTTTTAGGCCAAAAATAGAAAGGTCTATATTATTAGAGGACCTGCTTTTACCCTGAGAATTAGGGAAATTGAAAACAAGTTTCGTAAAATACTCAATTTTCATAAATTTTCTTCTTTTTTTGTATAAACTTAAAAATGTGACTAAATTGAATTGGAAGGTTCCCTTTAAGGTATTTAAGGGTTTTCGGGGCCGCTGAATGTGAATCCAATGTCAAAATAATTTTTTTCAAAATGGCGGATCCAATATGACGGACTTATATTGATTAGGGGTGGCTTAAAATGATAAAAATAGTAAAAATGAAGGTATTCAGGCGAAATTGTGTACTCAGGGGTTTTCGGGGTCACTGATTACGAATTTGTTGACGAAACTTGAAAATTCAAGATTGCAGATCCAATATGGCAGATATATGGCGGACATAAAATTATAAAAGTTGTAAAAATCAAGGTATTAAGACCAAATTCTGTACTCGGGGTTTTTCAGGGTTGCTGATTACGAATCTGAAGATTGAGAACTGAAAAAAATGAAACTTTATCTTTTAGGAGGCTAATAAATAAAAAAGTAACCATATTTTACATTGCAAAATAATTTATTGAATTCCAAAAACAGAACAATTACAAAATTTAAATTAAAAAATTTATTGTCTTTTCTTAATAAAGTTTATTCGATGTCTTCGTTATCGACTTCATCCCCTTCCATGTCAACATTCTCTGCGATTAAAAGGTCAACGTTTGAACATGTTTGACCGCTGCACCCTGTGCAAGCTGCTGAGCAGTACAGTCCGGCTTTTATGCAACTGCAACTCTTACATTCACCCTTACAACTGCAGAAAATGATTTGCAACAAATTTTTTGGAGCTGGTGGTTTCTCAGTCTTGATTGGGATCAAAGAATTGTTCAAATATTTCCACCCCCAACATTCTGGCTGCATTTCATTTCCTAGCCATATTTGAACTTGGCAATAAACCCTTTTAAGATGCTGTAAAGCAGCATCAGTTGTAGGTGGTATTGATGCTAGATTTATTGCAGTGTTTTTTTTTTGAAGATTTGGTGAAAAAGTGGTAGCGTGCAGAGTCTAAATCGACTACTGACTTTGGTGCGCCATATAAACCTACACCACAGTCCAAAATATTTGCAATATTTTGCTTCTCAACATAAAATGTAGCCACGCCAGTCTGAATAGTTTCTTGATTATCCAGAATTTTGGCAAAATTCTTTTTACCTCTTTTAAAGAATGCCGATGTTGTGTCACATCCTGTGAAAGCGTGTAAGAATAGAATATATGGTTGACAGTTAGGAAATTTATTATATAAAGACTTTGAAGAATATATTTTTTGCAGCACATTCTGTTTTGATGGTTTTTTTAAGTAAATTTCTTTGTTAGACGGGCAAAGGGCAGTTAGAATAACGAGCACGTCTATATCCTCGGATACTACAGCCACATTAGCAGATTGAATATCTAAAGCAGTTTCAATTATCAATCTATCAGCATCACCTTTTGCTTGCATGCATGAAATATTATTATCAGACAGTTTCTTTTTTAATAAAGTAATAAATCTACTTTTATTTTTATTATTAGAAAGGAACTTTTCTTGTGCGATTTTCAATTCCATATCTTCGGTAAATATAATGTCAACTGTAGTGTTTCTCAATGCTCGCCGATTTCTCTCAACTGCCTTGGTAGTAACTTCCTCATACCCGTCAAATACAATAATGGTATTATTACCATAATTTCTTAAGATATATCTGACATAGTCATCACATATTTTAGCAAATGTTTCCTTCAGTTGCAATTTCATGCGATGAAGAAGCATTCCTCCGTCAATAACAAAATGAAAATCTTGAGTATTTAAAACATTAGTATCACATTCTTCGAAAATATTATAAAGAGTAGACTTTTGATTTTTTCTCATTTCTCCTTTTTCAAATACAGATAGTGGAATGGGCGATAGCTCGAATGTTAAATATTCCTTTAATTCTTCATCACTTTTTTTAATTATACAGATTCTTTGAAATAGTAAGAGTGGGTCTATTGGGACTTCTTTCCATCTATATTTATCTTACTATTAACAAAGAGCAAAGGAAGAACCCTATCCTTTCTCTTTAATTTAAGATCTGTTAAATTTTGGCCATCAATTTTTTTCATTGCATCTGTACCAATTTCTAGAGCATTATAGCAATTTATATTTTCATCGCCTGTTATACCTGTCGCAATAGACATTATTGCATCGACTTCGGAAAAAGGTGAGTGCGTTTCGAACCATTCATAAATAATTTTGACATCAGCCTCATCTCTAGTAACTCTAGCGTCTCTTGCATCCACATGTTGAAATGATTTTTCGGAAGAAATTTCACAAAAATTTTCCATCCCTTCAATGATATATTGACAGGACACGATACTTTTTATCCACTTAAAGACTATGCTGTCCGTAGCTCCATGCCGAAATGGACCACCTTCAACCTTCATAGATTTCATGAGAGTCTGCTCTATAGTTTGATCAGAATGAATTCCCGCAAAAAATTTATTAGAACGTCTAACTGTGAAAAAACTATCTTGCATAAATTTTTTGTATTCTACAGGGTCCATTTTATTACTCAATTCCTTCATATCTTGAATATAAACTTGCAAGGACTTTGCGTATGGTAAATGTCCTGCAGCGTGGAAATACGGGAGCATAAGTTCAGAAGTTTGTAAATGTAAATTCCAGTCACCTAATCTCTCAGAAGCAATAGCATTTTTCAGAAGCATGACTATCCAGAAATAAGTAACCCACAATTTTGCAGTCTTACTTTTTTTTTCAATTTATAACAATTTTTTCTGAAATATTTTATTTAATTTCAGTTGGCCTTTATTATGTTTAATATCATCAACATTTATTTCTTCCATACTTATTAACTCATCAAAAAGATCAGATCTGCTTTCACCTACAGTCAATGCTTGAAATTCTGGATTATTTTTTTGGAGATCTTCGAAAATTAACTGCGATAAAGCTTGCTGTACCAATGTGTGAGCTCTTATTGCTCGTGAGTACGCACGACCTGACAATATATTGTCGACACTGTTTTCAGCATATATGAGTCATATGATTTCTCTGAGTCCGCTACCACCCATAATATAACCGATGCATCCTATGAACGACAAATTTCTATGAAACCCACCTAGTCTTGGTACGGAAAGTATTTGATCAAAAATTATCGTTGCCGAGATTATATCACGCGCCTTAATATACAATGGTTGATCAAATGTGGAAATAGCTGTTTTCATATTATAAGTCAATGCAAATTCTGCAGAATTTGTTAGAGATGTGAATATTGTATTGTAGTCACTAGCACTTGCATTAATAAAGGGTGAATATACTATACTTGATCTAGAAAATTTATGTTTTTTCGTTAAATTTTCCATAAATCCATTCCAGCCCATTTCCATAGTTCCGTGACATTTTAATAGAAGCCATAGTGTATTAAATGCAGTTATTGAAGATGACTTTATATTCGGGAATTGTGTCGGTATTTTTATAATAATTTTTTTCCAAACCGTCCCCAACTTTACCATGATAAGTTAGTAAAGGATTGCTACAAAGCTCATTAATTTCAGTTTCAGTTGGAATTTTTTTTAATCGAAGAACTGGTTTTTGTGGACTAATATTTTCTTTTGGGGTTATTATTTTAATAGCACCCATGTAATGGAAAGTATTTCTTCCGTCAATGGTATTTGTATCAAAATTGGCATTGTCATGCACAAACTGGATAAAAGAAACAGGTTTCAACGAGAAAGGATCTTGATACATTATCGAGGATTCATACAAAGTTGCTTCGTAATACGAACTACAAAAACCTAAATAGTTACAAATATTTATAGTTTGTTTAGATCCAATTTTTCTATGTAAAGTAACTGCTAATGCAAGTTGAACGGGGGACAAAAATAATCTAAGGCGGACAGCTGACATGATGGCGTGGCTAATAGATCTGCATTTCGTTTCTAAATGTTTCATTGCTGCGTCATTTGTATGCTTACCTTTGTAAATAATATTTTTTTAAAAGAAAGTTAAAGATTCCGGAATGTATTTATTTAGTTCCTTGAACATAATATTATCACTAGGTGGATAATACTGATTTTCACAAACAGTAGTCCGAATATCTGTACGAATATATTCTGCAGCACTTTTCAAAATACGTATTTTTTTTCCACATCATTTTCTTTACCTTTATGTTCTTGCCATGATCTGCTTAGATTATCATGCAGTTTATTTTTAAATAAGAATAACGTAGCAGTTGACAAATGCGACTGTTTATTGGTAAAAATGATATTATCTTTGTATCGTTCAGAAAGTCTACTTTTGATAGTCTTATCATCTGGTAAGTAATCTGTTAAGAGTTGTTTTACTTCGCTTAACGAGAATTGATAGTCACTATTGTCCTCTATATAGGTGTAAATTTGTTCCATAGCGGTATCTATGATAGATGTTTTTGGATGATTACGACTTTTGTGTTTATTACTCAGCATCAAATGACTAAAGCACTTGCTGTGGTAGACTGCTTCTACTGCTACTAGGTCTTCAGTACTTATGAGTCGCCTGTATATATTTCTACGTAAATTGTCTCTGCGGTCTTTTATTTCATCTAAAATACTTTCTTTAGTTGTATGGTCTTGTACAGTTGAAATGATTTGTCGGTCGCTCACAGCTTTTTTACTTTCTGCAGCTTTATTAGCCTGTTTATCGCAGATGAAACAAGTGTTTGTCCAATCAAATGAACTTCTTATCCAAAGTTAATGAACTTCTTAGTTTCTTTTTTGTTGGGCTGCATTGCAATGCAGACATGCTTTCTCTTTTCCTAACATCAGCCTGTATATTGTATTTATGAGTATACTTTGACCGACAACTTCTATGAACATGGACACTTGCATTATCACCAACATGTTCCAATAATCGATCCTTTCTTTCATTAGAAGCCTTTTTTTAAAGTAGATAGACCATGAGGCAACAATTTAATAATTTTACCTTTTTCTTCGCCCTCAGTGTCATCTTTACAAATTATGCACCTAGGTTTGGTGTTTTTATTTTCAATAGATTCTGCCATTTCTTTTTATGTACAATTGCAAACAGAAATTTTCTGTAAAAACAATATTTTAAATTATGTACATAATGTAACATTATACATAACCTTTATGAAAAAGTACTTTATTATTATGTACACTCAATTCTAAACTTGATTTTTCAATACTTTTTATTACATCTGAAACACTGAAAATTAAAATTAAATAAATAACATTATTTTATTTTAAAAAATCAGACTTGTAAAACAGCTGATTGACGTATTGTTGACAACTTGCAATGTTTTGTTTCCTGCTGTGTTGAGCTTTGTGGAAATGATTTGGAACAGTTTTGTGTTTGAATTGTTATTATTTTCCAATAATCAATATGGGAAGGAAGAAGAAAAGTTTACTGAACAGTAAAAGAAATCTACAATTGATCTTGAAGAGGTGGAAAGATGTGGCGAGTGAATCCGATCAATATAGGAGAAGTGAGGTTATGTTACCTAATGAAGTTATTGATAGTACTGAGGTATCAGTAGACAATGAGGTAGATAATAATGATGTAACCATGCAGGATAAAAAACCAGAGTCCTACTGGATTTCCCTTCTATAGTAGTTATAAACCAAATATTATTCCAGATGACAAAGCGCCAACTTATGCCTTTGTAGACATTGACATACTAACTTCGTTTCTGTGCCAGTTCCCTTGTAGTGAGTGTCTGGAAAAATCACTTTCTGTGAAACAGATTACTTTCTAAAGTGTATGCTACCATTATAGACATAAAATGTGCTTTGTGTGGGGAAACATTCAACTTCAATTCATCATTTTGCCACATGTATGTAGCTACTATGGAGAGAAACGTCTGAAATATGGAGCGAAAACGTCTACATACCGCATGAGATACCTCATATAATGGTCGTATACTGGGTCTAGTCGACTTTAGGGGGGTCCTAATTGGTTGGAAATGGTTGATAGTAATCAGAAGTTGATTACTCTACCATTTTACCCCATGTATCTAGCCCCTGGGGAGATAAATACCCGAAACCTGGAGCGAAAATGTCCACATACCACAATGAGATGCTATGTATAATGGTCACATATTGGGCTAGGTCAATTTGTGGAGGGTCCAAAACTGTTGGAAGTTGTTTCGGATACTTTGAACTTAAATGTGTAATTGTTTTCACTCAGATATGTAGCTCCTACAGGGAGGGGTAATCAAAATTTGGAGCGAAAATTGCCATTTTTCAAAAAAAGCGCCTTTTTTAATGGTCTCGCATTGGGCCCAGTCGACCTTCAGGGGGTCTAAAATGGTTGGATGATATTTGTACTTGATTGCTCATCAGTTTCAGGTAGTTTCCCCCCAGATACCAATCGCCTATGGAGTGTAAATCAAAAATATATAGCAAAAAAGCCCATTTTTCACTATGAGACACCTGCATAATAGTCACTTATTGGGCCTAGGGGCCTATCTATCTATTGGGCTAGGGGGTCCAAATCTATTGGAAGTTGTTTTAAATGGATAATACTTGATTGCTTGACAGGTTTCTACCTCATGGTATTCAAAATATGTATTTAAAGGCCATATAGTTTATTTAGGGGTTGGAGGTGGTAGGGAGAGGGTGGGGGGGTTACGTGGTCAAAAAGTCTTCTGAGGTGCTTCATAAAGTTGTAGAAGTACATTTTTATCAAAAATTTTATATTATAACAATAATTTCATCGAAAAACATAAAAAATATAATCAAATTACACGTTTTTTTTTCATTAAAAAACACATATTTCTTAAGCGCAATCGTAAAAACAAAAAGCAGGTCTTCTAATAATATAGACCTTTCTATTTTTGGCCTAAAAAATATAATAAAAAAGGTTTCATTCGATTTCGATCTATTAGAAAGTTTTCTGAACTGAAATGCTTCATTGACTGCATGGAAAAATATTTGTTGGTATCACACACACACACACACACCACACACACACACACACACACACACACACACACACACACACACACACACACACACACACACACACACACAGAATAACTTTAACATGATTAATACTTCTTACTTCTTAATTTTTCTGAATTAAAAATTTTACTTTGTGTAGCACAATAATGTTAAATTTGTAATATAAAGTTGTTGAATTAATTAATAAAGTTGTATTAGTGGTTATAATCACAAACAGAAATAACACTGTTGCACATCTCTATTAAAAAAATCCCGACTATATCCGATATTTCCGATCTGATGATGAGCTGTGAAGCACTTGTTTCCATAGTGGTGTGCAATAGTGTTATTTCTGATAATGTTGAATATGGTTAAGATTAAGTCCTTACTTACTTACTAGCCAACACCACCCACCCTTGGCTATTGAGCCATTTGATGGTGTGTTAGCCAGTAAAGGGACCTTGTTGAAAGCATTGTGGTCCAGGACTGGACAAGCATACAGTGTTCAGTGTTGAGCCTTACAAAGCTGTATAGGAGACACTCAGGGGTGAGGGACCTTCATGCAGTGGGGGGGGGGCCTGGAGACTGCAAAGCTATCCCAAGTCTTTCCTTTTGCAGTAGCTATGAAATGGTCAGTCACTATGCTCCTCTTGGCAATGGCATAGTTGTGCTAGAGCCCAAATTTGGTAAGGATTCTGCCCTTTCTTTCCTGATGATGCCATAGTTGCTGGGTATCGACTCCATTTGAAGTTGCCATACATCTTCAATGTGATCCTTCACCACTCTTCTGCAAGTAAGGCTGCAAGAGCAATTGATGTCATTATTGCTTGTAAGGTTTCAGATGGTGACCTGAGAATCGACAAGCATCACTGCTTTAGTGGGAGGGCACAGTTGTTGAAGCTCTTCAGCTGCCTCAGTTTCTTAGCAGCACTTGAACTGCAGCAATTTCTAAGTTCTAGTTACTAAGTGGAGCTACGACTACAGTGTGTCCTTCAAAATCCCTTTTGTAATAACCAGCTCCAATTTCACCTGTTCCCTGGAGGGATGACCCATCTGTGGTAGATGTGAATCCATTCATGTTCTGGGAAGCAGGTGTAGATGGTTTCTAGTGCAGCTTTCCTCTACTTGATTTCCAGTGACATGTGCTTCAAGAAATCGTGTTGGTTGAGGGAGCGATTGGCAGGGGTGAGGTCATGCTGGAAAGCTAGGAGCCAGCGCGTACTTATCCTCAGCTTCTGCATTATAGTCGAGCCTTCTGGCTCTTGAGACAGTTGGTTACAGGGACATGATTTCTCCACTGTTGGCCATACACTCTCCTGTATCATTCCCAGAAACAAAGGATCATCCTTTTGCAGCACTAAGACAGTCTCTCAATGCTTTAAGCCTTTACATAATGCTTATCACAGTAGACTTTGGTGCACCTAAAATGACTTACCAAAAGTTTTAATCTCAACTAAGTTAAGTTTCTCTGTTGTAGTTGTACTTAGAAGGACCAGTTGTGTGGTCAAAGTTCAAAGGCATCGTGTGTGTGTGTGTGTGTGTGTATGTGTGTGTTTGTGTGTGTGTGAAAGCGAACCTGTTGTTGGTCATTTGATTATGCAACACAGGTGACTAAGTTCAACCCCCCTCCCACCATGATTCAGTCCTGGAATATGTGGTATTCATATTGACACAGAAGTGCACTGGTCTCTGTCAGATATGTAGTAATGTTTGTTTAGAAGTCTGCCTTAACTAAAGATAGAACTCAGTTAACCAGTATATTTGTATTGACTAAAAGATTAAAATGGAACTGGGCATGGTATATTGTAGGGTAATGAAGATGGGTAAGTAGGAGGTAACGAAGGTGTATGTAGGGTAATGAAGGGTAACAGGTGGACTTGGAACTACTTTATTACCAAATGGCATACTTCAGTCTATAAGTGTAGAGAAAAGGCAAATTCTTCAAATGGAGAATCTTGTAGGGATAACTTAAACTGATCCCTATGGTATTACAGGCCACATTACACTTGAAATCATGTAATTCCAGTCGCACATTACACTCAAATGACACATTAAACAATTCCTTGTCATATATACCCAACAATGATACCCCCATAAATTAAAAATACAATTGGACGGCAATTAGCAACAGCGATCCATGGGCCAAAATCGCAAACTGAGATAATTGATAATTTGGAAACCTTTTTATCATAAAGTCTGTGTAATAGTTATCTTTCCCAAAATTTGTGAAAAAGTAAGTAATTATGTACACTTTACTAAGTATATATTACTTCCCTCAAATATGTGTGTGTATGCCTTATACCGTTTTTTGTTAAAAATGGCGCTTGGATCATTACTGCTTAGTTACAGAAACTAGTATCCTGGGTTAAGCAACACTGAATCATGCACTAAATTTTTAACATATGTAACTTGTATGTACTGTCATTACATATAATTTAAAAACTAGGTGCATAGCCTAGATGGAAGCAAAAGTATGCTGGACCCAGACTGACAGGATTCGGAATTAAACTCTCCTTTAACATTAACAAGTTCGTTTATTTGTGTTTTCTAGTATTACAGGTTTTACATACATTCAAACAATTGATATTGTATTCTGTTAGCAGGGTTAATCCAGAACAATTACTCATACATTTTTTTTTATCATTGTTGCGTGCTTAACGCTCTCGAATTTATCTTGAGTTAGTGTTGCAAGCTTAAGGAAGCTGGTAGGAAGTCATAAAGTGTTTTGCATGAATTAGTGGACTGTAAATTTAGATTAAGTAACGTTTATTGAATACAATTCAGAAGCGCAGGCCCACGCAATTACGTCTTGGTTCATAGCCAAAATATAAGATGTGGCGTAAGTTGTCAGGCTACACATTGTGTAGCATTGAAACGAGATCAAATAAGAAAGACATAGAAAATTTAGGTTGCCGCGGCTGGCGAGAAAGTAAGGGTGCAAACGCACTGTTCAAAGATTGAGTGATGACTGAATAATCGTAGCGGCGTGGCCACGTGCAGCACCTCTACGGTGACGTAAGTTCGCTGGGCAGATTGCGCGTGAGCAAGTACAAGGTACAATGCATTAACATACTGCCCGCCTGAAAATCGGCGATTTTGACATACTTTGCAGTAAGAAAAAAAGAACAAGTTATTTAGCACATACAAGTATACATGAATATTGGCAAAAATACAAATATAATATAAACGAGTACATCATTAATATAATTAAATACATCATTAATCAATGCTCCATAAGTAAGATGTAACAATAATCCAAAGGCTTGAATATGCGATAAACCATAATAATAATAATAATAACAATAATACATGGCAATAAGGACATCATAGGTGGCTTTGCACAAACATTAAAGAAATACAACCAATTTAAAAATAACAGCGTGACACTTAGCGTGTAATAAGCAGTATTACACAACAATACAAGGCAATATACCTGGAAAATTCACTATGACAATATACAATAGAAATATGCCACAAATCTTGATAATAATATACAATAAAAATACCCAAAAAATTTAGTATAATAATACAATGAAAATACCCAAAAAATTTAGTATAATAATACATATTAGTTCTTGGTATCCAAGTCACGTATGAACAGTAAATTATTATAAATAAATCACCTTATATCCGTCGTGTGACTTCGTTACGTCGATTAAAAAAAAAAAAATACTTTGCTTTCAATAACCAATTTTTCATTCAGGACGATGGATTGGCCATGGGTTCACCTCTCTCTGGTCTATTGGCTGACGTTTACTTGAATTTTTATGAAAACTGTCATTTGCTCTCACATAACAAATACAAAAATGATATAATATTTTATGCACGTTATGTAGACGATACCTTTCTAATTTTCAATGGTACTGTACGACAGATCGAAAACCTAAAACATTATATGAATAATATTAATAAAAACATTCAATTCACGTTGGAAACTGAAGTGGATAATAAATTGAATTTTTTAGATTTGTCTGTCACTAAACACGTAAATAAATTGAAATTTAATATTTATAGAAAACCGACTATCTCTGATGTGACAATACATGCTGACTCTTATCATCCGTTTTCGCAAAAGTTGGCAGCTTATAATTACTTTATCCACAGATTGTTGGCAGTACCTCTCAGTGATGATGATTACCGTGAGGAGGTGAATACCATTAAACATATAGCTTTAGCTAATGGTTACCAAAACACGTTGATTGATAATCTCATCAAGAAACATAAAATTCGAAAATCCAAGCCCCCAATAGATAAGGATACAAAAATAACATTTATTTCTACCGCATACACAAATATAATGCCAAAGATTCTAACCTCCACATTTAATAAATTGAATATTACTGCTACCTTCAAAACAAACAATAGTCTATTAAAAATACTACGGCATAGAAAACCCATACCTTTAGAAAAGAAATCCGGCATACATAAATTATCATGTAACGACTGCAACAGTTTTTACATTGGTCAAACGGGGAGAGGTTTCCTCAAACGATTTAAAGAACACACACCAAAACCTCACCTAAATAATCTCACTTTGTTAAATAATATCAAGTCCAGCTTTGCCCGCCACTTAATCTTGCACAATCATAATTATACTGATTTTAAATCTAATTTAATACCCCTACATGTGTGCAACAAAGGCCGTTACATGGACGCAATAGAGGAGTTCGAAATATACAAAGCATATAATAACATAAACAGCCGAGACTTCATATTGAATGACCACTTAAATTTTAAATCCAACCCGCTATACGATACAGCTTTGAACCTGCTTAGGCGTAATCACTCAGATGATAGTTCAGTGTCCGATCGGCTTCGTCGTGGTGCGCACCATTTAGGAAGCAAGTGAATTACATAGTGGACAATTATGTGTAACATGTGTTTTTAACGTTTAACGACCTCAATAGAGCGATTTTATCTGATGATGGAACAGATGTTCCGAAACGCGTCATTTTAATCGACGTAACGAAGTCACACGACGGATATAAGGTGATTTATTTATAATAATTTACTATAATAATACAATGAAAATACCCACAAAATTTAGTATAATAATACAATGAAAATAACACAAAAAAATTGCTATAATAATATACACCGCACCACACCGTTCACCATAATTAACATCACACTAAGAAAAAGAAAAACGTTTAAATGTTCACCAATGCACCGCTACATGGCGTCCATTAAATGATACAATAAATACAAGTGCATAACTGGTATACATTACATAAGTTACATAATATAAGTTACATAAACAACATTGCAGTCAGTAAAATGTGCATGGTAGAGCATGTGCTCGACCGGCAATGTCCCGGGCATGAAACACCGAGGCACCAATCAGTCTGATGCTACCGGAAGTGGGCACAGCTTATGAATAGGCCTACGCAGAATGCCGTTAGCAGTACGGACGTCCGCGACACGTACTAACGAATCCTGCCCTACATATGTCTGAGTGACAATACCGCTCTTCCACAGCAATGGTGGAGTATTGTCATCCAGGATAAGGACTAATTGTCCTACCGATAAATTTTTAGACTGCTTTTTCCACTTGTTTTGCTGCTGCAGCTGGTGCAGATAGTCTCTGGACCAACTCTTCCAAATGGAACTAGTAAACCCTTGCAAAAGCTGCCATCTCCCCAAGCGACCCATATTTGTATCCGAATAATCGGGTTCCGGAAGCGCGGTAAGGGGGGAGCCAACCAAAAAGTGAGCTGGAGTCAACGGCTTGGGATCCCCGGCGTCATTTGAATGGTAAACAAGGGACCGGCAAGACTTGGTTTGGCTTGACTTAGTCCCAGGTGGACTGGCGAAGTCTTGATCGGATTTTTGGAATTCGTCCTGCTGGAAGAGCCTGTAAATGCTTTGGACTGCTGCCCGCCCTGACGTAGAAACATAGGACCGGCGTAGTCGACGGCACGTTGCGAAAAATGGCTTGGAGGGAGTGACTCTGGGAACGAGTAATTGACCTAAAGGTTGGCGTGAACCAGTAAGGACCATGCCACCGTTGCTGGTGGCAGTGTAACAAACGGGGTTAACAGCCGCGGGATAGATGTCCGCAGGATTGTAATGCGAGGCGACGTGATACCAATTGCCCTTTGCAGAGAGCTGCTGTATCTCCGAGACGCGGTTGGCGGCTGGCGATTGGCGGTTGGCGCGCGGTAATTAGTGGGAGTATCATTAATGTCGTCACGAGCCATGAACGAGGAGACCGGTTTGGTCATGTCCACATTGAAGGATAGATTCCCGGCGAGTATAAACCCTAGCTTTGTTTCCTGGATAGTTGGAAAATGTGGACTTCGAACGAATTTAGTCGGCTCAATTAACTGCAAAAAGTATTGTGCCCCAAGTAATATGTCAATTTGTGACAAATTATTAAATTGCGGGTCAGCTAAAAATATCCCTCTAGGAATTTTCAAGGAAGCGATGTCAAAGGATTCGGTTGGAAGATTGTTTGTGATTCGGGGCAGAACAGCGCAGTGGACATTTAAGGTGAAGTCCTTATAACGTGAGTTTAAGCGCACGCGCGTGCTAAAATTGGCCTGACATGATGAGTTATTTATACCCGTGATAGGCAGCTCGGATTTGTTTAGTTTTAGGCCCATGCGGCGGGCGAAACCCATAGTACAAAAATTAGCTTGCGACCCTGAATCCAGCAGGATTCTTACCGGGCGCCTTTTACCGTGGTGATCGGTAGTAGTGCATACGGCGGTGGACAATAAAATTGATTTATTCATCTGTAGCTTCAGGGAACATTGCTTATTGTTCCTGTTGCTCGACTGATTTATCGAAGCATGGAGCATAGTGTGGTGCCTTTTCGCGCATGCCTTGCATGAAAATTTGGAAGGACAACACGAGCTGTTGTGGCCCGAGCGTGTACAATTCAGGCATAGTTTATTGTGTATTACCACTTCCCTACGTTGTATAGGCTGTACGGCGATAAATTGCGGGCATTCAAGTAGTTTGTGATTACCACGACACAGCTGACAAGATTTATTGTTTGGTTGAGTGTGCACTAGTGACCCAGTGAACTCCGCGCGCTTAGTCGATTTGCGATAAGAAGCATTATCGCTAACCTGTCTAAAGCCAGACGAACCAGTCGGTGCATTTATGTTTTGTAACAGCTGAAGTCTTGAATTTAAAAACTTAATGAAATTATCATAAATAGGAAGTTGTTTTTCGCCTAAGGTTTCCTTCCACAACCTGCACGTATGCTCGTCAAGTTTTTGGGATAGAAAATGCACAAAAATAAGCTCGAACGTATTTACAGAAAGTTTTAATGAGTTCAGCGCATTTATGTTGGAGGTGAGCTCATCTATAAATTTAGAAATGCTGAGCACGGACTCACGTTGAATGTGTCTCATGCCCAGGACGTTTGTTGCGTGATAAGTGGTAACAATTAATTTACTGTCATAGCGGGCCTTTAACAACTCAATGGCCACCGTGTAATTTTCGTGCGTGATAGGAAGCGATTTTATGACATTCGGCGCCTCGTCTTTTAATGATAAGTGCAAATAGTGAAGCTTTTGGATGCCAGTCAGGTCCGTTCGGACATGAACTAGATCCAAAAACATGTTGTAAAAGTGTTGCCACTCGATAATATCACCTGAGAAACAGGGTAGCTTAATAGGTTGCAACTGAAGGGGAGGTGTGCTGAATGTAACTACCTCAGATGGACTTGCTACCTTCCTGCTCATTTCCTCGGCATGGTCTATTAAATTTTGCAGCTTGCATTCTATGCTGCATAAGTCATATTGTTAATGGAATAAATCCGCTTATAGTCCAAGCCACGTATTTTATAATCAACTAAACGCTATGTAACTCACCGTCTGTGGCTTAAGTAAATGTCTTTATACAATTGACATGTTTCGGGACACTTGTCCCATCCTCAGAATATTTAAAAAAGTCTCTTCGTACCATCATACGATGGCACAGTCGTCAATATATTAAAAATATTAAAATCCACATAACACAAAACACAATTACACTACACAAAGTACGCACACAACAATTTTCGGTGTACACCACACGCTAACCGACAGCGCACTGGTTCATATTTGACCCGTGTCGCGACAATATCGCAACGCGGTATCGTACAGGACATTAGATTTAAAGTTCAGCTGATCATTTAAAACATGTGGCCTGGTAACAGGATTATTATACGCTCTATATATCTCAAACTCCTCAAGGGCGTTCATGTAACGTCCTTTATTACAAAAGTGAAGGGGTATCAAGTTGGTATGAAAATTAGTATAGTTGTGATTTTCATCAATAAGAGGTTTAGCGAATTTAGATTTTACATTTTCTGTGTTATGAAAATAAGTGGGTGGCTTATGTTCAACAAACCTCTTGAAAAAACCACGGCCCGTTTGGCCCACATAAAAAGCATCACAACTATTACATATTAATTTATAGATCCCTGTTTTCTTTTCAAGGACGGTTGGTTCCCGAGTACGAAGGCTATTTAAAATGTTATTTGTAGTCTTATATGTGACAACAACGTTTGACTTGTTTAAAACAGAAGACAGAATTCTAGGTAGAAAGCTCATGTATGGTATAGAAATGTATTTATACACACTGTCCCCAGGTGCCCTTAGCGTGTTTGCGTTTTTTCGTCTCATATGTTTTTTAAGGATATTATTTACTACCGCTTTTTTGTAGCCATTGGTGACCGCAATATGTTTAATTGTATTTAGTTCGTCTTGATAATCCTTGTTTAAGATGTGTCGCATCTTATCATCCGGTATCGCAGAAAATGGCTGCTTTCCACAGCATGGTTAACCGCCTCTTATCATTGCCCCTCAGCGACAAGGATTATCAAGACGAACTAAATACAATTAAACATATTGCGGTCACCAATGGCTACAAAAAAGCGGTAGTAAATAATATCCTTAAAAAACATATGAGACGAAAAAACGCAAACACGCTAAGGGCACCTGGGGACAGTGTGTATAAATACATTTCTATACCATACATGAGCTTTCTACCTAGAATTCTGTCTTCTGTTTTAAACAAGTCAAACGTTGTTGTCACATATAAGACTACAAATAACATTTTAAATAGCCTTCGTACTCGGGAACCAACCGTCCTTGAAAAGAAAACAGGGATCTATAAATTAATATGTAATAGTTGTGATGCTTTTTATGTGGGCCAAACGGGCCGTGGTTTTTTCAAGAGCTTTGTTGAACATAAGCCACCCACTTATTTTCATAACACAGAAAATGTAAAATCTAAATTCGCTAAACATCTTATTGATGAAAATCACAACTATACTAATTTTCATACCAACTTGATACCCCTTCACTTTTGTAATAAAGGACGTTACATGAACGCCCTTGAGGAGTTTGAGATATATAGAGCGTATAATAATCCTGTTACCAGGCCACATGTTTTAAATGATCAGCTGAACTTTAAATCTAATGTCCTGTACGATACCGCGTTGCGATATTGTCGCGACACGGGTCAAATATGAACCAGTGCGCTGTCGGTTAGCGTGTGGTGTACACCGAAAATTGTTGTGTGCGTACTTTGTGTAGTGTAATTGTGTTTTGTGTTATGTGGATTTTAATATTTTTAATATATTGACGACTGTGCCATCGTATGATGGTATGAAGAGACTTTTTTAAATATTCTGAGGATGGGACAAGTGTCCCGAAACATGTCAATTGTATAAAGACATTTACTTAAGCCACAGACGGTGAGTTACATAGCGTTTAGTTGATTACTGCATAAGTCGTCTTCGGTCTGAACCCTATCGCTCGCGGAAGCAAAATCGGAGTCCTCAGACTTGATTTGTGTTTGGATCTCATCATATTTAGCTGATAGCTCCATAAGGTGGCGAAGCTTTATTTTTAATGCATGATTGTCATGCGTATCATGATCGAAATTGTCGGCATAAGTATTTATGCGCGATATAGAGGCCTTGATCGTGCCACGTTTCTTGATCAGTGCCTTCATATCCGCCATGATTGGGTATGAAATAAAAAGAAAAGAATTTAAATGATGCTACAAAGGCCAAGTTAATGCAACGAGATGAGCTAGACCAGGCAGGAAGTCCCAATTATAAACTCACGCTACGACACGGTAATACTTACTTAACACATCTTAACTAAATTTATGTGACAATAAAATCCTGAATTAGGCATTACAAACAATATAGCAGTAATCATTAATGACATGAATGCTGTTTGAAAGATACGACTTACAAGTTAAGAAAATATTAGTTGAGTTCGCAAAAAATTATAAGTTCATATTCAAATTATTGAAAAATATTTTAAATTATTTTCAATTATTAAATCATATTATTATTTCAATACTGCTTTGTTTAATTTAATGGCATTGAGAAAAAATATGCGAATTATGCAAGTTGAAACTAATATAAAACATGAGTTCAGTCAGTTGAAATGGTACTTATCGGCATGTTCTAGAAGGCATCGAAAGCCTGTCGGAACCTTCGTAGTCATGTCAGATACCCAAGCATGGATAATGTAGACATGGTCGCTGCCTGTCCGGTGATGTCCAATGTGGTGGAATACTGTCTAGATAGGCTGCTCTGGATTTTCCCACATGCTGAATGCCACGTGCTAGATGCTCATATGCTGCAATGATGATTCCAATGTTCCGGTTGGCGAAATATGACGTCCCCAAAGTCGTGTGATACGATTCCCAGATGTAGGTGCTAATTAACGAGTTGTTGAATTTAAATTGAAGAAAAAGAAATGCTGATAGGCCTGCTTAATGCACTAAACCATGAGACGCATGCTTAACGCTCTCGAATTTATCTTGAGTTAGTGTTGCAAGCTTAAGGAAGCTGGTAGGAAGTCAGAAAGTGTTTTGCATGAATTAGTGGACTGTAAATTTAGATTAAGTAACGTTTATTGAATACAATTCAGAAGCGCAGGCCCACGCAATTACGTCTTGGTTCATAGCCAAAATATAAGATGTGGCGTAAGTTGTCAGACTACATAATGTGTAGCATTGAAACGAGATCAGATAAGAAAGACATAGAAAATTTAGGTTGCTGCGGCTGGCGAGAAAGTAAGGGTGCAAACGCACTGTTCAAAGATTGAGTGATGACTGAATAATTGTAGCGGCGTGGCCACGTGCAGCACCGCTACGGTGACGTAAGTGCGCTGGGCAGATTGCGTGTGAGCAAGTACAAGATACAATGCATTAACAATCATCAAAATAATTTTATAAGAAAACACAATAACTGATTCCACCATTTAACATAAGAATTCTAACTGTAATACTGTACTGGTGCCTTTCAATTTTAATAATAAATCACAGCGTAAAAATAAGTAGGATAAAATTATTAATACTCAACACATGTTCATACAGGCCATATCTTTTGTTTAATGAAAGAAAAGGTTACAAGAGGCTGCCAAGGATTATTATTATTATGAAAACTTTACTTAAAGCACATTCTCACAGTCTTGCTGTGATCAAGAAAATTGGCAGTATACATATCCTTCAGACAGCTGATAATAACTGTAATTTAAATTTAAATTAATTTTTCTGATTATGTGACATCAGTATTTTAATGAATCAGACTATAATTTAAAAATCCCTATTCCATTACTAGATATGAATTCATGAAGGTGTCATTCTTTACAATACTTAAACGTGCAGTTAATCTAGTCATTTAGTCAGGTACAAAATTTAAATTGTTTTTACATTTCTAGTCATCAGTGTTAATCACCTCTTGAACTACCTTAAAATTTTTCTGCATGATTGAAAAAGAATAATTGAGTTTAGATATATAACAATATAAATCGGAGCTAAGGAAATGCTTACACCTTATACAGAAACCGGATCTATCGTACATGAATACTTGAACAAGTTAGTCTATCAGCCTGTCCTTTCACTTGTAACTGCAGGAATGTAGTTGTAATTGATGAATGTAATATATGGAAGTTTTTCACCTGATATTTTGAAGCACGAGGTATTCACTGGTGACCCGTAGTGATGCTAACGAAATAGGCACTGTTAATGAAGAAGTGTGTGAAGTCGCTGTTTCTAGTGGACGGTCCTTGTAAGTTTTTGAGTGAGTCCATGTGGCTGACGGTATGGGAAGGAGCACCTTGGTTAACCTCTCCGCCGATGATGTCCTGTGTTCATGACATCATCCAAACCCGCATTCTTCCGACGAGTCGGGAACCCTGAGACACTCTACGAGATTAATTAGTTATAGTTATACACAGCGAAGCCAATTGCGAAATCCAGCCACCAGACCACAAAGAGCTCTGTCGAAAGGCCAAAAAGAGAGTGAGACAGAGTAACCGTTTTATTCAACCCAGGATAATTCAAGAAAAGCAAGCTTAAAATTGTTAAGCACCTGGACTGGCTGCCTACAGGATCACGTGACCGTTGCCAAGCGGCAAACTTGATTTCATCGTCGCTGCTGTATACCTTGCGCGAGCACAGCGCAGCTATCTCATTCTAACTGCCGAAGCAATGAAGGCAATGGAGACGGCGTGACTAATGACCTGCCGCGGGTTTCGAATATCGATTTTAATTGCTTCGGCACACATATTTTAATGTTAATCATATTTTAATATTACAGACACAATACAGAGTAAATAATATGCAAAATTTCTGAAGTTAAATGTATTGTTTTGCAAAATGTTCAGTTTTTTTACTGACCACTGATGTTTTCTTCAAAACCAGTTACACCATTAAACTCTTCGATGTCATCAACGATTTCAACGTCTGCCACAAGTGTATCATAAAAATGCTTTGCATCACTGAGAATTAAGTGCATCATAGATTTTATATCTTTAAGCTTCGGTCTAGAGATGGCTTTCCCCTGACGCCACAATGGGTCAAAGTGTTCTTAAATGTTCAGGGAAGAGTTAGGAGGCCTTCCTCATTGCTTCCTCTGGATGTTTACAATAACATAGGCCTGATCATTATGGTCTGTTTTTATGTTCAACTACAATTATTTCACGAATTTCCATCCAATTAATTTTGTTTCCTGTAGTGTCAACTTTACGGCTAACAATTTTTTCTTCCATTTTGGAACATCCAACAAAATCATTGGCCTCCATTAATGTTACAGCAAGAGGATTTTTCTTTCTACTGATTCTCATAACATTTATATAATCTTGTGGCAGGTACATGCGTTGCTGCATTTTCAAAGCCTGTTCAACGTCACTGAAATCTGAATCATTTGGCAAAAATGTATGCCCTGGGATGAGGAAGCTTAAAGAAACTGAAGTAAGAGAAGGGTGATTTTCCATAATAGCCTTCAACATTAAGGTTATTTTGATATTTCGGTTTTGGCCACTGCATGAATCTGCCCACAAAACCAGCTCAGTAATGCCTTCCTTTACATTGTTCTCAATGTACTTCTTAAGGCATAGACCTACTTCCTGCACTTTTGGATCACTTTTGCTAAAATGAGAATGTGATGTAGGGAGATTGGCGCTTGGTTTAACTGCCAATAGATAGCAGCACATTACAGCTGTTGCTTGGATCATTTTTTCTAAATTGTAATTGACCTTTCTGGTAGCAATGAAGGAAAAATCTCAGTATTTGAGTTTTGGCACTTAGATCACTATTGTTAATCGCTGTCCAATTATAAGAATATTATTGAAATTATTATTATCCACCAGGCTATTAGGCCGTGGTCCACAGTTGACAGACGTTTAGTCCCCACCATTGGAGGCCATACTCAGTGTCTAGATTGGCGGAAACCGTGCCAACAGTGTTGAAGCCAGCCATGAAAGCGTAAGAACTTGCATAAGAATATTAGTTTCAGACAGTTAGTAGCTCAGTGTCAAACCGAAGTTGGCTAGCGTTCTTTATGTTTTCTGTCAGTGATGTGAATGAATTAGAAATAAAGCAAGACATTCGGTGTAATGTGCAATTTTTTGCAGTTAGTGATGTTCCTCCTCGTATTCAGAATATAATTCATTGTTAAGAACATATTCACATTAACATGAATGTATTTGGCTTAACACAGTTTTTTATGTAGTGCTATTGCATTATATGCAATTAGTATAATTTTAAATGAAATCTTATTATTTAATAATGTGTCTGTTTCTTCCAGCAAGCATCAGGATCAGGATACATGTAGCTTTCACTGTGGCCTTTCTTAGATCAGTTTATTTATTAGCATTAAAAAAAAATCTTGTGCTTGATGATGGCTGGAAAACCAGAAGTGTTATTCATTTGAAGACGCTGCAATTGTTTTAATCATATTGTGGTGTGTTTAGATCTGGGATGATATTTTATCGCAGAGGTGTGAAGTCTACAGACAAGAAAACAGGACTTCCAGTGAAATATGATTTTGAGGAGAAAGTGAATGCTGCTGTGTTTCCTGCCTTACAGGGTGGTCCACATAATCATGCTATTGCAGCTGTAGCTGTCGCTCTAAAACAGGTACTTTGTGCTAACAGATGGATTTTGATAAGTGACTTTTCAATTATTTTTCCAGTTTATAAACAATCTAGTTAAAAAAGTTATAGTGGCATACTGAAGTGGTCAGTTGTCTTTGAAACTGTACTTTCTATAATCTCATCACAATTGTAGAGGATCTCTAGACTTTCTGTCTAAATAAAATATGTGAGCAAACAATACTTTGCAGGCTACATTAGTCCTTGTTATAACCTGGCTTGCTTTTGAAGCTAATGGAACCAATTGTTTTTCTTCTAGTTCACATTTAACCAATCACATTTAAACAAAAAACTGAGAATGCTACCAGAAAACTGAAAAAAAAACGTTACCAGGTTTTTCACCTGGTATAGGTATGAATGTGATCATGATATATTAATTATATAATATATATACACATATGTATGTATATTCAATTAATAAAAATAAATTGTATATACTGTGTGTGTGTGTGTGTGTGTGTGTGTGTGTGTGTGTGTGTGTGTGTGTGTGTGTGTGTGTGTGTGTGTGTGTGTGTGTGTGTGTGTGTGTGTGTGTGTGTGTGTGTGTGTGTGTGGTCAATAATTATAAGTTATGATTTTCTCCTCCTCCTCCTCCTCCTCCTCCTCCTCCTCCTCCTCCTCCTCCTCCTGGCATCACAACTCAGTATTTTCCTCCTTTCAGTCCTCTGACCGCGTAGCCTTCTCCAGCCACTCACATTCATACGTCTCAAATCATTCTCTACACCAGCTTTTCATAGGTCTTCCCCTAATTCTTCTCCAGATTGGTTTACAGTTGTAATGGGTCTAAATTTACCTAAATATTATTGTGTAATTTCATAAATTCTATAACATGTAAAGACGAGGCCCTTTGAGGTGACACGAAAGCCAGTAAATTTCCATTGCCTTATATGGTTATGTGGTTTTTTATATGGTTACAAAAATCTATTTATAGCCAGTGACCAACACATTAAGTATTTGTTGACGAAAAACGACTCGCAGCGAGATTGAAGAGGTGAAACTCAACCCAACGGACATTCATCTTTCGCTGTCTGCAGCAGCAGTCGCGGGCATACAACAGAAAATGTGAATTTATATATATTTCAAAATACAACCAGTTTTTGGCTAAACATTCATCCATAATAGTGACTATTTGCAATAAATTGACAGTTCGGCCATAAAATTTGAAAGTGATAACTATAAAACAGTAAAACAATGCACGCCATGTGGTGAAATTCTACGCAGCCTAATCAAGGGAATTAGACATTTCAACAATAAATACCATTTCAAAATTATTTAAAATACTGGCATTTTTAAATTGAGCTCAATAAAAAAGAAATGTAGAAGTGTGAAAGAGTGTGTGATTGAGTGAATGACAAAATATAGGCCTAACAAGAAGTGTTGAGTTGCGTAATTTTGATGTACGTAGTAGTATTTTGGATATCGTAGTTTATTAATAACCAGTTTTACACTTTAAGGCGGAATAAGTGTGTTCATGATCTTTTCTATGTTTTCGAGAGAATATAACTAATGTTATATTTTACTCGAATCACGCATTGTGTTAACAGTATTATTAATAATCAGTTTTACGCTTTAAGGCGGAAAATAGGTATGTTCATGATCTTTTCTATGTTCTCAAAGAAAAATAAATAATATTATATTTTACTTGATTTGCGCATTGTTATTTGTATTTGCCCACCGTTCTCTGCCTAAGTACACTAAACGTTTCCCTGGACCAAACATTACAGATAATCATATTCATTTTAATAAACAATTTAATAATTAATTAACCAATACCATTAATATATGTAACATTGCACAGTCTATAATTTGTGTAGTTATTCTGCTGTCATCCATTCATGTTACATGACCAGCCATTCTAGTCTTCTACTCTTGATGAACCAGAGTGTGTCAGCACCGTGTATTAATTGATCTAGTTTTAATTTGCTTGTATCCTCCAGGATGCATCTTCAGTTTGACAAGGCTCAAAGATCTTTCACAAGATTGTACACCCAAATATTCTAAGCTGTTGTTAATCTGCATTAGCTAATATCCAGGCCTCAATTTATAATTATAATTCATAATTTATAATATAATCTATATAATTTATAAGTGATATATGTAATACTGTATACATAGGCGTAACTTAGGAGGGGCAAGGGGGGCACTCGCCCCCCCCCCCAATGTTCCGAGAATTATAAAATTTTGTTTTCAGTTGTTATAAATAAAAACTAACAAATAGTCAAACAGGAGACAGTTTCTCTGCTTGCGAGCACAGTAAGCACTATTTATCAATGTCTGTACTGTTATCAGACGACTAGTTGCCATGCCATAAATTTATTATTCTTATTTCTTTCGAAGAAACTTGTAAGGGGAATGTTTGACAGATTTGAATGATATACGTCAAAATAATATTTCTGTCGGGGGAAAAAAAACCCGCTAGAGACCTAATTAACTGGACACAAATAAAGACTTGTTTTGGAACACCGTAATGAAATAATAAGCACAGCTGTACTTCTAAGAATTTGCTCTCTTTACTTTCCTCTCTTTGTCATACATAATCTTCTGAGTCATCATCTCTGTGCTCGGATTGTTTACTGTTTGATTCGAGATTATCGCTGTTTTCAGTTCAGCAGAATTTCACAAACACTACAAGCCAATGTAAAAGAGGGCGGTATGGCAGGGGTAACAGACTCAGCAGTATGAACAAAACTGGCTTACCGTGCAAGACGTCGATGGCTTTGTTCACAAATCTTAAAAGTCGTTTGGAACTGTTATTTGTTAATGATTACTGATACAAGTGCGGTCGGTTACTCGGTCGTGTATGTAGTCCGTTAAAGTACACGTTGCTTGTCTCTTTCTTAATTTGTTATTGTTGTGATTGTTTTGGTTTTTTGTGTTTCCAAGTTCTGAGAAATGGGAGATAAGAAACGCAAAGGAGTAACACTGCTTAATTTCTTTGAAAATTGCCTTACTGGTAATTTGAAAATTTCTTTGTGTTGTGACTGATTCGGCTTACTGCTGCTACTGCCGAGCATTTTGTGACAGTGTGCCTAAGGGAGAGGGTGTGTTTACGAAAACTGGGTATAAGAATTGGAAGAACTGAAATTGTTTATGTTTATAGGCCTACAGTATATTTGTTCTAGGTAAACATAACTGGAAGTACAACTTATGAAGAAAGGTTTGTTATGAAAAAATGAAATTGTCCCTCATTTACTAACTAAGAATTATTACTAAACTTTCTAATTTTGTATATAATATATTTTATTCATTTTATTATATAGATGGTCTCACTACACACTTGAATTCATGAAGCTTTACCCTGCCCCCCCCAAAGTTAGGCCCCAAGTTATGCCCATGACTCTATACATATATTCAAAATTCTTTAACAATTTCAACAACATTGTTTTTTTCCCACATCATTCCCTGGTGAACAAATTTTTAGAAATATTCAAAAAATTATAACAAATTTATCTGTTAACAAAATGATGCAATATATCAACTATAAGCTCCTTCATTCTTAATATTCTGATTATGTATGTGTAAGTTTTATCAAATTAGTCTTTGATCACAAAAAAACTGTTTTCTTATCTTCATTGTTTAAACTTATGGCAATTATGTTTACACTCTAATACCCAATTTAATTAGTGTCTATCAGAAAAATAATGAAAAACTGTCAAATTCTGAACAGTTTTGGTCAATTGCCTCTATTATAGCAGAGTGTTGTTCAAACACAGGGAGATAGAGAGGGGTTCAAACACAGTACAATCACTATTAATGTCACTGTCATGATTTCTTCTATCTTGTAGCATTGGTTCATCCTGTGATGCATCTGCATACAAGAAAAACCATTACAGCTACTGCAAGACAAAATAATAAAAATAAAATATATATGACAATACACGTAACCCAAATTATATACAAAATTATTTTGTGTATGAAATTATATTTCCATTTCATCGTCATAAGATGTATCACTCTTATCCATATCATCAATTTTGGAAGCTGAATGATAAACAGCATGAACACACAAGTAATGGGTTGACCAGGACCACATGCCTGTTTCAGTGATGTGTTACTGTCCATCCAGTATATTGTCTATTGTTGTCCATTACTCTACCCTCCTTAGTAAGGGTTTAAACAGACGTGAAATTGCATGACCTGTCACTTGTGTGTTTACATTATCATTTGCTACAGCTGTGTGCAGTGGAGCAGAAACAATTGTCCAACGATTACCTGACAAAGCGGTGGTATTTATACTGCAAATAGGTACAATGCTTAACCGTTAATTTAAAATTTGCTATAATTGTACCTTTTTCTTTGTTTCTAGATTATGTTGTTTGACAAGTTGTCTCATGTGTCTGTGTCCATAAGGCAATGAATTAGTTTTTCAAATGTTTAATATTGTTTTTTTTTGTACATTTAGTATGTAAGTTATTGTTAGCTTGAAGATGGTTACAGATATTAAATAGCAAAACATCACACTATTTGATACTAAATCTCATTTCTGTAAATAATTAAATATGAAATGACCAGATTTGTCTGAAATCACAGAAAATGTATGTAGAAACATTTATATAACAATGATATTATGACAGAAGTTTATATGATAATGTAGAAACAAAGTACATGTACAATTTATGATGCAGAACTTGACTAACGTCCGACTTTTGAATAATGCAGGAACTAATCCATCAGAAAAAAAACTTGGTAGCAGAACCTAATAGTCATTGGAGCATATAATCTTACAGAAAAATACTGATAAGTTATTATAAGGCTCTTGTTTATAAGAACCGTTTTTAAATGAACATTACAAAGTGTATGATAGTCATCAATTTTGGTCAAATCATTCATCTTAACGCACTCAAACATGTTCTTTGATGGATGCAAAGCCTAAAATGTATGAGGATTTTTGTTACTTTGTCAGAGCAGTAGTGCTAAGTAACAGAAATACAATTTGTTTAACACTGTTTAATTGTGTAAGTTATCAATTGACACTGCAACTTAGTATTTGTCAGTAACAATTTTTACTAAACTGTGCTTTATGGTTGTTAGGCAACAACAGAGTCTTTTCGTGCATACCAAAAGCAAGTATTACTAAATTCTAAAGCAATGGCTAAAGCTCTGCTGGACTATGGTTATACATTAGTGTCTGGTGGAACAGATAATCATTTGGTACTGGTTAATGTGGCCAAGTCGAAGGGAGTGGATGGTGCCAGAGTGGAACAGGTGTGCAACAAAGTACATATTACGGCAAACAAGAATGCATGTCCTGGAGATAAGAGTGCGCTGTCTCCAAGTGGTTTGCGTTTAGGTAAGAAATAAATTATGTGTACAATGTGCATGTGTGTTTGTGTTTTATGTAGTAATATGTGACAAGTGAAAAATGTAAACTGTCATTTTTAGAAACAGAATTATCACTGTTGCATACCACTATAGAAAAATTATTCCGATTAGCGCTTTCAAGCTTCTCAGCTCATCATCAGATCGGGAAATAACCGATCTATAGTGGTGTAATTCTGTTTGTGATTATAACCACTAACACAACTTTCTTAATTAAACTTCTATAATTTTTAGCAAAGTGTTGATATTTTTAAACACTTCCATAAGATCAAAAATTAGACACTTTAGATGGAAAACTTGTCCTTATTTGAGACAGACTAGTGTTCAAGTGAGGATCACATAGTATTGCCATACCTTTCTCACAACCGACAGAGAGCCAAAGCATACTAAAGTATGCACATAAAACAAAACGATTTCTTTTCTTTCATTTTGAACGTAGATTTAAGGAAGCTGCTTTCATAATCACTAATAGTAACTGTATCAGTCAAGTAAGTAGTGAAATTCCAAATAACTGGCTTTGTTCTATCAGAAAAATAGTTTAGATGTTGGGTAGGTTAGACTTTGGGACAGGTTAGCGTGTGTTACTGTGTTTTGGGTATTATTTGGTGGGTTGGGAAGGAGGGTCTTCTGGTTGACTATATGAAGGGGCGTGACTTAGTGTCCCCTGTCGCAGTTTGCAGTTGACCTTGAGGCGTACGGGTTCATGTGAGTTTTGTGCGTGTATTCAGTGTCGGTTTGGTGTCTTATAGATTCCATAGTTGGTAAGTTTTATTTATTTATTTTTTGTCTGTTATGTAAATACAAATATGTATGTTTTGACTCTATGTTGGTTGTGAGACAGAATATTGTTTATTTTTTATTTGTGATATTTTAGTGTTTGTTTTTGGTTGAAGACGGCTACAGATTTATTGTGTAGCTGAAACGTTGCTTTTTATATAAAAAAAACAGTGATCGAAAAAGTCCATCTTCCTGGTAGGCCTAACATCAATAACTCATCACTGACATCTTTTAAAGAAACTATATCTTTCTATAAGTATTTATAATTCATAAAGCAAAGAGAAATCAAAGGACACTGCTATAACTAGTAACATTGTAAAGGTAGTTAATAACAGATTGCCTTTTGTAGTTATACTGACAGCATTGATACGATCTGAGGTAACTAACATGACTGACCTAGGATGAGACAGTTGGTATCTACATCTTGACTAATAATGACCTCCTGGCTCTTTGGCACCATGACTGTACAATACTGACAGCTCTCTATAAGAATGTACTCATTAGGTGTACGAAACTAAACTTGTTAATGCTAAGGATCTTATACTCCAAATAAATAAACGATTTTCATTGTTGAGAATTGCAAAGATTGGACCACAGAGGACAAGAAGCTATGGAGAAAACTATAAGTACAATGGGACAGCATTATTTCAAGAATATTGTTACACTGAGGAGGCTGCATGCGCTGTGTGAGGAGCAGGATGCTCTCAGACTTCCAGATGTTTCTGGCAATGGTTGATTATTCTACTAGCATCCAGGTCAATCTTGTGACGTATTATGCCCAGGGGCGGATTAGCGCATGGTGCCGTATGCTGCTATCAGAGTGGTGCCCCCCCCTGATTCAACATTCAACCTTTTATCCATTATTTACACTGATAAATGGCATATACAACTTTGAAAATTAAAAATTATTTTATTAAACTCTCAAATTACAACATATATTATAGCTAAATAGTGATTATAGTGAACATAGTAGTAAGCCTACTTAAGCATAGAAAATATTAATCGATCCATTTCTTTCGTGATTTTGCTTTAACGAAGTCTAATATAATTTCTTTTAAATCGACAATTCAAGCGTTTCGCTTCCAATATTCATGCTTGCTAATGAAGATAATCTCTCATCTCCCATAGTTGTACTCAATGTATCTTTACAATGTATCTATAATACATTTTAATAAAGAAAATGATATTTCAGATTCGCAGTTAGCTATTGGACATTCAGGCGATAAGCAGTGTATATATTCGGAAATACTTCAATCATTTTACAAACAATAATCTAGTTTAAAAAACTTTGAGCAAACAAACTGTAGTATCATGGAATCTATCATCTTTATTCGAACATTTGAAAAAAAACCTTTTCTTGCAATTTTACTCAAGGCATAAGGTGCTTCAATTCTATTAGAAGACCGTTATTCAAATTGTTCTAATAAACTTCTATAAGAGCTTGACTTTCCAACTCGACACTCTGTATGGTTAATAACTGCATAAGAAAACCAAATAATTGCATAATATGATTATAAGCTTTGCTTTGCTTAGTCAGTACAGCTGAGGCCCTGGTGCCCAGTGTACCCTAGTGTTATGGATAATCCGCCACTGATTATGCCACACAGATTTGTTTAGGAACTGTGCCTCTCTGAGGCACGTATAGCAAATTAAAGTAATAAGAAATATTATTGGGAGTTGTTATTGTAATGACTTGCAATTCAGCTATTTAGTGCTATTGTGTGCAGAAATCTGTAATTAGTGCTACTACTTAGTGATATTTTTATTTGTTATATGAGTGAGTGTGAGGAGATGTGTGAGTCTAGAAAGAGACAAACAGAGAGAGAGAGAGAGAGAGAGAGAGAGAGAGAGCAGAGAGGGAGAGAGAAAGAGTGAAAGAGCATGAGTGAGAGAGATTATGACTACCGACACGTACATTCACTACATGAGACTATGGTTCTCTGTATAGACCAAGTTCTAGGTGAATAACATTTACAATAATGTAAATATTAAGTAAAAACCATTTTCATATAATAGATCTGTTATCTATAATGTTGTGATGTAATAGTTTGTAACTCTTCAATGTAAGTTGTTAAATCTATATTGTTATCGTGTACATAATTCTCCAATTTACATGAGGACGATAGTGTTAATAAAAATGGTCAGTATTGTAGAGTGCCATTTGTGGAAAGAGACAAGTGAGAGAGAGAGAGAGAGAGAGAAGGTTGGAAGAGTGAGAGAAAGAGGGAGTGAGAAAGAGAGCAAGAGAGAGAGTGAGAGAGCGATTTCAAGTTAGAGTGAGAAGTTGTGAGAATGAGAGTTAGAGGGAGAATGTGAGAGAGAGAGACAGAGGGTGTGATTGTAGACATGTACATAAATTTACAATATTCTATAGTACTGTGGACTATAATTTACAACAATATGATTACAATTATTATCTAAGTTTACTTGTTAGATAAATTTACCATAAACTTGTGTTTGTAACATTATGTCAACTATCTGATGTATGGTCGTAAAGTTCTACAGTTACTGTGTAATTTAAATGTTTATACATTGTTGATTATGGTCCAAGTCACGTTTTTGATAATAAATTACCTTATTTCAAATCCGTCCTGTGACTTCGTTGCGTTGTTTTTGTTGTTACGCGTTTCGGGAACTATGTCCCATCATCAGACGTATCACTCAGGAAGAGATCGTCTAATATTAAAATTCTTAAAAGTACATTATTTAAACACATGTGTTCGACTCGGTGTGCACCGTGCAACGTTCGGTCGGATACTGAATTCTTGGACTTCGAGTTATTGCCAGGTTGTTTATCTCAAGCAAATGCAACGCGGTGTCATACAGTGGGTTGGATTTAAAATTCAGTTTATCATTCAGTATGCCATCATGGTTGTTCGTGCTGTTATAACTTTTGTATATTTCAAACTCCTCTAATGCGTCCATGTAGCGACCCTTGTTACAGTAATGTAAAGGTATAAGATTAGACCTTAAATCCGTGTAAGTATGGTTGTTTGAAATCAAATGGCGTGCGTAATTTGACTTAATGTTTTCAAGTGAATATATGTTATTTAAATTTTTGCATGGTGTGAGTTCTTGAAATCTTTAGATGAAATGTCTCCCTGTCTGGCCAATATAGAAACTATCACAGTCGTTACATATTAGTTTATATATGCCTGTTTTTATCTCCAAGTGGGTTTGAATATTTGGGCGAACTAATTTCCATAGACTATTATTAGTTTTGAAAGTAGTAGTAATACTGATTTTATTGAATGTGGATGTTAAAATTCTGGGCATTATATTGGTGTAAGTGGTTGAAATGAATGTGGTCTTAGAATTTTTAGCTGGTTCAGGTTTGGACTTTTTATATTTGTGTAACAAGTATAGGTTTGGACTCTTTACATTACTGTAACAAGAGTCGCTACATGGACGCATTAGAGGAGTTTGAAATATACAAAAGTTATAACAGCACGAACAACCATGATGGCATACTGAATGATAAATTGAATTTTAAATCCAACCCACTGTATGACACCGCATTGCATTTGCTTGAGATAAACAACCTGGCAATAACTCGAAGTCCAAGAATTCAGTATCCGACCGAACGTTGCACGGTGTGCACCGAGTCGAACACGTGTGTTTAAATAATCTACTTTTATGAATTTTAATATTAGACGATCTCTTCCCGAGTGATATGTCTGATGATGGGACATAGTTCCCGAAACGCGTAACAACAAAAACAATGCAACGAAGTCACAGGACGGATTTGAAATAAGGTAATTTATTATATGTTTATAAATTATGATTGTCTTTAATACCAGTAGTGAGTGAAACATGTTAAATAACTTTTAATAATTACATAGGTGAACATCCCTCAATCTGTTTTTAGTTATAATATATTTTACTAAGCTATATGTTGACTGCTATATGTATAAATGTTTTCTGTACCAATCTAATATCTAATTGTTAATTGCTGCTTTTATAATTAATTAAAAATATCATTACATATAGCAATGTAAATTGTAATAGTGTATAAACTAAGTTCTGTGATATTACAATTTTCTCGTTTGCTTAAAGAAAACATTTGAAGATGTAAACAAATTATCTCAACTCCTTCACATATACATTGATACATTCATATGCACACACACTCACATACACTAACACGTTCACCCAAATAATTGTTCTGTTGTGTTTGATATTTCTTTTGTATTCCTACACAGGTCCTGGTGACGGCAATAAACATTGTCGAAACGTCAACACAAATAAGTTAAAATTTGTGTTATTTTTGACCGATCCTCACTAACCCTTCACTGAAAAATTCATTTACTTGTTATGTTAGTATTAGTTGTTTATAGTGTTAGTGTTAGTTAGTTCTATTCATTTATTAGCTGTTAGTGTGTACTGGTCATTTGCAATCTTAAAGAATGCTTGTATATATATATTCTTGTTTTGTTTATTGGCACTATAATGCAACTTGTAATTAACAATTCCTCTGCTGTTCAATTATTCATATCTGTGTTCAAACATGGTGATCCATGCAACTGTCATAATAAATATTGTGAGAAATGAGATTATGTTAAAAAAAAATTGGTTAATCTCAAGCTAACAATACAGTTGTCAGTTACTTTTAGGTATAATAGTGATAATTGAATTTGTTCATGTCCGCTGTTTTGTATTTCATACTTGTACATACATGTTTTGTTAAATAACTTACTATCCTTGTAACTGTAAAAACCAGAGGGTACTTATACGGTGGAAGAGTTTAGTGTGCATGATAAGGATTTGCTAGAAAGACGGATGGATACCATTCAGATGATGAAAGCTTTCTAAATGCTACTATTGTAAACAGAAGAACAAGGAACAAGAAACACAGGAACTGCAAAATAATTTTCTGAAGTTAATAATATGGCATTGTCAAAATACTACAAACGTATGGTAGTATAGCTGTTTTCATACATCATTAAAACTTCCTTTTCTGATAGATTAATTCTTTTTTATTACTGCTTGACAAGTTTCCTTTTTCATAACTCTAAGAAATGTGTCATCTGGTTCACTGTCTTCCAGTCAGTCAGAACTATATTTCTACTTCATTTAAGAAAGAAGCTTTAAATTAGCTTTTTGAAAAATATTAAATATGCTGTTAAATAAGAGCAAGTAAATTGTATAACTAGATGAATATTTTACATGTTTAGGCAATTTAAACAGGTTTCAGAATAAGTGTGGTGTTTTGTGTAGGAACTGCGGCATTGACTTCTAGACAGTTCAAGGCAAGTGATTTTGAAAACGTTGTGAAACTAATAGATGAAGCAGTGAACATTGCAGCAGCAGTAAAGTCTAAAACAGGTTATGTGCATTCATGTTAAAACTTTTTAAATTATAGTTCATTATTATTATTATAATACATACAGTAACATTTGATTAGTGTGAGTCTCCCAATACGGTAGAGAGCACTAAGCTTTATTACACTTTAAAATTATTATAGGCAAAGCCACGACACTTTTTTCAAAATAGATATACATGTAAGAAAAAACAAACATTAGTTTGAAATATTGCAGCGACAAGTGATTAGTGATACATGCATTTATTTTGAAAAACAATATATTAGGTAAGTTTTCTGGCTTTCCCTGTAATAATTTTCAAGTATTATAATAATTATTATAATATTATAATTAGTACTACACAAATTAATGAGTAGTTGTACCGTCACACAATCACTTCCAAATCTCATGTACTTAATTTATACATGACCAGATTTTCTAAGTAGAAACAGGCATGTATGAATTTCTTCAGAGACAGCACATTTTTTTAAATATTTATTACTATTGTTAACATTTTTGAGATTCTTTGACAACTAAAAATAGTTCAGTTCGATCGTGAAACCTTTATAAAACCAACAGTATACGTACAGTAGGGAATTTTCAGCTGTGCTCTTTTCATGAAGTTCACTACAAAAAGATACAAAATATCATACATTGGAGTTTTGCTTAAAAATAAGGTTAGCACAATTCATTGCTTATGCCAGCATTTATATAGGCTGAATATGGGAGGGGGGGCTAAATTAGAGTTATGGTCACAGTCAAGTCACCTAAAATAGTCTGTCAATGGGTTGATGTCATAGTAAATTTACCTGAAAGATTTGAATTAAGTACGATAATTCTTATTTTCTTTACATTTGTGTTGTCTCTTACTTTTTAATTTCCAAATATTTTTCATTTATCAATGAGTTTTAAATTATTTGTCATAATTCCCATAATAAAAAATATGCAACATTTCTTTTTGATATTTCAAGCTTGCATTATGTCATGTGAAGAAGAACAATACATACATAACTTGAATAAGTAAAAACAGATTTGACAGAAAACATGTTTTTTAATTTTGTTTTATCTGTAGATTTTGTGAAACCATTTTTGGATTTGTTAATTTGTTTATGGCACTAAATGTTTACTGTTACTAGGGTTGTTCTGGCAATGGAGAGGAATTATTTTGTACCTGTTTTCACATAAAATCTGATAATTTGTTTTAGTCATAGTGGAGAAAACAAATGGACTAACCAACGATTGACTACCATGTTGTAACTTGGAATTAATTAATTTACAAGACTGAGATACTCTTACACTCATTAAATTTATAAAAAACACAAATTACTTTGACCTACCTGTAGAACTTCTATCCGGGGCCAGGATTCTCGTACGAACGTAAAATGTTAGCGTGATTTACAGGTTACTGAAATAAGTACCTTGACTCATTTTTTTATGAAGAGAATTACCTTTTACTTTAATTTTGAATCATTTACAATTTCTTTACACACTTTCCCGCATCTGACATAATTTTGTGAAAACCTATTGCTTGGTTACATAATCAGCGTTCTTAATCTAACTTATACTACTGCTTACCTTATTTTACTTACTCACACACACATATAGACTGCCCAGCCTGCAATTTTTTCATGCACCCAAACACACACAAAATTTATTTCACCCTTAACATTTTTTATAATAATAAAATTCCCCCCACGCCGGCCACGCGGTCTTCACGCACACTCATTGTTCGGTCATACTTCTTTTATTGTCCGAAAAAAAAGTCTCAGGATACGTTCCGCACTTTCACCTAACCGCGGTCAGACAGATCTTTGTGGTTCTATCACTCTATTACTGGAAAATAAAAAAATTTCGTAGGGAGCCGACTTGGCTCCGTGCCGGCCGACACGTATGGAGTAACTGGGAAGCGTCCTTTGCTTAACGGGAGGAACTTCGTATTCACTGCCAACAGATTTTCGTCGCCGTTCCTAGCTGTTTTGCTGTGGCTTACCAACTTTATGCATGAAACATAGTGTTTTTTGTGTGGTAACCGTGGACAATCTTTGTTAAGCACTGGTGACGTCACTAAAAGTGGGCAGTCCTTAGCGGCATTTCCTGTGGATCGCTAAGGAGACGATGAATAAAATCGTTCCCCAGACATCTTGGTTTTCGGATGAAGGCGTCATTCCGAGCGCGTACTTGTACTGCTCGTGAGTGCGTGGTCACACTTATGCAAAGTTCTGCGAAATTTTAGGGTGGTGCAGATTCCTTGACTGGTTACACAACAGAAATTGCGCCTTGCCTTTGTTTCAACACTGTTTCTTGCCACGTGGTCTGTTATAATGGAATTAACATTTACACAATATTTTATGCAAAACCCCAAAAATGAAATAAATAAAAATACAAATACCCCATACCCGCAATAACTGAAATGACCTAATTTAGACACGTTACAATACCCCTCAATGAGAATTCTGCTGTCCAAAACAGAAGAAATCTCATTGATAAAACCCCTAAGAGGACCGGTGAGGAACTGGTGCCAACAACCCCCTTGTTCTAACTCTTCATGGGTACACGACCCCCCTGGCTTGGCGACTATGGACGCATCTGAACGAGATCACTGGACTTCTCCATAAGAGATCCCAACACCGAAAAATCGAACAGACACGTACCACAGCACACCTCACCTTCTAACATGCTACCCCCCAAAATCCTCAATCCCTGGCTTAGATTATGCCAGATCCTCCACCGATATGTTTCCCCTTTTATGCAAGCTGGGCTGCCTTTAGCAGATACTGGGCTCACACACACTCACATTACATATTGACATCACATTTTATAAAATTGAAAAATTTTCAAAAGTTATTTAACTGGCAACCCATTGGTTGTTTTCAGGTAAAATTGATTCATAAATCTTGTATAACTTTTAAATTATTCTCTTCCTTGTTTTCTGTTTTTCTTTAAAATAAGTGAATTTAAACATTTCTTATAATTAAAAACATCCTTAACCTAACATGTGATTATCTAAAGTCTAACAGTACAAGGCAATACAATAAATCAATAAAATTAAATATGGTTAATACACAAATGAAAAAATAATCAATGCTTAAAAATATTCATTAGCTGGCAGGCGTAAACTCATCTTTTTTTTTTTCAAAAAATTTTAAAATTCAAAAAATTTAATTTTATTTAAATGTTTCCTTTACATATAGACGTTGTTTAAAATTTGTCTAAATTGATCAAAAAAAACAAAAGTTAAATTGACTTCCATACTGTTAAGTTATATGACCTCACGATCAGCTGATCAAAACTTGGTCAAGTCAAAACCTTGACCTACTGTGAAGCTACTTATTAATCACAATTATTTAGAGTACCATACGAATAGAAATAAATAGAATAACTTTCACTTACCATCCAGACATGCTCTTTTGGGTCCAGGGTCTCATACGAACACCAAGATACAAGCACAATTTTGAAGGTTGCGTAAATAATTTACATAACACAAGTTTTAGAAGAGAATCTCCATTTAATATTTTACTTTTACTTTAGTGAAATTAAGAAAATACATTTAGTAAATACATGTTTCAGGTGTTGTGCAACACGTGCTTCTGTTATAATATGATTTACAATCTACGGCTTACCTTATTTTTTTTTCTAGGACACAAACACAGTTATAAAACTCACACAGACACAAACACAGTCGGAAACAGCCCAGCTTTGCCACACTCACATTCATACTAAATTAAAAGCCCCTTAACATTTTATACAAATCAAATGCCCCCTTCGGCGGCCAAGCGGTCTCCCCGCACACGCATTGTTCGGCTACACAGTTTTTATTGTCCGAAATAAGAAAAATAAAATTCTCGATTAAGGCCCTTTCAATAGATTGACCGCAGTCATACGACAATTCAACTGATTAATCCACTCTTTAACTGGTTGCATTACAATTTTTTGACGAGCCTACTTTGGCCCAGTCCGGTACCGGGAACTGTTACTCGTAGACTGCAACTGTAACGTAACAGGTACAGCTTGCTTTCTCTGGAGGGAAACTGTTGTTCACTGCCACTATGTTTTCGTCGCTCATACTCAGTTGTTGTGAGGTAACCATTTTATATATGGAATATGGAAGTTATATTCCTTGTACCAAAGTACAATATTGGCTTTGGCTCTGCTGATGTCACCAACAGTAGGCGGGGCGTTAGCAGTGTTTCCGGGAGATCTTGGAGAAGACGACGAATATTTTTACACTCTGGCCATCTTGAGTTTTTCGGCCAGAGCGTCCCTGGGAGCGCTTGCGTAGGTAGTCGCGCCCATGCGTCGACACACATGCAAAGTTCTTAGAATTTTGTGGGGGTGAATTCTTCAGCCGCATTGCTCAACAACAACTGTGTCTATGCCTTTGTTTCAAACTGTTGCTTAACACTGTTCTGTTACACAATGGAAATAACGTTGCCATGCATTCTGTTATAATGAAATGAGTCTGGTTGCACAATAATTTTCACAACTTCTTTTTTTTTTACAAGCCCGCACCAAAATGAAAGAAATAAAATGTACATGCCCCATACGGTAAAAATAAAAATACCCAAAAATTGACCCGCTACAATACCCCCTCAATGAGAATTCTGCTGTTCACAACAGAAGAAATCTCATCGATAACCCCAAAGAGGACCGGTGAAGAACTGGTGCCAACAACCCCCTGGTTCTTAATCTCATGGGTACACGACCCCCCTGGCTCAGCGACTATGGACTCATCTGAACGAGATCACTGGACTTCTCCGTAAGAGATCCCAACACCGAGAAATCGAGCAGACTCGTACCACGGCGCACCTCGCCTTTTAACATGCTACCCCCAAAAATCCTCAATCCCTGGCTAAAATTATTCCAGCTCCTCCGCCGATATGTTTCCCCTTTTTGCAAGCTGGGCTGCCTTTAGCAAATACTGGGCTCACACACACTAACATTACATGTTGCCATAACATACTAAAAATAAAAAAGAATTCTTTTAAAATTTATTAAGAATTTAAAAAAATTCAAAATTCAAAAAAATAATATTTTATCAAAAAATTCTCTTCCTTGTTTTTCTCATTTTTTGTTTCAAATGACTTAATCTAGACATTTCTACTAATCTAAACACATCCTTACTCTAACATGAGAACCACTTATATTCTACCAATACAATGCAATACGATAAAATAAACATGGTTAATGCACACATAATAAAAGAATCATTATCTAAAATATTCATTCGCTGGCAGGCGAAAAATCAAAAAAAAATTTTTTTCTCAAAAAAATTAAAATTTTCAGAAATTTTAAAATTCCAAAAAAATTTAAATTTATGTAAATGTTTTCTTCATATGCAAAATTATTTAAATATTGGTTCGAATTAATTAAACAAACAAATTAAAATTGACTTCCTACTATACAAGCTCAGTAGGTGTATGACCTCATCAGCTGATCGAAACTAGGTCAAGTCCAAAACCCTTGACCTACATATATTATGTATGCTTTCTGCACCTACATTAAACATCTGTAACCATCTAAGTCAAAGCACAAAACATAATAAAATAAAATATTTAAAATGAACAAAATATTAATATAAATAATAAACAAATTGACATTTGCATAATAAACAATCCTTGACTTTACATTATTTTCAATTCTATCCAAATTATGTCACTGGTTTCGAAAAAATAAAAAATTTTATATTCTTTATCATAAATCTCTCTTTTTGCTTAACAATCTTACGTTATTCTACTGTGGGTGATGTAATTTATTTATTCTCATTTACTGTATTAGATCTGTATGCCTATATAAACTTTACTCTCTGACTCTAGTATTAATCAACTTCAAGTAACATGACACCCATCTCTATTTAAAATATCTATCCCAAAACACTCTCTAAACCCAACTTACCATTTAACACAAATCGCTACCTTCTCTACATATATAAAAAAAAACTCTCTAACCCTTTGTACATAGGATATGTGTTTCCCCACCCCCAAAAAACTCAATTCCCTTATATGGCGGCCCGGATTCTACCTAAGGCGGCCCCTCCTTACTAAAATCGATACCAATTCCCGTCCCAACATATTTTGTTGTGAACTCCTACATGACACTACCCCCTAATACAAAATTGCCCTCCCCAAAAATCTCAATCTCATTGCCTCACTACAAATACAACAAAATAGCCTCATTAATTATAAACATAAATATATCATTCAGAACTCTACAATTATTCTCCATTACCACTGTGTCAACATTAATACTTCACAAAACTACATCATTTCAAAACAATATTACATTATATCATCTCTACTATTTCAAATTCAACTTTGATTTTAACGTGGACAGATATATGTGTCCCATAAAATATTCATCACCCAAAGACTATCTTTTGTTAACTTGCATAAATTATTGTTATTTTATTTCTCATTTTATCAAATTCTTTTTTCATTACTTCAAAACACCTGTAATACATCAAACATTACATTGAACATCAATTACTTAAAACATTTCTAAATAATATACCAGTGACATGTTATTGCTGATCAGCTGATATCCTAACATAATTAAAACACATCTTAAATTGAACAAATTACATGGAATACATTATCAATACTTACTTCTATTATGTTGATTGCCTGCCAGACGATTTAATTATTGGCTTAGAAAAAAAAATACACACACATAATGAAAATACATATTCTTATCCATGCCTATCCCTAACATACAACAATAAAATGATACCTTTAAAATTATAGTATGAACACCTTATATTAAGAGTCTGAGCATATAATTATGTGGACAGAGCACAAGCATTTTATTTGATCAAACTTTGAATAAAAAATGTTATGTTATAAAATTTACATTCGTGACTCCTTTGCGTCACCTCCCAGCCACACACACTATTTCAAACTATGGAGGACTGTCTCGCCCTTGTGCTTCGACAGAGACAGTATATTTTGGAGCAGGTTTTGCCTCTCCGTGTCTCTGCTTCCGCTATTAAGTTTTAAACGTGGCGAACATCATCATGTTCTTGTTATATAATGATACACCCTTAAAACGGTTCTACCACCTGTCTTGCTACCCCAAGGCGGGCAGAGTGGCAGCCGCTGTTCCCTAGTTCCGGGAGATTTCCTCTAATTGTCACCCCCCAATGAATTTCTAATATATACCAATTTCAAGTCAGCTATGGTCAAGGGACTTGATATGACCATAGCTGGCCGCTAGCCAAAACCACGGTTAGTGCTGGTAAGACAGTAACCGCCCGAAAAGTTGAGGAAATCTAACTTAATTTGATTGCCTGTTTCATCAATCTAGTTATGTGCGACATGGTCATTTAGTAATGTGTGTAAAATTTTTACTTTACACGGATAAGGTGTGCCGCACATTTTCGCCATTTTCGCCTCCGATGGAGGTAACACTCACTGTTACCCCCAACCCATTTCGCTATTTGCGAGAGCACAGGCCACCCCCACAATAGCCACTTAATAGCTAATTACAATTGAAAACTAATTAAAATTTTTGTATACATTATCATATAATATTTGCATCAACAATCATTTAACCCATTCATAACCTTTTACCATTTGACTTTCTTAAAATTTTCAAAATTTATTATTAATAATTATTATATATCATTTTTCATTTATTATTAAAAAATTTTTTAAATATCATATTTATTAAACACAAGGCTTGCATTAAAATCTCACTATTACATTAACACCTCAATCACACCTGTAAACATTTTTATTATACATGATTGTCAAATTTTTCCTACTTACAATCCATTTAACATGATATACACCCAAAACATAATCACCACCACAATACTTTTCACCTCATCTCTGTAACATTTGACACAAAAATATTAGTTTACATCCAATAATTCATCATTCATTACCAAATTTCCAAATCTCGTAAAATAAATTAAATTCATAAAAAATTAAATTAAGTAGCATTTAAATAAGCAATCAAAATATTTAAGCATGTATCAAATTGTTTTAATTAAATCAATTACCAAAAACATAAATTATATAGTTATCGAAACCATTACCATTAACCAATTACTGTTTTCAAAATTAATTCTGATATTTATTTACTTGCAAGTATTTCAATATTATTATTACAACAATCATCTTACGTACACACATTATTTATTTAACATTCCACCATGCACACATATAAATACACTATATTTTATTTACAAACTCTTGTTATTTATTGTTCAGTTTTTTCCGCACTTCATTGTCCCATTCTGCCATGTCAAGAAACCATTAAACACAATGTTTATACTGTCTTTTATTGTTTTAATAGTTTAACCTCCATCGTTCCAAAGTAACCTTGGTTCTACATAACATCGTTCAATTTTATCACCACACAAATGACTGTTTTGTGTGTTGTAACCAGAAAAACTAACTTCAATCAACTTATTCAAATACTCGTTAAACCAGTCTACGTTAGGTATTTTTGTCAAGTCTCCATCATTAAATTCATTAACTATTGGGTTACTCATTTTTATTAAATCATTGTAATCATTGTTGTTCAAATATATTTTTAAACTTTCTTTCCATTTGTTGTACTTCCTATTTAAATCATACAATTCTGTTTCTTTACAAACATACAATTCTCTGTTTACATCTCTCTCTTCATAACCCCAAATCACACTCTCAAAAGTATTACAGACAGAGGGTACAAATTCAATTAACTCTTTCCTGACTTCTCCAGGAAAAACAAAAAACTTCAAAAAACAATTATTTGTAGCACACTTGTCTACACAATATATACGTGAAGGTCTTACTTCACCCCCCATTCTACCTCGTAAACAATTTACCCTCTGTGTCATACCCATAATATAACTCCACTCTCTCTCCAATTCATTAACACACATTAACGTCTCATAATCACATTCTACAACTTCATTAGTACTCTCAGATACCAACTTTTTGACTACATTATTATGCTCATTATTCTCAACATCATTATTATTTATTAATTCATTACCTAATACAACATTGTCATTACAACTTTCGTTTGTATTACTCGTACTTGATTCTACTTTATTCAGACTATTTCTTGTCATTTCATCGGCATTTTATCATTATTATCACAGCGTTTGTTAAAGTCATTATTCTGTTTATCGAAATTAACTTTCATGAAATCTAATAGGTCATCTAATGACAATTTTTTCTCTTTTTTACTTGTTACAGGAGTTGATTTCGCTCCCGGTGTATCAAGAACAGATGCTTCTACATTATACTCATTTATTGGCGTTAATTCTGTTTGTATACCAGAGTCAGCACTTACTTGACTCTTGGTCTGACTGTCAGATAATTCATTGTTATCTGCCATTTCTTATTTTATACTCTATACTTGTATATAAATATAATATGATCAATATAATGTATTACATAACCAATTTTGCGTTAATAACGCACTTTCGTTTTATCTCGCTAACCCCAAAAACATGCCTGCATCTTTACTGTAGGTATGGTCTTTACTATTTTAATTAATAAAAACTGTCCCTGTTAACGGAAGCCATTTGTGAAGCTACTTATTAATCACAATTATTTAGAGTACCATACGAATAGAAATAAATAGAATAACTTTCACTTACCATCCAGACATGCTCTTTTGGGTCCAGGGTCTCATACGAACACCAAGATACAAGCACAATTTTGAAGGTTGCGTAAAAAATTTACATAACACAAGTTTAAGAAGAGAATCTCCATTTAATATTTTACTTTTATTTTAGTGAAATTAAGAAAATACATTTAGTAAATACATGTTTCAGGTGTTGTGCAACACGTGCTTCTGTTATAATATGATTTACAATCTACGGTTTACCTTATTTTTTTTGTCTAGGACACAAACACAGTTATAAAACTCACACAGACACAAACACAGTCGGAAACAGCCCAGCTTTGCCACACTCACATTCATACTAAATTAAAAGCCCCTTAACATTTTATACAAATCAAATGCCCCCTTCGCCGGCCAAGCGGTCTCCCCGCACACGCATTGTTCGGCTACACGGTTTTTATTGTCCGAAATAAGAAAAATAAAATTCTCGATTAAGGCCCTTTCAATAGATTGACCGCGGTCATACGACAATTCAACTGATTAATCCACTCTTTAACTGGTTACATTACAATTTTTTGACGAGCCTACTTTGGCCCAGTCCGGTACCGGGAACTGTTACTCGTAGACTGCAACTGTAACGTAACAGGTACAGCTTGCTTTCTCTGGAGGGAAACTGTTCTTCACTGCCACTATGTTTTCGTCGCTCATACTCAGTTGTTGTGAGGTAACCATTTTATATATGGAATATGGAAGTTATATTCCTTGTACCAAAGTACAATATTGGCTTTGGCTCTGCTGATGTCACCAACAGTAGGCGGGGCGTTAGCAGTGTTTCCGGGAGATCTTGGAGAAGACGACGAATATTTTTACACTCTGGCCATCTTGAGTTTTTCAGCCAGAGCGTCCCTGGGAGCGCTTGCGTAGGTAGTCGCGCCCATGCGTCGACACACATGCAAAGTTCTTAGAATTTTGTGGGGGTGAATTCTTCAGCCGCATTGCTCAACAACAACTGCGTCTATGCCTTTGTTTCAAACTGTTGCTTAACACTGTTCTGTTACACAATGGAAATAACGTTGCCATGCGTTCTGTTATAATGGAATGAGTCTGGTTGCACAATAATTTTCACAACTTCTTTTTTTTTTACAAGCCCGCACCAAAATGAAAGAAATAAAATGTACATGCCCCATACGGTAAAAATAAAAATACCCAAAAATTGACCCGCTACACTACATACGTTATGTATAAGTTCTATCTGAAAATACATCTAACATCTGTAACATCCTAACTTGAAACACAAAAACATAATAAAATAAAACATTTAAAATAACTAAATATTATTATAAATAATAAGCAAATTGACATTTAAATTATTCAAAATAAACTTGACAACTTTGCATTTACATATGCTATCAAAATATTGTCACTGGTTTTAGTTAAAAAAATTTTATATTTTTATTATAAATCTCTTTCTTTACTTGACAATCTCATTCTACATTACTTTGGGTGATTTGAATTATTTATCTCCTTTAATTTACTACTTGGTCTGTATACATATATAATCTTTCTCTCTCTGACTCTAACCACTAACAACTGTAACTCACATGACACCCATCTCTATTAAAAACATCTCCCAAAACACTCTCTAACCCCAACTTATCATTAACTCAATTCGCCACCTTCTCTCTATATATAAAAAATATACTCTCTAACCCTTTGTACTTAGGATACGTGTTTCCCCCCCCAAAAACTCATTTCCCTTATCTGGCCCCTGGATTCTACCTAAGGCGGGCCCCTTCTCACTAAAATCGGTCCCAATCCCGTCCCCACTTATCATTATGTTGCGGACTCCCACATTACACTACCCCCTACTACAAAATTGCCATCCCCAAAATCTCAATCTCATTACCTCACTACACTACAACAAAACAACAACATTAATTATAAACATCAATATATCCCTCAAAACTCTACATATATTCTCCATTACTACTGTGTCAACATCAATACTTCTCAAAATTCTATAACATATATTAACTCAAAACAACATTACATTATTCTCCTCTCTACTATTTCTTTAACTTCAACTTGAACAGATCTATATGTCCCATAAAATATTCATCACCCAAAACTATCTTTTATTAGCTTTCACAAATTATTACTTTACTTCTTATTACCTTAAATAACATCTGTAATACATTGAAACACTATATTAAACATTAATTACCTGGAACATTTATAAACCATTTTACCAATGACATGTTATTGCTGATCAGCTGATCTTACTAACACAATGAAAACACATCTCCCAATTGAACACATTACATGAAATATACATATATATTTATCAGTACTTACTTCTACCCTCATTGTTTCCCCTCTCTCTGATTCTGATACTTTGTGTTAACCGCCTGCCAGACGGTTTAATTATTTACTTAGGTTCAAAAATACACACATAATGAAAACACATATTGTTATCAAAGCTTATATCTAAACTACGATAATAAAATAATACATTTAAAATTACAGCATGGACACCTTATATTGAATGTATGAGCGTATTGTTATTTAAACAGAACACAAGCATTTTTTTTTTATTGGATCAAATTTTAGTTAGCAATTTTTCATGTTATAAAATTTAAATTCGTGACTCACTTGGGTCACCTCCCATCCACACACAAAATTTTCCAAATTTATTATTAATAATTAGTATATATCATTTTTCAGTGATTATTAATTTTTTAATTATCATTTTTATCTAACACAATTATTTCAAAACATCTCATTACTGAATTAAAATCTTAGTTACACCTGTAAACATTTTTATTATACATGATTCATACTGTAAAAGTTCTATACTTACATTCCATTTAACATGATATACACATAACATCTACCCCCTACACCCCAATACTTTCACCTCACCTCTGAAACATTTCACAAAAATATTAGTTTACATCAAACAATTTAGCCATCTATTACCAAATTCCAAATCTCGTAAAATAAATTGAATTCATTTAAAGAATTTAATTAATTAGCATTTACATAATCACTCAAAATATTTAAAACCTATCAAACTGGTTTGATTAAGTTAATTACTGAAAATACAAATTCCATTATTATTGTTTGCCATTATACAAATTAGCCAATTACTGTTTCCAAAATTAATGTTATTATTTATTTAAATTGCAAAGTATTAATTTTATTATTATCACTTACCTATATACATACATTGCTTAGCTGATCTTCTACAATACACATAAATAAATGCACTACAATTATTTACAAACTTTAGTTATTAACTGTTCAGTTTTTCCGCACTTCATTGTCCACATCTGCCATGCCAGAACCATAAAACATAATGTTTATCACTGTCTTTTATGGTTTTATTGTTTAGCCTCCATCGTCATGGATTAACCTTGGTGTTATATAACATTTTTCAATCTCATTAACATACAAATCACTGTTTTGTGTGTTATAACCATAAAGACTAAATTCATTCATCTTATCCAAATACTCATTAAACCAGTCGACGTTAGGTATTTTTGTTAAGTCTCCGTCATTAAATTCATTCACTATCGGGTTAATTACTTTTGTCAAATCATTATAGTCATTATTATTCAAATATACTTTTAAACTTTCTTTCCATTCGTCATACTTTCTATTCAAATTATACAATTCTGTTACTTTCTCCACATACAATTCTCTGTTTAGCTCTCTCTCATCACCACACCACATCACACTCTCACAATTATTCCGGACAGAGGGTACACAATTACTCAACAAAATTAAACACCTCAATTCATTTATCAATACGGGACTCTTGCCCTTCAACAACAACACTTGTGAACTCATTAAATCATCATAAACATTATCAACAATAAGGGGAAAATTTACCCTCTGTCCCCACTCTACCACAATATTATTTTTCCTCTCTCTCTCTCTCTAACTCATTAACACACCTTAACATCTCATACTCACATTCTAAAAATTCCTCAGTATTTTCATTACTTATTTTCACCGTATCGACCTCCGATACTAATTCTTCCAATACATTACTATACTCAATATTATTATTCTCATTATTTTCAACATTATTGTTATCACTTGTTATCTTACTCTCTACTACTACGTTTTTACCCATATCATTATAATTATCCTCTGTTTTACATTCACAATTTTCAATTACCTTTTGTCTCTGTTTATCAAATTTTTCCACCACATTACTCTCTGTTTTGTCAACTCTGTTATTCATATTTTTGAATGAATGACTCAATGTTTCATTTAATTCATATTTCAATTTGTTATAGTTACTCTCACAATTGATCTGTACTTTATTAATTTCAGTTTTGAGTTCATCAAATTTTAAGCTAATACTCTGTTGAAACTGCACATTCTGTATATCTAATTTTTTATTAAAATTACTGTTTTGCACGTCAAATTTTATGCTAATATCACTAGACATGGTTCTCATGAAATTAAATAGATCGTCCAATGACAACTCTTTTGCTCTATTTGTTACAGGAGTAGATTCTGCTTGTGCTCCACTCATTATTACCGATTGTGTCAGATTATTCTCATCTATCAGGTTTGGAGTTGTCTCCAATCCTGAATCATTTATATTATTTGATTCATCGGAAACGCTTTCTTTGACCACCTTAGGGTCTGAATTAATTTCTCCCTCCTCCGTTATAGTTACATCACTCATACTAACTTTATCTCCGTCTTCCATTTTTCTTATTTATGAGATTTTGTTCTATATAAAATTTCAATTTTAAGTATTTCTGTATTATTCAGTATAATATAATTTAAGTATCGCTTAACTACATCTTAACATCATTTACATATAATTGGTTCTCACTTCTACTTAACCTCCAAATCACGCTTACATCCTATTTGTAGGTATGGTTTTTACTTTATTTTTATTTACTCATAAAAACTGTCCCTGTCGGCTGCGCCATTGAGATACTCTTATACACTCATTAAATTTATAAAAAACACAAATTACTTTGACCTACCTGTAGAACTTCTATCCAGGGCCAGGATTCTCGTACGAACGTAAAATGTTAGCGTGATTTACAGGTTACTGAAATAAGTACCTTGACTCATTTTTTTATGAAGAGAATTACCTTTTACTTTAATTTTGAATCATTTACAATTTCTTTACACACTTTCCCGCATCTGACATAATTTTGTGAAAACCTATTGCTTGGTTACATAATCAGCATTCTTAATCTAACTTATACTACTGCTTACCTTATTTTACTTACTCACACACACATATAGACTGCCCAGCCTGCAATTTTTTCACGCACCCAAACACACACAAAATTTATTTCACCCTTAACATTTTTTATAATAATAAAATTCCCCCCACGCCGGCCACGCGGTCTTCACGCACACTCATTGTTCGGTCATACTTCTTTTAGTGTCCGAAAAAAAGTCTCAGGATACGTTCCGCACTTTCACCTAACCGCGGTCAGACAGATCTTTGTGGTTCTATCACTCTATTACTGGAAAATAAAAAAATTTCGTAGGGAGCCGACTTGGCTCCGTGCCGGCCGACACGTATGGAGTAACTGGGAAGCGTCCTTTGCTTAACGGGAGGAACTTCGTATTCACTGCCAACAGATTTTCGTCGCCGTTCCTAGCTGTTTTGCTGTGGCTTACCAACTTTATGCATGAAACATAGTGTGTTTTTTGTGTGGTAACCGTGGACGATCTTTGTTAAGCACTGGTGACATCACTAAAAGTGGGCAGTCCTTAGCGGCATTTCCTGTGGATCGCTAAGGAGACGATGAATAAAATTGTTCCCCAGACATCTTGGTTTTCGGATGAAGGCGTCATTCCGAGCGCGTACTTGTACTGCTCGTGAGTGCGTGGTCACACTTATGCAAAGTTCTGAGAAATTTTAGGGTGGTGCAGATTCCTTGACTGGTTACACAACAGAAATTGCGCCTTGCCTTTGTTTCAACACTGTTTCTTGCCACGTGGTCTGTTATAATGGAATTAACGTTTACACAATATTTTATGCAAAACCCCAAAAATGAAATAAATAAAAATACAAATACCCCATACCCGCAATAACTGAAATGACCTAATTTAGACACATTACAAGACACTTATGTAGACTATAAATGTTTTATTGTTTTTTTTTTTATCTGCAGGATATGTTTAGTCTTTCTAATATCTGTAGGATAAAACCAGTTTTTAAAATGTTTATTAATTTGTCATTACAATACATTTTTATTTTACAGAAACATCTTTCTTAATAGTCTGCTATTTTTTAGTTCTCATAGTTGTTTTTTTGTTGTCACTGTGTTAACCTGTAATATTTGCTATTCTAATTACAGGCACAAAAATGAAGGAGTATAAGGATTTTCTGGCATCTGATTCAGAAACAATTGCAAAAATGGCTGCTTTGAAAAAAACTGTAGAGGCCTATGCTCAGAAGTTTCCTATGCCTGGTCTTGAAGACCGTTGAATTGGAAACAAACAACTGCTTACTTGTGATCTGTTGCTTTATTAGTATTTTTTTAAAGATGAAATTACCAAATAATTTTAGACACCTCTGCATTTACTGCCTGTGATATATTCAATATATCAGGCAGAGATTTTTAAGTAATAATGAAATTGAATAACCCCATGACATTGTACATGTTTTCATTGAAAAAGCTGTCGTCTACTAAAAACGTGTACCTAATAATTTATTCTTACCTTGGATGTGCAACTGTTAGTACTTAATTCAGGTTTACTGAAGTCATAATATTTTTGTGATGAATGGTTATTTTTATTTTAATAGAAAAAACTTTCTTATGATTTATAATTTGTATATTTAAATGTCAGACACAAAGTGAAAAGACTGTAAACGTCTTCGACTGGGTGCTAACATTGTCTTGACTATAACATGGGGGCAATTATTCATTTCTACCACTTAACTGCTTGTGTGCTGTGGTAACTGTAGCACCAACTGAGTATAATTGAATGTTTAAGAATGTTTGTATCCAGTATTTCTGTTATATCTTTCACCTTTGTTATTTAACAAGTGACCAGAGAGTCATCTGCATTGAGGGCGCATGAATGGAGAATATGTAAATTCTTGTTTTTTAATTTTTGAAGAAAACACCACTGCTACCCTAAATATCACTTGTAAGCTTTCACAGTTTGTATTTCAAATAACAACACCGTTATTAGCTTTCACTCACATTTTGTTTAGTTTTATTAACACTAAACATTTACTCATTGTAAAGTGAGTATCCTCAGTGGCTAAAATAGACTGTGTTGTTCTTAACGTTAACTATAGATCTGTTGGAACAGTTCTTTATGAATAAATTGTAATTTGTCTTTTAAAGACTTCACCTCACATAAATAAACTAATTTTTTTCAGTTTGTGGTCTTTTTATTTGTTTTTAAAATTGTCGTTTAGATTTTACATTAAAAAATAAGCATATTATTCTGGTACAAATTTTTCATGTAAAAAGCGGTAATAGTTGTAAAATTTCCAATATTATTTGCAGAGAGAAAAAATGTTGTGTCTCCTCAAGTGTGTAGTAAAAGCTGATGATTCCATCCACAAAGGAGCACTGAAAATCTAAGCAAATAATTGCTTGTTTGATAAGTAGAACTAATTTTTGAATATACATTTCTAATAACTTTTTTACAAATGATGTGTTTAAACACCAGTTTAATAATAAAGTTGGTTACTCAATGAAGTAATGTTCTTATATTTCCAAGTCCTTCGTGTTATTATATGTAAATCCTTAATCTTTTAAAGTAAACATTATCCTAACAGTATAAGTAAGTTACTAACAGTACTATTTTAGTACTTAATTGGTACTCTAACTGTTAAGTAACTATTACTAACTGTTAAGTAACTTTTTATTCTGACACTGTATTAAGACAACGTTATTTACTACTAATTATATAAGTAATAGATGATCGTACGTGCACGTGTGTGTGTGTGTGCGAGAGAGAGAGAGAGAGAGAGAGGATAAGCCTACTTAAATTGTTAAGTTAAAGAAATGCTTTTATGTCCTTGACAGGATTTACGATCAGTGTAGTCAGGCAACTTTTTGTAGATAGTCAGATAATACATGTGCAAATTCATGTGAACACATATAGAGTGAAAAAATACTGTTAAGTTAAAGTACTTATACTAGAAAATTTACCTACCTGGTGTTTACACGACCATTTTAACACACAATTGTATGTGTGTTTGCATGCGTAAAATTTAGAAATTACATGTCTGCAAAAATGATTAAGAATATAAAAAAATTACAACATTATTATTATTATTATTATACCGGTTGTACGATGTTTACACATTCTCTGGAACCAAAGATTACAGAATTGATTGAATTCTCATCTTCCACTGCTGTTTGTCCATCAAAAGATCTTCTTCAATTTCTCTTTCCCTCAATATAGTCTGAATTTCTTCTATCCTGGTGATAGGTGTTTGTGAAAAATTACAACATACAGCAAAAATTATGAATGAATAAAAATTGATATCTAAGAAATCAATATTTGCAGTCAGTTGAGTTCTGTGCAGTGTTTCAACTCCATTTTAGTATATTTTCAAGTTAACAATAGTGGAAAATTTTGTCTTAATAGAACCAGTGGACATCACAGTCAAAATTGGCTACGCATATACAGTCATACATATGAGAAATTATATCATAATTAACTCCTGAAGTTCTGGTACAAACTGCCAAAGATACACATTTTGATTATGTTACATTGTACAAGATCACATATTGGGAATACCACTGTAAATGACATGCTCAAACAGAACAACACAACAGAAAAACTAATCACAGAAATAGCTGAGACTCTCAACCTATCACAAAACAAAACTACTTCACCTGTAACAAAAAATTTTATATACAGAATGATGAACTACCCATGGGTTCGCCCATATCTAGCATACTAGCTGAAATCTTTCTACAACATTTCAAAGAAACTTGGAAACATTGACAGACATTCACATGAAATGTTTTATTGGCATAGATACATTGACAAAATCATACTGCTATACAAACACAAGACAATGTGAACAGCTACTAACCCACATCAACGAAATCCAGAGAAACATAATCTCCACTGCTGAATATGAAAATAACAATAGCACAAATTTTCTAGACCTTACCATCACAAAACTAGAACACAGACACATTCATCATATACAGAAAATCCACTACAATGGACACACAGGTACATAACTCCAATCACCCAGTGCAACACAAACTATCAAGAATCATGATACACAGACTAAACAACATCCCACTAGAAGAAAGTGACTATGAGATGAACAATTGATACAATAGAACAATAATTAACAAACTTCTATACAAAACAAAATAAACAACAGACAAAGACAGAAAACAACCAATTCATAGCAATAACATATATCATTGAAAAAATAGCCCACAAATTTAAAAAAGTAGGATACACCATTGCATGCAGAGCTACAAACAAAACAGAACATTCTTCTCAAACAGCGAAACAAATTTGATTTACCTGGTGTTTACAAATTAAACTGGTCAGAATGTAACAAATTCTATATAGGACATACAGGACACATCTTCAAACAGATATACATTGAATACATAAAAGCATTAAACTCCACCACAGAATCCACCTTTGAAGTGGGCCACACATGCACGAACATGAACAGCAAATGAAAATTCCACACGTATACATGAAAGGCCAAAAACTAGATACTGTACTCCCAAACAACTAGAAATATACAAAGCCTCCACAAATGCATAGAAACAGCATCCTAAATGAACAGACACGATTTAAATTACACATACTATTTGAACATATTACACAACACACATGCAAAACAACAGTCTTTCGAATGGTGGCGTTGTCACTAAAAACAGGACGGACAGCATTCCAAGTGGCAGCCTCTGATGAAGATCGTAATGAGGAAAAACTAGTTCAGGCAGTTGAGGTACAAAATTTTATCTAAAATAATTATGTTCAGTGTCAGAATAATTTATTATAGCTAGTGGTAACACATGGACTCATCATGAACAACAAAATCCATGAATATAACTAACAAGAACCCATAAAAACATGATCAATAAGTATATTAGTAATATAACTGAAAATCTGATTTTGCAACAGAAAAAGGAATGACATAATATATGTTGCCATATTTATGGTTAATTTTGATTGCTGATAGTTCAGTAGTTGTTTTATATATGTATGTAAAGCGAAGATTCTAGATGTTAAATGTCACTATAGTATTGACGACTCAGAACACTAAGTTTTTTATAAGTAAAAACGTAAAGTTTTATCTTACAGCCTAAACCGGCTTTCACCTTTAGAAGGCTTCATCAGAGGCTGCCATAGGTAGCGTTGTCCGTCTTGTTGTTGGCGACGGGATAGTTATTCGAAAGATTGAAGCTGTGTGTGTGTGGTGAGATGTGTTCGAATAATGCGTGCAATTTGAATTGTGTCTGTTCGTTTAGGATGTCGTTTTTATTTGTTTTTGTGTGTTTGTATATTTCTAATTGTTCTGGAGTGTCTAGTTTTCGGCCTTTTGTGTGTACGTGTAGAATGTTCATGTTATTGTCGATGTTTTTATTTTAACAAAATCCAAGAATCTAGATGTTAATTAGATTTATTAATTTTTGTATTTATTAATACTGTTATAACATCACAGAACAATCTACGTGTTTGTCGAAGGTGCCAGAAGAATCTCGATGTAACGCGTGTGGCGTACGTACTTGTCTATGCATTTTCGAGAGGTTTCTCGAAGGTGTCAGCCGCGCGGACTGTGTCAAGGCTGCAGTTAATTATGTAGTTCACACGAGCGCTAAGACGCAATTAGGAACATTCTGGTCTGTGAGCGCAGGTATAAATACATGGCGGCAGCGGCCTTAAGTTTCAGTATAGTGGTGATATATTTACAGAGCAGTTCGAGAGTTATTATCGGGCAGGATTACTGTGTAAGTTCAAGTGAAGTGGTTATTAGTGAAGTGTTGCTTTTATAATCAGGCGGTATAATTGTAATACAATTGTGTTTAATATTAGTGACATTTTATTGCGTGTGAACAATTTTTATTTGATTTGTTGTAGTAGACTGTGTTGTTAATTACGAACTGTTTTACTGTAAAAATTGAAGATGTTGATTAGTGACGTAATTGGTGTCTTGTACTTATTTTGTTTCCACTGTACCTACGACGATCAAGTAGACCATCGTAACAGTGGTGTCAGAAGTGGGATAGAACGATTAACAGTGGACACTTTGTACAAGACGAGTGTAATTCATAATTATTCAGAAAACAATGGATGCCAGTCAGATGATAGAAAATTTCCAGGCGCTGCTGTTGCAAACAGAACAATGACGCTGACAGGAGGCGGAAGAAGCAGAAAAACAACAGGATGAAAAACGCAGACAGGAGGCAGAAGAAGCAGAAAAACGACAGGATGAAAACGCAGGCAGGAAAGAGAAGAGACAGAGGAACGACGATGACAGGAGGCAGAGGAATGGAAGCGTGAAACAGAAGACATCAAAGCATTAATAAAAGAGCAGAAACAGATTCAAGAACATAGTACCGCAGAATTGGGTCTCCTACGGGGTGAGCTTAATGAACAAGTTACTAAAATATCAGAGGTACAAGAATCGATGACATTAAAAATAGCTGAAGTAGAAAAATCTGTCTCGAGTGTGGAAAAAACTATGTCAACAAAAATAGAAAACTCGATTACAAATATAAAAGAGGAGATTAAAAATGAAGTCGAGCAGTGCCCGAAGTTACAACCATAACAACTTTGTGAACAAACTGTACCAATAAAAAAGACACAGACAATAAGTTAATAGAGAAAGTTACTTTGCCTGCAGTTCATGTCAAAGCTCGAACCTTTGACGGAAGCAGTCACTGGGCAACGTACCTCCGCCAATTTGAAGCTGCTGCATGCACAAATAATTGGACAGAGTAAGACAAGGCTGTTTCACTTGTTCTTGCATTAAAAGGACCTGCGGCAGAATTACTAAAGAAAGTGCCACCTGACAGCCAAAACACCTATGCCGAATTGATAAAAGCTCTGGAATTACGGTATGGTGATAAACATTTGCGAGATGTGTACTGCACCCAGTTGAGAGCAAGGTGACAGCATTCCGGGGAGAGCCTTAAAGAGTTTGAAGCAAGTATCGACAGACTAATTAGACTGGCCTATCCTGAAACGCCAGAAGATTTTCGAACGAGTTTTGCGTTGCAGACATTTACTGCCTGTGTCCGAGATAACGAACTACAGCAAGTGTTACTAATGGCAAGACACCAGAACAGTGCGGACGCCCTGGTACATGCTTTGCAATTTGAGGCCGCCAAATCAGCGTCTGGTTGGACAAATCATAAAGTGCGTGCTAAAAGATCGCGACGGCACAGACAATGAGGAAGCAGAACAAGGAACAGAGACTCGATGGTCGGCGCCACAGAATAAAATAAGAAAGGATGGAAGACCGAAGTGTTATAGATGTGGGAAACCTGGACATCTACAACGAGATTGTCGGGTTAGAATTCAGCAGCAGGGAAACGAGCAATAGTCGGTACAACGGGGCGTGTGCTGACTAACTGGAGGAACAAACCCCCTAGAGAATACGCAATTTGTACACTTCAGAAAAACAGCGGGAGCTTGATGGTTACCAGATTCGTTCAAGAAAGGCCAACCTCGATTACAGTTGACACAGGCGCAACAGTTTCTATTGTGCGGCCCAACGTAGTGAAAGATCTCAAGCCAATCTGGAGCTCTTGCAGCTTGCAAACAGCTACTGGACGGTCTGTAAAAGTGTTTGGAAAAGTGGAGATACACCTACGCCTCGGTCGACTTGAGTTTAATCATTAAGTACTTGTTGCAGACATTGTGGATGCAATTCTTGGTGTGGACGTTATGAACGCATACGGATTTATAGTCGACTTCAAAAACAATGTCTTGAGAATCGGAGGTGAAGAGGTAATGCTATCAACAATGACGACAGCAGAAAAATCGATGGACGTCGTAAACCAAGTGACCGTAACTGTTCCGCCAAACTCCGAAAACATCATCATGGTTAGAACTGAGGTAGATACTAGGGGCAACTAGTGCTCTATATTCGAACCCCAGGTAGTCAGCACACCGGGCATACTAATTGCCAGAAGTTTAGTAAAACCTGATGAAACCGTAAATATACCTATTAGAGTGGCGAATATTTTGGATCAAGCTATCACTTTACAAAGCAATACGCTCCTAGGCAAATTGACTCCTGTGGCCTGGGTAGACAGAATAACGCAACGAAGATCCAGTGCTTCGGATAATTCCAAATTACCAGTGGAACTGCAAGAATTATTTAACAGATCTTCTAATGACCTCTCAAGTGGTGAGGTAAAAGAACTCAAGACAGTTTTACACGAATTCAAAGATTGTTTTGCAGTTCGGGGACAGTCACTGGGAAGAACCTCTCTTGTGCAACATCGCATCAATACCGGGGACACAACACCGATACACCAACCTCCTCGAAAGCCTCCATTTAAAGGCCATATTACATTTATCAGAAAGCAGCGCTGCAATCTGTTCGCAGAAAGCAGCGCTGCAAAATGATCATGTTCGACCCTATTACACCTAACACCTTTCTGCGCTGCTTTCTGATCATCCAAGCAAAAAAGGGGAGAAGTTTTATTATATCGTACTGAAATTTAATCCAGTCTTTTGTAGCCTACTGAGATGTCCGAACGTGAAGCGAAAGATTTGCTGTTATTGTACGGAGTGTATAAATATTTAAAACGCGGTAAGAAGAAAACAAAACGGTTGTGGATGCGAAATTTAGTGTCAAAACGTGAAAAAATCTCGCACACTGTTACTATCTTACCAGAATTAGATCCTAATGATTTTAGAAATTACCTTCGTATGGATGAAGAAACATATACTTATCTTTTGTCACTTATATCCAGTTGATTAACAAAATGTGACACTCGTTTAAGGAAAGCCATCACTCCCCATGAGCGACTAAGTGCAACTTTAAGATTTCTGGCAACAGGATGCACATTAACTGATTTGACGTATTCATGTGCAATCTCACAACCATCACTCAGCTATATTATACCACATACGTGCCAAATAATATATGACGTGCTGGTGAAGGATGTTATGAAGGTAAGTTCAATTTATTAATCAATTAAAAATTAACGGGAAAAATATTTGCGTTATCATTAAATGTCATAATTTCATAAAAATGTAAGCAATATAAATTACAAGTAAATAAAAATGTTTTAAATACCAAAGAACCGAACAATGGATCTATTAGAATAGCCTAATTGTTGCTACTTGAAGATTATTTTTTGAAAAGTATTTTCTTGTATTTCCTTTATCTTAATTTGTCTTTATTTACGGATTAGGGTAAGTAATTATGGAACATACCCGCCATTTCAGTGAGTGTTATTTTTCCATTAATCTTTAAAAACTGTTCTTCATTGTACTCTGCAGTATTTGATCAAAATGTAAAATTTACTTCTTCTAATTCAAATACAATATTTTATTTCTCTATTAAATACAATTGCATGATATTATGAAGTTACCAACAGAAAAATATAATGGATACGAAAATGTAAATTATAGCAGCCTAACTACAAATTTCACCACAAAAATTAATTAAAAACAATAAATTTTAATACAATAATTACTTTACGAGAAATTTACTTTAAATTTACGAAGCTTATTTAGTTAATAGTTTCCAGTGAATGTATGCCTGCTGGGCTCTACGCTCGTTGGTGGCGTCTGATTGGAAAATGGTGTTGGTGGGATCTGTGTGAAGGGATCAGAATATGGTGGTACAGAAGGAGTCGGAAACTGAGAAGCGGCAAGAAAGTGGTGTCGTTCTATGTAACTGGAGGTGGTTAGACGACCCAGTTCAGCCTCAAACAAAACATCGTTAATTAGTTTCTCGGCCACAATTCGCTGCTCATCATTTTTTAGTGTTTTCAGTTTTTCAGCCAAGTTTTGAGCAAGATAATTGTACCTAGTTAGTTTTTCTTCTGGCTGACCAAATCTTCGGTTAATTATTTCCACCAGTTCATCTCTTTGATTTCGTTTGCCCTTGCGGTAACATGCTATATTTCGGCCCATGTCACAGGAGTTCGACGATCCAGTAGAAGACGGAGTGGCTGCAGACAATGGAATAGGTGAACTTGTCAGGTCATCATCGTGACTAAGTGTATTTATCTCACTGGATCCACCACAAACGACTTCACCATTGTCTTGCACGTCTTCTATCTGAAATAAGAATTAAAATTTTCAATAAATATTTTGCACTATTTAATAACTTATTTAGAGTAACGTAACCGAGTCTTTATAAATGCTCCTCCTTTTTTGTTCTAGTTTCCGGAATCTGGAAAGGAGTGGGCAGCAATTGCAGTGATGTATGAAGAAAAGTGGATCTCTCAAAACTGTCTAGGTGCAGTAGACGGGAAACATGTGTGAATAACACCTCCAAAAGGAAGTGGGCCCTTTTTCCGCAATTACAAAGGATATGATAGCATGGTTTTGTTAGCTACTGTAGACTCGAAATATAACTTTCTAATGGCTGACTTTGGAACAAATGGACGTATTTCTGACAGTGGTGTCATTAAAAACACTAAATTCTATGACAAACTAATTTCAGGAGAACTAAACATACCAAGACGTAGGGTGATAGGAAACAGGGAACTAAATTTTGTATTTGTGGGAGATGAAGCGTTTTCTTTGAGAACTGATTTCATGAAGCAATTTAATTTCAGAGAACTGTCAAGTGAAAAAAGGATTTTCAATTATCGTTTGTCCCATGCTCGATGGGTAGTTGAAAATGCATTTGGCATACTGGCTTCCTGTTTCCGAATTTTCCACACTGCTATTAATTTGAAGTTAAAAAGTATCGAGAAAGTTATAATGGCGTCTGTTATCTTACATAACTTTCTAAATTTACGTTCAAGCTCACAATATCTGTCTGGGGATGCACTTTACTCAGAGAACATTGAATGTGGAACAATAAGTACAGGGCTGATTACTGATGACTCTAATCTTAGTGATTTACAGTGTGGGTTGAATAGAAATTCTTCAAACGAAGCAAAGAAAGTGAGAAATGAATTTGTTGAATATTTTAATAACGAAGGTTCTTTACCGTTTCAGGAGAAATTTGTGTAGAAAGAGTTCTCAAGATTAAACACTCTTAATTTTTAAAAAGAACAGTTTATAAATAATAAACAATGCATATTATAAGAATTATGATTGTATCTTATAAAAAATTATAATAAAATGATAGGCCTGTTCAAATTATAGTATACTAGGCCTACTACTAATAATAATTAATTATTCATTGCTTATTAAAAATTCTTTTAATTAAAAATAAAAGTAATTTTTGAAAGTTGTGGTTTTATTTGTTTTAATACCTGATGTTTTGCATTTATCAGAAAATACATTATTCATATTGTATTACCTACAGAAGGTATTACTTCACCAAAGAAAAACATCTATATCTTACCTCTTCCATAGTTGAGGTGAAGTCCCTTGGAAGTTCTTGGTCTTCAATGAATCGAAGTTGATCAAAGTACCATAACTTCGGCTGGTACACCTCGTCTTCACCGGCTCCTGACTTAATAGATGATCGTACCTTCTTTGCCTCTTTACGCCAAAAGGTGTAAAGGGAGTTCATCTTTTTTATTACCACATCACGGGTTACACTCTTGCCAACTTCATTACATTTTTCTATTAATTCTGTCCACGCCTTCTCTTTGGCTACACGGTCCAAATATTCGGAACTTTTAACTTTCCACAGTCATGAATGTTTTTTATAAATTTCAAATATTCTGCGTGTGAATATTTAATTGCTACTGTTGAGTTGGTTATGTGAAAGCGCGGGAAGGCAGTAGGCGGAGGCGCATGCACAGTACGTAATCTGTTCGCTGCTTTCTGACGGACCTATTACACTTGTCATCTTTCCATTCTGCCCATCCGATAATATCAAACAAGTTGGATATGCGAGCTGCAATCTGACGTGCCTTCTGACGAGGTCTTTCTGATGGGTTTGCTGTATTACATTTATCAGAATGCAGCGCTGCTTTCTGTGACCAGATTGCAGCGCTGCTTTCTGATGAATGTAATACGGCCTTAAACAAGAGGAAATGTCTTGGTTAGTACAGGACATGTTGACAGAGGGAGTAATCGAACCTTCGTCAAGTGCTTGGTCTTCTCCTGTAGTGCTGGTAGCTAAGAAGGATGGTGGATTGCTTTCTACGTAGACTACCGGAGGTTAAATAACGTTGCAAAGAAAGACTGCTATCCATTACCTCGCGTTGACGATACACTCGACACATTGTCCGGAGCACGGTGGTTTTCCACATTGGACCTGAAGAGTGGATATTGGCAAGTGGGCCTTCATCAAGAAGACAAGGAAAAGACCACTTTCTCGACCCCAAGTGGCTTATTCCAATTTAACGTCATGCCATTTTGGACTCTGTAATGCACCGGCAACATTTGAGAGATTGATGGACCTGGTACTCCGAGGGCTGAGGTGGAAAACTTGCCTTGTTTACTTAGACAATGTCATAGTGATCGGGAAGACTTTCGAAGACCGTTTGGGAAACCTTAAGGAAGTTCTAACTAGAATTCATGGTGCACAACTGAAGCTGAGCCCAAAGAAGTGTTCTCTATTCCAGAAGGAAGTACAGAATCTGGGCCATCTGGTTTCGGCATTGGGTGTTAGCATGGATCCTAATAAAGTAGACACCATAACCAGTTCCGAAGAGTAAACACGAAGTTCGGAGTTTCCTGGGGTTGTAACAGTACAATTAAGCCCACCCAGGGGTAATCTGGAGAGAAATAATAATTGTAGGTTTTATTGGGAAATTATAACGACATATGCAATGTGAGCGAGTTAATGTCAAGGTCACCATCAGGACGCAAGCGAAGCAGTTATTTTTAGCTGTATGACATTTGAACTATGCAGTGGAGAAGTCACGCCCGATGACGTCAGAGCCAAACCTAGCAATACGTCACTTGGAATGCAGGGCATCGACAGCGTTCTGCGCTGAATGTAACAAAGGCAGTCGTCATACAACACCTAACGGCGACGGACGCGAGCTGTGTGCTCGCCCGTTTCGTACAACCTAAGTTTCGAAACTACGAAATATACGGCTGCCCGTAATAGAAAAAATGTCAAAAAAAAATACGTTACTTCACAACATGGGTGTTATTGACGTAAAATAAAGTAACAATTGTTTTAATTAACAGTTTCGAGTTATCTGGCGAAAATTACGGAAAAAGAATGAAATGTGCGGGGTGATGGCAAAAATGTAAGGAGGATGGACTATTTTGGACAAAATTGCAAGATAAGTAATGTAGGGGGAAAAACTATGAATTGAGAGCTCATAAGGGAATTGAGATGTATATATGTGTGTGTGTGTGAATGAAAATTAAATAATAAATAAGGAGCGCTGGTTTGCGAAAAAGATATTTAATTAGTGTAATAAATATCATATTTTGTTTTTTTGAAAAGGTAAACTTACATATAAAAAAGAAAATAAGTGTGTAATTAATTATGGTTAATTACCAATGTTTGTAAGGGAAAAGAGTATTTTGTTTTGATGGAAAGCAGAGGGTTTAAAAATTGTATTTCTTTTGAAGAAAGTAATTAAATAAAAAATTAGTGTTGAAAATAGAAAGAAATAATAAATAACTCATTGGAAACAAATAAATTATTGAGTTATTTCAAACAACCATCTTTGCTTTTCAGCTCGTCCAACCTCGAAACTTGGACCTGGTAAGTAAAATTTCCGATGTTGGTAGTCAGTAAAGATGGCGGCTAAAATAGTCGAAAATTAATATTGTAAACAAAGCTCAATAATAAAGTATAAATAAGAGTTTAATTAAATTGTTTCAGGGTTATGCTCATATTACCGACATTTTTTGAATGGCTTCGCTACTATTGTTAAACCACTACATGAGCTAACGGAAAATAAACGAAACTTCCAGTGGTCGAGAGAGTGTGACCAAGCATTTAGGACTTTGAAGGTTTCATTATGTTCGCAGCCAATTCTCGCTTTTCCAGCTTCCGAATGGAAGTACATCGTAGACACAGACGCAAGCAATACTGGTCTAGGAGCAGTTTTGTCTCAAGTGAAGAACAAGTAATAGCATATTACAGCAAGACGCTTTCTAAACCAGAGAGAAATTATTGTGTTACAAGGAGAGAGTTGTTGGCAATTGTCAGAGCTTTGGAGCACTTCCATAAATACATCTATGGGAGAGAGTTTTCACTACGTACCGACCATGCTGTGCTTGCATGGCTCTTGAGATGTAAAAATCCGGAAGGACAGTTGGCAAGGTGGCTCGAACGTCTGCAAGAGTACAACTTCAAGGTACAACATCGGCGGGGGCGCCTGCATGCTAATGCAGATGGCTTATCACGAACTCTGTGCCCGGAAGACTGCCAACATTGCCACAAAAAGGAAGAACAAAACTCAAGCGAACATGTTCAAGCCATCACAGTAGATTTCCTGGCAGACGGCTGGACAACACAAGACTGTCGACAAGAACAGATGACTGATGAAGACATCGGACCGATCTTGACAGCAAAAGAGGAAGGTCGCCGCCCGGATTGGCAAGATATCTGCCATGGTTCCGAAGGGCTACTGGGCACAATGGGAATCTCTCACCTTAGAAAACGGATTTCTGAAAAGGGCTTGGGAAAGTGCAGATGGGCGAGATGTGGTCATGCAGTTGATAGTTCCCGAGGCCATCTTGGTGTTAACAAAACCCGTGACAAAATACGGAAGCGATTCTATTGGCTTCATCTTCGCCACGACGTAGAGGAATGGGTTCGGACATGTGAAATATGTGCTGCAAGCAAGGGCCCACAAACCAGAAGCAGGGGAAAATGAGACGGTATAACGTTGGACTGCCTTTCGAGAGAATTGTCACAGATATTGCTGGACCATTCCCAGTTACTGACGATGGAAACCGGTACATCATGGTTGTAGGTGACTACTTTACTAAGTGGGTGGAAGCCTACGGAATTCCAAATCAGGAGGTTACCACTGTGGCAAAGCAGTTATTAGTTCACAACTTCTGTTGCCGTTATGGATCCCCTATGGAAATCCGTACAGATCAAGGGAGAAATTTCGAATCAGGAGTCTTTAAAGAATTATGCCGTCTACTCGGAATTCGAAAGACCAGGACAACGCCTCTGCATCCTCAGTCAGACGGGATGGTTGAGAGATTCAATAGGACACTTGAGCAGCATCTTTCGAAGATTGTTGATGAGAACCAAACAGACTGGGACGAACGTATACCACTATTCCTCATGGTGTATAGATCATCAGTACATGACACAACCGGCATGACTCCAGCAAAATTGGTGTTTGGGCGGGAGATTCGTCTTCCTGGGGACTTAATGTTCAGATCACCTGAGACTCAGTCCCAAGAGCCGTAGCACTATTCCTCGCAATTAGAAAACCAACTGTGAGAAATGAATCGCTTGGTAAGAGGACGGCTGAAGATTGCCAGTGATAAAATGAAAACTCAGTATGACATTCGCATCGGATTCAACAGGAAGGACAGCAAAAGTTCAAGGTCGTCCACCTAGATCGCCTGGCATATATTACTTCAGAGACGGTTTGCCAGTTCGGGACGAATAGGCTTAAGGAGGGGGAAGTGTTACGACATCACAGAACAATCTACGTGTTTGTCGAATGTGCCAGAAGAATCTCGATGTAACGCGTGTGGCGTATGTGCTTGTTGACGCATTTTTGACAGGTTTCTTGAAGGCACCAGCCGCGCGGACTGTGTCAAGGCCGGAGTTAGTTACATAGTTCACACGAGCGCTAAGACGCAATTAGGAACATTCTGGTCTGTGAGCTCAGGTATAAATACATGGCGGCGGCAGCCTTAAGTTTCAGTATAGTGGCAATATATTTACAGAGCGGTTCGAGAGTTATTATCGGGCGAGATTACTGTGTAAGTTCAAGTGGTTATTAGTGAAGTGTTGCGTTTTATAATCGGGGAATATAATTGTAATACAATTGTGTTTAATATTAGTGACATTTTATTGCGTGTGAACAATTTTTATTAGATTTGTTGTAGTAGACTGTGTTGTTAATTATGAACTGTTTTACTGTAAAAATTAAAGCTGGTGATTAGTGACTTAATTGGTGTCTTGTACTTATTTTGTTTCCACTGTACAAATGATAAAGTAGACCGTCGTAACAATACATAAGTGGTGGTTTAGTAGGTCAGCAGTTATGGCATATAGCTACTGATCTAAAAGTTTGATTCTTAGGCAGCGCTGTAAAATCAAAGTGCTTTTTCAACCATTAGATTGATTTTGTCTGTGGAAACGAGTACTGATGGTAATAACATGCGGGTAATTTTAATGCTACTTTCACTATTTCCTTGTTTTTTAAAACTAGGCAATTATGTGTGCAGCAACATTTTGGACACAAAACATTGTTGACTATTTTAAGTTAAAGCAACATTTCATTTGCTGAAATCTACAACTGCCTTCATACTATGAGTAAATTGCATCTAATAATCCCTTATCAGCTAGTAATACTCTTGACATAAAAGAGAGTAAAGGTAGTAAATAATATATAATGAAGAGTTGTATAGTTACAATTAAATGAAAATTAAAGTGCAATGCCTGATAAAAGCATAAAATCACAAAATGATGTTTCCACAAGAAAAAAAACATACATTGTAACATATTTTTGTTCCAGTTTTCAGCAATAAAAAAAATATAACATTTATAAAAGCATCAATGATGATGGAGGCCAGAGTGTTTTTCCATACCTTTCTTTATACCCAGTGGCAAAGTGTGACAAAATAATTTGGGGTAGACATAATAATACCAGCCAAAAGCAACAGACATAATAATACCAGCCAAAAGCAACCTCTTACTAAGATTGTTAACATTCTTAATAAACGATTAAAACTACGGAAAATGAGTTAATTATAGCTAAGTGACTGTCTGAAACACATGCATTGATGCATGCTTAACGCTCTCGAGTTTCTCTTGAGTTAGTGTAGCAAGCTGAATGATGCTGGTAGGAAGTCAGAAAAATGTTTTTGAATGAATTAGTGGACTGTAAAATCAGATTTAAGTAACGTTTATTTGAGCATTATTCAGAAGCGCAGGCCCACGCAATTACGTCAGGTGCACATAGCCAAAATACAAGGTGTGGCGTAGATTGCCAGGCTACATAATGTGTAGCATTGAAAAGAGATCGAATAATAAGTACATTAGTAAATTTAGATTTCCGCGGCTAGCGAGAAAGGAAGGGAGCAAACGCACAGCTTAAAGGTTGAGTGATAACTAACTAAACGCAGCGGTGAGCCACTAGTGCTGCACCGCGACGGATGATGTAAGCGCACTGGGCTGATTGCACGAGAGCAAGTACAAGGTACAATGTATTAACATACTGCCCACCTCAAAATCGGGCGATTTTGACATAGTTTGCAGTAAAAAAAAAGAACAAGTTATTTAAAACATACAAGTATACATGAATAAGTTACACATCTAAGAGATGCGACAATACATGGTACATGAATATTGGCAAAAATACAAATATAATATAAACAAGTGTAAATACATTATTAATCAATGCTCAATAAATAATATGTAACAATAGTCCAAAGGCTTGAATATGCGATAAAACGTAATAAGAATAATAACAATAATACATGGCAATAAGGACATCGTAGGTGGCATTGCACAATCATTAGAGAAATTCAACAAATTTAAAAATAACAGCGTGACACTTAGCGTATAATAAGCAGTATTACACAATAATACAAGGCAATATACCTGAAAAATTCACTATGATAATATACAATAGAAATATACCACAAAAATCTCGATAATAATATACAATAAAAAATATACCACACAAAATTTCTATAATAATATACAATAGAAATACCCAAAAAATGTAGTATAATAATATACAATAAAAATATACCACAAAAAATTGCTATAATAATATACAATAGAAATACCCAAAAAATGTAGTATAATAATATACAATAAAAATATACCACAAAAATTGCTATAATAATATACAATAGAAATACCCAAAAAATTTAGTATAATAATATACACTGCACCACACAGTACATCATAATTGACATCACACTAAGAAAAAGAGAAACGTTTAAATGTTCACCAATGCACCGCTACATGGCGTCCATTAAATGATACAATAAATACAAGTGCATAAATAGGTACACATTACATAAGTAACATAAGATAAGTTACATAAGCAACATTGTACTTAGTAAAATGTGCATGGTAGAGCATGTGCTCGACCAGCAATGTCCCGGGCATGAAGCACCAAGATGTCAATCAGTCTGATGCCACCGGAAGTGGGCACAGCTTATGAATAGGTCTACGCAGAATGCCGTTAGCGGTACGGACGTCCGCGACACGTACTAACGAATCCTGCCCTAGATATGTCTGAGTGACAATACCGCGTTTCCACAGCAATGATGGAGTATTGTCTTCTAAGATAAGGACTAGCTGCCCTATAGCTAAATTTTTAGACTGCCTTTTCCACTTATTTCTCTGCTGCAGCTGGTACAGATAGTCTCTAGACCAACTCTTCCAAATAGAACGAGTAAAACCTTGCAAAAGCTGCCATCTCCCCAAGCGACCCACATTTGTATCCGAATAATCGGGTTCCGGTAGCGCGGTAAGGGGGGAGCCAACCAAAAAGTGAGCTGGAGTCAACGGCTCGGGATCCCTGGCGTCATTTGAAATGGAGAACAAGGGACGCGAGTTCAAACAGGCTTCAACTTGAGTCAAGCCAGTGGAGAACTCTTTGAAGTTCAGGAGCGTGTTGCCTATAACAAGCCGCAAATGGAACTTAACGCTCTTGACGACGCTCTCCCACAGACCACCAAAATGGGGGGCTGAGGGAGGTATGAACGACCACTTAATTCCGCGTGGACTGGCGAAGTCTTGAGTGGCCCTTTGAAATTCGTCCTGCTGGAAGAGCTTGTACAGCTGGTGTAATATAGTGCCAACCCATCGGAAGTTGGTACCGTTATTGGAAAATATTTATTCGGGGATGCCCCTCCGGGATATGAAACGTTTCAAGGCAGCCAAAAAGGCGTCTGCCGACAAATCTGAAACCAATTCAAGGTGAATAGCCTTGGTGGACATGCAGATGAAAAGAGAAATATAGGCCTTTGTAAAAGATTTGGACCGCTGCCCGCCCTGACGTAGCAACATAGGGCCGGCGTAGTCTACGGCGCATTGTGAAAATGGCTTGGAGGGGGTGACCCTAGGCGCAGGTAATTGACCTAACAGTTGGCTAGAACCAGATGCGTGAAAGCGAAAACAAGTGATACATTTGTGAATCACCGAGCGTATGTAAGACGTGTCGTTTATAATCCAATACCTTTGGCATAAAGAACACTGCGTAAGTTGTACTCCAGCGTGGAGTAGTTGAATATGTTCATATTCAATAATTAATCGAGTAAGGTGAGCCTGCGGATGGAGTATGATTTGATGCTTATTATTGTAATTTAGCTGGGACTGTTGAAGGCGACCGCCTACACGTAGTATACCAGCATTATCAATAAAAGGATTAAGTGAAAAGGTTTTACTATCAATAGGTACAGGGCGATGTGCCTGTAATTCTTTAATTTCAACATTGAAATGCGAAAACTGGGCTTGGCGAATAAAAACCAAGAGCGCGCTGTGTAACTCATGCGCAGTCAAAAAGGAAGTGCTTCTATTGGAAACGGAAGACCTAGAGTTACGAATGAAACGCAGGCAATAAGCAAAGACGTGGAGAAGCCTAGAGAGAGAAGAGTAATTTTCAACATAGTTCGAAGAGCATGAAGTAGTAGCCAACGCGAGTAGAGCCTGTTTACGTTCTTCCTCCGGATGAGCGTAAGAGGAATTGGAATCGAAGGGACGGATGGGCCAGTCCGAAGGCTTCTTTAGTAACCAATAAGGACCATGCTACCATTGCTGGTGGCCGTGTAACAGACGGGGTAAACAGCCACGGGATTATCATGCGACGAGACATGATACCAATTGCCCTGACTAGAGAGTTGCTGAATTTCCGTAACTCGGTTCGCTACAAATACCTTCCACCTCGATGGCTGTTGGTGAATCCTGTGTAGGGCAATCGTGGAATCAGAATAAAAATACAACTCGCTGTAGGCCACGGCATGGACAACCTTAGAAACCAACTGCCCTAATAATAAACAGGCGCACAGTTCAAGATGAGGTAAGGATATCTGCCTTAAAGGGGCAACTCTTGATTTAGAACACAATAAGTGAGACGAAATACTGTTATCGGAATATACCGTGCGCACATAGATACAGCATGCGTAACCTTTTACAGACGCGTCGGCAAACCCGTGTAACTGAAAGGAGATGATTGACGAATTACCTGAATCCTTTATAGCCCTCGGGATCCTAAAATGAGTGTCTGTAATTAATTGAGCGTAGAGCTCGGTCCATTTAATAGATAAGGAGTCAGAAAGCGGGTCGTCCCAGTTTGTACCCGAAGACCAAAGCGTTTGCATAAAGTGCGTGCACCAAAACGTAATAGGCCCAATTAGACCCAACGGGTCATAGATCCCAGTGATGACCGATAACACCTTTCTTTTATTGAATAGATCAATTTTAAAATTTCTTTGGTTATTGTATACGAAGCTGTCAGCAAGAACGTCCCACTGAATGCCCAAAGTGCGGACGGTTTTGTCCTTGTTGAAGTCCAGGGAGGAGTTAGTGTACGAAGATGTTATATTCTGGTCGTTAGACGACCATTTGTGAAGAGTAAAGCCGTAGCGGCTTAACAACTCAGAAATGTCGGTATTCAATTGGATTAGAACGTGTGAGCTATCGGAACTGGTAAGGAGGTCATCGACGTAAAAGTCGTTAGCAATGACCGAACAGGCCAGGGGGTACTGAGTACTATTTTCCTGGGCGATTTGTTTTAAACATCTAGTTGCAAGAAATGATGCGCTGGCAGTCCCATACGTGACTGTTCTTAAAGCATAATGTTTGAGTTCTTTGTGGGGAGTGTCACGCCAAACAATTCTTTGTAGGTTGGAATCACGCGGGGATACCAAAATTTGGCGATACATTTTCTCGATGTCAGCAATGAAAGCGTAACGATGGGTTCTAAATCTGGCCATAATGGCGAAAAGATCCTGCTGGATCGTGGGGCCAACCATAAGGGTGTCGTTTAACGACAAATCGTTGGACGCCTTGGCTGAACCGTCAAAAACAACGCGAAGTTTAGTGGTGGTGCTTGTAGTCTTGAAGACAGCATGGTAAGGTAGGTAAAAAATGTTTGATTTGTTAACTGATAAGTCATATGAATCAAGCGGAGACATATGGCCAAGATTTAAATATTCTTGCATAAAGCTAGTATAATCCTTGTGCAAAGACTGGTTTTGCCTAAACTTGTGTTCAAGGGTTTGAAACTTACGAACTGCTCCGGTAAGGGAATCGCCGAGGCATTCGGTAGTGCGGGGTAGCGACACAACAAACCTACCACTATCGTTACGATAGGTGTTTGCGAGGAAGTGATTTTCACACTCCGAATCCGCATCTGAAGGGGTACGACACGAAACATCCTCCAACTGCCAGAAGGCCTTGAGTTGCGATGAGATAGCATTATTGTCGTCGAGGGCAATGAATGAAGAGACCGGTTTAGTCATGTCTACGTTGAAGGGTAGATTCCCGGCGAGTATAAACCCTAGCTTAGTTTCCTGGATTGTCGGAAAATGTGGACTTCGAACAAATTTAGTCGGCTCAATTAACTGCAAAAAGTATTGTGCCCCAAGTAATATGTCAATTTGTGACGAATTATTAAATTGCGGGTCAGCTAAAAATATCCCCTTTGGAATTTTCAACGATGCGATGTCAAAGGATTCTGTTGGAAGATAATTTGTGATTCTGGGCAGAACAGCGCAGTGGACATTTAAAGTGAAGTCCTTATAGCGTGAGTTTAAGTGCACGCGTGTGCTAAAATTTGCCTGACATGATGAGTTATTTATGCCCGTGATAGGCAGCTCGGATTTGTTTAGTTTTAGGCCCATGCGGCGGGTGAAACCCATAGTACAAAAATTGGCTTGCGACCCTGAATCCAGCAGGATTCTTACCGGCATGATCGGTAGTAGTGCATACGGCAGTGGACAATAAAATTGATTTATTCGTCTGTAGCTTCAAAGAACATTGCTTATTGTTCCTGTTGTTCGACTGATTTATCGAAGCATGGAGCATGCTGTGGTGCCTTTTTGAGCATGCCTTGCATGAAAATTTAGAAGGGCAACGCGAACTGTCATGGCCCGACCGTGTACAATTCAGGCATAGTTTATTATTTATTAACACTTCTCTACGTTGCATAGGTTGTAGGGTAATAAATTGCGGGCATTCAAGCAGTTTGTGATTACCACGACACAGCTGACAAAATTTATTGTTTGTTTGAGTGTGCACTAGTGACCCAGTGAACTCCGCGCGCTTAGTTGATTTGCGATAAGAAGCATTATCGCTAACCTGTCTGATGCCAGACGAACCAGTCGGTGCATTTATGTTTTGTAACAGCTGACGTCTTGAATTTAAAAACTTAATAAAATTATCGTAAATCGGAAGCTGTTTTTCGCCTAAGGTTTCCTTCCACAACCTGCACGTATGCTCGTCAAGTTTTTGGGATAGAAAATGCACAAAAATAAGCTCAAACGTATTTACTGATAGTTTCAATGAGTTCAGCGCATTTATATTGGCGGTGAGCTCATCTATAAATTTAGAAATGCTGAGCACGGACTCACGTTGAATGTGCCTCATGCCCAGGACGTTTGCTGCATGATAAGTGGTAACAATTAATTTACTGTCATAGCAGGCCTTTAAAAAATCAATGGCCACCGTGTAATTTTCGTGCATGATAGGGAGCGATTTTATGACATTCAGCGCCTCGTCTTTTAATGATAAGTGCAAATAGTGTAGTTTTTGGATGCCAGTCAGGTCCGTTCGGACATGAACTAACTCCAAAAACATGTTGTAAAAATGTTGCCACTCAATTATATCACCTGCGAAACAGGGTAGCTTAATCGGTTGCAACTGAATGGGAGGCGTACTGAATGTGACTACTTCGGATGGACTTGCTGCCTTCCTGCTCATCTCCTCGGCATGGTCTATTAAATTTTGCAGCTTGCATTCTATGCTGCATAAGTCATCTTTGGTCTGAACCCTATCGCTCGCGGAAGCAAAATCGGAGTCCTCAGACTCGATTTGTGTTTGGATCTCATATTTGGCTGATAGCTCCATAAGGTGGCAAAGCTTTATTTTTAGTGCATGATGGTCATGCGTATCATGATCGAAATTGTCTGCGTATATCTATTTATGCAAGATATAGAGGCCTTGATCGTGCCACGTTTCTTGATCAGCGCCTTCATATCCGTCATGATTGGGTATGAGAGAAAAAGGAAAAAATTTAAATGATAATACAAAAAAACCAAGTTAATGCAACGCGATGAGCAAGACCAGGCAGGAAGTCCAAATTATAAAGTCACGCAACGACACGGTAATACTTACTTACCACATCTTAAACTAATTTTATGTGACAATAAATTATGAATTAGGCAGTACAAACAATATAGCAGTATAATCATTAATGACGTGAGTGCTGTTTGAAAAGATACGACTTACAATTAAAGAAAATATTTGTTGAGTTCGCAAAAAAATTATAAGTTTATATTCAAATTATTAAAAAATATTTTAAATTATTAAAATTATGTTATTATTTCAATACTGCCTTGTTTATTTTAATGGCATTGAGAAAAAATATGCGAATCATGCAAGTTGAAACTAATATAAAACATGAGTTCATAGTCAGTTGAAATGGTACTTATCGGCACGTTCTAGAAGGCATCGAAAGCTTGTCGGAACCCTTGTAGTCATGTTAGGTACCCAAGAATAGATGGCATGGTCGCTGTCTGTCCGGTGATGTCCGATGCGGTCGAATCCTGTCTAGATAGGCTGCTCTGGATTTTCCCACGTGCTAGATGCTCATATGCTGCAATGATTCCAATGTTCAGGTTGGCGAGATATGACGTCACCAAGTCGTGTGATACGATTTCCAAATGTAGGTGATAATTAACAAGTTGTTGAAATTAAATTATGAAGAAAAAGGAAATGCTGATAGGCCTGCTTAATGCACTGAACCATGAGACGAATTGTCCATGAAGTTAGTCACGTCCGTGAAATACATATCCCCGGCCCGGAGGACCATATGATGCGTGCTTAACCCTCTCGAGTTTATCTTGAGTTAGTGTAGCAAGCTGGATGATGCTGGTAGGAAGTCAGAAAAATGTTTTTGAATGAATTAGTGGACTGTAAAATCAGATTTAAGTAACGTTTATTTGAGCATTATTCAGAAGCGCAGGCCCACGCAATTACGTCAGGCGCACATAGCCAAAATACAAGGTGTGGCGTAGATTGCCAGGCTACATAATGTGTAGCATTGAAAAGAGATCGAATAATAAGTACATTAGTAAATTTAGATTGCCGCGGCTAGCGAGAAAGGAAGGGTGCAAACGCACAGCTTAAAGGTTGAGTGATAACTAACTAAACGCAGCGGTGAGCCACTAGTGCTGCACTGCGACGGATGATGTAAGTGCGCTGGGCTGATTGCGCGTGAGCAAGTACAAGGTACAATGTATTAACATGCATTTTGTTATATAATTTGGCCTATCAAGAAAAAGCTATCACATTGTTATTGGTGTCGTTTATGAATCTTAATTAGAAAATATTGCTAGCAAAATATAAATTTCATTCAAATTTTTTAGTGGTGTACTGTAGACATTACACAAACGTTTCATATTTTCTTGTAAATGAGTTCTACATCCCCTGTCTCATTTTTTCTTATTTTTAGCTATAGAATCGGCTCCGAGAGATTGCCGAGCAATTTTGAATCACTCTGTATATGTTCGTTCATGAAAGACTCTTACATTGCTAGTAAATTTGAAGTTTCTAAATAACTGCCCTTATTAAGAGATTGCTCATTTTCCTTATGACCCCTAAAAGCCAACTCTTGCCTACCTAAATAACAAACGGCGTACTATCCTTCAATTTTGTACCACATTTTCATTGTGCTGCACTGCCTGAATTCTAGGTGTTTCAGGCAAACAATGTTCTATTCTGTTATGTCCTAGCATTTGAAACGTCTCAGAATTTTTTATGTGAGTTTTGTTACTAGCATGTTTAGTGGATTTAGCTTCAAAATTTGTTATAGTGCCTACTCCAACTTTGCTCCATGGTTCATCTCCATTAAACATCAAACAATAGTAACAGTGAAGAGTTTTGTTTCATTTACAACCAGAGAGCCACCTGTGCTTACTGTACCAAACTTTCTGAAATTTTCTGACAACTTTTCCATCCTTCTGTGGCAAATCTAAAGACGCCCGAGATATTTTTGACTTTAGAAATATCTTTTTCTCTAAATGTAACATACTGATTTCATATTTTAACAAAAATTCTAATGAATCAAAGTTGTCAGAATTTACATCAATACTTCTGCAGTAGAACTGGTACTAACTGTATTCATTTTGCTCCTTTAAATCAATTAAAACAGTATACTTAAAGGACAACACTTAAAAATATGTATTATTAAATAATTAATACATAAATGATTACACACTTCTTAGTCTATACCACTATATACAAAATCAAAAATAATTTGTAACCTCAAAAAAAAAAACAAATATTCACTACACAAGCACAATGAAACAAACACAGGCGGCCAGGCTAAAATTCTGTGTTATTTAATGTGGAGGAGACATATCTTCTGATCTGATGTATGGGACACATTTTTACACTGCGCGCACAGGTCCTCTCACATTGTCGTCCACCAAAGTCCTCCTCACCTCCAGCCATGTTAAAAAGGCATTTCAAGTACTGTCTACCCTGATACGCCAAGTACAAATTGCATCACACACCATGGTTTCATGGCTCACACTCGCGTCATGTCGCATAATATTTAACTTCTTAAATTAGTTTTATACCCTTTCTGATTAACTTATGCAACTTAATTCATAAATAAAAATTAATTATTTTATGAATAAATTATTTGGGGAGACACTGTCTACCTTGTCTCCCATGACGCTTCGCCACTGTTTATACCATATTTTTCTAGGTTGGCAGCCTACACTGCCTATACTAAACTATTTTGGTTGTATTAAAAGAAGATTATTGTTATACAGGATGATTCAAGTGAATGGGATTTTTTTTTAATTTGTGTTGTTAGCACAGAGTAGCATATAGAAACAAGCTCATGCCATCTTGCCATTGAGTTATCATGTGTATTTGGAGTGGTGCACAACATGCTTTTGCTATCAAAGCTTTTTACAAAAACAATGACAGTGTGGAGGCTGCACGTAAAGGATTTTGCCATCACTTTAATTTAGGATGCCATGATCATGTTCCATCAGCACATGCACTTAACACATCGATACATTATTCTGAGGAAACAGGTTAAGCAATGAAAAAGAGACCTTCAGGCGGTTTGCGAATCGTTCGTAGGCCAGACACTACTGAAGCTGTTTGAGCTGCTATCATAAGAAGTCCGCATTATTCACTCCATCTTCAAGCTGTGTCTTTATGGTTGGATAGTTCATAGTTCAAAGAATATTGGTACAGAACTTACATTATCATCCACACAAGTTTCAGATTGTCCAGGAATGGAAACCCAATAAGTACCTAATGTGACGACCATTCTGTAAATGAATGCTTGAATGATGAACAGGGACAATAATTTTGTGCCATCACAAAATTTGAACACAGGCACAAATTCAATATATACAGAAAACCGACTACAACTGACACACTAATACACAACTTCTCCAATCACCCAATACAACACAAACTAGCTGGCTTCAGAACTATGACACATAGACTTAACAACATTCCACTAGATGAAAAAGACTACAAAGACGAACTAAACATGATAAAATTTCTAGCAGAATCCAACGGATACAACAGAACAATAGTCAATAAACTACACAAAACAAACAACAGACAAAGACAGAAAACAACAAATTCATAACACTAACATACATCAACAACCAAACTGAAAAAATAGCCCACAAATTCAAAAAAGCAGGATACAGAATCGCATACAAAACTACTAACAAAACAGAACACACACTATCAAAACACACACACAAAGCACAAAACAAATTCGATCTACCTGGTGTTTACAAACTAAATTGCTCAGATTGCAACAAATTCTACATAGGCCAGACAGGATGTAACTTCAAACAAAGATACATTGAACGCACAAAGGCACTACACTCCACTACAGAATCCACCTTTGCAAACCACACATACAAAAACATCGACAATACCATGGACATTCTACATGTACACACAAACGGCCGAAAACTAGACACTCTAGAACAATTGGAAATATACAAACACACAAAAAAACGACATCCTAAACAAACAGACACAATTCAAATCACATGCATTATTTGAACATATCACACACACACACACAACATCGATCCTTCAAAAGTCGATACCATCGCCAACAACAAGACAGACAGTGCTCCCAACGGCAGCCTCTGAAGAAGCTTTTTAAAAGCAAAAACCGGTACAGCCTATAAGGTAAAACTTTTACGTTTTTACCTATAAAAAACTTTGTGTTCCGAGTCGGTAGTGAATTAATTATACCTAGTTAAGTAACGAAATTTCATGGACAACGAAATCCAAGAATTTTGTTTTACATTTACAGGAGTGTGTGTCCCTGTGACTTCTTCCTCTTCCCAAAGATGAAGTCAATCACAGTGGTTGCAATTTTTAAACTGTGGACAAAACTGCATGTAAATTGGAGATGGAGCTTGATACACTTTGAGAAGAGGATTTCAGTAGAGCTTCCCATAAGTGGAAAAAGCACCGGCATTGGTGTATGAAGGAGAATAGTTATAGAAAGTCTCACTGATTCAAATTGTAGGTGTGGTAATTTGGTGATACGTGCACAAAGGGACTACTTTGAGCAATGCGGTGGTTAAACTTAAGAAAGTACTTTGTTGTATTCAGGCCTAATCTCAAAACATTTTTGATCACCATGTATCTTGATAGGACTTTCTGCTTATGTCTGAATACAGATTCTAAGTCATCAATTTAAGAGGTTTTTATACAATATTTATAAAAGCATGCCTTCATGACTTTTTTAAAAATTCAAAATTTACAATTCATAAAGTCATAACATTAAAAAAAAATATTAATTTCCTTACTAATATTTTGTTGTCATTAGCATCTTGTTGTGAATAGCCACTCCGTGCATACTAGCTCTTGACAGAGGTAATGTTACCCCTCCACAGTTCCAAATCCAATAATACACTGGATGCCAGCATGTAGTGAGCATTCATATTTAAATTACATTGTTGTACAACAAACCACTCTTTCTAAATCAGCCTTAATTTTTAAGAATCAGTGAATCCTATGTATGTGTCCTAGTATTTTTTATTTAGTTAAGCAATGTTTTCAGTGGTTAATGGGCTAATGTAACTGTTCAGTAACTAATTTGAGTTGACAACTGTTTAGTTAGATCTACTTTATATTGTGAACAATACTGGTACAAGGTGAAGAAACAATTAATAATTCAAATACAGTTCAGTCTCAAATGATCTGTCTCATAAAACTGTTGTAAATGATGCTAAACAAGTGAAATGCTTTGTGTCTGCTAAAGGAGTTTATATTGGCTGTGTTGAACTGTGTTAAAAATTGCCCCAGATTAACAGTTCAGGATTTATTCAGAAAAATTTTAAACTATATTTATGCATACAGTTCTGATCGACAAAATTTTTAGTTTCATATTCTCTGGCCACAATGATTGTTATGACGATTTCGAAGTTTTCTGGAAAAAAACATCCAAAGAAAATCCTCACAGGAGAAAAGAACATAATAATGATAAAGAAATGGCACACACAGAAAATACTAAAGGAAAAACAGAAAATATATAAAACAGAAAACACTAAAGGACTGTTACGGAACTAAATTTCAAATGTGCAACAGCAGTTCTAATGTTTCTCCCTGCCTGAATGAATGTTAAATGTAGTTGTAATGGTTTGAACTTCAAGTGTGAGTCATAGCACTTGAGACTTTTTACCTTTTTTAGTTTTGGATTTTTGACACAACAATAAGCTTCTGGATTTACTAAATATCACTATAATATTGACGACTCGGAACACAAAGTTTTTTATAAGTAAAAACGTAAAGTTTTACCTTACAGCCTAAACCGGCTTTCACCTATAGAAGGCTTCATCATGAGCCTCTGATGAAGCCTTCTATAGGTGAAAGCCGGTTTAGGCTGTAAGGTAAAACTTTACGTTTTTACTTATAAAAAACTTTGTGTTCCGAGTCGTCAATATTATAGTGATATTTAGTTAAGTAACGGACACGTCATGGACAACGAAATCCAAGAACTTCTGGATTTCTAATGGCCAGCTCCTGAAATGATGTTCTGATTTTATTTTTAACTTGAACAACTCTGAATACACATATTAATTCAAAACAGATGTCTTATTGAATAACTGACAACAGTACTGCTGTGCCAAAACATTCAAACAATGAAATGAGACAAAACAATTGTTTGACTCAAACAAGCTTAGCGATAAATGATAAAGATACACCATTATCTTGCCCATATACACCCGTTCTCATAAGCTAATGAATTGGGCTGCATCTGTAATTGGCTGTTATTACTAAATCACTTAGTGTTTGGACAGTGAGTTTTTGTATTAATACTTATACGAAATTTATATACAAAATACATTTACATTATATGAATACAGTAATTATATATAACTTTATGTAACTCCTATTGCCCCTGATACTGACATTGTCATCAAAACATTTACTGGCCCATTCTGTAGTTATACAATATCATGAATTACGGGCAGTACTCTGGGTTCTGATTCTGTGGAAGATTATCTTTTCATCATCATCAAGTCTTGAACAACGTCTGTCTCACACACAACTGGGGGTTGCGCGGCCCGCGCGAAGCGCGGGTCGCGAGAAGTGCAGTGTCCCGAGTCTCAGAAAGGACTCCTGCCACTGGGTCTGGTAGAGTTCATTTTATACTTTTAGCTACTTATGGGGGGGGGGGGGGTCTGAAGCGACCTGCGATTGGTGGATTATACCACCGGGACTAGCAAACGAGGTCGCTTCCAGGACTCACCTGGTCGCGGGGTGTATTTACCAAGTCCGGCAATGAGGGAATTGTGGGTCACTCTGTCGGAACGAACATAGAATCGTCGCGCCAGGCGTCTCACGGTGTCATCAAGAGAGCGGACACCGAGTCCTCTCCTCAAAAGACGAGAAGAGTACCTCCGGGGGACTTTGCACGCGAGCTTCAGTCCCCGGTCGAGTACGCGCTGGAGCGTGATTCTATGACCACGAGCCAGGTATCCCCAAACAGGACAGGCGTACGTAATCACCGGCAACACGTACGTGTTGACTATGAGCTTACCTAGCCGGGGGGTCATTGCCGGATTAGATAGCACGGGCCAGAGTCTACTGAGTTGCGCCGAAGCGCGTTGTCTGATGTAATTTGCATGGGTTCGCCAGGTGAGTCGGGAATCCACGTGGAGCCCGAGGTACTTGACGCTGTTGGTCCAGGGCACCTCGACGGGGCCTACTTTAAGCGGCCGAGGCCGCTTGCGTTTTCGCGAGAATATTACCGCGGCGCTCTTGGAAGCGTTAACGGCAACTCTCCAGTCATCGGTCCACCCGACATACGCGTCGAGTTGGCGCTGGAGCTTAACTGCCGCATAACTCGCGTTCGGCTCTGAGGCAAAAGCCGCAGTGTCGTCCGCGAACAGCGACAGTTTCACTCCAGGAACTCGGGGCGTGTCGTTGACAAACAACGAGAACAGGAGAGGCCCAAGGACACTTCCCTGAGGGACGCCGGCGGTAATACGCCTCTCCGAAGAGAGAGCGTGGTCTACTCTCACTCGGAAGCTACGGTCTCGCAGAAAGCTGCCGATCAAGTGAACGTAGCAGTCTGGGAGAAGGACTTCCGTTAGTTTGTAAAGGACACCCTCGTGCCACACGCGGTCAAAGGCTTTCTCTACGTCTAGGAAGATCGCAGCCGTCTGTTTGCCCTGGCAGCCAGCCTCGGTTATGCATTCCACGAGTCTCATCAGCTGATGAGTCGAGGAGTGCAGCTCACGAAAGCCGAACTGTTCGGGGATCAGCACGTCTAGTCTTTCTAGATGGTCGCGGATCCTACGCTGGATCAGACGCTCAAAAACCTTGGACGTCGCGGACAAGAGGCTGATGGGCCTGAGGTTCTCCACTCGAGAAGAATTCTTTCCCGGCTTGGGTATCACGATGACGGTAGCCGTTTTCCATTTCACCGGAAAATAGGCCAGTCTGAGGCATGAATTGAACAGGTCAGTGAGGAACTGGGTTCCTCGCTCCGGAAGGCGATGGAGGGCGGAATTCATGACTCCGTCCGGGCCAGGCGCCTTCCGGGGCTTGAGCTGAACAATCCTCTCAGAGACCTCCTCCGGGGAGATGGGCTCCGGCTGGACTGTGATATCGGCCGTAAGAAAGCGCTCTACCTCGCGGCAGATTTGCTCAGTGAAGGCCGGGTTCTTGGATGGGTTGGGAGCGAACTGACGCTCTAAACTATCAGCCAAGAACTCTGCCTTTTCGAGGGGGCGACCAAGGGGTTGACCGCCGGGTCCGGCCAGTGCGGGGAGAGGCGCGCGTTTGCGCTTTCCCGTTAGGGCACTGGGAATCCGCCAGACATTACGGTCCTCGGCAGGGCCATCCATCTGTGTTACAGCTAGCTCCCAGTTGCGTCTACGGAACGCCAGCATGTCGCGACGCAACTTGCCGGACGCTCTGTTGAACGCAGCCTTGTCGGCCGGGTCACGAGTCCTCTGCCAGCGTCTCCGGAGGCGATTCCTCTCGCTAGCGAGCTGAGACACCTCTTCGGGGATCCGCTGATAGTCGGGCGTGAGCCCCGGCTTCATCCGGGAGGACACGTCAACCGCCGAAACGACGGCTGTGTCGAATACAGCAACTGCCTCATCGACATGCTGGGTAGTGTCGAGCGGGATATGCTCTGGTAGGCGGCGACTGAACGCCGGGCCAAAGCGGTCCCACTCGATTACCCGCCGCTCGTCGCGGACGGTGGCGTGCTGGGTAGCTATATGCACACTGATAGGGCAGTGGTCCGAGGACAGTTCCGAAATGACGGAGACGTGGACCGGGCAATAAACGCCCCTGACCGCGGCAATGTCCAGTACATCAGGGCGGGAGTTAGCCCGAGAGGGATAGTACGTAGGCCCGGTAGGACCCATGACTGTGACCCGAGCCGCATCAGCATACCTGCGTAAGCGGGTCCCGTTTGGGTTCGCCAAGCGGCTCCCCCAATCGGGGTGCTTACAGTTCAGGTCGCCCGCCAGGACTACCCTCCTGTGTGCTCCAAAGACGGCCTCCAGATCGTTCGACAGGAGCTCCGTGTGTGGAGGCTTGTAGGCGGAAACCACGAGTAGACCGCCGAGAGCACCATGGAGCTCGACCGCGGTGCACTCGAGGTTCCGCCGCTGAGGCAGGACAACGCGGTGATGGCGAAGACTCGCCTTCACCGCGATGGCTGTGCCCCCTCCTGCGCGACCCGACCGGTCGTCCCGGTGGCACACGTAGTTGGGTAGTCGGAAACGACGATGCGGGGTCAGGTGCGTCTCGCCAAGAAGAAGCACGTCGGGCTTGTGACGGGCAACGAACTCTAAGAGCTCAGAATGCCGGGAAGCGAGGCCGTTGGCGTTCCACGCCACGAGCTCGAGGTCTCGCTTGAGGGATTGCCGTGGTTGTCCGTTCATAACAGACCTGTAACACGGCATGCTTCCACCAAGAGGAGGAACTTATCTTGGGGCGAGGCTGTTGCCAAGCGTTCCTTGATTTTAAGGAAAGTCTGGGCTACTTTCTGCAAGTCGTAGCTTGCCAGAAAGTCTGATACTACGGCGAGATCATCGGAAGATGAGGCCGGGGGAGAACGCTTGGCGGCAGCTGCATAGCTGCGGCGGGGCGAGACGGTGGAAGCCTTGGGGGCTGGTACTGGAGCGGGTGGCCGCTCTGGCTTTTGGAGGACGGGCTTGGGTCCAGTGGCAGGTGGTTTAGGCTGGCCCGTGTTCTTGGCCGGGTTCCTAACTTTCTTGCCCGATCTGGGGAATCTAGGCTTGGGTGGCGGCGGCAATGGAGGATCAATTTCCTCGTTGTCCGGCAGCGGGACTTTGGTATAATGGGGGACTTCGCGTTCCGGTTCCGGGGGCGCGATGGTTGGTTTGGCCTGAGGAGCTTTGCTCGGGCTCACTGCACTGCTGGGTTTCGGAACCGGAGCAGACCTAGGGGCTGGTTTCCGGACCACAGGTTCAGCGGCTTTGGCCGGTTTGACTGGCTGTCTAACATCATGTCGAGGCTTAGGCTGGATGGGTTTCTTCAACTTGTCCAGCTGCTCGCTATAGACTGGGCAGCGCCTGTTATTAGCAGCATGGGCGCCGCCGCAGTTTATACAATATCGGTGGTTGTCCGGGACAGCGCAGGCCTGCGTCAAGTGGTCATTTCCACAGCGGACGCAGGTCGGCGCGTTCCGGCAACCGAAGCTGCTGTGGCCGAACCGCTGGCACCTGTGGCACTGGGAAAGTCGCCCGGTCTGGCGGCAGGGCTCTACGCTCACGCAGAGCCCGAAAAGCCGTTTTAAATCTAATAAGGCCTGGGAGGATTCGCCCTTCTCTGCCATGAGTCTTATTAGGGGGAGTGGGCGACGCGAGCCATAAGTGGTGTACAGCCGAGAGGCTCCCACAACCTTATAACCCGCGTCGCACAGTTCGTCAGCGACGACCTGCGGATCCGCCTGTATGTCCAGGCCCCGAAGGACGAGGGCTACAGGCTTGGTTCGGTTCATTGTGTAAGTGTGGAACTGGAACGATTCACGTTCCAGCCACTGGACCACTCCGAAGTGCTCCGATGCGCTGCGGCAGGTAACGCGCACAGTCTCGCTCGCAAGGAGCTTGACAGATGCGTTATCTGCCAGCGCAACGGTCTTACGGAGTCGGCGGACGAAGCCGATCACGTCCCTGACGTTCGTAACGAACACCGGCGGGACCCTTCCTTCGGAGGTGCGACTAGGCGCAACCTCAGCGGAGGCTTGGAGTGCCGCCGAGTCCGTGGCCGAACTCAAGGAGGTCAGGGAGGGAGACTTTCGCGGCTTGCCACCGCGCCCTACTGCCACCCAGTCGGTGGAAGCCGAGGTCTCCATATCTGGGGAGTCAGACTCCGGCAGAGGATTCGGGCTGCTTGGCCTACTAGCGGCCGTGCAGCCGGAAGGTCCGGCCTTAGCGGGCTTGGTCGGCCCTAATAAGGACCGATTTTGCTCACGTACTTGCGCGGGTTCAGCAGGGCTTCCCGCGCAAGTCGTAGGGTTCCCGGCTGGCCCAAGTGGCCGGCCGGGGGGCTCGATGCTGCCGCACAGTGCTTTAGGGCCACTAACAGCGGGGCTACTGCCGACTAACTCGGCTCTTTGTCCAGCGGGTACCCGGGGGCCGAACTGTGACACCGTCACAGTGGCGGCGCAACCCGCATCTCTATTCGTCAGTCCTACTCTCGGACTCCCCGGGTTTCGCTGGACAGCGCTACCTACAACACTTACCGGCACTGCGCGGCAGGTCCCAGTTGTGTGCTGCTTGGCTTCGTCTTGCTGGCAAGGCGGTTGGTCAACGTCCATGTCCATCGCTGCAGCTCTCTGATGTTGGCGCTGGCGATGAGGCGATTCTTGGTCTGGCGGTTTCTTCTTGACTGCCGCCGCAGTAGCTTGTGCTGATGGCCTCTTCATGGCAGTAAGTAGAGGACGAGGCTATCCTCTTCTGCGATGCTCTTCTGTGACGTCCGATCTCTTCCAATGCTGAGTGCAGAATGTCACCGTCACCCTCAAGTCGTGTCACGTACGTCTGTCTCACACACAACTGGGGGTTGCGCGGCCCGCGCGAAGCGCGGGTCGCGAGTAGTACAGTGTCCCGAGTCTCAGAAAGGACTCCTGCCACTGGGTCTGTTGGAGTTCAATATATACTTTTATCTACTTATGGGGGGGGTCTGAAACGACCTGCGATTGGTGGATTATACCACCGGGACTAGCAAACGAGGTCGCTTCCAGGACTCACCTGGTCGCGGGGTGTATTTACCAAGTCCGGCAATGAGGGAATTGTGGGTCACTCTGTCGGAACGAACATAGAATCGTCGCGCCAGGCGTCTCACGGTGTCATCAAGAGAGCGGACACCGAGTCCTCTCCTCAAAAGACGAGAAGAGTACCTCCGGGGGACTTTGCACGCGAGCTTCAGTCCCCGGTCGAGTACGCGCTGGAGCGTGATTCTATGACCACGAGCCAGGTATCCCCAAACAGGACAGGCGTAGGTAATCACCGGCAACACGTACGTGTTGACTATGAGCTTACCTAGCCGGGGGGTCATTGCCGGATTAGATAGCACGGGCCAGAGTCTACTGAGTTGCGCCGAAGCGCGTTGTCGGATGTAATTTGCATGGGTTCGCCAGGTGAGTCGGGAATCCACGTGGAGCCCGAGGTACTTGACGCTGTTGGTCCAGGGCACCTCGACGGGGCCTACTTTAAGCGGCCGAGGCCGCTTGCGTTGTCGCGAGAATATTACCGCGGCGCTCTTGGAAGCGTTAACGGCAACTCTCCAGTCATCGGTCCACCCGACATACGCGTCGAGTTGGCGCTGGAGCTTAACGGCCGCATAACTCGCGTTCGGCTCTGAGGCAAAAGCCGCAGTGTCGTCCGCGAACAGCGACAGTCTCACTCCAGGAACTCGGGGCGTGTCGTTGACAAACAACGAGAACAGAAGAGGCCCAAGGACACTTCCCTGAGGGACACCAGCGGTAATACGCCTCTCCGAAGAGAGAGCGTGGTCTACTCTCACTCGGAAGCTACGGTCTCGCAGAAAGCTGCCGATCAAATGAACGTAGCAGTCTGGGAGAAGGACCTCCGTGAGTTTGTAGAGGACACCCTCGTGCCACACGCGGTCAAAGGCTTTCTCTACGTCCAGGAAGATCGCAGCCGTCTGTTTGCCCTGGCAGCCAGCCTCGGTTATGCATTCCACGAGTCTCATCAGCTGATGAGTCGAGGAGTGCAGCTCACGAAAGCCGAACTGTTCGGGGATCAGCACGTCTAGTCTTTCTAGATGGTCGCGGATCCTACGCTGGATCAGACGCTCAAAAACCTTGGACGTCGCGGACAAGAGGCTGATGGGCCTGAGGTTCTCCACTCGAGAAGAATTCTTTCCCGGCTTCGGTATCACAATGACGGTAGCCGTTTTCCATTTCACCGGAAAATAGGCCAGTCTGAGGCATGAATTGAACAGGTCAGTGAGGAACTGGGTTCCTCGCTCCGGAAGGCGATGGAGGGCGGAATTCATGACTCCGTCCGGGCCAGGCGCCTTCCGGGGCTTGAGCTGAACAATCCTCTCAGAGACCTCCTCCGGGGAGATAGGCTCCGGTTGGGCTGTGATACCGGCCGATAGAAAGCGCTCTACCTCGCGGCAGATGTGCTCAGTGAAGGCCGGGTTCTTGGATGGGTTGGGAGCGAACTGACGCTCTAAACTGTCAGCCAAGAACTCGGCCTTGTCGAGGGGGCGGCCAAGGGGTTGACCGCCAGGTCCGGCCAGTGCGGGGAGAGGCGCGCGTTTGCGCTTTCCCGTTAGGGCACTGGGAATCCGCCAGACATTACGGTCCTCAGCAGGGCCATCCATCTGTGTTACAGCTAGCTCCCAGTTGCGTCTACGGAACGCCAGCATGTCACGACGCAACTTGCCGGACGCTCTGTTGAACGCAGCCTTGTCCGCCGGGTCACGAGTCCTCTGCCAGCGTCTCCGGAGGCGATTCCTCTCGCAAGCGAGCTGAGACACCTCTTCGGGGATCCGCTGATAGTCGGGCGTGAGCCCCGGCTTCATCCGGGAGGACACGTCAACCGCCGAGACTACGGCTGTGTCGAATAAGCCAACTGCCTCTTCGACATGCTGGGTAGTGTCGAGCGGGATATGCTCTGGTAGGCGGCGACTGAACGCCGGGCCAAAGCGGTCCCACTCGATTACCCGCCGCTCGTCGCGGACGGTGGCGTGCTGGGTAGCTATATGCACACTGATAGGGCAATGGTCCGAGGACAGTTCCGAAATGACGGAGACGTGGACCGGGCAATAAACGCCCCTGACCGCGGCAATGTCCAATACGTCAGGGCGGGAGTTAGCCCTCGAGGGATAGTATGTAGGCCCGGTAGGACCCATGACTGTGACCCGAGCCGCATCAGCATACCTGCGTAAGCGGGTCCCGTTTGGGTTCGCCAAGCGGCTCCCCCAATCGGGGTGCTTACAGTTCAGGTCGCCCGCCAGGACTACCCTCCTGTGTGCTCCAAAGACGGCCTCCAGATCGTTCGACAGGAGCTCCGTGTGGGGAGGCTTGTAGGCGGAAACCACGAGTAGACCGCCGAGAGCACCATGGAGCTCGACCGCGGTGCACTCGAGGTTCCGCCGCTGAGGCAGGACAACGCGGTGATGGCGAAGACTCGCCTTCACCGCGATGGCTGTGCCCCCTCCTGCGCGACCCGACCGGTCGTCCCGGTGGCACACGTAGTTGGGTAGTCGGAAACGACGATGCGGGGTCAGGTGCGTCTCGCCAAGAAGAAGCACGTCGGGCTTGTGACGGGCAACGAACTCTAAGAGCTCAGAATGCCGGGAAGCGAGGCCGTTGGCGTTCCACGCCACGAGCTCGAGGTCTCGCTTGAGGGATTGCCGTGGTTGTCCGTTCATAACAGACCTGTTACACGGCAGGCTTCCACCAAGAGGAGGAACTTGTCCTGGGGCGAGGCTGTTGCCAAGCGTTCCTTGATTTTAAGGAAAGTCTGGGCCACTTTCTGCAAGTCGTAGCTTGCCAGAAAGTCTGAAACGACGGCGAGATCATCGGAAGATGAGGCCGGGGGAGAACGCTTGGCGGCAGCTGCATAGCTGCGGCGGGGCGAGACGGTGGAAGCCTTGGGGGCTGGTACTGGAGCGGGTGGCCGCTCTGGCTTTTGGAGGACGGGCTTGGGTCCAGTGGCAGGTGGTTTAGGCTGGCCCGTGTTCTTGGCCTGGTTTCTAACTTTCTTGCCCGATCTGGGGAATCTAGGCTTGGGTGGCGGCGGCAATGGAGGATCAATTTCCTCGTTGTCCGGCAGCGGGACTTGTATGAAGTGGGGTATTTCGCGTTCCGGTTCCGGGGGCGCGATGATGGGTTTGGCCTTTGGAGCTTCGCTCGGGCTCACTGTACTGCTGGGTTTCGGAACCGGAGCAGACCTAGGGGCTGGTTTCCGGACCACAGGTTCAGCGGCTTTGGCCGGTTTGACTGGCTGTCTAACATCATGTCGAGGCTTAGGCTGGACTGGTTTCTTCAACTTGTCCAGCTGCTCGCTATAGACTGGGCAGCGCCTGTTATTAGCAGCATGGGCGCCGCCGCAGTTTATACAATATCGGTGGTTGTCGGGGACAGCGCAGGCCTGCGTCAAGTGGTCATTTCCACAGCGGACGCAGGTCGGCGCGTTCCGGCAACCGAAGCTGCTGTGGCCGAACCGCTGGCACCTGTGGCACTGGGAAAGTCGCCCGGTCTGACGGCAGGGCTCGACGCTTACGCAGAGCCCGAAAAGCCGCTTTAAGTCTAATAAGGCCTGGGAGGATTCGCCCTTCTCTGCCAGGAGTCTTATCAGCGGGAGTGGTCGACGCGAGCCATAAGTAGTGTACAGCCGTGAGGCTCCCACAACCTTATAACCCGCGTCGCACAGTTCGTCAGCGACGACCTGCGGATCCGCCTGTATGTCCAGGCCCCGAAGGACGAGGGCTACAGGCTTGGTGCGGTTCAATGTGTATGTGTGGAACTGGAACGATTCACGTTCCAGCCACTGGACCACTCCGAAGTGCTCCGATGCGCTGCGGCAGGTAACGCGCACAGTCTCGCTCGCTAGGAGCTTGACAGATGCGTTATCTGCCAGCGCAACGGACTTACGGAGTCGGCGAACAAAGCCGATCACGTCCCTGACGTTCGTAACGAACACCGGCGGGACCCTTCCTTCGGAGGTGCGACTAGGCGCAACCTCAGCGGAGGCTTGGAGTGCCGCCGAGTCCGTGGCCGAATTCAAGGAGGTCAGGGAAGGAGACTTTCGCGGCTTGCCACCGCGCCCTACTGCCACCCAATCGGTGGAAGCCGAGGTCTCCATATCTGGGGAGTCAGACTCCGGCAGAGGATTCGGGCTGCTTGGCCTACTAGCGGCCGTGCAGCCGGAAGGTCCGGCCTTAGCGGGCTTGGTCGGCCCTAATAAGGACCGATTATTGGGACGAACTTGCGCGGGCTCAGCAGGGCTTCCCGCGCGAGTCGTAGGGTTCCCGACTGGCCCAAGTGGCCTGCCGGGGGGCTCGATGCTGCCGCACAGTGCGTTGGGGACACTAGCAGCTGGGCTACTGCCGACTAACTCGGCTCTTTGTCCAGCGGGTACCCGGGGGCCGAACTGTGACACCGTCACAGTGGCGGCGCAATGCGCATCTCTATTCGTCAGTCCTACTCTCGGACTCCCCGGGTTTCGCTGGACAGCGCTACCTATCAGACTTACCGGCACTGTGCGGCAGGTCCCAGTTGTGTTGTTGCTGTCTTCGTCTTGCAGGCAAGGCGGCTGATCAATTTCCATCGCAGCAGCTGGATGGTGGCGCTGGCGATGAGAAGATTCTTGGTCCGGCGGTTTCTTCTTTACTGCCGCCGCAGTAGTTTGAGCGGAAGGCCTCTTCATTGCAGTCTTGTAGAGGACGAGGCGTTCCTCTTCTGCGTTGTTCTGATGTTGTTATCTCTTCGAAAGCAAGCAGTCGAATGTCACGTCACCACGTACGTCTGTCTCCTGTGCGTTGTAGGCTTTTATACTTAAGGCCCCTCCCCTTTTGTCATCGCCCCTCCTAATGTTTCTTGCCGCTGCCGCTCTTCACGGGAACTTTGTCCACATTTTTCTGTTAGGCATTTTACCAACGTCCGTCAATTGTTTTAAGAATCTCCTGTTAATTTCTTTATGTTATTATTTTACTTTCTGACTTATAACTGTTTCGTAATCTTTGATTACACTTCGTCAGTTTCAGTGTATTCCTCTTATTGTTTTAATTTTATTTATTGTTTACTATATTTAAAATATTTCTTCATTTGTAAATTCACTTTTATGAGTTTATTAAAAGTGAATTTACAAATAAACTCATAAAAGTGAATTTACAAATGAAGAAATATTTTAAATATAGTAAACAATAAATAAAATTAAAACAATAAGAGGAATACACTAAAATAGACGAAGTGTAATAAAAGATTACGAAACAGTTACAAGTCAGAAAGTAAAATAATAACATAAAGAAATTAACGGGAGATTCTTAAAACAATTGACGGACGTTGGTAAAATGCCTAACGGAAAAATGTGGACAAAGTTCCCGTGAAGAGCGGCAGCGGCAAGAACCATTAGGAGGGGCGATGACAAAAGGGGAGGGGCCTAAAGTATAAAAGCCTACAACGCACAGGAGACAGACGGCGGCTTTGAAGAAGCTGTCAAAGTCTTCGCAGCAGCGCACTTCTGCGCCTCCAGCTAGGCCCCAAGCATCAAGGCCTGCCGCCTCGGCGGCACCTATCCCCGCTGCGGCTCCGGCCCTTGCGCCTGCCCCAGCTCGTCCGGCGTCTACCGGGGCGCCCAGCTATGCGGCTGCAGCTGCATCACAGCCTGCCGCACAGCCTGCGGCCCAGCAGCCAAAACCTGCTGCGCCGTCCAAGAAAAGAACAAAACCATCTACCCCAGCTTCCTCGCAGCACACGCCCGCTGCACCAAAGCCAGCATCTACTCCAGATGTCCGCAATCCTAGGCAGCCGACACAAAAGGCCCCTGCCCAGAATGGCATCATGTTCCTGCACCCGGCGCCCAAGCCTCAGGCGGCACCGGCGTCTGCCGCGTCCTCGGACGCGACTTTCGCCGCCCGCGTGCATGCTTGGATCAACGCCTTGATCCCGCAAATTCTTGCTGCCAAGGATGTCCAGTCCTTAATCGTTATAATTCTCACCTCCGTGACCTCACTTATCCCTCTCGATGGCTAGGCCCTTTCGGCTGGTGGCTTGGAACGCATGTGGCGTTCTACCTCGCCGTGCCGAATTGGCCGCCTTCGTAACTGAATATGACATAGACGTCATACTCCTTAACGAAACCCATTTAACTCCTGCTCACTCGTTCCAGCTTCCGGCGTACACGACGTATCGCACAGACAGGCCTGGCCAGAACCGGCGTGTCGCATCTGGCGGCACAGCCATTCTGGTTCACAGGCGCATCGCCCACCGCCCCCTGCCGCCTCCGGCGACTCGTCGCTTGGAGGCGACGGCGGTTGCTCTCTGCATCGGGGATCGGGAGGTTCGACTGGTTTCAGTCTACCTCCCCCCTCGAGGTGGAACGCCGCCCGACGAGAATGAATGGGACGCTCTCTTAGAAGACCCGTTACCTACCATCGCAGCCGGAGACTTTAATAGTAAGCATCCCCTCTGGAACAGCCGTGTCTCTAACCCTTACGGCCGCTCTCTGTACCAATACGTTCAACGTCATCCTCATGTGAACGCTCTTGGTCCTAGATCACCGACCTATATCCCCAATCACCGGGGACCTCCAGACGTCCTTGACATTGCTGTTGTCAAAGACTTGGCCTACCCTATCGCAATAGAAGCCGTGTCAGACCTCTCGTCTGATCACGACCCGGTATTACTCACTGTTCGGCCCACGCTGGACACACCTCTCCAGCCTCCCCATCGTTTAACGAGAGTCAACTGGCGATCGTTCCACGATGAACTGGGTCGAACAGTACCATCTGACCCCCAGGTCGACATCTCCAGCCCGGAGGATGTAGACCGCTTGGCCGACTATCTTCAAGAAGTCGTCACGTCCGCTATGGACAAACACACCTATGAAGTCCCTGCGCCCAACAGACGGTCGCAGTTACCTGAAGAGGTGATTCTGGCCATCCGCAACCGGCGCCAGCTCCGCCGGAGATGGCAACAAACCCGGGACCCTGCCGTAAAACGCAGGCTAAACGCCCAATCTGACCTTGCCAAGCAGCTTCTGCTTGATGCCACTGCTCATCGATGGGACTCATATCTTGAGTCTCTGGAAGTCACGCCGCAGTCCGTATTCCGGGCTGCGCGCCGACTCACTGGCGAGAAACGGACCCGCTACCCCCTACGATCACCGAACGGGATTGTGTACTCCGCGGCCGACAAAGCAGAAGTCTTTGCCGATACCATGGAGGAACAATTTACCGTTCACAGAGGCGTCTGTGACCCCGGCCACTCGGCAGCGGTCGCAGACTTCCTATCTGGATATTTTTCCCGCCCTCCCGCAGACCCGATCGACCCGTTCGACGAGGCTGAAGTGGAAACGGCCATTAGTCGACTGCGCCCCAAGAAGGCGCCCGGCGAGGACCGTATTGGTGCAGCGGCCCTACTCAACGCCCCCGCAAGTCTCGTTTCACTCATCCACGTGCTGTTCAATGGTTGTCTCCGGCTCCATTACTATCCCAGCCCTTGGAAACGAGCCAAAGTCATCATGTTGCCAAAGGCTCGCAAGCTGCGTACACTCCCTGAGAATCATCGACCAATCTCTCTTTTGCCAGTCTTATCGAAGGTGTTCGAGCGCCTCCTGCATCGCCGGATTACTCCCCTGCTGGATAATTTCATTCGGCAGGAACAGTTCGGCTTCCGCAGGCAGCATTCGACCACTCTTCAACTTGTCCGAGTTGTCACGCAACTCACTGACGCCATCAACAGGAACCATCAAACTGTCGCCGTCCTTCTGGACGTGAGTAAGGCCTTCGACAAAGTCTGGCACGAAGGCCTTCTCTATAAACTAGCCACCTCCCCTCTCCCTGCCTCATTTGTACATCTGATGCGGTCGTATCTCTGCGACCGCAAATTTAGGATCTGCGTCGACGGGACGTACTCTTCTGTCCGCCCCGTCGCCGCTGGCGTCCCTCAAGGATCTGTCCTCGGCCCCGTTCTGTACCTTGTGTACACGAACGACCTGCCAGTTTTGCCTGGAGTCACGCTCTCTCTCTATGCGGACGATGCGATGTACCACGCCAGCTCTGCAAACCTTCGTTTTGCGACTGACGTGGTGCAGCGCCAGCTCGCATTACTTCCGGCCTGGCTAAGGAAATGGCGGGTGGCGATCAATACGGAGAAATCCGAGGCGATTGCCTTCTCCCGTCAGCTCACTTCCCGATGCCAGACCCTCTCCCTTGCAGGGAGCCCAATCGCTTGGCAACGTACTGTGAAGTACTTGGGCGTCACTCTTGATCGACGCCTAAGCTTCAGAGCTCACGTGTCCACTGTGCTCCAGCGCGCCAGAGGCGTCAAAGCCAAACTATACCCATTCTTATCGCCTCGAGGGCCACTGCCAGTGCGCACGAAGCTCTCGATCTATCTGCTCTTTTTACGAGCCGTCCTTATGTACGCAGCGCCTGCATTTTGGACCCAACTCGCCCCCGACGTCGTTAAACGCATGGAAGCCTTCCAAGCCCTTACCCTTCGCCTTATCTCCGGCTCTCCCTGGTATGTAAAAAATTCTGCTATCAGGCGAGGGCTGAAGATTCCGTCGCTCGATGGATTTGCACGAACTCTTACGTTCAATCTCTTCCATCGAGCATCCATCTCTGATTTTCCTCACCTCCAACACCTCGATAACGATGATGGACCACCACCAGTCAAACGCCGCCGCCCTCGAGCTCTGCTCGACGACCCACCATAATTTTAAAATAATAAAATTGCCCTTCACCATCTGTCCACGCGCCGACCAATCGTATTTTACCACCTTCCTTCCAGTCAAATCCGGTCCGTTGCAGGCCGCCAGATTGGTCGAGCGTTGTGCCGGCTTTAGGTGTGCCTAGCGCCACCTTCAGTCGGCAACTTCGCCCCTCCAATCTCTCGCCTGCCTCGGTATCGCCGTAAGGCAGTCTACCGGACTCTTACCGGGCTGGCGGAAGTGTATCGACCCGTTGTGGGCGAACAGATCCCGCCAATCCGTGCTAAGCGTTCGCGTAGGCTTCCCTCTCAGGCCATTGGTGGATCGCGTCAGCGGTTCAGCCAATCACAGCCCATCTCCTTCACCTCCGCCAAAATAAAAAAGGGGGTACCTATCCTCACTGCGACAAGTCTCGCTCCAAGCACTACAGCAGCAACAGGCAGTCATCGGGCCCGCCCGGACGCTGCCGTCACTGGGGCACGCACTGTGCTGTGCCCTACTCAACTTGGCAACTTGGCAACTTGGAGACAGACGTGTTCAATGGATGTCTCCGGCTCCATTACTATCCCAGCCCTTGGAAACGAGCCAAAGTCATCATGTTACCTAAGGCTCGCAAGCTGCGTACTCTCCCGGAGAACCATCGACCCATCTCTCTTTTGCCAGTACTATCGAAGGTGTTCGAGCGCCTCCTGCATCGCCGGATTACTCCCCTGCTGGATAATTTCATCCGGCAGGAACAGTTCGGCTTCCGCAGGCAGCATTCGACCACTCTTCAACTTGTCCGAGTTGTCACGCAACTCACTGACGCCATCAACAGGAACCATCAAACTGTCGCCGTCCTTCTGGACGTGAGTAAGGCCTTCGACAAAGTCTGGCACGAAGGCCTTCTCTATAAACTAGCCACCTCCCCTCTCCCTGCCTCATTTGTACATCTGATGCGGTCGTATCTCTGCGACCGCAAATTTAGGATCTGCGTCGACGGGACGTACTCTTCTGTCCGCCCCGTCGCCGCTGGCGTTCCTCAAGGATCTGTCCTCGGCCCCGTTCTGTACCTAGTGTACACGAACGACCTGCCAGTATTGCCTGGAGTCACGCTCTCTCTCTATGCGGACGATGCGATGTACCACACCAGTTCTGCAAACCTTCGTTTTGCGACTGACGTGGTGCAGCGCCAGCTCGCATTACTTCCGGCCTGGCTAAGGAAATGGCGGGTGGCGATCAATACGGAGAAATCCGAGGCGATTGCCTTCTCCCGTCAGCTCACTTCCCGATGCCAGACCCTCTCCCTTGAAGGGAGTCCAATCGCTTGGCAACGTACTGTGAAGTACTTGGGCGTCACTCTTGATCGACGCCTAAGCTTCAGAGCTCACGTATCCACAGTGCTCCAGCGCGCCCGAGGCGTCAAAGCCAAACTCTACCCATTCCTATCGCCTCGAGGGCCACTGCCTGTGCGCACGAAGCTCTCGATTTATCTGCTCTTTTTACGAGCCGTCCTTATGTACGCAGCGCCTGCATTTTGGACCCAACTCGCCCCCGACGTCGTTAAACGCATGGAAGCCTTCCAAGCCCTTACCCTTCGCCTTATCTCCGGCTCTCCCTGGTATGTAAAAAATGATACTATCAGGCGAGGGCTGAAGATTCCGTCGCTCGATGGATTTGCGCGAACTCTTACGTTCAACCTCTTCCATCAAGCATCCATTTCAGACTTTCCCCACCTCCAACATCTCGGTAACGATGATGGACCACCACCAGTCAAACGCCGCCGCCCTCGAGCTTTGCTCGACGACCCACCGTAATTTTAAAATAAATTGCCCTCTCCCCATCTGTCCACGCGCCGACCAATCGGATCTCACCACCATCCTTCCAGTCAAATCCGGTCCGTTGCAGGCCGACAGATTGGTCGAGCGTTGTGCCGGCTTTAGGTGTGCCTAGCGCCACCTTCAGTCGGCAACTTCGCCCCTCCAGTCTCTCGCCTGCCTCGGTATCGCCATAAGGCAGTCTACCGGACTCTTACCGGGCTGGCGGAAGTGTATCGACCCGTTGTGGGCGAACAGATCCCGCCAATCCGTGCTAAGCGTTCGCGTAGGCTTCCCTCTCAGGCCATTGGTGGATCGCGTCAGCGGTTCAGCCAATCACAGCCCATCTCCTCACCTCCGCCAAAATAAAAAAGGGGGTACCTATCCTCGCTGCGACAAGTCTCGCTCCAAGCACCGCAGAAGCAACAGGCAGTCATCGGGCTCGCCCGGACGCTGCCGTCACTGGGGCACGCACTGTGCTGTGCCCTACTTCAACTTGGCAACTTGGAGACAGACGTTGTTCAAGACCTGATGATGTCAGAGATGACGAAAAGCTTTGTCTGAACAAAAAACAAAACAACAAAATTGTAGCAGTTTAGCAACTTCATAAAAGAAATAGTAAGGATGGCTGCTAATTCAAATAATACGAAGAATAAAATGTTTTTGCATTATTTCAGAATCTACTACAAAACACCACTGTTATTTTTTCTTTGCAAATAGAAATATTTATTTGTCTGCTTATTAGAGTTTATTTTTAAATGACTTTTATAATATAAAACTTTTAAAATAAATAAAACATGCATCCCAAGTTTTACAAAAACCGATTGATGTGTTGAAAAGTAATTGTGAAACATACCCAAAATAGACAGACAGATAGATAGATAGTCAGACGTATGCTAAACAGTTGAGTTAAAACTGAGAACTCACCTCACTCGTTCAATTAATGTAAAACTTGATATTGAGTTTGTGATTACTTTAATACTAATTTTTGTTAAATTACTTTTAATACTGATTTTCTTAGAAATTTTAACAATTATTTAGTTAATGATGAAAAATTTTCATTCTTGACACTATATTTTGTTTATTTTGCTCAGTTCACTTATTCAATTACATATATTTAAACATAAATAAATAAATAATAATAAATAACATAATAAATAAATAAATACTATAAAAAACTCTCTCTCTCTCTCTCTCTCTCTCTCTCTCTCTCTCTCTCTCTCTCTCTCTCTCTCTCTTTCTATTTATGCACCTAAGCATTCAAAGAATTTTGACGAAACCAAAACATCAACGTTGAAGCATAATAATGTTTTTAGGCTTTTGAAACGTATAATGTGGATTACGTTTGGTGGATTACATAAATCATTTCCAAACCACAGACGATCACAAACAGAGCATGTAAAACCAAATTTATTCTTAATAAAACGTTTGCTAAACTCAATGTCAGCAGCAATTATTTCTGTCTTGATGCGTTTACATATCAAATTTCTAGACTGTGGGGAATCGAAAGTGTGGAAGCGTCGCGTTTTTCGATGACGTTTTTGTGGAATGACCTCCAGGCTAAAAACATTATCATGTTAAAAACACACACAAATAACAAAACAAATTTGATTTACCTAGTGTTTATAAACTAAACTGCTCAGACTGTAACAAATTCTACAAGGCCAGACAGGACGTTGCTTCAAACAGAGATACATTGAACACACAAAGGCACTACACTCCACCACCGAATCCACCTTTGCAAAACACCTCATTGAAGCAAACCACACATACACAAACATAAACTGCAACATGGATATTCTACACGTACACACAAAAGGCGAAAAACTAGACACTCTTGAAGAACTAGAAATATACAAACACATACAAATGACATCCTAAACGAACAGACACAATTCAAATCACACGTACTATTCGAACATATCACATCGCGCACACACAACATCGTTCTTTCAAACGATGGCGCCGTCACCAAGAACAAGACGGACAGCGCTCCTAGTGGCAGCCTCTGACGAAGCTTGTAATAACCGAAAAGTGGTTCAGGCTATAACATAAAACTTTTACATTTTTACCAATAAAAAACTTAGTGTTCTGAGTCAGTATTATTATATTTATAATTAATAAATAAACAATTAACCATATATTCAAAAATATATAAGCTTTTACTATAATTCTATTATAATTGTCCTATAAAATTTGTAAGTATGAAAAAAAATTTGAATGTGGCTTTCTGAATTTTGGACACTTACACATTTTTGTTAAGGAGACATGCTTTAGACTGTTGTAATTAATGTGAATAGATTTTACAGTAACAAAATTTTTTTAATACTGATTTTTATAGAAAATTTTCCTCTCTAATTGATGGTGTGCTTTTTGCTTACATAAAACATTTGGTTCAAATAATATTAAAATTAAAAGCGGCTTTTTTATTGAAGTGTAAAATCTCCAAAATTTTATTGGTTTTTAAAATACTATAAACTTTGAATAGATTTATTGTAGAAAAGAAACAACACACACAAAATGAAATAACATTTTATGAAATGTAATTGTGTACTTGTGAGACTTTGGTGGAGAATCTACACTTTTTGAGTAATCAGCAAACACTGAAAACATTAAAAATTTCCAGAAAATAGCAAAAATTATGAAATTAAAAACACTGTATTAAAAATCTGGATCTTAAAACCTTTATTCCTACTGGTTGCCAAATAATAAGTTATACTTATAAAAACTACAAAACGTAATCACATATTATACAAACTGTAATGTATTTATTTATCTAAACAAAATGTAACAAATAGTTTTATAGGGAAATTTTCATAGTTAATAAATTTCATAGTCCCTTTTTGTATGAATATTTTAAAAATAAAACACTAAGTTAATAAAATCTTTTTTTTTAAGTTTTTATAAATTTGTTAGAAAAAGTACACTAAATGAAGTTCAGAATGAAATAAAAAAGATACAGACTTGGATATGATTTTTTTGTGAAAGCTTTTATATTTTCATTTATAACACTCAATATTGTACCTGAACAGTGGCTGATAATGTTAGAACTTCAAATCGGCCATAACTTGCTTAATTTACATCGTAGAAGAAAAATTAAAACCCCAATTTAATGGAAATTAGCTAAATTTTATGAAAAGAATTTGTCCCAAGTGATAAAGGCAAAATTTTTGAAGATATTCAAAAAAACGCGTTGTCCCCCCATGTAATTTTTAAAAAGACAGTTCTTTAGAAGGCAGTAGAAAATTCACCCTCTTCTTCAGACAATTACTTCTTAGGGATTTTTCAGATCCTTGAAGTAATTCATCCTAACCTTCCTTAACTGAAACGGCTATGGCCTCTAACGTTTTCCTTTTTAAAATTTAATTTTACTGTACTAAATTGACTACCACAATTTTTATGCTTTTAAAGTTTCTACTATTTTCATAAGAACTTGAAAATACAATTTAAAAATATTCTATTGACAAAGTTTATGAATGAAAATTGAGTTAAAATAAACTATCTTAAATGAAGCTTCCATAACTTTCATTTTATTGTTTCTAGCATTACACATTTATGTGGATGCATGAAAAATCAGATTATTTTTTCACTGGTACATTTTTTCACATATGAAACAAATGTAATACATTTCTGATATAAAATGAATCAAAACGAGCAGGTGCAAAAAAAAAGTATTCACTCGGAAACATAAACATATACGTTTAAAGACTTCCTCCTGTTCAGAAGTCTAAAATTCGCAGCGGGCCTGTCCGGGATTTGAACCCGGGACCTCTCGCACCCGAAGCGAGAATCATACCCCTAGACCAACAGGCCATACAAATTTTCGTTAGGAGTATTAGGTACTACAGTGTAACAGTCGAATTTAAATTACAAAATTTTGGCTAAAAATTAATGGATTTACTTGATGTTATTATTCTTTTACAATGAAACGTGCGGCAATTTGAGAATAACTTGCGTGAGAAATAAAGTAATGATTCTTTATTTCAAACGGAATCTGCGAATTCAAAATACAGATGAAGTATTTTATTCTTCAATTGTTGCTACACTGGCAATGGAGGACCGTTTTGTAACATGTGTTCTGATTGTAAAGAAGTGGCTATGTAGTGTGTTATTGTCAGGTTAGCTTTCGTCTGCTACTTCGTTTGTTTCCTAATGATATACGTTTTAGTGAAATGTGGACTGTCATTTCCTGCAAGGAAATCAACAAATTTGGTAAGGTTTTATTTATAAGTTATCTGTGAAGTCAGTTTAACGTTTCGTAACACAGCAGTATACGTTATTGAAAAATTAACGTTGGTTATACAAATAAATATATGTTTATGGGAACGTGTCGTGTATAAACCGGCTGTACCATACATTAGTTTTCTTTAATGCAATAACGCTGTACACACATGTAGAGAAAAACTGGATAGATGTTTTGTACGTAACTTATTTATTTATGTATGTGTATTGTGTAAAGTATACACGCTTTGTTTCTATTAGTATCTACACGTGCAAGTAGAAAATGTACCGTAGAATTTTCATATATATAATAACAGTAAATAACCACAGTCAAAACAACTGTTAGATTCTCTGAAAGCAATAACACTATTAGTAGGGAGTGTAAAATTCAATCATTTCAAATTGTTGAAAGTTTTACATATTACGTTACTTCTTTATAAACCAACACACACACACACACACACACCATAAGCAATAAATATTCTGTAATTTATGAAAGAAAGTTGTTGAATGACAGTTGATATGCTTGGTTAAGTGTGGTATTTATTTTGTTTTTTATACACATGTAATTTACAATGCCAATAGCTGGCCCTACTATAAAGGGACCAGAGCAGGGTAACAAATAGTAATAATAATGATGATAATAATAGTGGATAACTATTATTGGAAGCATTTAAAATTGCATTCGAGTAAAATAAATTGCACCAACGTTTCAAAGAGTTCATTACCTGTTCAGGTAATTGTGTTAATAAATATGTTTTACTCTCCTCAAACATGCATAAAATGATAATTCTGATTTTCTTAAATAACTTGATATTCTTCTTAAAATAACAGTTTAAGACAATTCTGTAATATTTTAAGAACTTTTAGAAAATTCAAAAATTGTATTTGTATGAAATGCTATTCTCTTAGGAAAAAAAAACTTTCATTAAGACGGTATTGTAGATGATAATTGTCACATTAGGGTCTGAGCTTTGTACAGCCATGGTAGACTTTGTGCATTTTCCTCCAGCATCTGTTTGTAACCTACTAGTTTTTTCTTCCATTAAGACTATTTTTGATGCACGTTAAGTGTGTTAAAATAATATAACTACACGCCAAGCAGTCTAGCACATTTAACAAGATTTTGTAATTTAGATTCCAGTAATTGAAAATATTTTTAAGGAAAAATCAGGGAAGTGAAGTTGGCATGGCTTTCTGTTGGTTATGAACTGCTTATTGTACACTTACTTTACTCCATTTGCCACACTCTGTAATTTTTAAGGCATGTATGTTCAATAAAGCTAGTACTGAAAATACATCTCATTAGAATAGACAGTTGCTTGAGTGGCTTCTTTCGATGGCAAGTTTTTATGAGTTGGCATTATTTAAGTGTGTGGGGTTATAGCATTGGTGACTCATATAGAGCACGGACTCCAGTTTTAGAGAGCATGTGGCATTTGGATTATGAATGTAGGCATATAATCGTGCTTCATTTCACTCATCAGATCTGGTGACTTGTTTGTCAGTAAGCCATAGCTTTTGAATTAAATAATAGTTATGTTGTGATAATGACAGTGGTCAAGAACAGTGTCTGCTTGGTGATCCCCCATACTTTCTTTGTATATATTTACTATAACTGCAATGCTTTTCTGTACGAGTTAGTAAAAGGAATGCATATGTTGATAAAAGAAATATTTAATGGATTGTATCCTAGTAATAGAAAATGGTTAAATTTATGTCACTACCAATTGTTTATTTTATTTTTGAAAATTTTGTCTCATAATATTTATACACTAAAAAAAACAACAAACAATGGACTAGGGTTATATTGTAAATAGAAAATAAAAATGACTATCGAAATAGAAAGAGAAATTACGTGTTATGTATCAAGAAACTTCTTAATTATAATATCTTTTAGGAATTATATATATATATATATATATATATATTACTATAATATTTATGACTAAATTTACCTCAAGATATACTTTTTTCTTTAGGAACATGTTTCGGGAGATCTTGTTCTCCCATCTTCAGCCTTCGCCGGGATAAGATCTCCCGAAACATGTTCCTAAAGAAAAAAGTATATCTTGAGGTAAATTTAGTCATAAATATTATAGTATTATATACATCAAGAAACGGACTGTAGCAGAAAGTGATTGAAATATATATATATATATATATATATATATATATAATTACAACACTACTTTTTATCTAACACACTTATATATTATATTTAATGATAGATAAAACGTTACTTACCCGTGATTTTACTTTACCTGGGCGCCAGAACAAATCCCAGATACAAATGACACGGTTTCAGCTTAGCTCAGAGCATAGAGACAAACTTTCTCAGGATTCGTTCAGTGAATGTGGAATTCAAGGGGAATCGTTACAAATAACACCTAAATTTGTTGAAGTTTGTTTAATTACTGTTTTAATTATTTTGTTAACTTCTTGAAAAATGCTAATTGTAGGACTTATTGCTACCCTAACTCTTATAATTAATGAGTGTGCGTGAAAAGTGAAGATTAAAACGTCCAAACGACCTATTGCTCTTATCTGGTTTAATTAAGAAAATTTATATCTCCCAAACCAGTGCTAAAGAACAGGTCCGCAATAATTTGCACGTTCAATACTACACCTCACTTTCCATTCAACACTCGTATACTATGTTATAACTAATCTTACTAATTAAATACAAAGTGTGAACTTACTTATGTCTTTTAAAATTGTTTATTTTTTTAATTTTTATTATTTATTTATTATTTATTTCATTGATCAATGAATCTATGTCTTACTGTTTGATGCTTCGACCATAGATAGCAATCCGTAGAGATCCTCCTTTTGATGGTTCAGCACAGAAGAAATGATGTTGACCAATCCTGTTGAACGATGATCTGGGCAATTACAGATGCTGTAGCTCTCTGTTGCACCAGTCACTTCACAATTGATTATTAATTAATTAATTATTTAATTAATTAATGTGGTGTTACACAGCGAGAGTTGTTGTCGAACTGTACTAGTTCCTCTGCAACTGCGGACTACTTCTCGAACTTTTTACTTAAATGAAACTTTGCATGTTTGTGAAATTAAACACGTAATTTACACACGTCTAGCGCATTGAAGATCCGAACGAAGAGTGCTCGCTACCCTCCGTCAGAGTTGGCGTCTGTTCTAAATGCAGGATTCTGATTGGTTGTTCCAAATAAATCATGTGTTTTCCATTTGAAACAATATCGGACAGGTCGACTAAACACCCCTTGACAGGTCTGAGACGGCACAGAATTACTGGCTAAAATCGTACTTCCTTTGTTTGCAAATCGTTTGATTACTGGTCTTTGCAAACATGTTTTCAAAGATCTGACCACAGAATATTGTTGCTTAGGTCTTTATCTGTGTGTGTGTGAAAACACCTAATTCGTACCTAGCCTAATTCTTGAGTTATTTTGCTTGGCGTTCTTCTTCTGTATATCTCCTGCAAATGTTAATTATATTGGTTGATATTTTGGCTACTTATAGAGCTTTAATTGCTGAACACTATGCTGTTTTCAGAATTGCTGTATATTTATTGGTTTTAAAGATATTGCAGTTTTAACACATAAATTCAATTGAGTATAATTTCCTGTCTGTACCGGCATTTGTCGTAGCAGTGACGAGGTTAGACAGAGATGGCTGCGATTATACGCTCTCTCTCTTGCATACATCGCTATACTCACTCCGTTTGACACTTTCATATAACGCTCAGATAGGACGACAATATGAATCGTTATAATATATATATATATATATATATATATATATATATATTACATTTAATATTTATAATGAATTTACCTCAAGATATACTTCTTTTTCCTTATTAGGAACATGTTTCGGGTACCATCTTGTACCCATCCTCAGCCTTCCGGTTTTTGTGTCTGGTGAAGTACATATGTGTTGGTTGACTATTATTATTGTGGCTTCCTGTTGGCTTCTGGTACTTCAAATTGGTTTTATTGTGTGTGATTGTGGTGTATGTGTTAGTTTTTTGTGTATTTTCGATATTGAGTGCTTTGAATATTGTGTCATGTTTTGTATTGATTTGTATTTGTTCAGGTATTAGTTTGTTTTGTGTTTTGTTTGTATATTTGTAAATTTTCCCAAATGTTCATTATGGTGCCTGTGTGTGGTATGTGTTTTATTAGTTTCATGTTGGTTATGTCTGGGAATTCATGTCCAGTGTTTATTGCATGTGTGGCTAAATTGGATTTATATATTTCTGGTTTTTTGTATGCGTTTAGGTGTTCAAAATAATGTTTTTTCAGCTGTTTTTTTGTTTGTCCATTTATTGCAATCTTGGCATTCAGTTTTGTATATACCGTTAGTTGTTGTATTATCTTTGTTGTGTGGGCTATTTAGTTTTTGTAAATTATTTTTATTAGTTTTGTATGCTATTTTTATATCTGTGTTTTTAAATAGTTTTGTTAGTTTTATCATTTTATTATTTATGTTTAATTAAGAATTAATCAAAATGAACAACACATAAATAATAACAACAACAAAAAATGGGCCACATTCAAATACATAAATAATAAAATGACAAAACTAACAAAACTATTTAAAAACACAGATATAAAAATAGCATACAAAACTAATAAAAATAATTTACAAAAACTAAATAGCCCACACAACGCATACAAAAAACCTGAAATATATAAATCCAATTTAGCCACACATGCAATAAACACTGGACATGAATTCCCAGACATAACCAACATGACACTAATAAAACACATACCACACAAAGGCACCATAATGAACATTTGGGAAAATTTACAAATACAGTGGAAATCGGTTAATACGAAACGACGGGGACCAGTTATTTTTTTTGTGTAAACCGAATTTCGCGTTAAGCGAATAAAAAGTGAAACAAAATGAGGAAGTGAACAAATAGTGTACTGTAGATTATTTATTGTACTGTCTAGTAAAATGCAACAAATACAACCTTTTATTTATCCTCATGGTTTATTATTGTTAATTTTTCTTAAAATTATTATTAGCTGTTCTAAATTTAGTCCTATGATTTAGGTTTTCTTATAGACTACTGTATGTCTTTCAACTTTACCGTAGTTTTCGTGTTTATCTTTATTTAAAATAATCCGTTATTTTTTTTTGCACACAATTTTGCACTATTTTATTTTCAACAAATTGTTCTAATTTATCAACGTGTTCAAACATTTCACCTTCCGAGTTGGCTTCAAAATATCGACGAACACGGCTCAGCAACGAAAGCATATCGGTAGCGGTAGGAACATTTTCACTATCATTTTCCGTGTCAAGTTCGTCATCACTATCATCACCTTCACAGTTGTCAACTTGCACTGTTTCCACGATATTGGTATCTGTTAATACGGGAGCCGTAGTTACGTTCTCGTCGACAGTCACGTACTCATTTAGAGAAATTGAAACATTTAATACAGATGACACACGATTAAACATTTCAGATAGTGTAGGATCAATTTCATTTTCTTCGGGTTGTTCAGTTTCTGAATTCAAAATGAATCGAGCATGAGCGAAACAATTTTGAATTGTTGTAGGCGTCACGAGGTTCCACGCTGTTCTTAACAAGTTACAAGCATCCAGAACATTTACACAGAAATCTTTTTTCCCCTCAATAGTGGCCAAGTATTTCCGCAGAAGTAACTTCCTGTACTGAAATTTTAAATTTTGAATAATACCTTGATCACAAGGTTGTAGGACACAAGTCGTGTTCGGTGGTAGAAAAACAAGTTTAATTGCCATCAGTTTTAGGTCACATGGGTGGGCAGGACAGTTGTCAATAATTAACACAATTTTCCTCTTCTGAGAAGTGAAATGTTTTTCTAACGAAAGCCAGCCATTCCGTAAAAATTTTAGACGTCATCCACACTCGTTTGTTAGTTCTATATGCTACTGGCAACTTTTTAACATTTTTAAAATAGCGCGGCTTTAAACTTTTTCCTATAACAAGTAACGGAAGTTTTTCTGACCCATCAGCATTGCAACCTACCATCACTGTCACTCTCTCTTTGGACTTTTTACCACCAGAGCACTGCTCCCCTTTGAATGAAAGTGTTTTATCGGGCATACAACGGAAAAATAGTCCTGTTTCATCGGCGTTGAAAATATCCTTACGTGGATAATCTTTTAAAATTGCAGGCAGCGTAGATTGCAACCACGATGATGTCATTTCTTGTGACACCTGTCTTGATTCGCCACAGATGTTTTTAAAGGTTATGCCATTTCGTTTTTTAAACCTTTCTAGCCAGCCAGGATTTGCAGTGAAATTTAAGTTCATCTGTTCAGCAAAAACGTTTGCTTTCTCCATCAGTAGTGATCCAGAAATAGGAGCATCTTGTGATCTTGCTTGCTTAAACCAAACAAGAAGAGCAGCCTCTAAGTTTTCGTGGTTTGCCTTACGGAAACGTTTTCTGCCTGGTTCAGACTTGCCCGACTCATACAGTTCTAAAGTTTTATCTCTATTTTTTATAATCGTGGATAACGTCGAGTTTGGTATACCGAATGTTTTACAGGTTTCTGTTTTAGTTTGAATACCCTCATTAACAGCTTGGAGGAGTTCAACTTTTTTTCTAAAGAGAGGGTACTTTGTTTACGCACTTTCTTCTCCATTTTACTTCCGGACTGCAAAAACGAAATTTACGAAAGCGTAACTTCACTTAACACGTACACGTCACACGCTTAACGTCACTTAACTGGCTGTAAAAGACTAAGAAGTTTGTACAGTAAAAAAGTAAACAGTTAATCCTCACAACTGAGTAAATTTTTTACAATAAAATGTTATCGGTACCGTACCGCAAACTTTACCACCGCTGTACACGCACAGAATACAACTGAACTGAACTCACCACACCCTATAGAGTAGGTAGGGGTAGTCAATGTAAGCGATAACGGTTTATTTGCGGTCAATGAACAACACATTTGGTGCTGAAGGAGAAGCTATGGTTTCTCGTAAACAACGGTACACTGTATACAGTACGTACTGTAAATATAACTTGGTACTGAAGACAAAACAAAACAGGTAGACAAAACAAACTATGGTCACTACCTGTTCTTTCTCTTTTAGAGATGAAGAATGGATTCCTTTACATCGAAAACAAGCTTTTGGGTGTACTTGTGTGGCTTTATTTTGTATGCAGTTACTTAAAAGCCAGCCAAAAAAAAATTATTTTTAACAAAAATTTTTCGTGTTATCGATATTTTTCAGGTAAACCTTTCGTGTTAACCGTACAAATAATACACTGTACATAACAAACGGCAATCGGTACCCGAGTGGTATTTCGTGTTAACCGATATTTTGTGGTAACCGTTTTCGTGGTAAACGATTTCCACTGTATACAAACAAAACACAAAACAAACTAATACCTGAACAAATACAAATCAATACAAAACATGACACAATATTCAAAGCACTCAACATCGAAAATACACAAAAAACTAACACATACACCACAATCACACACAATAAAACCAATTTGAAGTACCAGAAGCCAACAGGAAGCCACAATAATAATAGTCAACCAACACATATGTACTTCACCAGACACAAAAACCGGAAGGCTGAGGATGGGTACAAGATGGTAACCGAAACATGTTCCTAATAAGGAAAAAAGGTATATCTTGAGGTAAATTCATTATAAATATTAAATGTATTATATACATCAAGAAACGGACTGTAGCAGAAAGTGATTGAATATATATATATATATATATATATATATATATATATATTACAACGTTCTTTTTAGACACTTACTTTTACACATATGCTCTCACTCATTTGTGCGCACTTACCCACGTCTCGGAGGTATACTCTTCTTCTGCAGTATTTACCTTGATGTTCCCCAGCTGGGTCGCAGGCTTTGGTCGTTGATTGAGTGTGGATAAGCACGTGAATATCGTTATATAAGTTTAATACAAGTAAAGAGTACAGAGGATGTAGTACTGGTTGTGAAATTAGTACGACTGTGTTAATAAAATCATATTCATTTGATTTATTATTTAAAAATTCAAATTATCATATTATTAATTGTTTTGTGTGGGTTAAGTATTACTTGAACCCTTATATTCGATCCGAATATAATGTAATTATAACGTGTTTAAATCTTGTTTCTTATATTCTAAGACATAGTATACATATACATAAATCATATATGACCTGAAATATTATACAGACATATAATACATAACACATATAATTATTTTAAAACGTGATTAACATGTATCAAATTTAATATTCATCTTGTCTTTGCAAGTGTGGTTTTTAATATATACCACTTAATAAAAACTTTCAATTAATTAAACATTTGTTAAAATACTAATAGAGAACATTTATTACTTTAATTGATTCTATTATTTAATGTCTCAATTAATTAACAATCTTCAAATTACGTAACTCTCATATTTGAATTTAATTATCTAATCAAATACAACAATATAAATAAAAAATATGATTCTTCCTTGACCATTTATTTATGAGATTACTACAGTTATATTCTCTATTATCAATTATAGTTTGAACATTTATTAATTCATTATAAAAATTTAAAAATATATTAATTTCTTTGTAAACTTGTATATGGAATCTAGAGCTTCTTTCGATAGACCTCAGGGTCATTTATAATATTAAATAAATGTCTAACTTCACCTGCATTTTTCTGCAACCATTTAACTTTCTCGTTAACGTCATCTGGACTCTCGAGTTTGTTGATCGTTTTCGGTATCACCTTCTCTGTCTCTGCGTCATTGAAATTCCTCGCTCCATCTCCTGGATGCTGATTTCTGACGTGGACCTCTGGTCGTGACGATGTACGGCTGGATGTAGCTGCATGTGGCTGTCCCTGCGTCCTCTCGTCTTCTTGCTCTAGTTCCTCTCCTCTTCTTATCTTGTCCCTCGTGGATGTCTCGAAGTTCTATGTTACTTCTTGAAGTTCATCGACGATACGACTTCTCGTATATTACGATTTTATAGTCTTTTAAAACAATCGTGTTCCACTATTACTTGCACCGACGTAATGCCGGTTCCATCGCATTTCACGTTATTGAATACTGTTTAAAAACCTTACATGACTTTGTAAAATTCGCGGTTGCGAGATGCGTGGATCTTACATGTCTAAGTGAGTTCATCTGAGAAAGAGTGTGTCACTCGCTGGGGTTTTATACTGCTGCCATGTTTCGTCCCATGCCTGTTGGAAACTGTTTTGACAACATTGAACAGGTCGGCGCGTCGATTTAATTGTTACTTTCAGCCTACGCATCTTTCTATGAAGCGCACACTTTTTTATAAATATTATTTCACCAATCGTTCGGTATAATATTAAACTTTGTTTATGCAAATTATGAATGTTAAGGTGTGTAAATTATAGCAGTTATGGCAAAATTTCATACGGTGGCTGAACGGTTCCCACGATCAATGACCACTTAACACCAAACTGAAGCGCCAGGCGTCAGCTATGTTTTTACATATGTCGCTGATTCATGTGACTTCTGGTTATTGCTCAATATTTAAAAAACTGTGTAAAATCTTCCACCCTCGTTTGCATAATTCAACCTGTCTGTCGTTTACACACACACACACACACACACACACACACACACACACACACACACACACACACACACACACACACACACACACACACACACACACACACACACACACACACACACACACACACAGACTGATACACAAGCGGCGGCATGTCGTTCTGACGTCACCCTTACTAGTTGGCGCGTGTCAATTTTCTCCCCTTCGTTGCTGCGTTTAAAACTATCTAAGCTTTTTGACTCCATATGCAGGCTTACTTACAATATTTGTTTTATTTAAAATTAAATCCTATGTTTATTTCTTATACTTAATGCTTAATTATTACATTATTTTTATTATTTACATCTTATGTATTTCATACGTGCTTTCGTATGCTATACCTCAGTCAGGTGTTGATACATATACTTATGCTAACCTATTGTTGCAATATATATATAATTATTATATTTCTAATCAAGTTTTCTTATCAGTTTTAACAGCTTTACAATATTTACTAAGAAAAGGTCTAGCAATGATTAAAAAGTCTGTTTCGGAATGTTTATTGCGGGTTTGCTAACAGCCTCCAAGCAGTTAGCAGTTCCAATGGTTTCTGAACATTGACAAACAGTTTTAACAGAAACTGTTAACTTATACTTAAAATTTGTGGATCTCCAATTTATAAATTTTAATCTATAAAATTTTCTTTTCTTTTTGGCATATGTGAGTTTGAGATTTGTGGTTATCACAAAAGATGGTGACTTTGCAGCTGTTTGAACTTTGTTTTCCCAGTCTTTAACTGATGTGTTAAAATTTTTAGAAATGTAAGTAGGACATCTGAGCTTTCAAGAAGTCCTGTAACTATTTACTACTTCATAAATGGGCCAGTTCATTTCAAATCACCCAAATAAAATAAAAATTGTTTGCACAATTTAGATTTTTTACTAAATGTTCCTTATAACTATAGCTTATTTATTTTTAAAGATATCAAGATAAATAAAAAACCAAAATTTGAAGCATGAAATGGTCTATATTTTAGGTCCTTACTAATTTCTTACTAAGTTCTTGGCAAACAAAAAAATTATAAACAAAATATGTAAGAAAATTGAAGAAAGAATTTTTGGTACCAAAATTGTGTATGAAGACTCACCTTAAGTATTTTTTTTCTAGCACAGACCACTCATAGGACTTCTTGTTGCAGAAGTTTCAACCTGAGGACTCTTTCCTTTTTCTTGTAGAGCATTCCAACATGGCATAAGGCCTATTTTCATCAATTATCAGTGCTTAATATCTTAGAAGAGACTGATGGAAAAATTATGCATATGCTACAGAATAACTTCTTTTCAGTTAGATCCACCATATATGAATTTGATAGTTACAGAGCATCAAAATTAGAATAAAGTTGCAATATTTGTTCTCCCATGTAAGCCCTTTTATATTGATTTTTCTATAAAATGTTGATTATTGCTACTCCAAGTCTATACAGTGTTCATACAATATTCTTCAAATCATAAAGTTTTATGCAAATTATAAGAAGAAAAAATAGTATGCAAGTAAACTTTTAATTATGTATACCGTGACTATGTACAAAAACCTTTCAAATGTTTTTCTTGTTTTTATTTGTAGTGTTTAAGGTACTACTCCAAGCGCTTCCCAAAATCCATAAAGAAGACATTCCGATCCGCCCCATTATCAACTACCGTAATGCCCCTGCACACAAACTGGCAAAATATCTAGACAATATTATTAGACATCACACACAAATAGACAACAACATTGCAGTAAAAAACACCACTGACCTAGTAACAAAAATAAAAGACATACACATCCCCCATAACGCCACATTAGCCTCCTTTGACATTAAAAACGTGTACACAAACATCCCCATCTCTGAAACAATCACCATCCTACAAAACAAACTCAAACAGAACAACACACCAGACGAACTTATCAATGAAATAACAGAAACTCTGAACATTATCACAAAACAAAACTACTTTACTTATAACAATAAATACTACACACAGAACGATGGCCTACCCATGGGCTCCCCCATATCCAGCATTCTAGCAGAAGTCTTCCTCCAACACTTAGAAAAAACAAAAATACTCATAAACAATGACAGACACTCACATAAAATACTATATTGGCACAGATACGTTGATGACATTCTAATACTATACAGGGGAAACAAAAGACAATGTGAACAGTTACTAACGCACATAAACAGAATACATAAAAACATAACCTTCACTGCCGAATACGAACACAACAATACCATAAACTTCTTAGACCTCTCCATCACAAAACTAGAACACAGGCACAAATTCAGTATATACAGAAAACCAACTACAACTGACACACTAATACACAACACCTCCAATCACCCAATACAACACAAACTAGCTGCTTTTAGAACCATGATACATAGACTTAACAACATCCCCTTAGATGAAATAGACTACAAAGACGAACTAAACATGATAAAATATCTAGCAGAATCTAACGGTTATGACAGAACAATAGTCAGTAAACTCCTACACAAAACACAAAACAAACAACAGACAAAGACAGAAAACAACAAATTCATAACACTAACATACATCAACAAACAAACAGAAAAAATTGCCCACAAATTCAAAAAAGCAGGATACAGAATCGCTTACAAAACTACTAACAAAACAGAACACACACTATCAAAACGCATGCCCAAAGCACAAAACAAATTCGATCTACCCGGTGTATATAAACTAAATTGTTCAAATTGCAATAAATTCTACATAGGCCAGACAGGACGTAGCTTCAAACAGAGATACATTGAACACACAAAAGCACTCCACACCACTACAGAATCTACCTTCGCAAACCACCTCATTGAAGCAAACCACACATATAAAAACATCGGCAATAACATGAACATACTACACGTACACACAAAAGGCCGAAAACTAGACACTCTAGAACAATTAGAAATATACAAACACACAAAAACAAATAAAAACGACATCCTAAACGAACAGACACAATTCAAATCGCACGCATTATTCGAACACATCTCACCACACACACACAGCTTCGATCTTTCGAAAAACTATCTCGTCACCAACAACAAGACGAACAGCGCTACTAACGACAGCCTCTGATGAAGCCTTCTATAGGTGAAAGCCGGTTTAGGCTGTAAGGTAAAACTTTACGTTTTTACTTATAAAAAACTTAGTGTTCCGAGTCGTCAATATTATAGTGATATTTAGTACTACTCTGTTTTCAGTACTGCTTACAGTATTAAACAGGATTGATATTTTGTGGCATATCATCACTGAGATACTGAAGGTTTGTCCAGAAATCGTTATCAGTTCAAAGGGTGTCAGTTTCCATAGAACTTTATTCACAGGAATCTGAACAGTAACAGTCTTTGACAGTTGAAATACAGTTTTGGGTTCTGATGGATATAAAAGTGTACTAAATTGTCATTTTCTTTACTCTTGCGCTATTTCTATCCACCATTTGTTATCATAAATACAGGCCAGGAGCACTTATTCAGGATGCAGTTTTCATTATGAATATTGCATATTGTGGAAATCTAACAAATCCACAATGTGGATCCACAATGTGTGTGTGTAAGTGGTGTTAAATGTGGCCTACCAGACAAACTGGGCTGTGTTGTGTTTATCAACTTGCATACACAAACACTGCGAGTACCAGACCCCCCTGGAAGAACTTACTATTTTACAGGCAGTGTAATGGAAGTTTTCAACTGTCTTAGTCAAACTTCTTGCCTTTTATGTTGTCATTTTGCTTTTAAGTAGGCCTTATTTATTATAATCATTGTTATTATTATTATGACTATTATTGACTGTATTTTCACATCAACAATTTTACTGGTAATTGAAATATTCACAACAAAATTTATAAATTTATGATAATTCCTGTTACGTATCAATTTTAACTTTTACTTTATTAATAAATATTGTGTTAAATATAACAGATAATCATTATTTAGTAAATGAATCATTATAAATGGGCTTATATAATTATCTGTAGAAGAATGAATACAGCAAAGTGTTGCTTACTTTGATGCTCTATAACTTGGAAAAGAAACCAATGGTTTATCAGTCACGAAGTTTGAGTGGCAGGTTCTTATCAAAAGGAATTTTGTCTTGTAAACTTCTCTTAATTTTTGCCTCGGTCCCTTTCCAGATGTTAAGCATTGAAAATTGCTGAAAACGGACCGTACACAATTGTTTGAAAGGCTTTACAAGAAAAAGGAAAGGATTCTCAGTTTTATAACTTCTGCAACATGTAGCGCTATGAGGGGTCTGTGCAAGAAAAAAGTACTGAAGACGAGTCTGGTTTCTTATGTAAAGAATTTTGGTATCAAAGGTTGCTTCTTACCTATTTTATTTTTTAATTTCTTCGACCAAGATCCTTACAACTTAGGAAGAAATTAGTAAGGACCTAAAATATAAACCATATCA